>CM019823.1:147664199-148264199 GCA_009763385.1 Coix lacryma-jobi var. lacryma-jobi
GGGCAGTTGTCGGAGCTCGGGGTAGCCTCAGGGACAGGTTCGTCAGCGGCTGCCTCGATCTTGACGCCTTCTTCGGTGACTATACGAATGCAATGATGCATGCTCATGAGTATGCTAGCATGAACAATGCAACACAGGGCATACAACATGAACCTTAATCACCTTTCAGTTTTTTCTTAATTATTTAAAAAGGTCATTTTATGCAGTTGCTCCAAAAATTACCAAATTAATCACATAAGTTCATTATGGTGTAGATAGATGGCAAAACAAATTTCATAATTTTGGAGGTCATTAAGGTGCTCAAATAAAATCAGACATTAATTAACAAAAGGCACTATTTAAAATTAAAGATAAATGCTCAAAAATCAACTTGTTCCAAAGACTTCAAAAATTCACCAGAGACTAAACATGGCATAGGAAGCTCACAAAAATTTATCTCATGATTTTTGGAGTTATAAATGATTTTCTAAAAATCCAGAACCATCCATTTATTAATTAAAAGAGGGATTTTACATTTTCAAATTCTTGCAGAAAAGTCAAGTTTCATATTTTTATAAAAACTACATAGTATAAAACTCAACTGTAAAATTTTCAGAATTTTTAGAGCAATACAGAAAATCATACAAAAAGATAAAAAGGAACACTATTCACAACTTCCAAAAAGGAAAAGAGCACTATGCTCCTCCCTCGCAGGGCTCGGGCGAAGCGGAAACAAACGGCCGTCCGAGACCTGGCCGGGAGGCGGGCGAGACGGAACGATCGTTTCGTCCGAGGCCTGGCCGGGAGGCTCGGGCGAGACGGAAAACGATCGTTTCGTCCGAGGCCTGGCCGGGAGGCTCGGGCGAAGCGGAGGGTGCATGCTTGCTCGAGACTAGGCTCGGCGAAGCTGAGGGTGCGTGAGTCCGCTCGAGGCTAGGCTCGGGCGAAGCGGTGTGTGAGTCCGCTCCGAGACTGGCTCGGTGAAGTGGCGAGGGTACGTGTCTGCTCGAGGCCTGGCTCGAGCGAGTGCTTGCTCGAGGCCTGGCTCGGGCGAAGCGGAGTGGAAGCAGAGATCGGGGGCTTCGAGTGCTTACCACGGTCGGAGGCAGGACTCGGCGGGACGGAACAAGGTGGTCGACGGAGCTCGGCGGGCGTTCACGGCGGCGCTCGGCGCTCCGGCGACCCTGTGCACCGCACGAGGTCACATGGCACGGTCAGAGCCGCAAGAATACAGGGAAGAAGAAAGCTGACACAGGGGTCGGAGAAAGATGATCATGGCCGGAGAGTGGGGATTTCCCGAACCCGAGCTCACCGGTGTTTCGCCGGAGTTTGGGAAGATGGGGTTACGACAGGCGATTGGAGGCGGCGGAGGTAAAATTGAGGGGCTGGGAAGCTTCGCGAGCTCAAGGCGGAGCTTCTGGGCTAGGTGGTGGAGCAGCGGAGACTCTGGAGTGAGCTGGCGACGGTGGTGGGGTGAGTGCGGAGCTCCGGCCGGCCGGCGGGCCTTTTATAGGCGCGGCCAGGGGCAGATAGAGAGCGCGTGGGGGTGGATAAGAATGCCCGTGGCGCGTGCTATCGATCGCATGATGAAGAAAGGACGGAAATCAGTTTGGGACCCGGGCGTCATGCTTGCCGGCGACGGCCACCCGGCGGCGACGTCGGGGAGCAGTGGGGGACGGGGGCGGAGGTCAGCGCTTGCGCGTGCGGATGCGGAATGATGGCGCGGACAGCGGCGGCAGGTTGGAGGCAGGCGAGTAGCTGCCAGGCGCGTGGCGCACGCGGCGCCGGCTGTAACGTCCCGCCTCCATGCGGCCGGGCCCACTTACATCTGGCAGCTTTTCTAGGACATAGACTTCCCTCACAGACCAACACCAGTCTTTTCTGCTCACTTTGTCCTCACTCGTGCGCACCCGGAAGAATTTCCCGGTCGGTCACCCATCCCTAAATTTCTCTAGGCCAAGCACGCTTAACTTTAGAGTTCTTTGGAGATGGGCTTCCGAAAAAGAAGTTGCAACTTGTTGGTATGAGTATCCTATTATTCCTATTAAGCCTTGGGCCAGGATGTTACATCCTCACCCCCTTAAGAGATCGACGTCCTCGTCGATCAATCCCAAGCCAGGAACGTCCTCTCTTGGCCACGTCCGTGTGTCCAGTGCCAGCACATGTGTCATGCTGTGTGACCACTCCGGGTCCACACCAGCCATCTGCATGGTGTTCCAAGGACCATCGTATCAGATAGGGGGACACAGTTTGTTAATGTTTTCTGGAGGCACTTACATGAGTCTTTGGGTACCAAGCTTCTACATAGTACAGCTTATCATCCACAGACTGGGGGTCAAACTGAAAGAGTTAATCAGATCTTAGAAGATATGTTAAGATCCTGTGTACTCAGTTATTCAGAGAAATGGGATGAATGTTTGTCTTTAGCAGAGTTCTCTTACAATAACAGTTATCAAGAGAGCATTAGGATGGCACCATTTGAAGCTCTGTATGGTAGAAGATGCAGAACACCTTTAAACTGGTCTGAGCCTGGAGAGCATAGTCTTTTTGGAGTTGATTTAGTCAGAGAAGCTGAAGAAAAGGTCAAGTTGATTCAAGAGAACATGAAGAAGGCACAATCCAGACAAAAAGTTATGCTGATAAAGACGTCAGTCCCTTACCTTTGAAGTTGGTGATTATGTTTATCTCAAGGTGTCACCTATGAAAGGAGTTACACGATTTGGAATCAAAGGGAAGTTGGCACCTCGATATATAGGTCCTTATCAGATCCTTAAAAGATGTGGAAGGGTGGCATATCAACTTGATTTACCACCACAGTTATCTTCAGTCCATAATGTGTTCCATGTCTCTCAGTTGAAGAAATGTCTTCAAGTGCCTGATCATGTCATTTATGTTGAAGAGATTGAATTAGAGCCTGATCTGACATACTCAGAATATCCTATCAAGATTCTTGACCAGAAAGATCGAGTTACGCGAAAAAGAACTGTCAAGTTCTACAAGGTTCAATGGAATCAACATACGGAGGAAGAAGCCACGTGGGAGTCGGAAGAGTTTCTCTTAGAAAGTTTTCCGGAGTTTCTCTCTTCTGTGTAATCCTCGTAATTGTCTTATGGGAATCTTTCCCTGCTTTATGTAAAGGTTAGTAATGGAAGTGCCGAACACATTTCCTTTCCATTACTTAGCCTACAGGTTAAATCTCGGGACGAGATTTCTTTAAGGGGGAAAGAGCTGTAACACTCTGGTGTTAAGCAAGACTAAAACTTGACATGTCATCATATGCACTGGCATTTTATCTGAGTTAATAACCTGATTATGCATTCACTTAAAACAAGTTTAATTTTCATGCTTGTGCTTAGTGATAAGGAGTGTTTAAGTTTGCAATCCTAGTTTATGCTTTCTTGTTAAGAATAATGCTTTTATGCTTTATAAGGGTATTATGGTAATCTTATGTATAGTAGTTGAATTTTATACCCAACCCTGGTATTATGTCTCAAAGGTGTAGTGGGAACATGTTTCAAGCTACCTTTGAGGTGTAATTCCAGATTGGAATGAAATTCAAATAAATAGTTTAAATAATTCAAAAACCCTATTTTATCCCCTTTTCTATAAATCAAAATTTTGAAAGAATTTGGGTATGCTTTAAAAGCAAAGTTGCTCTATTTCTGATTAGGAACAACTTTGATGTTTAAAGTTTTTCAAGTGTTCTTGTGAAATCAAAAGTAATTGTAAAAGTCCTCTTTTGCCCTTTTTGTCCTCTTTTGTATTTCAAATCCTAATTCAAAATCTGAGCATATTTTGGGTATCTTGCAAAAATGAAAGATGTTCAGTATTGAATTTTGAGCATTTGATATTTTGGCATATTTTCAGCTTATATTCAAAAATCCTAAGTAATTTCAAAGTTTGGAAAGGGTAGATTTGGGAAAGGGGGGGGATAAGTTCTTGCTCCTGTTCATGGCGGCAGCAAGGCCGATCTTTTGATCGCCTGCTCTCGTGCGTGGACGGCGACTTCTCCCGAAGGAACGCGCGACCGAGTTCGTGGCCAAGTTAAGCTGCTGCTGGCACTCTTCCTCGCGTCGTGGCGTCACCTCTGAGCTCGCCGTCGCCATGTTTGCCACCAAGGTACCGACGGGAACAATCCGGTCAAACCTCCAGATTCACCGTCTCCAGTCATTCCCATCCTTTTTCACCGCGCCTATAAGTACTTCACTTCTTTGCGCATCTCCCAGACCTATCCTCTCCATCTCTTTTGCACCAGAGAGCTCATACTCGCCGGTTTTCTTCCGCCGAGCAGAAAGCGCCGCCGAGCTTGACCTCACCGTGGTCAGCCTCAACCAAGCACTTCTCCACTCTCTCTTTCTCGTGTTTGTGTTTCGTCTTGATCCCAAAGGGCTCATCGGCTCGATGGTTCCTTGTCTGGTGCTCAGGTTTTACCGGAACAGCGTTGTCTTCGCCGGAGTTTACCGCCGAAGACCACTGCTCCGTGGACGCCTACTTTCCGAGCAACCTCCGCTCAAACCGACTTCACCATCAGCACCAGGGTGAGCTTCTAGACCTTCCTAGCCTCTCCGTTTGCTTGCTACCGGTCTAGGATCGCCGGAGCAGGGCTAGCCGAGATCCGATCCGCCGCCATGCGTGGCCAGGCTCAACCTGAGTGGTAGAGTGTAGGGTTGAGAGCTCAATCGACTGCGGCTGTCTTGCCAGTGTTGATGCTCGCGTCAGCCGAGTCTCTTCTGGCCAGAGTCGGCCGGCGTAAGGCCCGTCGGCGCTCGGTTCGCCGTCGTGCACACCGGCCATGGTCGGGGACCTTGTGGTTGTAAAGATGAGAAGTTCCAGGGTGTTGGTTGCAAAGTCGCAGACTCAGGTGAATAGCGCCATGGACTGCGGGTTGTTTTAGTGTAAGCCGAAGGGCTTTTCTGCAAAGCTGTCAGGCACACCGCTTCGCTCGAGCCAAGCCTCGGGCAAACGCGTTCACCGTCCCGCCCGAGCTAGGCCTCGGACGGACGAGCGTTTTTCCGTCTCGCCCGAGCCTCGAGCTAAGCCTCGAGCTAAGCCTCAAGCGGACACATGCGCAGCGTATCGCCCGAGCTAGGCCTCGGACGGTCGAGGTTTTTCTGTCTCGCCGAGCCCTGAGTCAGGCCTCGGGTAGACGTTTGTCTCGTTGTCTCGCTGGAGCCAGGCCTCGAGCGGACCCTCGGGCGCTGTCTCGCTCGCGCCGAGCCTCGAGCGAACGCACACACACTCACCTACCGTCGTGCGCTCGCGCCACGCTGGCCGAGTTGGCTTGGGCCGAAAGCCCAGTTTGGGTTCGTTCAAGTTTTTCTTTTTCTGGCTTTATGCACAGTAATCAGTTTTGTTGTTTTTGCTATAATTAATCTATAACTCTGTTAATTATGAAATTTGACATGATAGATGATAGCATGTCTGTGCTAATATAAAAATTATAAAATTTGTGTTTTGAGTACTTTTGATATGACAATTAAATCTGTGCTTTATTTAATAAATGTAACGTTGTTGATTTATGTAATTTTCTGTGTTTCTCCAAAAATCATAAAATTTGACATGGGAGTTTATATCTTTGATATACACCTTCAGGTTTAATTTCATCTCTGTTTGACAAAGTATGCTTGGTGTATAAATAAAAGGCTAATTAAAATAATTAATAAAATAAATAGAAATAGTTGATCCCTGTAGATTTGTGTGACTTTTGGAATTGTGATTTGCTCCCTGGTTATGGGTTTCCTTTATACAAATACCTTTTTGTTACTTGTAAGTTGCTTTATCAGAAAATAATAAAACTTGTTTAGTGTTTATAATAACTAAAGTGGGTTTGTTGGTTTGCAACTTTACCGTGAGGGAAAGTTGTACTCTGAAAGGGGTATAGTTAAGAAAATTTCCATCTTTACCATGATCACATCATAAGCATCTCATTATTCATGCATATGCACTTTTACGTGTAGATCCCGCTTCGGAAGGCCCTAACTCTCAGTGGATTTCTCCTGAGGGTGCAGATCTTTCTTGTTTTTCAGAATCTTCGGACTTCACCGATCCTCAAGGCAAGCCCCAGTGCTTTTAACCTTTACTTGTTTTTATAAAGGTTTTACTAAAATGTTGCTGAGATAAACTACTGCATTAGGGTATAGGAGTTGTGTGATGGCCTACTCCTTGCACTGTTTACCTCCACCTGAAGATCCACCTGCCTTGTTTAAAAACTATTTGCAAAATGCTTAGTGATGCTATACAATAGATTTGCAAAAATGCCAATTTCAAAAGTGTGATCACTTAAAGAATATTTATGGGATTTTGGCTTTACTCCCGACTGTTGGCTAAGTATCTGATCCGTACCTAGTCAACGGCAAGGAGAGGTTGTCCTAGCGTACGGTGCCGTCATGTTGTAGTCCGGGACTCAACAGTTGACACCGACCGGGACAGGGTTGAAAAACTGACAGGACTGTGACGCTTGGGTGAGATATAACCAAGGTACAGTTTCTGGCGGAAAAATTAGGGACCATCCGTATGGGAGCCTGCTGATCAAGACTTGCAACTATTCACATACTACGGAAAGCTCTGGCTCCGAGGAATCCTTTATTGGGACCGACAACCACGCACTGGGAGTGGAGAGATGGCGGAAGTAGCTTGTACCCACGTGGTCGTCGTACCTAGATAAGAGTGGTGTACTGTACTTCTGGGTGGCGTAGGACCGGGCCCAATCTTGGAGGAATCGTGGTAGACGGGTTGGCCTATGCAAGCTTGGGTGCTACATATGCCGTGTGAATAGGGATCCTCAGCTGAGTATTCTTTATCCGGATTAACGTTGCTCCTCGGTTATGGAGACTTGGTCTTCGACTGTCAACGGAGAGTGGTTCTCAACTAGGGATGTTTTTGAAAGATAAATGAATCTTGAACAATGAAGAATTGAGAGATACTTGAATCTTTCCTAAACAAAACAAGATTTACAAAAATGCTTTTTGTGCAAAATACTTGATTTTGCTTAAGCCTTACCTTGACTTCCTAAGCCTCTCATTCCTGAGTCTTCTCCTCTTTTCTAGTCGGTTAAGTCTTGTTGAGTACTTTTGTACTCAGGGTTTGTTAACCCTTGTTGCAGGTGAGTACATGGATCCACCTTTTGATGGACAATGCTACTTCACTCTAGTAGAAGAAAGTGATAACGATTCTGATGTGTGACCTTGGGCAAGTAACCTCTTTTGAATGAGTTTTGTAATATAAAGTTCCGAACAAGTTATGTAATAAGTATTTTGGTGATGTAAACTTTAAACCTAAGTTTTAATCTATGTATATTAATCTTTCCGCTTTTACTCTGATTTATCTTATCTATAAAACTGTTGTAATACTGTGATGCTTGATGAGGGATTATCCTGGAAAGAATGTAACGTGGATGATTCGGGTTTCCCGAGGACACCCGACAGACCTCCTGAATCATTTGGAACTCGTGCACGCCGATCAAAGGTCCTTAGGACAATGATGGGTGCATGTGGGCCACTTAATTTAGGAGGTTCTGCCACACCGGCGAGCTGCCATGACCGGCCCCCCTGGCCCTAGGTAGAAGATGAACAGGGCTAGGGTGTAGGGTTTGACTTTCTGTATTTTGCAAATTTCTCCCAAAAATTAAACTGAGCAGCAAAAACTCAAAATACCAAAGTTGTGCAGAAAAAGGAGATCTACAACTTTGTCAAAAAGAATATTTTCAAATTCCAAACAGTTCTTGACTTATTTTCGAAATCAGAAAAGGGACACTTTTAAGATTTGAATAATTTCAAAATTACTTTTGATTTTATATAGAAACTTGAAAATCTGCAAACACCAAAGTTGTTCCTATTGACAAGATCTACAACTTTGCTTTTGGACCAAGTCCAAATTTTGAATAGTTTTTAAATTATTAAAGAGGGGTAAAGCCAGGGTTTGGAATTTGGGATTTTTCAAAGGGATTTGAAATCTGTTTTTGATTTTGGTTTTGAACAACACAACAAAGCTTCAAGACACTAACTGAACAAGAAATACACAAGACTAGGCACAGACTTGAAATTACCATTTTGCCCTTAAAGGAAGATTTGGGCATTTAGAGTTTTTTGAAAAGAGATCACTACACACAAAATACCTTTTAGGAAAAGGTAAAGGCAAGCAACCACTAGACAAACATTAATGCATGACAAGAATGATTATGACTAATGATGATGACATGTCAGGTTAATTACATATTAAACACCAGAGGTGTTACAACCTTCCCCCCTAAAAGAAATCTCGCCCCGAGATTCCTGCGTCTTAAGAAGGACAAGGGTAAAACCTTATATCTACAGAGTATCGAGAAAGTCGGGATAGTTCTTTGCCAAGAAGTCTTCAGATTCCCAAGTGGCTTCTTCTTCAGAGTGTTGGTTCCATTGGATCTTGTACCATCTTGTGGTGGTCCTCCGGGTAACACGATCTTTGTGATCCAACACGCGAACTGGATACTCAGAGTATGACAGATCAGGTTCTAACTCAACACCTTCAACATCTACCACATATTCGGGCACTCGGAGACACTTCTTGAGTTGGGAGACGTGAAACACATTATGAACTGCCGAAAGATGATCGGGCAACCTTAGCTTATAAGCTACCTTGCCACAGCATTCCAGAATTTCAAAGGGACCAATATAGCGAGGTGCTAACTTCCCTTTAACTCCAAAACGAGTGACTCCTTTGGTGGGTGAGACTTTCAGGTACACATAATCTCCATTTGAAACTTCAGAGGTCGACGTCTTTTGTCGGCATAGCTCTTCTGTCGAGATTGCGCAATTTTCATATTCTCTTGTATTTGCTTGACTTTTTCTTCCATATCTTTCACTAGGTCAACTCCAAAGAATTCTCTTTCTCCAGGTTCAAACCAACTGAGAGGTGTACGACAACGACGACCGTACAGTGCTTCAAAGGGTGCCATTTTGATGCTCTCTTGGTAACTGTTATTATAGAATTCTGCCAAGGGCAAACAGTTATCCCAAGTATCTGCGAAGGTGAGCACACATGCTCTCAACATATCCTCTAACACTTGGTTGACTCGCTCAGTTTGTCCATCTGTTTGTGGATGATATGCTGTACTATGCAAGAGCTTGGTTCCAAGTGAGGTATGGAACGCTTTCCAGAACTTTGCAACAAACTGAGTACCACGATCAGAGACAATGGTCTTGGGTATGCCATGGAGTTTCACTATGTGGTTCTTGTACAAAGTGGCATATGTGGGGACGGTGTAGCTGGTTTTGACTGGCAGGAAATGAGCTTGCTTAGTGAGGCGATCCACGATCACCCAGATGGAATCAAAACCTTTTGGTGTCTTTGGTAGTCCATTGATAAAATCCATACTGATATCGTCCCATTTCCAAGCAGGTACAGGTAAAGGTTGCAATTCTCCTCCGGCCTCATGTGCACGGCTTTGACTTTCTGGCAAGTATCACACTGAGCGACATACCGGGCGATCTCAATCTTCATCTTTGTCCACCAGAACCTTTGCTTCAAGTCCTGGTACATCTTGTTGCTGCCGGGGTGGATGGAGAATCTAGTCAAGTGTGCTTCATCAAGGATTAACTTTCTTAACTCAGGCACTTTAGGAACTACTAACCGATTCTTAAACCATACTACTCCTGTATCATCAATCCTGAAACAATCAGCCTTTCCGGATTGGACCTTTTCGATGATGTGCTTGATTCCAGGGTTATCTTTCTGTGCAGCGATGATCTGCTCCTTGATAGGGGTTTCTATTCTGATATTATTCAGAGTTCCTTGTGGAATCATTTCAATATTCAACTTTTCCAGCTCATAACACAAAGAAGAATCATAGGGTTTCATCATCAGACAGTTGCAATATGACTTGCGACTGAGCGCATCGGCAACCACATTCGCCTTACCCGGATGGTAATGCACTTCAAGATCATAGTCCTTAATTAACTCAAGCCATCTTCTCTGTCTCATATTCAGCTCTTCTTGAGTGAAGATATACTTCAGGCTTTTGTGATCAGTGTACACATTACAGGTACTGCCCAACAGATAATGACGCCAGATCTTTAAGGCATGCACTACTGCTGCTAACTCGAGATCATGAGTTGGATAATTCTCTTCATGTCGCTTAAGCTGTCGGGAGGCATATGCGATCACTCGACCTTCTTGCATCAAAACACAGCCCAAACCAGTACCAGATGCATCACAGTAGACATCAAAGGGCTTCTCGATGTTCGGCTGGGCTAGCACTGGTGATGTAGTTAACAGTTTCTTCAGAGTTTGAAAGGCTTGCTCACAGGCTGGTGACCAGACAAACTTCACAGAATTCTTTACTAACTCAGTGATAGGCTTGGCGATTCTGGAGAAATCCGGAATGAATCGACGATAATATCCTGCCATTCCCATAAAGCTGCGGACTTGATGAACAGTGGTAGGTGGCTTCCAATCCAGAATGTCTGCCACTTTACCAGGGTCAACTGACACACCTTCAGCGGATAGGACATGACCAAGAAACTGTATCTGATCTAACCAGAACTCACATTTACTGAACTTGGCATAAAGCTGATGATCTCTGAGACGGGATAGAACGATACGAAGATGCTCGGCGTGATCTTCAGGGTTTTTGAGTAGACAAGGATGTCGTCAATGAACACGACCACGAATTTATCAAGCTCTGGCATGAACACAGAGTTCATGAGGTACATGAAATGAGCAGGGGCATTGGTCAAACCGAAGGACATGACCAAGTACTCATATAGGCCGTATCTGGTGGTGAAAGCTGTTTTAGGAATATCTTCAGGACGAATCTTTATTTGGTGGTAGCCAGATCTGAGATCGATCTTGGAGAATACTTTGGCTCCAGCTAACTGGTCAAAGAGAAGATCAATACGAGGCAAGGGATATTTATTTTTGATGGTGACCTCATTGAGTGGGCGATAATCAACACATAGCCTGAGACTCTTGTCTTTCTTCTTCTACAAAGATTGCAGGACAGCCCCAAGGAGACGAGCTTGGGCGAATGAAGCCCTTGTCCAACAAATCTTGTAATTGAGTTTTTTAGCTCCGCCAACTCTCTGGAGGCATTCGATAAGCTCTGCGGGATATAGGAGCAGTCCCGGCTTTAGCTCTATGGCAAACTCGACATCACGGTCAGGAGGCAGGCCAGGCAAATCCTCCGGAAAACATCAGGGAATTCACAGACCACGGGGATGTCTCTGGTTTCCAGAACATAGGTGGTATTCAATGTGTCTGCTGGTTTTTGAGGCATTGGAAGTTGGAGAAGGAGTTTGGAGGTACTGTTGGAATGTCCACTCTCACAACTCTATTCAGGATGTCGATCATGGCTTTATACTGACACATCCAATTCATGCCTAGATGACATCTATCTCCTGATCACGTAGCACTATCATGGTGGTAGGAAATACATGTTCCCCCAACATTACTGGTATACGGCGAACCACTTCCTTAGTACTTATACGCCCTCCAGGCGAAAATATGCAGAAACTTTCTTTAAATCCTCAATTGATATCTCATGCTTGATGACAAAAGTACGACTGATGAAGGAATGCGATGCACCAGAATCAAACAACACGACTGCAGGATGATTGGCAACAGGAAACCTACCGATCATGACGGGCTCTCCTTCTGGGATGTCGCCGACAGTGGTGTAGTAGACTTGCCCGTGCTTCTTGACAATCTTGCCTTTCTGACATGCTGCTGCTGTGCACGGTGCTGCTGCTGCTGAGATCCTCCAGGATTCTTCTGAGTATTCTGGGCATACCTCTTGGGCTTTGGGCACTCACGAGACCAGTGACCAAGCTGGCCACAGTTGTAGCAGGGATGGTTGTAGGCTGTTTGTGGAGTGGTGATACGAACACCTGGGGCGTTCGGTTGTGTGGCACTCTGCTGGTTGGCATTATGGGTGGTGGCCGCGGTACGGACGACCACTTGCTGGTTGGGGTAAGGTAGGCGATTTTGGTGGTGACTGGGGTGGTATATGATCCTCTGGCGCTTGTGATTGCCAGAGAAGCTGCTGGATCCTGCTTTCTTCTTCTTCTTCTCCTCTTGGTACTGACGGTTGCTCTCTTCAAAAGCGACAGCCCGGTCAACAGCATCATGATACGAACCGGTCAGGTTATTGGACAGACTTCTGCGGATCTTAGGATGCAGACCTCTAAGGAAACCCCTCTTCTTTTCATCTGTGTTGACATACTCTGAGGCATACTGGCTAAGATGGTTGAACTGACCCACATACTGCATCACTGTGGAGTCCTTCTGCTGCAGTGCCAGAAACTGATCAAGCTTCATCTTCATTAATCCCGAAGGGATGTGATGTGCACGG
This sequence comes from Coix lacryma-jobi var. lacryma-jobi, assembly GCA_009763385.1. Lineage (NCBI taxonomy): Eukaryota > Viridiplantae > Streptophyta > Magnoliopsida > Poales > Poaceae > Coix > Coix lacryma-jobi. The sequence goes on from CM019823.1 coordinate 147,676,504, forward strand.
AAAGCGGTGCGGAACTCTTCCCAGGTCAACTGATGACCTTCTGGCTGGGCAGCCAACAGGTTGGCATACCAAGCGCTTGCTGGACCACGAAGCTGCTGGGAAGCGAACCGGGGCTTCTGGATGTCGGTACAGCGGAGAAGACTGAACTTTTGCTCCATAGTGCGGAGCCAATCATCAGCTTCCAGGGGTTCATCTGCTTTGGTGAAAACTGGTGGACGGGTCTCGGTGAAATCCACATATGTGGTCTCGTTGTTGATGTTATGGCGACCACGGTGACCATTGTTCTGCTGCCCCTGATTTTGAGCCATCAGGTTAGCACGCTGCCAAGGCTGCAATGGCATCTGCTAGCGTAGCAGGAACAGGTGGAGGGTTTGGAAGGTTGGCATCATCAGAACCTCCAGCTCCAGTGCGAGTGTTCACAGGCATCTGTTAAGCAACTTGGAACTTAGCATTCATAGATAGGGTTCTGAAACAACTGACTGATAAGCTTCACTGATACAAAGGTTGATAGATTGATAAAGATGACTGACAGATACAACGGACTGATAAGGGGAAAAGGTACGAAAAGAAAGATACAGACTGACTTAACAAAAGACAGACTAACGCTCCCAAACCTAGACTAAGGTTTTAGGTAAGCAGGTGGTACAGACACACGGGATCTCCATCTCCTAAAGACGGGTCTAGTCCTCATCGATGATGATCATTTCTTCGTCGTCGTCTTCTTCGAGGATGAGCTCAGGCTCTTCCTCCTCGTCCTCGTCTTCAGCGTGGACGTCCTCAGCAGGTTCAATTTCTTCGTCCACGTCTGGCTCTTGTTCCACATCGGGTTCTTCCACTACTCCGTCCTCAGGGTCTTCCATAACCGGGGGTACCAAGGGTGGAGTTGATCATACAGCTGATGCACTTCCTCATGAAGCATATCATTGAACTGTTCAATCTGAGCTGTGTACTGCTGCAGTCCGTGGAGCTCGGCTCTGGTGACGTCCTCGCGGATCCAAGCATCATTGCGCTGCTCGATAGCGCGAACCATGTTCCGGTTGGCCTGCTCCAGGGAAGCTCGTGCCTCATAAAACTCCAGGCGTGAGTGGTAGAAGTCATGCTCCAAGTTCTTCAGCTCAGCCTTCAGATCCTTGATCTCCTCCTTCAGGTTCTTACGGGTGCGGCGGGGAAAGCGACGACCATTGGAAGATTCGGCAGTCTCTTCTCCAACGCGTGGTGCCAGCTGATGGCGCGGCACGCCATTGGGTCCAGTCGACTTGCGAGCAGTCAGCTTGATACGGGCCATGTCTGGACAAGATTAGATGGATGAGAAAGGCTAGCAAGAACAGGTAAAGGCATACTACCCAACGAACTTAGAGAGGAAGTTAACTTAAGTGATTATGACATGATGCATGAATCGTTCCTACGGAACAAAGCAATGCAATAAATAAATAAGGTACATAGGGCTTAAATATGTTGTTCCACTAGCTAGTGTTGCCATATGAGAGACAAGATGAGAGAAGCAATTTGGACTCAAAATAGTCAAGTTTAGTTTGTTTGAACTCAAAAGGTCTTTTGAAGTTTTCGCAAAAACGAACACTGCAACGTTAAAGTGAGATGCTCCGATACCACTCTGTGACGGAACGGCCCTAATCTCATGGCCCGTGTCTGTGTCAACCTCTGACAGCCGAACCCATGTTCCATGTGATTAAGACCTGTTCGCCACCGGGCTACATCAGTGCCCAATGTCCGCAGGATCATCTCACAATTCGGTTACAACATTGCATACTTTTACAAATAACATCGGAATAAAGAGCGGAAGACTTAAATAACATTAGTTTTACAAAGCAGGGTTCCAAATAGAAATTAAGGTGCAGTTATTACAAACCAAGTTCTGATAATAGAAATAGACAAAGGCAACGTAGCGGAGTAACAACAAAATAAAGATACTGATAATCACCCAGCCGAGGGTGCACAACTATTCTTCGGCCTCATCGGCCTCTTCCTGGACGATGGTCATGCAGTAGGGCGCAAGACACATCGGGGTCTCAGTCATACCTGCAGCATGAGTAACAAACCCTGAGTACTGAGGTACTCAACAAGACTTACCCGACTAAAGAAAAGGGACAAGACTCAGGAATGAGAGGCTTAGGGTAGTCAAGGTAAGGCTTAAGCAAGATCAGGTATTTTGCAGAAAAGCATTTTGTAAACCTTATTTTATTTTGGAAAGATTCAGTATTCCTCAATTCTTCATCGTTCCTGATTCATTTTACATTTCAAAACATTCCTAGTTGAGAACCACTCTCCGTTGACAGTCAGTGACCAAGTCTCCATAACCGAGGAGCAACGTTAATCCGAATAAATAATACTCAGCTGAGGATCCCTATCCACACTGCATATGTAGCACCCAAGCTTGCATATGCCAACTCGTCTACCACGATTCCTCCAAGATTGGGCCCGGTCCTACGCCACCCGGAAGTACAGTACACCACTCCTATCCAGGTACGACGACCACGTGGGTACATGCTACTTCCGCCATCTCTCCACTCCCAGTGCGCGGTTGTCGGTCCAATAAAGGATTCCTCGGAGCCAGAGCTTTCCGAAGTATGTGAATAGTTACAAGTCTTGACCAGCAGGCCCCCATACGGATGGTCCCTAAAGTTTTTTCGTCAGCAACAAGCACCTCGGGACTCTAACCCAAGAGTACAGGTCCTGTCGGTTTTTCAACCCTGTCCCGGTCGGTGTCAACTGTTGAGTCCCGGACTACAACATGACGGCACCGTACGCGCGGACAACCTCTTCTCGACAATGACCACATGCTAGCTAGGCAAGCAGTCATCGAACAAGAAGTAAAGCCAAATTCCCATAAAGATTCTTTCAGTGATCACACTTTTGAAAATGACATTTTATTGCAAAGTCTAATTCAATAAGCATTGCTAAGCATTTTTCAAATACTTTTGAAAAGCAGGTATCGGGTGTATCAGTGGTCAAGGTGGATAGTGCATTAATTAGGATAGCACCACAACTCCTATAAACCTAATGCAATAATTTAACTCAAATCTGCAATAATTTAACTCAAACATTTCGGAACTCATTTTATAAATTCAAGGAAAGGGGTTAAATGCACTGGGGCTTGCCTTGAAGCACAAAGATGGCATGCTCGAGGGCGGCAGGGCATTGTCGAGCTCGAGTAGCCTCAGGGACAGGTTCGTCAGCGCTGCCTCGATCTTGACGCCTTCTTCAGGACTATACGAATGCAATGATGCATGCTCATGAGTATCTAGCATGACAATGCAACACGGGCATACACATCAACCTTAATCACCTTTTCTGTTTTTTCTTATTATTTAAAAAGGTCCTTTTATGCAGTTTGCTCCAAAATTACCAAATTAATCACATAAGTTCATTATGGTGTAGATAGATGGCAAAACAATTTCATAATTTTTGGAGGTCATTAAGGTGCTCAATAAAATCAGACATTAATTAACAAAAGGCACTATTTAACAATTAAAGATAAATGCTCAAAAATCAACTTGTTTCCAAAGGACTTCAAAAATTCACCAGAGACTAAACATGGCATAGGAAGCTCACAAAAATTTATCTCATGATTTTGGAGTTATAAATGATTTCTAAAAATCCAGAACATCCATTTATTAATTAAAAGAGGGATTTTACATTTTCAAATTCTTGCAGAAAAGTCAAGTTTCATATTTTTATAAAATACTACATAGTATAAAGACTCAACTGTAAAATTTTCAGAATTTTTAGAGCAATACAGAAAATCATACAAAAAGATGAAAAAGAAAAAGGAACTATTCACAATTCCAAAAAGGAAAAGAGCACTATGCTCCTCCCTCGCAGGGCTCGGGCGAAGCGGAGGAACAAACGGCCGTCCGAGACCTGGCCGGGAGGCTCGGGCGAGACGGAAAACATCGTTCGTCCGAGGCCTGGCCGGGAGGCTCGGGCGAGACGGAAAACGATCGTTTCGTCCGAGGCCTGGCCGGGAGGCTCGGGCGAAGCGGAGGTGCATGCTTGCTCGAGACGAGGCTCGGCGAAGCTGAGGGTGCGTGAGTCCGCTCGAGGCTAGGCTCGGGCGAAGCGGTGTGTGAGTCCGCTCCGAGACTGGGCTCGGTGAAGTGGCGAGGGTACGTGTCTGCTCGAGGCCTGGCTCGAGCGAGGTGCTTGCTCGAGGCCTGGCTCGGGCGAAGCGGAGTGGAAGCAGAGATCGGGGGCTTCGAGTGCTTACCACGGGTCGGAGGCAGGACTCGGCGGGACGGAACAGGAGGTGGTCGACGGAGCTCGGCGGGATTCACGGCGCGCTCGGCGCTCCGGCGACCCTGTGCACCGCACGAGGTCACAATGGCACGGTCAGAGCCGCAAGAAGACAGGGAAGCTGACACAGGGGTCGGAGAAAGATGATCATGGCCGGAGAGTGGGGATTTCCCGAACCCGAGCTCACCGGTGTTTCGCCGGAGTTTGGGAAGATGGGGTTACGCCGGGCGATTGGAGGCGGCGGAGGTAAAATTGAGGGGCTGGGAAGCTTCGCGAGCTCAAGGCGGAGCTTTTGGGCTAGGTGGTGGAGCGGCGGAGACTCTGGAGTGAGCTGGCGACGGTGGTGGGGTGAGTGAGTGCGAGCTCCGGCCGGCCGGCGGGCCTTTTATAGGCGCGGCCAGGGGCAGATAGAGAGCGCGCGGGGGTGGATAAGAATGCCCGTGGCGCGTGCTATCGATCTCATGATGAAGAAAGGACGGAAATCAGTTTGGGACCCGGGTGTCGTGCTTGCCGGCGACGGCCACGCGGCGGCGACGTCGCGGGAGCAGTGGGGGACGGGGGCGGAGGTCAGCGCTTGCGCGTGCGGATGCGGAATGATGGCGCGGACAGCGGCGGCAGGTTGGAGGTAGGCGAGTAGCTGCCAGGCGCGTGGTGCACGCGGCGCCGGCGAGCTGCCATGACCGGCCCCCCCTGGCCCTAGGTAGAAGATGAACAGGGCTAGGGTGTAGGGTTTGACTTTCTGTATTTTGCAAATTTCTCCCAAAAATTAAACTGAGCAGCAAAAACTCAAAATACCAAAGTTGTGCAGAAAAAGGAGATCTACAACTTTGTCAAAAAGAATATTTTCAAATTCCAAACAGTTCTTGACTTATTTTCGAAATCAGAAAAGGGGACACTTTTAAGATTTGAATAATTTCAAAATTACTTTTGATTTTATATAGAAACTTGAAAATCTGCAAACACCAAAGTTGTTCCTCTTGACAAGATCTACAACTTTGCTTTTTGGACCAAGTCCAAATTTTGAATAGTTTTAAATTATTAAAAGAGGGGGTAAAGCCAGGGTTTGGAATTTGGGATTTTTCAAAGGATTTGAAATCTGTTTTTGATTTTGGGTTTGAACAACACAACAAAGCTTCAAGACACTAAACTGAACAAGAAATACACAAGACTAGGCACAGAGTTGAAATTACCATTTTGCCCTTAAAGAAGATTTGGGCATTTAGGGTTTTTTGAAAAGAGATCACTACACGACAAAATACCTTTTAGGAAAAGGTAAAGGCAAGCAACCACTAGACAAACATTAATGCATGACAAGAATGATTATGACTAATGATGATGACATGTCAGGTTAATTACATATTAAACACCAGAGGTGTTACAGCTGGCTGCCCCCTATAAGTACCCCCTCACTCACTTGGGCTATAAATACCCCTAGAGGCGTCACTTCATAACACACACAAGCAAGAGAAGCAAGGAAGGAAAGAAAGCAAGGCTAGAGCCAGAGAGCTAATAGCTTAGGGGTTAGCCAAGCTTAGGCAAGTATCTAGCTAGTAGAGCAAGGCATCTTTGCCCTCGCGGAAGCGCTGCTCAAGGCTTAGCTCAAGAGTAGAAGCGTGCGAGTGATCGGTCCTGGAGCTGGGAAGAGTCTTTCTTCATCTCCAGTTCAGGTTTTGCTCTTGTATCTCAAGCACTTTACTATATTCTAGTTTATCATTTCAAGTATTACTTTATTCTACTTACTAGTATTGAGTAGTATACTTGATTGATTGCTTGAGTGCCTAGCTATCCTACAGATCAATTCACTTAGCCATAGTAGTTAATCTCTAGTGAGCTTAGTGTTTGATCTTTGCCAATAGGTTGCTTAGTTAGTTTAGTGTTTATCTTATTAAGTCAAGTATTTGCTCTGACGTCCGCAAGGGTGTCTCTATTCAAAGCTAGGGTAGAGATAGTTAGAATATAATTAAGCGTGGTGCTTAGTTATAGACTTACCTTCAGATATGGCTGGACCCCCGGATAGCTATGGTAGCAAGCAGGTGGTGACAGCCCTGTGCGCCTTGAATTCCACCACGTAGTTGGCCCAGTTTAACAGTAAGGCTCGTTGTGCTAGCGTTCAACCTAAGTCAGTGGTAAAGGCTAGTACGCCTCGATACTTGATAAGATAGGAATAAAACTTTACTTAACTTGGTTGCTTTATTGACATTTTCCTATCTTGCTTCGTAGTTATCTTGCTTCGTGGTTATCTAGGAGTAGTTAATAGTTACTAGTTAGTTATATTAGTTATCCTTAGTTGTCTCATTCTATCTATCTATCTAGTTATCTACCCTACCTTACCATCCATTTCATCCTTACCTATCCACCCATATATTCTTTCTAGCCTTTCATCTCCTCTCTTCTCTTCTCTCCTTTTCCCTTTTCTTATTCTTCGACTCACATCCCCTCCTTGACTCGACTCATACACCACCCTAGCCTTCCCTTGGGATCAAATAAATCGACACCTGGTACTCCCAGGCGAAGTGCTACTACGATAGTTCTGTGCGCTTGCAGAATCTCCTCCTGGTAGATTGCAATCTCTCTAGCTAGCTCCTACTAGTGTCGGGATTGACAACCCCATTTGACATTAGTAGATAGCTGCTTTAGCTTCACTCCTTTAGGTATAGTGACCGGACTTGCTTCAAGCATTTCTGGCGCCGCTGCCAGGGATAGACTCCATAGTCTACTCCTAGTAACGACGTTAGCAAGTGTCAACAAGCATTTCTGGGGCCGTTACCGGGGATAGTTGTCTAGCTCTATCTTTAGTGAAGTTAAGAACTACCAAACAAGCATTTGGCGCCGTTGTCGGGAAGGCAATCGGTGTATCGGTTGAGTCCGTGTCGAAATTTATCTTCGCTTAAGCTCCCGCTTAGCGAATCCCATCTTCCCCATTCTTTCTTTCCTTAGTCCTTCTTATCTTTTTCCTTCATCTTCTTCAACTTCTTTCTTTCTTATCTCGTTCTATCTTCACGATGGCCAACAAGACCATTCGTGAATTTTCTGCTCCTTCTGCCGCCAATGTAGCGACAGGACCAGACGTGATCGAAGCCAACCTCAATTTTGAGTTGAAAACGGCTCTGATCATGATGGTCCAAGCTAGCCCATTCTGTGGCAAAGCCCATGAGGATGCCAATGCTCATCTCCAACAATTCTTGGAGATTTGCGGCACCTTCACCATTAAGGGGATAACACAAGAAGCCATCCATTTTCGTCTCTTTCCTTTCTCTTTGCTAGGAAAAGCGAAGCAATGGTTTTATACCAGTCGCAACGCTGTAGACACATGGGACAAGTGTTCCAATGCTTTTCTCGCCAAATTCTTCCCGATGGGCAAGACGAGTGCTCTTCGCAACAAAATCTCCAGCTTTAGGCAACAAGCTGAGGAATCTATTCCCGAGGCTCGGGAGAGAATGCAAGAGTACGTCGCTACTTGTCCACACCATGGTATGGAGGATTGGTTATTGATCCAGAACTTCTACCATGGCCTAACCCCACTCTCTAGAAGCCATTTGGATGTTGCCGCCGGCGGTGCATTCTTTTCTCTGAATGCTGCAGATGCTAAGGCTCTCATAGAGAAGATGTTGTCAAACCAAGGATGGAATGATGAGAGACTGCAGCCCCGTAAGCGAGGTATGCATTCCCTTAAGGAGGCCAACATGATCGTGGCCAAGATGGACCTGCTGGCAAAGAAGCTGGACAGCTGTGAGAAGATGAACCAACAAGAGAGTGTCCAATCTCTGGAATCCTACATGACTTGTGAAGTCTGTGGAGAAACCGGACATTCTGGGAACCACTGCCCCGAGTTACATGAAGATTTGAACTTCATCAACAACAACACAACGGTTTCCGCCAACAGAATCAAGGATGAATCAGCCTGCAAATTCTCAAGGTAACAATTTCATTCCCCCGCTCTAATTTTCAGAATTCTGATAATTTCTCATCTGAAATTGAATTTAGTTTACCCACAAGGTACAACTACTGATTTCTTGAATAAGAGATTAATGTCGAATGATAAAACCCTTGAGCATATAAATGCTAAATTGGAAGATTCTCATCTGCTCTGAAAAAATCAATTAAGTTTTAATAAGATGTTAGAAACCCAATTAGCTCAGCTTGCTGCTATTCATACCATCTTTAAAACTGGCAAAATTCCTGCTAAACCTGACATAGAAACTGCAAATATGGTTGAAATAAAATATTTTAACTATTATGAAGATCAAACCACATGACTGTTAAAAAGGGTGATCCTGGTAGTCCCATAATTAGATGCTCAATCTTTGTGAAGTCTTTAAAAATACCATGTGTGATTAGGATCGAGTGTGAACATTATATCTAAGGATTCCTATGAAAACTCGTTCTTTCCACCCATGTCATCCACATCTACCTATGTTGTGCTAGCTGATCAATCCACTTGCTATGTAGAAGGAGTAGTCAATGATTTACCTGTTCATATTAGAGGTTCCTATGTTCCTGCTGATTTCAGAATACTAGATATGAGAAATAGGAAAGATGTGCCTCTAATCTTAGGTAGACCTTTCTTGAATACTGTGAATGCCTGCATATATGTGGGGAGTGGTAAAATGCAAATACATTAGGAGGGAGGAAGGAAATGTTCTCCTTTCCCATGGTTCCGCATATGCTGCTAACATGCAGGAAGCAAAACCCGTTCGTACCAAGAAAAGGCGCCCAAGAATAAGGTGGAACAGAAAGGAAGAACCACCTTCTCCTGAGTTGTGTAATTCACATGACAAAGGAGAGGTGCCAAAAGAAGAAGAACCCGATGAAGAACTTAAAGAAGAAGCACCCAAGGAAGAAGATCTACCCAATAAGGATGAAATTCCATGGATCTAAGGTATGGATTTACTTTAAATCTCCCTTCAAATTTCCCTTTTTCAAATAAATAATATACGTCATGCATGTAACTATAAAAAAATCAGCTATCATTAGTTATATGCATAAGTATATGTTAACTTATCTAGATTAATAAAATATCATAATAGGATAGTTTCCTTTTTCACAATATTAGATAGTTTCCCTTTAATAAAATTAGAACAAGAGCTCTGACTGAGAAAGATGAAGACCCTTCACCAAGCAAGAAGCCAGCTTGGGGGAGACTCCCGCTCCAATAAGGTATGTCTCAAGCCTACACTTTAATTCAGTTCTTAAATTCTATATCTTTTGAAATGTTATATGCTTGCCTAAGTAACCATTCCATGATAAAATTGATGAAATCTGCTTAAACAAATTGAAACCTGAATAAGATTTGAAATATGTCATGCAAATGCTATTGTTATGGTTTGAATAACTGGTCTTGTCTAAGTTGTAGCTTTTGTGGGTTGCACATGCTTTAACTGAAATCATGCTTAGTGAATAAAGTTAGTAGAAATGGAGTAATTCTTTAAACTTGCTAAGGAGAAATTAGGACCTAAGCTGCAGGATTTCTTTTAAGAATCTTGAAAACTTGCTAAAAGTTCCTCCTGGATTTTATCACATCCCACCACTAGCCAAATATTTGTTAGTCAAAACACAAAGAGCCTTGTCTGTGTTGAGCTTTGTTAGACCTCATAGATCTTAGTAGAGAAGCTTATCATATCTTTTGATCAAGATTCACAAACCCACCATAAATTGCCTACTCTCCACTTTGGAAGTTTGCAACCACCAAATAAATTGCTCATCTCTACACTGGAGATATGCAATACCTTGCCAAACGTCCCATTGCTAGCCTTATGCTATTCCTACACTGGGAATAAGCATTTCTCTCCCTTTCCTGACTCATTTCAAAAATCCTTTCCTATAGATAATCTGGGGAAATTTAGAGCTAAAAAAAGTGAGCAAAGTAGCTCAAGAGAGGACTATGTCCTAAGAAAATGTGAGGACACATTTTGTCTGCTCACTACGTACGTATCGAGAAGAGAGAGAGAGAGAGAGAGAGAGAGAGAGAGAGAGAGAGAGAGAAAGAGAGAATTATCATTAGCTCTAGACCCCAGAAATTTACTAGGAAGGATTATGAAATATCTCTCTATACACTTCCACATAAACCACATGCACATCTTGATCAATTTTTATGATTTGCTGCTCCTTATGTTCTGAGTGTCTAGCTTAGCAATAAACATTAGGCAATTTGCTCATGATTCTTAGCCAACCTATAACTCCACATATCATTCTTTAGAAATAGGAGAGGCTACATTTTGGCCTAAGTGAGGATTTAAAACACCATTGAGTGATTGAGTGAATCTTGGAGGACTTAAGCAAGTTTTTTATCTTTTGAAAACCTTAAAAAAAACCTCCTGACAGAATCCTGGTCAAACCTAAGCAAGATAAAGTTTACTAAGTTATTTCTCACTATACAATATGCACTTGTATACATCTTAAGTTGCTATCTATTTCATGCTTAATGCTTAAACTGCATTGTTGCTCGAGGACGAGCTACAGGTTAGCTTGGGGGATCTTGTTGATGGTCCTTAAACACCTGTTTTACCATCAACACTTTACCCAAAAATTCACCAAAAAGGCATGAAATGTAGTCAAATAGGTTTCAAACGACCGAATTCCACATGTCCATAGATTTGATTTGAATGCAGGATTTGGACCAAATTTAGAGCATGGACCCACCAGGGGCCGAGACCACTCACCAGATCCCATTTGGGCCCTAGTGGGGTGGCGCCCGCCGCCCCTAGGTGGCGCCCGCCACATGAAGAGGCCCAACTTCCCCCCTTGCCACGTCACTGATCTGTGTGACCACCCCAGGGCTAAATCTTGGCCCTTGGTCACTAGGTCAGTGGCATCGGACGACTCAGGAGGGGAGTGGCGTGGATCATGACCGAATGGCGGTTACCTGGACATGCAACCGACCTAACCACCGCCTTGAAGGAGCCCCTGGAGACCGTAGGATCAATGATGGTGCATCCAACGGCCAGGGGGATGGCGACCGCCACCTAGGGCTGGCGCCCGCCACTAGGGTTTGCCCTAGGTCGGCTGGCTGCCCCCTATAAGTACCCCCTCACTCACTTGGGCTATAAATACCCCTGGAGGCGTCACTTCATAACACCACACAAGCAAGAGAAGCAAGGAAGGAAAGAAAGAAAGCAAGGCTAGAGCCAGAGAGCAGAGAGCTAATAGCTTAGGGTTTAGCCAAGCTTAGGCAAGTAGCTAGCTAGTAGAGCAAGGCATCTTTGCCCTCGCGGAAGCGCTGCTCAAGGCTTAGCTCAAGAGTAGAAGCGTGCGAGTGATCGGTCCTGGAGCTAGGAAGAGTCTTCCTTCATCTCCAGTTCAGGTTTCGCTCTTGTATCTCAAGCACTTTACTATATTCTAGTTCATCATTTCAAGTATTACTTTATTCTACTTACTAGTATTGAGTAGTATACTTGATTGATTGCTTGAGTGCCTAGCTATCCTACAGATCAATTCACTTAGCCATAGTAGTTAATCTCTAGTGAGCTTAGTGTTTGATCTTTGCCATAGGTTTGCTTAGTTAGTTTAGTGTTTATCTTATTAAGAGTATTTGCTCTGACGTCCGCAAGGGTGTCTCTATTCAAAGCTAGGGTAGAGATAGTTAGAATATAATTAAGCGTGGTGCTTAGTTATAGACTTACCTTCAGATACGGCTGGACCCCCGATAGCTGTGGTAGCAAGCAGGTGGTGACAGCCCTGTGCGCCTTGAATTCCACCACGTAGTTGCCCCAGTTTAACAGTAAGGCTCGTTGTGCTAGCGTTCAACCTAAGTTAGTGGTAAAGGCTAGTACGCCTCGATACTTGATAAGATAGGAATAAAACTTTACTTAACTGGTGCTTTATTGACATTTCCTATCTTGCTTCGTAGTTATCTTGCTTTGTGGTTATCTAGGAGTAGTTAATAGTTACTAGTTAGTTATATTAGTATCCTTAGTTATCCCATTCTATCTATCTATCTAGCTATCCACCCTACCTTACCATCCATTTCATCACCATTAGTTCATCACCTTACCTATCCACCTATCATAATTCTTTCTAGCCTTTCATCTCCTCCCTTCTTTCTTCTCTCCTTTTCCCTTTTTCTTATTCTTCGACTCACATCCCCTCCTTGACTCAACTCATACACCACCCTAGCTTCCCTTGGGATCAAATAATCGACACCTGGTACTCCCAGGCGAAGTGCTACTACGATAGTTTTGTGCGCTTGCAGAATCTCCTCCTGGTAGATTGCAATCTCTCTAGCTAGCTCCTACTAGTGTCGGGATTGACAACCCCATTGACATTAGTAGATAGCTGCTTTAGCTTCACTCCTTTAGGTATAGTGACTGGACTTGCTTCAAGCATTTCTAGCGCCGCTGCCAGGGATAGACTCCATAGTCTACTCCTAGTAACGATGTTAGCAAGTGTCAACAAGCATTTCTGGGCCGTTACCGGGGATAGTTGCCTAGCTCTATCTTTAGTGAAGTTAAGAACTACCAACAAAGGACAGACGTGAGGCTTGGACTGACGGACCGGTGGCCGGAGGATCAGCCGTGGTGGCTGACACGCTGGAACAGCGACGAGCGAAGACTTGTGCGACACGGTGTGGCTCGGTCATGGACCTGCGGACACGTGTCAGGAGACGGGGTGCACGGGCGGTGCATCCCTCTACGGCTTCGGTTTGGTGGTAGAGCCCTAGCAAAACCACCGACTGGCCGGTTTCCGAGTTTGGGCCTCAAAACTCGGGCTGAGGACGGTTTCCAGGTTTGGGCCTCAAAACCTGGGCGTTGCCGAGTTTCTGAGTTTGGGCCACAAAACTCAGCCGAAGGACAGGTTTCCCAGTTTCAACCTCAAAACCAGGGGGAGGTCCAAAAAGGACGGACGACACATGGTGGCATCCTAAGGCTTGCGTCGAGGCGAAGCTAAGGATGAGGAAGGCACGTGGTCGTCGGATCGACTATACTTCGAGTTGGACAAGAATACCCTTAGGGTTAGCCTGCTCGCTCATTACCAGTAGGGGTAGAAGGGGAATAATATATTAGGCTATATATGGAGAGGCAACCCCTCCCTCCAAACTATCTCAGTCATTTGCTATTTTCATTCCAGGGCTTCCTGTCTTCCCATACCTCTGCTCTAGCTACTGAGATCCGCAGAATGGCACAATACCTCTGTGTACGTGAAGATTTTGAGGAAACGGGACCGTAATCCCGTTGTCTCCTCGTGGGGACAATTTTCGGCTGTAATTCGTGGGTGTGATTTGCGTTCTTGAGTTGTTCTTTGCGTTCATCTTTTCTCCATGTTTTTCCCGTCGCTCGATCTCCCTCTACGTTGCCTCATTTTCGAATCCATTTGAACATACTTCTTCTTTGATGTGAGGAGATCATTCCACCAGGAAGGAATTTAACTCAAACCTCACGAACTAGTAGATCGGGTCGATTTGAGTTTCGTGGTGACTTTTTCATTCTTGCACCAATCTCATTAATTTCCTGAAGTTTGAGTTGATTTGAGCGGATGATTTCTTAGGGTTAGTCTTTCAACTACCTAGTGATCATTTTCTCCAAGTTTGGAATCGAGTGATTTTGTTCTGGATTGGATTTGGAGAGATTTGGTGAGGAGGCGAATGTTTTTGCCCTCACTGGACGTCCACGGACAGTTCGCCGTAAGGGGCGCAGACAATCCGCGCGTCAGGGTCTGGCTTGTTCAGTGGTTGTATACCTCGGCGGTTTTGGCTGGCTGGACAACGTGGACAGTCCACAGTTGTAAGTCGACAGTCCAGGACCGTCCAGAGTGTTTTCAGCAACACTGTGTTTTTGGCACATTGGCCGGTGGACAGTCCGCCAGGGGACCGCGGACAGTCCGAGCCCTTGTTGAGTGTTGCATTTTGGTGCGTTTGCTCTCCTGGCTTTTCGGTTTTGTTTCCGGACTTCTCGTTTGCTCCTAGAGTTCACCAAGGAACCTCTAGATATCTTTGCTACTTCTTGGCATAGGTTTTTGGAGAAATCCCGATGTAGTCTTCCATATAAGCTCCGGGGTAGGTTTTTGGGTAAGAACTCAGTTCGGTGATTGTGAGTTTTGGATTGCTCTCTTTGGTGGTGCCTTGCTGTGATCCTAGGGATCATCCACTCTCTTTCTGAGGGTCGTGGGCATCACGTTTGTGTTTGAAGCATTTTGGGTTGATCTGTGGGACAGAGGCCAAAGTTTCAAAAGAATTTTTTAGGCTCCCATTCACCCCCCTCTAGTCGCCTTGGTATAGCATTCTCGGACCTTCAAAAATGTCACATGTATATGGACCCAAGATAAGCCCAAGGGGGGATGATCCACTTACGAGGCAAATTAGGGCCTGGAAAAGTGGAGAATAAGCCCAAAACCAAATCAATCAGTCTCAACAGGGCAAGCAACCCATGTAACATTCATCTAGGAGTCCCCAGGAGGCCACCAGAGAAGTTTGGGCTGATTTGGGACCGGTGGTGGTGTGCTGCACCCCCACGGAGGCGGTTCCCAGCCAATTTTGGCAGGTGTCCTCCCACCGTCTTGCTGATGTCGATTATGGTGGTGACCGTCCAAGTTTGTTGCATCTTCAAGGCGGTTTGTGGTCGGTTTGGCCCTTCCAAATGTGGAGGAGAGGTCCTCCCCCAAGGCACCTCCACCTATAAAAGATGGCCTCCATCCTCCTCACAATTCATCCAAGAGCTCACCAATACATATCTCAAGAGGGATCCATGGAAGAAGGAGTAGTGCCAAACTTATCATAGCTCTAGTAGGTATCTAGAATAGGGAGCGAGTGAGGTCTGAGAGGGAGAAGTGCCGGAGTTGTCGGCTACCTCCACGAGTGTACTTGGCGCGCTTGTACACTTAGCGGGAGGAACACTGGAATCACTGGTATATTCTTGTTTGTACCTCTACGATCTTGCATACTACTTAAGTATAAGAGTTCGTGTGGCGGATACATGGGTGTATGCCGAGTCTCTGAGTGATGAGTGATTGTCAACGGGTTTGATCGCATGTTCTTTGGCTTGTGTTGTGCAGGTGTCGAGCACGGAGACTGTGATCGAGGGCAAGGTGTAGGTCAAGCTGAGACGTGCCGTGCCGATGGACTGGGTGTGATGAAGGATGGGCGTGCCGTGCGGCGGACGTGCCATGCCGATGGATCGAGCAGTGAAGGGCGGACGTGAGGCTTGGACTGAGGGACCGAGGAGTGCCTGAGGATCGGCTGTGGTGGCTGGCTGCTTGGGACAGCGACGAGCGGAGACTTGCGGGGCACGGTGTTGCTCGGGTCGAGGACCTGGGGACACGTGTCGGTGGACGGGGTGCACGGGCGGTGCATCCCCTCTATAGCGTCGGTTTGGTGGCTGAGCCAGCGAAAAACCACCGGTGGACGGTTTCCAGGTTTGGGCCTCAAAACCTGAGTGCTGAGGGTTTCCGAGTTTGGCCACAAAACTCGGGCTAGGACGGTTTCCAGGTTTGGGCCTCAAAACCTGGGCGGCGGATGGTTGCTGAGTTTGGCCTCAAAACTCAGACGCTGGTGGGCTGGTTTCCCGGTTTGGGCCTCAAAACCGGGGGATAGCTGAAAAAGGCTGGTTTCCCGGTTTGGGCCACAAAACGGGGGTGCAGAGCGAGGGCGGCACGTGGCGGCAATCGGAAGGTTGCGTGGAGGCAACGCGGACGACTTGTGCGGGCGTGGCCGTCGGATCTACCTACCACTTGAGTTGGTCCAGAATAACCTTAGGGTTTAGCTGGTTTGCTCTGTAATTAGAATAGAGAGGGGTAGAGTAGGAAATAGACTTAGTCTAGAATAGGATAAGTAGTCAGGGGAGACACCCTCCCCCCGCATCTCAGTCATTTGCTCTTTAACACTTAGGGTTTCTTGCTCTCCCATCCCCAGCTGTAGCCTGCTGAGATCCGCAGAGAGACTTGACTCTGTGTACTAGTGATATTGAGGAAAGGAGGCCGTAACCTCCTTGTCGTAGCGTGTGTTTGCGCTTCGGCTGCAAGATCGTGTTTGTGATTCGCGTTTCATTGGTGTTCTTCGCGGAATCCTTTTTCTTCACGTTCTTCCTGTCGCTTGATCTCTTTGGTTGGTTCATCTTTTGCAAAACCGTTTGAACCAAGTTGTTCTAGATCATGAGGCACTTCTTTCCACCGAAGGAATTAACCTCTAACCTCACGGTCTAGGAGATCGATCGACTTTTGTTCCGGATCGTGTTTTTTGCTCCCTTGTCCCGGAATTTCTTGATTCACCGATTTGGAGTTAGGTTCGAGCCATGATCTCTTAGAGATAGCTCACTACATCCTTGTGACCCCTCAGATCGAATCCCAGGCCTAGAGTTTTTGATTCGGAGGAAATCGGGTTGAATCATCAAAGAACAGCACAGTTTTCGGGGGCATCGGACGCTAACACGGGAGCATTGGACGCTAGGGTTCTAAGCGTCGGACGCTCCGGTGACACGTGTCACTTTCTGAGCGTTTGTAGTGGCATCGGACGCTAGGCATCGGACGCGTCCGTTGGCCATCGGACGCGCCGGAGCCAAAGCATCGGACGCTGGTTGTTCACTGTTCACAGCATCCGATGGTGGAACAGTAAGGTTCCCGAGAGGCAGTTTTCGCATCGGACGCGTCCGGTGGTCTGGCATCGGACGCAGGCAGCATCCGATGCTACTGTTTTCACACGGTTTTGACGCGGTTCGCTCGTTCGTTGACAGAATTGATTTCTGTCTTTTGCGTTGGCTTTCTAGAGTTGTCTAGTGTCCCGCTGTGCTTCTTGGAAGCATCCACCCTACATCTAGGGTCGTGGACATTTGCAAGCTCTAGGGTTTGCTTCTGGGGTTTATTCATGGGACAGTGGCTACTAGTTCCGCAAGGAAAATTTGAAGCTCCCATTCCCCCTCCTCTGGTCGCTTTCTGAGTGCTTCTCGGTCCTTCAATTGGTATCGGAGCGGGTTAAGGATCTTCCACCTTAGCCGGTTCCAGATCCACAGAAGGCGACATGGATCGCGGCGTGGGCAAACCGTCGTTCTTTGATGGGATGAACTATGCGTATTGGAAGATACGCATGTCGGCCTATCTGCAGAGTTTGGGTGCTTCTATTTGGGATATTTGCAACTCTGCTGATTACGTGGTCTTAGCTGCTCGTGTTACTCAGCAACAGATCGATGAGCACGATGCCAATAGCCGAGCCCGTCGTAATGCTCTCTTCTCTTGTTTGAGCATGGGTGAGTTTGATCGTGTTTCTCACCTCGCTACGGCTCGGGAGATCTGGGACACCCTCATGCGTTTCCATGAGGGCACCTCTCAAGTCAAAACCCGACTCTACGAGTCGTTCAAGCGTGAGTATGAGAACTTTCGACATCAGCCTGGCGAGAGCATAGAAAGTTTATTCGCTCGCTTTCAGGTGATTGTCAACAGGATGAGGGCTAACAAGGAGCAGTTGCCTTTTGACGATCATGAGCGTGCTTTGAAGCTTTTGCACACTCTTGATCGATCTGTGTGGGATTCCAAGGTTCAGGCGATCATCGAATCGCCTAACTATGAGACCCTCACATGCGATGAGCTCTTTAGTAAGCTCAAGTCCATGAGATTGACGCCATGTCGAGGGCTTCTTATGCGAATCCTTCTGGCCCGACTATGGCTTTGGTTTCTGGCTCTTCCGCTAACCCCTCTGCTGGCTTTGCTCTTTCTTCACTCTTTCTATCACAGAGGACCAGCTTGAATCGTTGGGGGATGACGAGTTGGCAATGCTCGCCAACCGGTTCTCGCGGTTCCACAACAACCGCATGAACCGTCGCCGCGGAGGAGGACGCTCAGGATGCTATGAGTGTGGCGACCCCGAACACTTCATCGCCAACTGCCCCAAGAAGAAGCATTCATCTGGGAAGGGCGATCATGAGCACAAGTACGACTCCGGCAAGCGCAAGGAGAAGTATGTCCCCGCGAGGCGCAAGCGGAGGGGCGGCTTCGACAAGGAGTACATCAAGAAGAAGTACTTGGAGAAGGCCCAAGCTGAGCAGCGTGCGTTCTTCGCCACGCTCAGCGACGTCGACGGCTCGGATGACGACTCCGCTTGCTCAAGCGATGACGAGTCCGAGAAGAAGAAGAGGATCGAGGACAAGCTGAACGGTCTCTGCTTCTTCGTCGACAACGACGGTTTTTGCACCATGGCGCTTGATGATGAGGTCGACGGCAAGCTGGAGCACACCCCTCGGACGACGACGACGACACCTCCCAGGTATCCCTCACCCACGACGAGCTTTCTGCTGAGGGTGAGAGAGCTTACTGCCGCGCTCCTTAGTCAGGACAAGTTGCTTAGGCGTGCCGCTAGAGAGCGCAAGGAGTTTAGGCAGAAGTGGGAGGACACGATGAGAGAGCTTGAGTCTGCCAAGTCCACCGTGGTCGTGTCGGAAGAGGTTGAGTGTGAGATGTGCACCACGCACATGACTGACCTTCTCACTTTGAGAGGTAAGTATGCTGCATTGGTAGGAGAGGTGGATGAGCTGAAGGCTAGACCTTCTCTGTTAGGTGCGTGCAAGACTTGTCCTGTCTTGAAATCTGAGTTGGCAGAGAAGAATGCCAAGATTGTGTCTCTTGAGGAGGCCAACTCAGGTAGCACTAGTGTGGCCAGGTGCGCTTTGTGTGAGGGTTTGGAGATGGAGAGATTGCGAATGTCAAGCATGACAAGATGCAAACCGAGGAGGAAAACACATACCTTCGGACCATCTTGTCATGGGTCTCTTGCAGTGAGCCGCAGCTCGGGATGATGATCTCCCAATTTAAGCGAGCTGCTGGAGGTTATGGTGTAGGTCTTGCTCAGGGTGTTGATCTTTCTGCTTTTGGGAAGATTGGAGAGTCGAGTGGTCTGAATCCTAGTGAGAAGCCCAACTCCACCACTACTCCCAAACTGACCAAGCTTCCATCCAAAGAGCCGGTCAAGTCTATCACCAAGGATGGGGTGTTTGAGGAACCTCCGAGAGCTCACCCAAGAACCAAGTGTGGCATCCCAAACCCAACCACCTAAAAACAAGCTGGATGGATACAATGCCACCTATCCATGAGGAGTTGCCACAGAAGGGCAAAGTGATCCACACCCACAGTCATGAGTACCAACAACCCCTTTGCGTGCGGTGAGGTATCATTGTGATTCTGTGATGGAGAGATGGACACTTGAGCGAGTTCTGCTTTAGGCGCAAAGAGAGAGGCGCGCCGTGCTAGGGAGATGAACAACCCGGACATGTACCATCCTTTTCATGATGTACATGCGCCGAATGTTCAAAGGAGAACACCGAGACGTACTGCTTGGCCTAGAGGCGCAGTGCCTCAAGTTGCTAGGCCTAGGCCTCGTAGAGAGCGTGCCCGGCGGGAGCCTGCAGTTGCAGGTTTTGGACCCCGTGATGGAGGCTTTGTAGTTGAGCGCTATCCCTCCACCGCAGTTTGAGTGTCGCGGTGAGCGCTTCTTCCCTAGCGGACCACGTTTTCCTGTGCGTGGTGATCGCTACCCCCGTAGACAGTCTAGGAGTGGTTATTCTGCTAACCGTTCTTTTGAGCAGCCGGCCCAACACTGGTATTCTCCTTACTTCACTAACCCCAGTGTTGGACCGTATGCTCACCCTATGTCTTTTTATTGATGTAGGTAAAACGGTTGGAGGACATTTGGTTGGTGGATTCCGGTTACTCGAGGCACATGACCGGAAACGCCAAGTGGTTCTCCAGCCTTAGCCCTGTTGCCGGAAAGGAGTACATAACCTTCGGCGACAATAGTAAAGGTAAGGTGTTGTCTCGCGGATCGGTGCGGGTTAATGAGCACTTTGTGTTGCGCGATGTTGCTCTTGTTTCTAACCTGCATTTTAACTTGCTTTCTGTTTCGCAACTTTTTGATGATGACTACGAGATTCGTTTTAAACCGAACCTTAGTCGCATCTTAGATCCTCAAGGCGATCTTGTATGTCTGATTTCGCCCTTTGGGAAAGTCTTTCGTGCGAATTTCTCGGAGTCGTTTGGTTCTTCTCCTGTCTTTTGGCTAGTCCTTCTTCCTCCGATCTTTGGAAGTGGCATAGGAGGCTCGGTCATTTAAGCTTCGACTTGCTTGCAAGACTTAGCTCACTTGGCCTAATCCAAGGATTGCCCAAGCTTTCGATGGAGAAGGATCTAGTTGCCATTCTTGTAGACATGGGAAGATGGTTGCCGCTCCCCACCATCCAGTGACTAAGGTCATGACCTCGCACCCTGGAGAGCTTTTACATATGGACCTTGTTGGTCCGGCTCGGGTGAGCTCGGTTGGTGGCAAGTGGTATGTTTTGGTTGTTGTTGATGACTTTTCGAGGTATTCGTGGGTCTTCTTTTGACTGAGAAGACTGAGACTTTCTCCTTCGCTCGCAATCTGATTTGCGTCTTCAGAACGAGTCCCTTTGAACTCGATGTGAGCTATTAGAAGTGATAATGGTTCCGAATTCAAAAATTCGGATTTTGAGAAGTTTTGTAACCGCTTTGGTTTGGAGCATCAGTTTTCTTCCCCCTACACACCGCCCCAAAATGGTTGTAGAGAGGAAGAATCGGACCCTTGTTGAGATGGCCAGGACGATGCTCGATGAGCATAGGACTCCCAGGCGCTATTGGGCCGAAGCTATGAACACTGCATGCTACATTTCAAATCGCATTTTTCTGAGAGCCTTTTTGAAGAAGACTTCTTATGAGTTGCGTTTTGGTCGCCAGCCCAAGGTGAGTTATTTTAGAGTCTTCGGTTGCCACTGTTTTATTTTGAAAAAGGGGAACCTGGACAAGTTTGAGTCTCGATCTTCTGACGGGGTATTTTTGGGTTATGGCACTCACACGAGAGCATATCGTGTACTTAACCTTGATACTAACCGAGTCATGGAGACATCAGATGTCACCTTCGACGAGACTCTTGTTTCTCCTTCTTCTCGTTTTGAGCGTGCAGGTGATCATGAGGTTGGAGAGCCTCTTTTTGATGACGAGGACGAGGGTGCTGAAGGTATGGATGATCCAGCACCCCCTCCACCGCCGCGCCGCAAAGAGCGGCCTCGACGACGACTCACGGCCCCGACACCTCTTCTTCCTGGGGACCGTGGGATCCTCCACCTCGTGCGGTACCTTTTGTACCCGGGGTGGAACCAGCTGCTGATGAGGGGGAGGTCACTTCATCCCGGGAGGCGCCACGACATATCCAGCGCCAGCACCCCCTCAGCAGATGATCGGCGATATCGGCGAGCGAGTCACTCGCTCCAGGTCACAGCACCTCTCTCACTTCGCTCACTCTGCTTTTGTTGCTAATTTTGAGCCCCGAGATGTTGGACACGCTTTGACGGATCCGGATTGGGTCAATGCCATGCATGAGGAGTTAGAAAACTTTGAGAGAAATCGGGTTTGGGTTCTAGTTCCACCTCCACCTGACTGTAAGCCTATTGGGACAAAATGGGTTTTCAAAAACAAGCAAGGAGAGGATGGCCACGTTGTTAGAAACAAGGCCCGGCTTGTAGCGAAAGGCTATAGTCAGAAGGAGGGGATAGATTATGAGGAGACGTTTGCTCCTGTAGCTCGTTTGGAGGCTATTAGGATACTCTTGGCTTTTGCTGCATCCAAAGGTTTCAAACTGTTTCAAATGGATGTCAAGAGTGCCTTCTTAAACGGCTACATAGAGGAGGAGGTTTATGTTGAGCAACCCCCCGGTTTTGAAAATCCCAAGTTTCCAAACCATGTCTTTAAACTTCACAAAGCTTTATATGGTTTGAAACAAGCCCCTAGAGCCTGGTATGATAGGTTAAAAACCTTTTTGCTTGCTAAGGGTTTTAAAATGGGATGTGTAGATAAGACGCTCTTTCTCCTCCAGCAAGGCAAAGACACGCTCTTGGTCCAGATTTACGTGGATGATATCATTTTCGGTGGTTCTTCTCACGCTTTGGTTGCCAAGTTTGCAGATACTATGAGCAGGGAGTTCGAGATGAGCATGATGGGCGAGCTGACATTCTTTCTCGGGTTGCAAATTAAGCAATCCCGGGAGGGGACGTTTGTGCACCAGGGCAAGTACACGAAGGACTTGCTGAAGCGGTTCGATATGGGTGAGGCCAAGCCCCTTCCAACACCCATGTCGACGACGACTGCCCTGGATGCGGATGTGGATGGAGAGAAGCAATGGACCAGAAGGAGTACCGCAGCATGATCGGGTCGCTACTCTACCTGACGGCGACACGCCCGGACATTCAGTTCGCGGTGTGTCTATGCGCGCGCTTTCAGGCGTCGCCGCGCACTTCTCACCGTCAGGCGGTGAAACGCATCTTCAGGTACCTTCGTTTCACACCTGAATTCGGGATTTGGTATTCTGCTTCCTCCACCCTCTCGCTTTGCGGTTATTCCGATGCCGATTTTGCTGGTTGTCGCATTGAGCGCAAGTCCACTTCTGGGACTTGCCAATTTATTGGATCTTCTCTTGTTTCGTGGTCTTCTCGCAAGCAGTCTAGTGTCGCCAGTCTACCACGGAGGGAGCTGAGTATGTTGCTGCGGCTAGCTGCTGTTCCCAGTTACTCTGGATGATGGCCACTTTGCATGATTTTGGTTTGAGTTTTCTCGAGTGCCTTTGCTTTGTGACAGCACGAGTGCTATTAGCGTTGCTAAGAACCCCGTGCTTCACTCGAAAACCACAACACATTGATGTGCGCTTTCATTTCTTGCGAGACCACCAGGAGAAGGGTGATATCGACCTTTCACCATGTCGATACTCATCACCAACTGGCTGATATTTTCACCAAGCCTTTAGACGAATCAACCTTTAATAGGTTGAGGGGTGAGCTTGGGTGTGTGTTTCCCCTTTTAGATGGGGGAAGCATTTTGAGTTGTATCCTAGTCTGACTCTTTTACTTAGATCTTCTTTTCTGTTGCATTTTAGCATATGCATTTACATTCTGAGCTTCATGTTTATAATCACTAGAATGTAACTATCCTCTGTTTAGTATGTTCCGATGCTTATGATTGATGCTTGTAGCTTATGCTCCTTCTGATCACTAATACATGTTATGAGCTGAGTTTTTTTTTTTTGAAATGGTGAGTTGCTTAAGTATATAAAATCTGGAAATGTTCACCATTGAGATATGAACTAGCATGTGTAGGGTGTGTTGAGTCCATTCCTGCTTTTCATATATGCTAGGTTGCTATGTCTCTAGTTCTGAGTCATTCACTCGCTTGGTCTGTTCATATCATGTTTAAAATTTGAACCAAGTTTAGTGAATTGAAAAGATCGAGATGGGATTGCTTGTCAACACATCACGGTATCGAGACGGTTTCTCATTGCACTTTGAGTTTAAACTTGAGCCGTGTAGTGTATGACCGAAACCGTAGCTTTAAGCTTCTGATTGCTTCGGCATAGGCTTCGCTCGGTTGAAAAGTTAGGCAAAGACAAGCTTTCAACCTCTCGCAATCACATGCTAAAAATTGAACTTGTGAATTCTTTACCGCTGCAACTCCGATATAAAACTGAAATCACAAGTATATGCTTCATTCCTATGCATGATGATTGAACTTTGCTAGGGGTAGTTCACCTTGTATACATGTTTAGCACTTGTCTGGATTCCTATCTATACATGTGTAGTGCTATTTTGATGGTGACTATCTTTTTGGCTAAAAACTGCTCACTTGCTCATATGCTTCATATTTCGTATGTGTGATCAGTTTGAGCCTTCGCTATTTGAGTGCTTAGTTGTGCCATTGGAGCTATACCGATTAGAGCATTTCTGCACTCTTTTGATTATATGCCTGAAGATGCTCACTTGCATTTCTGACTTCATATGCATTTTGGAAGGGGGAGTTGTGTTGGCTCAAGGGAAGAGTTTGTGCTTGATAAGTGCATTTTCAACTAAGGGGGAGAGTTTTTGCAAATCATATGTCTTCTAGCGTTCAACTAAGGGAGAGTTTTTGCTAAGGGGGAGATTTTTTCAAATCTTTATACTTTCTCTTGTTGGACCTAAGGGAGAGTCCCTGGTTGCTTGCACTTGTCGAGGGGAAGTTTGCTGGTTGTGTTGAGCCGTTGCCTCTGTCTTGAAGGACTAGCAAACATTTTCCTCATTTGGCGTTGAGGTTGATTTTGATTGGTTCGGAAACCTTTCGTTTGGTTTTAAATTGGTTCGGAGTGGTTTCTCGTGCTAGTTGTGTTGAGCCTCTATGCCTCTATCTTGAGGGACTAGCATTTTGCCATTTTTAGCTCTGATTTTCAATTGATATTTTGCTAGCGGTGTTGAGCCTGTTCTACCTCTTCTTGAGGGCTAGCTTTGCTCTGCTTGGCTGCGTCGAGCCGTTGCCCATGTCTTTGGGGACCAAGTTTTTGCTTCTTCCACTTGACCTTCTTCGGCTTTGCTATGCTTTTGGGTCATTTGGTCGAGTTCTCTTCTTCTCCTTCTTCTTTCTTCTTTCTTTCATTATGATTTGTGTGTGTAGTTGACAATGCACTCATCAAGGGGGAGATTGTGGATACATGGGTGTATGCCGAGTCTCTGAGTGATGAGTGATTGTCAACGGGTTTGATCGCATGTTCTTTGGCTTGTGTTGTGCAGGTGTCGAGCACGGAGACAGTGATCGAGGGCAAGGTGTAGGTCAAGCTGAGACGTGCCGTGCCGATGGACTGGGTGCGATGAAGGATGGGCGTGCCGTGCGGCGGACGTGCCATGCCGATGGATCGAGCAGTGAAGGGCAGACGTGAGGCTTGGACTGAGGGACCGGAGTGCCTGAGGATCGGCTGTGGTGGCTGGCTGCTTGGACAGCGACGAGCGGAGACTTGCGGGGCACGGTGTTGCTCGGGTCGAGGACCTGGGGACACGTGTCGGTGGACGGGGTGCACGGGCGGTGCATCCCCTCTATAGCGTCGGTTTGGTGGCTGAGCCAGCGAAAACCACCGGTGGACGGTTTCCAGGTTTGGGCCTCAAAACCTGGGTGCTGAGGGTTTCCGAGTTTGGCCACAAAACTCGGGCTAAGGACGGTTTCCAGGTTTGGGCCTCAAAACCTGGGCGCGGATGGTTTGCTGAGTTTGGCCTCAAAACTCAGACGCTGGTGGGCTGGTTTCCCGGTTTGGGCCTCAAAAACGGGGGATAGCTGAAAAAGGCTGGTTTCCCGGTTTGGGCCACAAAACCGGGGGTGCAGAGCGAGGGCGGCACGTGGCGGCAATCGGAAGGTTGCGTGGAGGCAACGCGGACGACTTGTGCGGGCGTGGCCGTCGGATCTACCTACCACTTGAGTTGGTCCAGAATAACCTTAGGGTTTAGCTGGTTTGCTCTCTGTAATTAGAATAGAGAGGGGTAGAGTAGGAAATAGACTTAGTCTAGAATAGGATAAGTAGTCAGGGGAGACACCCTCCCCCCGCATCTCAGTCATTTGCTCTTTAACACTTAGGGTTTCTTGCTCTCCCATCCCCAGCTGTAGCCTGCTGAGATCCGCAGAGAGACTTGACTCTGTGTACTAGTGATTTTGAGGAAAGGAGGGCGTAACCTCCTTGTCGTAGCGTGTGTTTGCGCTTCGGCTGCAAGATCGTGTTTGTGATTCGCGTTTCATTGGTGTTCTTCGCGGAATCCTTTTTCTTCACGTTCTTCCCGTCGCTTGATCTCTTGGTTGGTTCATCTTTTGCAAAACCGTTTGAACCAAGTTGTTCTAGATCATGAGGCACTTCTTTCCACCGAAGGAATTAACCTCTAACCTCACGGTCTAGGAGATCGATCGACTTTTGTTCTAGATCGTGTTTTTTGCTCCCTTGTCCCAAAATTTCTTGATTCACCGATTTGGAGTTAGGTTCGAGCCATGATCTCTTAGAGATAGCTCACTAACATCCTTGTGACCCCTCAGATCGAATCCCAGGCCTAGAGTTTTTGATTTGGAGGAAATCGGGTTGAATCATCAAAGAACAGCACAGTTTTCGGGGGCATCGGACGCTAACACGGGAGCATCGGACGCTAGGGTTCTAAGCGTCGGACACTCCGGTGACGCGTGTCACTTTCTGAGCGTTTGTAGTGGCATCGGACGCTAGGCATCGGACGCGTTCGTTGGCCATCGGACGCGCCGGAGCCAAAGCATCGGACGCTGGTTGTTCACTGTTCACAGCATCCGATGGTGGAACAGTAAGGTTCCCGAGAGGCAGTTTTCGCATCGGACGCGTCCGGTGGTCTGGCATCGGACGCAGGCAGCATCCGATGCTACTGTTTTCACACGGTTTTGACCGCGGTTCGCTCGTTCGTTGACGGAATTGATTTCTGTCTTTTGCGTTGGCTTTCTAGAGTTGTCTAGTGTCCTGCTGTGCTTCTTGGAAGCATCCACCCTACATCTAGGGTCGTGGACATTTGCAAGCTCTAGGGTTTGCTTCTGGGGTTTATTCTTGGGACAGTGGCTACTAGTTTCCGCAAGGAAAATTTGAAGCTCCCATTCACCCCCCCTCTGGTCGCTTTCTGAGTGCTTCTCGGTCCTTCACGTGTTCATCTTGGTTCTAAAGTTCTTATTGTGTTTAAGCTTTCGCTAACTTAGTCTGCTGGACCGGCTGTTCGCCTTCGGGTGGGTGCTCTAGTAAGAGGGTGCAAGCCCTAGCTACCGCTAGAAGTAGTGGCACTTAGCGTAAACATGGTGTTTAGGCTAAGTGATCACAGGTTGGTTGTCTGGGTCTCCACGGTTGAGGAGGTAGGCGGCAGGTGGTGACAGCCCTGTTCGTCCTTTGTAATCCACCCACGTTCGGGATTCCAGGTAGAGCTGTATCGGCATAGGTTGGGAAACCAACCTCACCCGTTGACCGAAGTAGGTTTTACTGGCTATGCTTATATCACATAAGGACTTGTTCCTTAGAAGAACCTTGCTACCCTTGTTACCCTTCTTCGTGTCTTATCTGGGAGGACTAGACCAAGAGACTATAGCACACCGTTCCCTGTGGAAAATACGATACCCTGAATACTATGGGTGAAGTGCTACAGCGGTACTTCCGTGCGCTTGCAGACTTTTCTGCTTACGCTAAGAAATACCAACAACACCCACCTTAGGGAATTTGAGCAATTGTGTTCTTGCTTGTCTATTACTGGCATGACACAAGAGACCATTAAATGGAAGTTGTTTTGGTTTTCCCTTATTGGAAGAGCGAAACAGTGGTATGGTCATAACATAAGAGGAGTAGATGGAAATTGGGATGAATTTCGAGACAAATTTTGTCTTGCTTTCTTCCCATTTTCTCGAATCACTACCCTTCGAATAGAAATTCTTACCTTTCAACAAATAGAGAAGGAGACTTTAGGAGCAGCCTAGGCTAGATTTATGAGCCTTGACAACACTGGCCCAAATCTTTCTTTGCATGGGCCACCAGTAGCCCCCGAGCCCTTGTTCGAGTGCTTGCATTCGAGCAGGGGCTTCAGATTGGGATCTCGATGGATAGCTAACTGGTCTCGAGGATTTTGTCGATTTGATTCCGTGGGTGTCGTGCGAGCGACACCCGCGGGTGTAGCCCCCGAGGCCACGGGGGAGTGGTTAGAACTCCCTCGTGGGCTTCCCGAAGAATCCTCCGTCGTTTGGGAGCCTTCTGCCCAGTGGGTGCGCCTTTTTAGGCGGATATCGTCAGAGAGCGGAGATCGCGGCGCCGTGTGTTCCTGTCAACAGGCTCGAAATGCAGTTTGGTAATAAAATTTAAATGTTCGAAGCAACCTTTCCTTTGTCGTGGGGGACTCCGTCCGAGGCTTGGCTCGGAGGGCTCGGACGAGATGGAGAACAAGCGTTCGTCCTGGGCCTGGTCTCGAGGGCTCGGGCGAGAAGGAGGGTCGAGCGTTCCCCCGAGGCCTGAAAATCCCATGTTCAGACAAAGAAAGAGATTAGTCGTAACTGTCCGAGCTTTTAGACCCTCTTTCGTCGAGGGGTGCCAGGCTGAACCGACTGGCCGGCTCCTCGAGCTGTCCGGCATGCCGATTGCCCTGGCTTGTCGTCCCGCGAGTCCTTTCGATCGGATGCGAGGTGGGATGCCTCGTACTACCCCGAGTGGGCGAGTATCGAGGTTCCCGGTGAGCTAGTAACGGGGAATCCAAGTGAGAGCTCGTGCCCCGTTCGTTAGGGGTCGACTGTGGCCCGGAGGCGGTCTCATAAAGCATGGGTACTCAGTCTGCAGGAGTGCCGGGTCCATTCGATAGGACCCGGTGGCTCGATGCCTCCCTCCGAGGGGATCTCACTGCATATCGAGCTCCCCGCCTTGGATACACGTGGGGGGCCTCGAGGGCTTGGCCCTCGAGTGATGCCTCGAGTGGCGCCCCTTGGTGTCCCTGACTCGGATGCTCGAAGCCGGCTGTCGAACCCTTTTCGAGGGCCAGCCTTCGCTACTTCGAGACTTAGGGCCGGGGCCCGTTTTTACCTTTATGAAGAGGCCTCCGTCGTCTGGGAGTCCTTCTGCCCGTTGGGCGCGCCTTTTTAGGCGGAAACTGTCGGGGAGAGCGACGGGCGCGAAGCCGGAGCGACGGTCGTGGCGGGCCCGGGTAGTGGAGCGAATGGAGAGGTAACGCGTGTGACCTGCACCCGGCTCGAGACGCGGTTAGGTAGGCGCATTGAATGCATTCTGTTACCTTTTTACGTCGTGGGAGATCCCGTCCCTTTGGATTTCTCCCTATAAATATCGAAAAGAGGGGAAAGAGAACCCTTTACTTTGCCTTTGCCTTCGCCGCCGTTGCTGCCTTAACGCGCCCTCTCCTTCGAGCTAGCCGCCGCCCGTCCGCTGCTCGGATCCGCGCCGCGCCACCGTCATGGGCCGCCCAGACACAGATATCGCCGGCCGAGGACTGGAGCCCGTCGAAGGTGACGCAGAGCGAGATGGACTCGCTGGTGGCCCAGGGGCTCTTGCGCCCCAATCCGGAGGAGGGGCCCGCATGGTGTGGTGTCCCGTCGGCGGAGCACCGGGAGCCGCACCCGCCGGAGGGGTATGTGGTGAGCTTCACGCGCTACCACCGCATGGGGCTCGGCGTCCCTCCGAGCCGCTTCCTGCGAGGGCTGACCCACCATTTCGAGGTGGAGCTTCAACACTTCTCCCCCAACTCCATCTCGCACGCCGCCATATTCGCCGCGGTGTGCGAGGGGTACCTGAAGATGGAGCCGCACTGGGAGATGTTCGTCCATCTCTTCCGGGGCGAGCTCTTCATCAAGTCCCTGAAGCCCAGCGGGAGGCGGCTCGTGCGTATGGGCTCCCTTGCCATTACTGCGAGGGCGGGGACCTCGTCGGCCAATGTCCCCCGCGAGTACCTACGGTACAAGCTTTCCTCCAACCAGGCCGGGTGGGACGACCATTGGTTCTACCTTCGGAACGAAGGTGGCCTCCTTCCGCAGTACACCGGCCGGGTCCTCACTCAACGCCCGGAGAAGTGGACCTGGGGTGTTGCGGCGGACAGGCAACGCCACCTGGTCCCGTTGATGGAGATGATGAAGACGCTGGTGGATGAGAAGAAGCTGACCGTGCAAGCGGTCATTTGGGCGTTCCACCAGCGAAGAGTTCTTCCGCTGGCGGACCGCCCCCTTCTTATGCACGAGATGGGCCCGCAGGCTCAGCTCGAGGCGCTCAACCGTTCGAGGATGGCCGAAGAGAGGCTGTCCCGGAACGAGGGCGTCTCCCGGGTGTCGATTACGATCCAGGGGACGTTCACCCCTGAACTCTCCCACCTGGTTGCGATGGCGCCCGACGAGGGGTGTCTCGACCTGGTAAGCTTCCCTCGAGTCGAGCTATCTCGAACCTCCTCCCCCTTCTTCCTCCTTCGATCCGTTTGCATCCGTCTTGTGGTTTGTCTCCTCATGCTTCTCCTTTCTTCAGGGGGCATTTACTTGTCGCGCGTCGAGGCCCCCGGTGAGGGAAGACGCCGCGGATGCTCAGGTGAGGCGCCTCTCTGCTCAAAAGGACAAGGAGAGCAAGGATGCAAAAAAGAAGAAAGAGAAAGATAAAAACTTGCGTCGCTTAGCTCGGGAGCAGAGACTGGCGAGGGCCCGTCGCAACCGTCAGCCTGGGGACGGGTCCCCCGAGCTGAGCTCCTCGAGCTCGGAGGAGGAGAGTAGTGACGAGGAGGGGGACGACGACGAGGGGATGGATGCGCGCTTGACGCGCGCGGGGCTCTTCGATGGCAGGGCTGACCGCTCCTCTGTGCAGGGGGGTACACTGGAGGTCCCACCGACAAAAGGGGCACGCGGGACGCAGCCGCGGAAGGCGGCGCCGATCCCTGCCTCGTCGGGGGCCCGAGGTCCGTCGAGCTCCGCGCCGGACGTGCCTCCAATCGCAAGGAAGCCCCGGACCCGGAGCGCCTCCGCCACTGCGCCAGCGGAGGCCGCCCCCGCGTCAGCCCAGACGGGGGGTCTCGAGAGGGGGCGGGCCTCGAGAGGCGGCCGACAGGTCGAGAAGGGTTCGGGGCCCGACCCCCGCGAGCCGTCAAGGGCGCCGTCGAGCCCGCGGAGGAGTGGGCGCCAAGAAGGGGCGTCGAGCCCGCGCCATCATGAGCGTCGGGGAGGGAGCCCCCGAGCATCTCGTGACCAGGGGCGCGAGCGTCCCCGGAGTTCATCGCCGCACCGCCACCGGGACGCGGAGGAGCGGACGCGGGAGGGCGCGACCACCAGCGCGGGCGCCGGAGCAGGTCCCGGAGCCCGCGTCGGAGCGAGCGCCATGACATCAGCACGAGGGTGGTGCGGTCGCCCTCCCGCGATGTGGGGCGGAAGGAGGGCTCTCCCTCGAGGTCGAGCCATGGGAGGCGTCGGGAGCCCTCCCCCCATCCCAGCCCTGCGGAGACGGCCCAGGCACAGGGCTCGAGCCGGGGTGGGCTCGAAGCCCCCGAGTGGGTCCGGCGACTCCGGGAAGAAGCCCAGCCGCCGCTTTGGGTGAGTAGTTTCTTGGACCTCGTCGGTAGTGAGGCTTTACCTTTTTACTTTTTGATGACATACGCTATCTCTGTTTTCTCAGGGGGAAGCGCTCCTATCAGGAGGTGGACCTCGCCTCGTCCAAGAGGGCCAAGTCCTCGGGCCCCGTCGAGGCACAGGCACCTCGAGGTATGGCTCCTTCCTCCGCTAGAGAAGCCGCTTGGCTGGAGAAGGCTCGAGCTGCCATGGCTCGAGGGGGCCGACTGGTCGTCGCGAATTTTGGTGAGGCCGTCGCCATCGACCACAGGGGTCGAGGCATCCTTCCTGATTCTGACACCGCTGTTATCATACTGCAGGGGCCTCCGCTCACGGCATCGAGCCAGCCTCCACCGCGTCGACTGAGGCGCTGCATCCTCCCCCTCCTCCTCCGGCGACGGCGCCAACTGGGAGCGGCACCCTTCCCCTACCACGACGTCTGTTTCGGGGGAAGTGCCCGGGGCGAGCACGGCCCCGCCGGTGTCCGGGGCTGAGGAGACCGCCCCCTCGAGGCCCCGAGCAACACGAGCCGGGCTGCGGAGGAGGGAAAGGGGGGAGGGGTGTCGGCGGAGAAGGAGCCGACAGTGGAGGACCTTCTGAATGAGCTGGAGCGGGGGCCGCCCCCCGCCGGGGCTCGACGATGACGGGAAGCGTCATTCGAGCCTTCGCTCCCACGCGAGGGGTAGTGGCGCCGCCTCGGGGAGCGGCGGAGCAACAGGAGGCGCCAGCGGAGGGACGGAGGGAGTTGGGTCAGCTCGAGGCGGAGGGGGATCTGCCCGACATCGAGCTCGACCGGCCGATATGGCCGTTTCCCGTCCCACTGAGCCCGCCTCTCGCCGTGGTCCCCATCGAGCAGCCGGCCCAGCGGGGGCCCCGCGCGGAGGTCCGGTCCATCTTCCGGGAGGTGGCCGCGCTTATGGCGGAGGCGGAGCGGTCCTGCTCTGAGGAGGCGGACCGGTCCGCTCAGGTGTCAGCCGCCCTCGAGCGGGCCGAGGCGGAGCTTCGAGATCTCCGCGCGGAGCTGAGCCGGAACGCCCAGATGGCGAGCCGGCTTAACGAGGCGGAGGCGGAGGTCCGGGTGGCTCGAGGCGAGGTCGCCCGATCCAGGGAGGAGGCCGCCGCCGCTCTCGAAGCGTCGAGGAAGGAGGCCGCGGACGCCCGAAGCGAGGCCACCTCCGCCCGGGCTGAAGCCGAGGCGGCGAAGCAGGAGGCTGCTGACGCCCGTGGCGAGGCCGCCGCCGCCCGAACCGCAGCGGAGGCGGCGAGGAAAGAGGCCGAAGACGCCGTGAGTGGCGCCGACACCCCCGAGCTGCCGAGGGGGGCGGCGCGGCAGGAGGTGATCCGTAAGGATCTGGCCCTGGTGGAGGCGGGCCGGCTGATCGAGGACCTTAGGTCCGAGAAGCTCCTCACGCTGGCCGAGAAGCGCAGGCTGGAGCAGCGTGCTGAGGGCCTGACCAGCGACCTCGCCGCACTGGGGCAACACTGCGACGGTGAGGCTTACACCTTGTTTTTGTTTGGGTTTCGAAGTTTTTCGTTATGCCGTCGTCTCACTCTTCCTTGTTTATTGCGCAGGGGTCGAGAAGACGGTCGAGGAGCTCCGTGAGACGAACCAGGCTCTCTTGGACCAACTCCAAGACGAGACGATGGTGGCGGAGCGGGCTCGCACCTCCCTCGACCGGCTCGTCCCCATGTGGGGTGCTCCTGCGGTAGCTGCGGCAGAAGGCGCGATGGCTCGAGGCGACGCCTTGGTCGACGCCTTATGCTTCTTCGACGCAGCCGCTCGGGACCGCGTCCGGCAAGCTCTCCATCACGGTGTCAAGCAGACACTCGCGGTTGTTCGTTCCGGTTTCCGCTTCCCGGTCCATGTTGTCGCGAATGGCTTCATCGAGATCGAGGGGAAGGATGAGGAATGGAACAACCGCCGAGTTGACAAAATTTTGGAGAAGATGGAGAGGCCGGGGGCGTCGCTTGCGAAGATCTTCGAGGAGGACGTGATGCTCCTGACGCCAGCAGCGGCGTCGGGAGCCCTCCTCCCTCGAGCTCGGGCGTCGAGGTCGAGCCTGCCCCTGCGGACCTTGGGGAGGAGTACCGCACCGACGAGGATTGAGGCCTGCGTGCCAAATTTGGGCGTTGAGGCCCTTGTAAGAATTTTGTGAGATAAATGAGGATAAGTCGAGATCCGAATGTATACGTGATTTGTTTATGGAAAGAGTTGTTTTCTTTTCAAATGTGTTTGACCACTTCTCTTTGTCGCAAGCTCGAGTTTTTGCTAACTTAGTCTGTGCTCCTTCGATACGTCGCGAGCCCTCGAGGGGAGGCGTAGGTAAGTTACCGTAGCCCGGGGGCGTAGGTGGCCGTCTATGTCGACGCCTCCCGACCCTTGGTGGCTCGAGGTATTTTAGGATTTAGACGTTGCTAGTTCACTCGAGGCACGGGTCGAGACAAGGGTCAAAACTTTTGAAAAGAAAAACGCTCATTTTTTCCGGAGTCTGGGGGAGGGGCCCCCCGTCAGCCCCGAGGGAGGCTTGACCCTGAGCAGAGCAGGGTCGAGGCTACCTTAAGATGCGAAGCAATATAAACGATAATGTACGAGTTTGTTCATTCATTTTGACATGTTTGTACAAAGTGATAAAATGAACAAGGCCTCGAGGCCTTTAAGGGTAGAAGCGACGTAGCTGAGATATGTTCCACGCGTTCGCCAGGATCCTGCCTTGGTCGTCGTAGAGCTTGTACGTGCCTGGCTTGAGCACTTCGGCCACGGTGTATGGGCCTTCCCACGGAGGGGTGAGTTTATGGCGCCCTCGATTATCTTGCAGCCGTCGAAGCACGAGGTCCCCCACCGCCAGGTCCCTTTTGCGCACGTGCCTGTCGTGGTAGCATCGAAGTGTTTGCTGGTAGCGTGCAGAGTTGATGAGCGCCACGTCTCGGGCCTCCTCGAGCTGGTCCTTGGCGTTGGCGAGCCTTTCGTCACTGCGTTTGCTCGTTGTAGGCTCGAGTCGAGGTGAGCCGTACTCGAGGTCCGTAGGTAAGACGGACTCGGCGCCGTAGGTTAGGAAAAACGGAGTGAACCCGGTGGCTCGACTCGGCGTAGTCCTGAGACCCCACAGCACCGAAGGGAGTTCCGTAGCCCACCCCCTTTCCGAAGTCTTTGAGGTCTTGAACAGCCTTGGCTTTAGCCCATGGAGTATCATGCCGTTGGCACGCTCGACCTGCCCATTGCATTGGGGGTAGGCGACCGAGGCCCGTTACGCGAATGTTGTTGTCATCGCAGAAGTTGGTGAATTTTTGCCCGTAAATTGGGTGCCGTTGTCGGTGATGATGACATTAGGCACCCCAAACCGGTACATGATGTTAGCGATGAACTCGACAGCCCTCTCGGAGGTGGGGTCTCCTATTGGTTTTAGCCTCGATCCATTTGGTGAACTTGTCGACGGCCACGAGCATGTGTGTGTACCCTCCACTTGTCCTTCTGAGGGGACCTACGAGGTCGAGCCCCCAAACGGCAAATGGCCAAGTGATTGGGATCATCTGCAGGGCGTGTGCGGGCTGGTGCGTTTGCTTGGCGTAAAATTGGCACCCATGACATGCTTGGACCAAACGCTTGGCATCCCCGATGGCGGTCGGCCAATAGAAGCCTTGTCGGAAGGCGTTGCCAACCAGGGCCCTCGGCGCTGCGTGGTGGCCGCAAGCCCCCGAGTGCATATCGTCGAGGAGCTTGCGCCCTTCCTCGAGTGGGATGCAGCGTTGAAGGATTCTAGTTGGACTTCGTCGGTATAGCTGTTCCCGTTCGCCGTAGATGACGTAGGTCTTGGCCCTCCGGGCG
Organism: Coix lacryma-jobi var. lacryma-jobi; assembly: GCA_009763385.1. Lineage (NCBI taxonomy): Eukaryota > Viridiplantae > Streptophyta > Magnoliopsida > Poales > Poaceae > Coix > Coix lacryma-jobi. The sequence continues at coordinate 147,711,383 of CM019823.1, forward strand.
ATGCGTCGGGCCTCCGTCTTGTCTTCTGGTAGTTCGCCTTGTTCAGGTAGTCGAGGTAGGGCGTCCGCCAGTCAAGGGGCCGTGACGACGGGGAGGCGTGTGTGTCGACCTGCATCGCTTCTGCGGACGTCGAGGGGTCCTTCTCGAGGGGTGGCGTCGAATCTCGAGCCCCCGTGCCTAGCTCGAGGGGTGGCGTCGAGGTCCCAGCCCCTGGGTCGATCTCGACGGATGGCTCGAAGACGTCCCTCGAGAAGACGTCTGGCGGTACCGTGCTGCGCAGTTGACGCCAATTTTGCCAGCTCGTCGGTCGGCTTCGTTTACTATCCTACTTCCGAGCTACGTGGTTGAGCTCGAGGCCGTAAAACTTGTCTTCTAGCTTGCGCACCTCCCTCGCAGTAACGCCTCCATCTTGGGGTCGATGCAGCTTGAGCCTTCATAACCTGGTTTGACGACGACTGCGAGTCTCCTCGGGCATCGAGGCGTCGGACCCCGAGCTCGGGGCGATGCGCAGCCCATTGACGAGGGCCTCGTACTCGGCGACGTTGTTGGAGGCGGGGAAGTGCAGGCATAGCAGGTAGCGCATGTGTACTCCGAGGGGCGAGATGAAGAGCAGGCCTGCTCCTGCCCCCGTCTTCGTGAGGGATCCATCGAAGTACATGGTCCAGAGCTCGGCTTGAATCTGTGCCGGCGGGAGCTGAGTGTCGGTCCACTCAGCAACGAAGTCTGCCAACGCTTGCGACTTGATGGCCTTTTCGCGGGGCATAGGTGATGGTTTCCCCCCATTAGCTCGGCGGACCACTTGGCGATGCGCCCCGTGGCCTCCCGATTGTTTGACGATCTCTCCGAGGGGGAAGGACGACACCACCGTCACGGGATGAGCTAGGAAGTAGTGCTGGAGCTTGCGCCTTGTGACGATGATGCCGTAGAGTAGCTTTTGGATGTGCGGGTACCGACCTTGGCCTCGGAGAGTACCTCACTGGTGAAGTATACCGGTCGCTGGACCGGCAATGTATGGCCCTCCTCGTGCCTCTCGACGGCTATGACCGCGCTAACCACCTGAGTGGTTGCAGCCACATAGAGGAGGAGGGGCTCGGGGGAATCGTCACCTTCGGCTGGTCGCGGGGGGCACGAGAATTGGCGCAGAAGTCAGCAACCCCTTTAACTTGGTTAAGGCCTCCTCTGCTTCGGCGGTCCACGCAAAGTGTTCCGTCTTTTTAGCAGGCGGTAGAGGGGCAGTGCTTTTTCCCCCAGCCTCGAGATGAATCTGCTGAGAGCGGCCAGGCAGCCTGTTACCTTTTGCACACCCTTGAGGTCACGAATCGGGCCCATCCTCGTGACTGCTGAGATTTTTTCAGGGTTTGCCTCGATCCCCGTTTGTTGTGAGACGACGTAGCCAAGTAGCATGCCTCGAGGCACACAAAGACACACTTCTCGGGGTTGAGCTTCACATTCTTGGCCCGGAGGCACTCGAACGTGGTCTCGAGGTCGCTGATGAGGTTCTCGACTTTCTTAGTTTTTACCACGATGTCATCGACGTAGGCCTCGACGGTTTTGCCTATGTGCTCGCCAAAGATGTGCTGCTGCATACATCGCTGGTATGTTGCCCCCCGGCGTTTCGAAGGCCGAAGGGCATCGTAACATAGCAGTACATACCAAATGGCGTGATAAAAGAGGTCGCGAGCTCATCGGATTTTCTCATTCTAATTTGGTGGTAGCCGGAATACGCATCAAGGAACGAAAGCACTTCGCACCCAGCAGTGGAATCGACGATCTGGTCAATTCTAGGTAAAGGAAATGGAACTTTTGGACATGCTTTATTCAGACCAGTGTAATCTACACACATCCGCATTTTTCCATTTTTTTTCCTGACTAGTACAGGATTAGCTAGCCACTCTGGGTAAAATACCTCCTTGATGAATCCGGCCGCCAAAAGCTTGTGCACCTCTTCGCCGATGATCCTGCGCTTTTCCTCGTCGAAGCGGCGTAGGCGTTGCTTCACCGGTCTGGACCCGGCCTGGATCTCCAAGGCGTGCTCGGCGACTTCCCTCGGTATGCCCGGCATGTCCGAGGGGTTCCACGCAAACATGTCGATGTTCGCGCGGAGAAAGTCGACGAGCACTGCTTCCTATTTGGGCTCGAGGCTGGTGCTGATGGTCAGCGTCTTGCCATTGGCTGAGGTCGGGTCGACGGGTATTTGCTTGGTGTGCTCGGCTGGCTCGAAGGTGCCGGCGTGACGCTTTGCTTCTGGGGCCCCTCGGTGGCCAGAGCTGCCAAGGCCTCGAGCGAGTCGAGGTGGACGTTGGCCTCCCCCCGCTCTACGCACTCCACGTCGCAGTGGTATGCGTGCTCGTAGGAGGTGTCAACGGTGATGACTCCTTTCGGCCCCGGCATCTTGAGCTTCAAGTACGTGTAGTTAGGAATCGCCATGAACTTGGCGTAGCCTGGCCGGCCGATGATGGCGTGGTAGGTCCCTTGGAAGCCGACCACCTCGAAGGTGAGCGTTTCCTGTCGGAAGTTTGTCGGCGTGCCGAAGCAGACCGGTAAGTCGATGCGCCCGAGGGGGTGGGCCTTCTTTCTCCTGGCACCACTCCGTGGAACCCCCCGACACTGGGTCGGAGCTGTCCTTCTGAAATCCCCAGGAGGTCGAGGGTCTCGAGGTATATGATGTTGAGGCTCGAGCCCCCATCCATCAACACCTTGGAGAACCGAACGTCGACTATGACGGGGTCGACGACGAGGGGGTAAGCCCCCGGGTTTATGACCTGGTCCGGATGGTCGTCACGATCAAACGTGATTGGCGCATCGGACCAGTCAAGATACCGGGGGGCGTCGTGGCCAAGCGAAAAGATTTCCCGGCGCTCCTTCTTTCTTTCTCGAGCTGAGAGCCCGACGGTCGGTCCCCCGTAGATCATGTAGCAATCGCGCACCGGGGGAAGTCGCCATCTGCCTTCCGGCCGCCGCGTTGATCGGTATCCTTTCCCTTAGGCACGTCTTCCCTCTTATCACCGAGCTTGGAGTAGTAGCCCTTCAACAGTCGGCAGTCTTTCAACTTGTGGTTTACGGGGCCCCTGTGGAAGGTGCAGGGATCCTCGAGCATCTGGTCGAAAACAGCCCCGTCGGGGGGGCCTCGGGGCTTCTTAGGCTCGAGGGCGCCTGCGAGCACTTCTTTGTCGTCGTCGTCATCGGCGCCACGCTTCGCCTTCTGGCCTTTGCGCTTGTTTTTCTTCCTTTTGTTGCTGTCAATGTTGTCGTTCTTGGCGTCGTCGCCCTTGTTGGAGCCCTCCGGTACGATCACCGCCTTGCCTTTGTCCATGGAACGGCCAAAGAAGGCCCCCACTGCTTCGTCGCCCGAAGCAAAGCTGGTGACGCGATCCATCAGGTCCTCGACCGTCCCGGACGGTAGCGTCCTAGCTCATGAACAAGCTCTTGGCAGGTTGTGCCCGCGAGGAATGCTGAGATGACGTCCTCGTCAGGTACATGGGGGGCTCGAGACGCTGCTTCGAGAAACGTCGAGCAAAGTCGCGGAGGGGTTCGTCCGCCGCCTGTCTGCAACGCCGTAGGTCCCAGGGGTTGCCTGGACGCACGCAGGTTCCCTTGAAATTCCCATCGAAGACCCTGACTAGGTCGGCCCAGTCATGGATCCGATCCGGCGGGAGCCCCTCGAGCCACCGGCGGGCGGTGTCCGAGAGGTAGAGTGGGAGCTGACGTATGATCACGCGGTCGTCGTTCTTTGCTCCGCCCAGTTGGCAGCCAAGGCGGAAATCCGAGAGCCAGAGCTTGGGCTCGACCTCCCCGTCGTACTTCACGATGTTGGTAGGCGGTCAGAAACGGTCGGGGAGGGTTGAGCTGCGGATGGCTCGGCTGAAGACTCGGGGGCCCGGGGGCTCGAGGACCTGCCGGTCTTCGTCGCTGTCGTAGCGCCCCCCCCCGATGGGCGCTATAGCCACGCTCTTGGGCCCCCTTGTCCTTGCGCCGCCGATTGATGTCGTTGCGGGCGTCGTTGGGTCTCGAGGCGGCCGGTTGTCGACGATCCGTTCGCGGACTGGCCTGGCTCGAGAGGCGTCCGGCTAGTGGACGGATGCCTCGCGAGCGTCGCGGGGCGTGTCTGCTGGTTTCCCTGAGGCTGCTTCGCGTCGGCGCGACGCCGAGCTCTCGGCCTGCTGTACCGGGCTGTCTCAAGGAGGTTTTTCATTTCTCCGAGCATGCGCCTGGCGTCGGGGTTGGAGACGGCGGGCAGTTCACGGAGCATCATCGCCGCCGCCACCACGTTCTGGCCGGCTCGTGGGAAACATACCTCGGGCGCGCTGGTGCCCCGTCCTCGAGGATCCGCCGGTGGACCTCTCGAGCCCGGCCTCGAGCTCCGGCTCCTCGAGGCTGGGGTGGTTCCTGCATCAGGGTTTGTCGGAGCTGCAGCAGGTGTCGCCGTTCTTCCTCGGCTTTGGTGATTGCCTCTTGCACCTGCGCGAGTTGTGCCGCCCGGCCGTCGTCGTGCTGAGGCGATACAGCCGGTGCCGGAGGTTCGTCCCTCCTTTGAACGCGTGACCCGCCTGCCGCGGCCACGTCGCTGGGGCCTTCTAGATCGAGCGCTGGTCTGGCCGTCATCGCCCTCGTCCCTCGGTATCGCACGCGACCCCCTCGAGTTGAAAGCACTCCCTGGTGGGATCCCAGAAGTCGAGGTCGTGGTAGTCGTATTCGTCGGAGCCGGAGCCGTCGACGGCGTGCCGCTTGGCAAATGCTGGGATCGCAGCAGCTCGCGGTGCCATTCTCCGACGGTGGATCGCCGAGGTGGCTCGAAGGCTGGCAAAGAGTCGCGGTTGACGCGCGCGGGGGTGGACGATCTCCAGGCTGGCCATGGCCTGCAGCAGCGTGCCCGGACGCTGCTCCCGGTCCGCCATCGCCTGGTCCTGATGGCGCCCGTCGCGGCGGTGGGCTTGCACAGCCGCTGAGCGGTCGAGTCCGTCCGGGAGCCGCTGGCGCAAGCGCGGCGCGACCCGCGCGGGAGGAGGCTGAATGGCGTCGACGGCGCTCGGCCCGGAGGCCTCTGGCCTAGTTCCTGGTCCGTACGTATGATGAATGCGAAGTCGCTCGGCGGGCGTGGGTGCGCCCTGGGGTTTCCGGCCGCACGCCGGGCTGGTTTCCCCTTGGGGACCCTGCACCGGCTACGGGGCCGCAGGGGTTTGCCGCGGGTACCGCCTGCGCCCGGCGATGACGGTGACGACGACGCCGCTCGCGATGTGGCGACGCGTGGTGGTGCGGGTGACGCGTCGCGCCCCCCCCGCGGAGTGGCGTGACGCGCTCTCCGCTCAGACCCTCCGTGGAGAGCAGAGTCAGCTCGTTGCCGTTGCCTGTGGCCAGGAACTCGAGGCTCCCGAACCAGACGATGGCACCAGCCGAAAACGGAAGAGGGGATGAAGCCATCCAAGAATCAACGAGAAAACGGCTCGGACACGCGAAGTCCCCTATCTGGCGCGCCAACTGTCGGTGTTTCGTACCCGGGGGTATCACACCAACGAGTAATATGATCGCGTGCTTCTCTTCCTGGATGGTGATGCAAGGGGACACAAGGATTTATCCTGGTTCGGGCAAAGAAGGCCCTACGTCCAGCGGGGGGAGATGTTCTTGTATTATTTGCACCTAAGTGCTTGTACAGGGGAGAATACAAGCTCAGTGAGCGTGGACCGGGTCCGGACTCGTGTTTTGTGCGTGGACTCGTGTGTTCTGTTCCTCCTCCCGAATGAGGGCCCTAGCGTCCCCTTTTATAGAGCAAGGGGAGGCCAGGATTACAAAAAGTATTACAGGTGTCGGGGCGCATGGTGCCCTATACGGAGAAGGGTAGGAACCCTGTCTTGTCGGGGCCACTGGAGCCGATGTGATCGTCGCTGTTGAGGCGTCCTTGAGTCGTGGTTTCCCTCCCGGGCGCGGACGTGGGGGCGCGACAAGGCGGGAGCCGTACAGCACCCATCCCGGAATGTACAGTACACGCGGTGAGGTCCCTCCGGGTCTTGGGGTACCTGTCCTCCTCCAATAGTATGAAAGTGGTTAGGGCTCGAAGGGCGCGAAGCCGACCTCGAGGTGTTACAGTGCATGGCTCGAGGGGCGCGGAGCCGGCCTCGAGGTGTTTACAGTGCATGGCTCGAGGGGCGCGGAGCCGGCCTCGAGGTGCTACAGTGCATGGTATGGTCGAATAGTGCTGTACTGGTGCCCTTTCGCCCATGCTTGTAGTGAAAACGAGACTTGACCTTTACACCGAGTTACTGTGGTACGTGCTGTGCTCCAGTGGACATGACCGGAGTAGGTGAAGGCATTAAATGCGTGGTATGGGGCTGGTACGGCTGTCTGTACCACTCGAGGTCCGTGCGATAGGGCTCGAGGTGTGGGAGCGTGCTCGCCCGAGGTCTGTAGGGCTCGGGCGAGACGGAGAGCGATCGCGTTCGCCCGAGGCCTGGCTCAGCGGGCTCGGGCGAGGCGGAGGAAAGAGCGATCGTCCGAGGCCTGGCTCAGCGGGCTCGGGCGAGGCGGAGAAAAGAGCGTTCGCCCGAGGCCTGGCCGGGAGGGCTCGGGCGAGACGGAGATAGCGCGTTCGCCCGAGGCCTGGCTGGGAGGGCTCGGGCGAGACGGAGATAGAGCGTTCGCGCTCGCCCGAGGCCTGGCTCAGCGGGCTCGGGCGAGGCGGAGAAAAAGCATTCGCCCGAGGCCTGGCTGGGAGGGCTCGGGCGAGTTGGAGATTGGGCGTTTGGGTGTTTGCGTTGATTGGGGGTACCCCTTTTTTGTACCACCGACAAGGAGGATCATTCACTCATAAAACTGTTAGTGAAGGGAAAGCCATCCTTGAGAAAATCCTTGAAAACACTCCTTACACTGGCATTTTTGATGAATTCCCTGAAGAAGAAGTCGAGCCCAACCCCAGCCAACACGAGGAGGAACACACAACCAAATATGAAATTCCTTCCAATCCTTCTAATAATTTGGTTGTCATAGAACTTTCCGCTGAGAAAACACCCCACACTTTAGAAAATGATGAGCCCCATCCATCGAAGTTCTTCTCTGAAATCGAGGAAGATGATTTCAACAAGCATTGAAGCTGCTTAATAACACCTCTTTAATCCATGCTCATATGAGACATCTAGTGATTCAGTTGGTCTGTCTAACTTTGCCACACTCGAGATTTTCAACCCCCTCACACTTTCTGTTTATAAAAACTTAAAAAGAGAGGTTGTAGATACATATGTTTATCACAAATGTTGTAGATCTCGTTGTGCTCTTAAAGTTGGTGTTGGAGGGGAAACCACTTCACCAAATCACATCTTGAAGGTTTCCCAAAGACAAGCTCAATGTCCTAAAACAAGCACTTTTTAGATCAGTGTTCACCTTCCTGCTACACTACCCTTGTATAATCAGCATAAAGATATAATTGTTAAAATATTCCTTCGGGTATTTTTGTCACTAACCTTTGCAGGTATGGAGCAAAAAGTTCGAAGGAACAACAAACATAAGGTATGTCCAACCAATCATCATGCAACTTTGAATTACAGTCATCCAATCTTGATTTTTGCAAAATCTAAGCTTTGGGGATACACTTTGTAAGAGCATCTTTTACCATTGCTATGTTGGTTAACCCTACCTTTAAAACATGCTCATGTGCTATACACTAATCATGCTCTCTCATCACCATTTGAGTAAATCTCTTGAATGCTTTAATGCTACCCTCATTTTCTATAGTATATGCTTTGGTTTTTGAAGTATTTTCATACACCTTTTAAATTAGGCATGGTGCTTAGTTTAAATTGTTTTCATGAATTAAAGTAAGACATGGTGTCTGGTTTGGTTCTTCAGCTAAAAGGTGTCCTGATTTCACCTCTAAAGGCTTTTAAATTAAGTATGGTGCTTAGGTTAAAATGCCTTCCTAGATCAAATTAGACATGGTGTCTAGGTTGATTTTTGAGCTGATAATATGCTATAGTGGGTGTTGGATATTTTGTTGGACTAACCCCTGCAGGAAAACTTTCAATATCAATTTGGGAAATCCTGAGATGAACTCACACTGGAAATGAAGAGACACATGAACTTCAACAACTTGCGCAAGGGAGACACAACTCACTGATCATGGAGAAATGAGATCCGTAGAATAAGACAGAGATGAGTGCCACAAAATAATACCTACAATCAAAGCACTCACTCCATGGAAGTAGGTGAACAAGTCTGAGCTGGGCCACTAGAAGACAAAGACCATCATGGGGGCACTCGTCTCTAGTCCAAACACATGCAGTGAGAACTTATATTGTCTTATAATTAATGCAACACAAGAGCTAGTTTGGGGGATGAGGTGGAACGACTTCAACAACACTAAGGTCTACAAATTCAACACAAGAACATGTTATTGAAGAAATTTGGGCATCCACCTACCTCACAAGCCAGCTTGGCGAAGACACAATTTTGTTGTCTTGATTTGCTTCAAGGGGAGGAATGAGAAGTCCAGCTTCAAGGCACTTTGACCTCCTACTCACCGCTTTGATCAGTACAAGCCACTAGACGCTGCCCCAGCCAAGAAGAAGAATATGATTCATCACTCATTCTTGGAAGATCGTTCTTGAAAAACTTCAATGTTGACATCTATGTCAGACTTAGAGAAATCCACCTTTGGATCTTTGACCAAAAGGTTCATTGTTTCTTCAACAACCAGCCAAAGAAAACCAAGAGAAGACATTGACTCAACCGATAAAGGAAGAACTAACTATCAGGAATTGAGGGGATATTATAAAGGATGAAGCCACTACACCGCAAGAATTAGAAGATGAAGAGACAGTACTTGAGCCTACAAATCAAGAAAATAGTTGACGAAGTCTCCATCATCTAGACCTGTTGAGAACAAGACTCAGCTGGCCCACTATGAGATAGGAAAGAAAAACTATTCATGAACAACAACCAGCTAGACAAGAGAAGCCTCCACAAGGTGGTTCAACACCATCACTCTTCAATGATAAACTTAACATCTCAAGGTAAGGGACCATCACTTTAAAAGCTTCTCCTTAATTCTGGTATGAGCATAAATAAAGAACCAAATATGTTTAAGTTGCACCTCACTTGATCCAAGCTAATTAACTCAACATGTTTAGTTCTTTATTCTTTGTTCTTAGCTTTACTCTCTTGAATCTCACTATGTTAACCAAATGAGCTAAAATGTTGTGCATCCAACCTTTGGAAGATGATATATCACAATCATGAAAAGATCGACACATTATGTATAGATTATCCTTCCTTGGGTTAAGGAATTTGATATGTTAAATATTTTAAGATACTACTTTCATGCTCATGTTTTGATCATATCACTCATGTTAAAATTGAGTAGAATACATAAACAATAAATTTTATCTTGTGCAATGTGGCTAAGGTTAGAGAGGAATGAACAAAGCTTTTGGTTATGTTGGTGTTTTTTCACCAACAGAGGCCATGCACTTGATCTGTACCTTGTCTTTATGAGCAGGACACACTCTTGAGCAAAATATGGAGGAGTTTGTCAACTCCCAAATTCTACAGAGTGAAGGTCCTAGATCTACAACAACATGCACACTGAGCAAGATGCTGCCAGCTTCCACAATTCATGTTTCACTTCAAATTGTTGGGCAAACAAAGAACATGGGTGACACCATATCAACAAGTGTAGTTATCAAGGTCTACATATCAAGATCAAATGATGCACCTCAAGAATGAACATGGTGAGTAGTCTTGTTTAGAGGACTTAAAACATTGAACCCTCGCCGAAAGGTAAAATCGGTAGTTATCTATAATTATCTTTTCTGCATTAGTTTCTCTTTTTACATGTTTACTTTTCATCATCATCTCTCCATAGCATCTTTACTTTTCTGCATTTGCATTGCATAAAAAAATAAAATAATAAAAATATTTTACTTATTGCACTACATAATAAAACCTAAAGCCCCATGAGAATAATTATGTGGTGTGTAAAAACCCACATGAAATATTCACCGTGGTGGTATAAAAATAAAAATAAAAATGCCTTCATTTTGTTAAGTTATCATTGCATCATAAAAATATTAAAATAAAAAAAAAATTGAGAAAGAGATTTTACTGAAACTCTAGACAACTACGGCATGAGTGGTCAACCACTAACGCTTAATCTGTTCCACAAGTTTTGTTGTCTATTTGAGTTTCACAGGATTTGAAAAGGCCAAGAAAAGTTGACGAGCAAGTGGATGTTTTATCCACTGTTGGAGCACTGTTTCAACAACCATCAACATCAATCAATGCTCCGATAGAGGAAGAACATTTTCACCGCCAGTCCGCTACATTGCAAGATCGAACGACTACGATAACATACAGCTTGGGGGGAAGTAGCCTCGTGTATCCAGGTAAGTATTCTTATCCTCTTAAGTTTTCTTTCTATACATAAATCTAAAAACAATATATAAATAAAAATGTGGGCACATGAAGGTTCACCATTAATTAAAAAGAACAAAAAATATGGGCACATGAAGGCTCAACACTATTAAGGGAACCGGCTTAGGGGAGATGCACCCCTGTTATCTTCATAATCCAGGTATGTCTTATTCACTATCTTAGTTATTTATAATAAGTGTGGGTTAGGTTAAATAAATAGTATGTTAAGTTTTGCTTAATTTTGTGATAATAAAAGAACAACTCTCTCTCTCTAATCTATGGAAATGATGAATAGTTGCTCTATCTAATTTCTTTTAATACCTAGCCTTCAAAGCATGAGTTCTCCTAATTAATAATGATGTCTTGAAATGAAATTAAATGCATGGGTAGCAAATGCTTGATCTAGAGTCTAGGTAATCGACAGATATGATATGTGATGATCTGAGCTATTATTATCTTGTTCTAAACAACACTAGAGTTCTGGAGAGTTTCCAATATTAATATGACTAATAATTGCATTGAGTTGAATTAAGCTTTATTGACCCCACGAGATGTTATCATGCTTTTGAATTGAGATCACTTACACATTTCATCCATCTTCCACATAAATGCTCATGATTATCTATTGCATCTTCCACATAAATCCACCGCGATTCACCGAAGGCGGGCCCACCTGTCATAGGGGAGGCCGGCAACCTTGCTATCATGTCTAGTATCATGCGGTGGATTTAGATATGATGCAAGTAGTCTCGTATGTTAAGCTTAGTATCATGCGGCGGATTTAAGATTATGGCAGGAAGTTTTTGCTTATGCCTTGTATCGTGCGGCGGATTAAGTCATGAGTAAAAATAGTTATCGGCTCTATTAGATTTGGCAGATCTAATAGATTCATTAAGTTATCATGTGTTATATGTTTTATTTATTTAATTCTTGTAACACCCTTTTGCCCAATCTAGATTTATCTTTGTTCGGCCTTGTCGCACGAGTTTGCTTGTGCTATCTTTTAATCATAAGATCATGATGGCCGAATCAACTTTCGATCTAGATTGTCACGTGCTGTGGGTTCATGCATGTTAGTCATGGTTAGGCTTTGATGAAACTAGGTATCATGCGGCAGATGCAGGTTTTAAATTAGTTTAATCGTGCTTGCTTGTTTGTTCCTTCTTCATGGACCCCAATTCAGCTGGTTTGCCGATTTTGGTTAAGCTTACACGAGTAATGAGCCTTTATAGATCTGTTCAAATATATGCATGCTTTTAGCTTGTTATAATTAGATTGTATCATGCGGTGGATTAATCTAATTATAAGAAGTGGTGTAGACTTACAGCAAGTGGTATCATGCGGTAGATTAGCTTTGCTTGAGTTTATACCTGACCGGTTTATGAAGACTAAACGTGCGGCAGATTAGTTGGATTACCCTATGCATGTGTTGTTTGAATAGATCTATATTTGCAAGTTACCTGTTTATAAATCTTTAATTTGTTCAAACATGTCTTTCTTTACATATACATTCAGTAGTTAATATGCTCCACATACTCTGTTCTCATACTAACCGAATGACTTTGTAAACTTGTTCTGACAGACAGCTTCTATAGCTGTATGCCCTCATGATTGGCTTTCAAAGCCGTACATATGGAACTGTCTGGTTTTATCCGGCATGTTCCAAAGGTATTCTCATAGTTTTTTCTTCTTGTTGGTTTTCAGGTCAAACCGACTGGCACGTCTCCGGGTTTAGCACATCCGGGCAGCCGATTGAAGCTAGCTTTCCGGCTTGCTGTGTGCTTGGCGTGAGGTGTCACGTTTTGCGTCAACACACTTTTTGGCACGCCTGGTGGGACCAATTCGTTTCAAGATGCCTGAGATCAGCGATGATCAAATTCTAGATGTGATCATGGATAACTTGTCGCCAGAGTTGAAAAGTTTAGTACAACAGGCCTGTGATGAATTCCAGCGCAAATGCTTGGCGTCTTTCTCCAAGAACAAGAGCGGCAAAGTCTTTCAGAAGCAAGAATTCCCAAAGATCATTCCTCATCATCAATCTAAGCCGTCTGACAATAATGAAGAAGAAGCTATTCAGAAGATGACTGGGATAATGTACAAAGTTGTATCAGAGGCCATGACCAATCATCAGTCGGCTTTCTTGAATACTTTTCGTGCCGTCATGGTTAGCATTTTCGGTCCAGCAGCGGATAAACGCTTTGAAGAAACCGCTGGTCCAATGCAAGGACCGCTATTGTTCCCAGTACCTCAACGTCGAAAGGTTGCCGAAGAGGGCGGAGCTGGCCCAAGCATAGGTGGGATAGTTCCTCATGAGATGCAACAACCTCCCCAAACTTATGGCCAGCTCACGTTCAGCACGACGGGGAACGCCCCACAATCTGCTTCTAAAGTGTCTCCTGCAGCAAACAGGATACAGAGGAATATGTTTGGAGATGGATATCAAAAGTTCGTTGATTATAGCGCAATTAACGCTCTTCCAAATCCAGGCTACAAGAGTTCGGCAGGACTACATCCTGGGGGGCAAGCACAAGCAGCTCCTGATTCGAATATTGACCTCATCATGCATAGGATGGCTGATATGATGCAAAATCAATTCGGCCTAAAACCAAAGAGTCAGTCGTATGCTTACAAGTCCCCTTACCCAGAGTGGTACAATCGGGTAGCACTTCCTCCAAGGGTGAAGCCTCCCACTGATTTTGCCAAGTTTCAGGCCAAGATGACACCAGTACCGAGAACATATCAGCCGATACTTGATGCAACTTGGAGGGCATCTACGATGAAGCTTGGAGGATTCGGTACTTCCCATTGTCATTGACAGGACCAGCCTTCTCGTGGTTTGCTTCTCTGCCAGCAAATTCTATCAATACCTGGGCAGAGCTAGAACAGAAATTCCACTCATATTTCTTTACGGGTACCAGCGAAAAGAAGTTGGTCGATCTCATGAGCCTGAGGATGAAACCTGGCGAGACGCCACAAGAATATCTGCGCCGATTCAGGGAAACCAAGAATCTTTGCTATTCTCTGAATTTGCCAGACGACCAATTGCCGGGGATAGCCATAGCTGGTATGTTGCCGAGTATCAAAGAAAAGCTATTCGGCATGGAGTTTGATGACCTCGGGCAATTATCACAGGTTGGCAACGATGAGTAATCAAGCCCAGGGATTCAAGAGGAATAATCATTCCAGAAGGGTGATGTGGCTGCTGAGATGTATCAGCTTTCTGGAAGAAGCGATGAGACATGATGAAGATGAAATAGCTGCAGCCGAGATAGTCTGGGCTAAAGAGCCGACTCAAGTCAACCAGCGATGGCTGAGGCAACAAAAAGGTACTTATGACTTTGATGTTTCCAAGTCAGATAAATTATTTGAGTACTTGTTGAAGGAAGGACGCATCAAGTTACCAGAAGGTCACCCTATGCTGCATCCCGAAGGAGTCAAGGACAAGAAGTATTGTGGTTTCCATAATACTAGATCCCATTCCATAAATGATTGCGAGTGTTCAGAGTACGGATCCAGAAAGCTATCCATGATGGGCATCTGAGGTTTGATGGAAAGATGAAGGTTGATGATAGCCCTTTTGGACAGAACACTGTGTCCTTCTCTGTTAATATGGTCAATGCAGCTGATCCCAGGGGTAAGAGCAAAATGAAAGTGTTAACCTCTGATAGAGCAGGGAAGCTGGTGCTGTTGACCCTGATCGGCAGTTACAAATAAAGAGCTTCAGCAGAGGGTTCGGTTCCAAAATAGCCGAGCTGAGACGGGTGAAACTTCCAGACCCAGGGTTACGACGCGTATTCTGTTGAATAAATGGCGTCGGGAACAGGAACGGTACCAGAAGCAGAGATTTTATGAAGAACAGAAGTTCCTAGAAAAACAACGAAGGTACGAAGAAGAGATGTACCAAGAAGAACGAGAAGATATGAGGGAGCAAGAACAATCTCATTGGGAGTGCTCGTTCTTCCAGTATTTTGGAACGAAGGCTTGAAGCTGCCTGTTAAGGACAACTGCCCTGAGTGCAGTGATCAATACTCTGAGTATAGGCAGTCTCGAGTCAACCGCCGTTCTGTCCATGAAAGGCTTGGGGCACGAGTCCCTGAGGGGATCGGCGTTTAAAAATAAATAACTCTGAAGATTGGCAGGGAAGAGGATTTGCCAATCACAGTTGGGCTCGCACTGGAGAAGAGGAATACGCGAGTATGTCTGGCAGAGAGGACAGTGGTGTCCACCAGGATTGAGGAGAAGCCAGAAGAGAAGGGTGCAGCGCCTAAGAAACAGAGAGTTAGAACAAGCAGTGCCAAGATAAAGCGAGTTTGGCGACCTAAAGAAAGCCGGATGGAGGTGATCGTTCGGCTGATGCATGCATGGCTTTCTTTCTGCCATCGGAATTTATAGCTCCCGAAGATCAGGATCCGAGACGAGGTGTATTCAGACTTTGATGAAGATGAATTCCAGGAGTTTTGGCTCATCTTGTTTTGGCTCAACGAGCAGTATTCGATAAACCAGCTAAGCATCGACACTTGAAGCCATTGTATATGAGAGGCTATGTTAATGGCAAGCCATTGACCAAGATGTTCATTGATGGGGGGCTGCTATAAATATTGCCTATACCACCTTCAGAAACTTGGGATGGCAAGTGAAGACTTATTGAAGACTGACATGGTGTTGAGAGACTTTGCTGGTAATTCCTCTGATACTCGGGGAGCAGTCATGTTGAGTTGACGATCGGATAAACTTGATTACTACCTTCTTCGTCATTGATGGCAAGGGGGCATACAGTTTGCTATTGGGAAGAGATTGGATACATGCAAACTGTTGTGTCCGTCGACTATGCACCAATTCCTCATCCAGTGGATTGGAGATGACATCGAGATTGTCCATGCTGATGATTCGGTGAATATTGCTAACACAGAGCCCATCTACTGGGAATATGATGGTCGAATGCTTCTCGGAGAGCTTGGGAAGTAGGTCCTGTGAATGTTTTCGACAAGGACCAACAGCCGATTCAAACGATCGGCTCTCAGAGTAATTTTTAAATAATCCAGCTGATGGTAATGGAGAAGAGTTGAGACCAAGTTTCATGTCGGCTGACAAGGAATAAAGTATTGATGATGAAGCCGAGATAGGACTGATGTATACCAAGTTTGGGTCTCGAGCATTTAAGAAGTTCTGGTTATTTCTCCGTTACTGAAGCCCAAAGAAGGTCGACAGTTTACACGAAGTGACGTACAACGAAGAGTCTGGTGAAATTGAAAAGTATATGAAGGCATTTCCCTCAACTTGGTGATCGTTTCAAGTTGTACGTGGCAGCCGATAGCCTTACAACAGGATCGTCCCTTATTTTAAGTTTAAAGGGAAAATATAAGTAGCAGCTAGCTTTAGCCGAAAATGTTAAACCCGGAGAAGGGTATTCGGTGTAGAGAAATTTTGTTCATATATGCGTTACTCGTGGATTAAAGCTTCGACACTATTTGTTAAAAGCCGAATGCGTGGAAATTGTATCTAAGTAGATTCAAGGATACTTATATACAGCCGATGTGAAAGAACATCGCCTTAGCAAAAAAAACGTTCCAAGAAGTTTAAGTTATAGCCGATATTATTATATCGCCTTTAGTGCAAGAATGTTCAATGACCCGGTAATCCTAGCGTTTTTCAAGTGGTAGGTTTATTGGGGGAAGAAAAAGTGAGGTGCAGTAAATAAGATGTTGAGTGACATGGTACATAAAAAATGGATCCAGTTGGCTAAAATGACGTCATACTTCGGCAAATGTTCTTCTGGTGGAATGTTACAATGAGAAAAGATCATTGGAGTCGAGGGATGCAAATAAACATTGCTTAGAGAAGAACAAGCTTATTAATCGATTACAAATCCATCCTAGTACAACTACTTTTGGAATGATTTGTTCAGAACAGGTTGAAGACCAGTGGTTTCAGCGAAGGGCAACGGCGTGATCATCATCTTCGAGGTCGTCCAGGAGCTCATCTGCGGAGCCGATTGGTGGGAAAGGATATTTTCTTTGAACCAGGAATTCATCACCGCTGGTCTGAGGGAGATCTTAGTGTGCACACTTGGATGATGGCCTGATCTATGTGGCCATTTTCAGCATCGAGATGCATACCTTCGATGACGGCCGATCTGTGCGACCATCCGTAGCGTCAAGATAGTTATTTTTCGCAGAAAGAACTGCGAAAGAGGGAAGATGTGTCAGGCAGGCATGAGCTCAATCGAAAGAAGGGGGGTCAAAGTGAGGGTTTCATTAACCTCTGATAGCGTTGCAGATTTGTTTCCACTGGTATGTCTATTAGTTTCCTCAATATCATATCTCTTAGACAAGGTCTTCTGGGGAAAGAACCTGAGCTTGGTTGGAGATAGGCCTTACCCTGAAAGGAAAGGAAGCTGAAAACGGGAGAGTCCCGTGAAAAATTTTATCCTAATGTCATCATGGATCAAGAGGCTGACAACTTTGGTGACTAACAGTTACTTGCGGGGAAAGGACAATCAGCATGATTGTCAGCGATAGCCGATGTGATGTACATCACCGTTAAGGTAAAAAGAAAATCGGTAGCTGGTGCACGAAACAGAACATATGTTGATCTCAAAGGATCAATCACAGATTGGATTCAAGAGGACGAACAGAGGATTTTATTTACAAAGGGAAAATGCAAGGTTACAATAAGGATGATCAGTTCGTCCACTCCATCCTACGTCTAATCGGGAGAAAGTGATCAAAGGCGTCGGCCAGATCTGTTCCGGCTTCCTTCATATCTTCTACAGAATGTTCTACTCTATCCTCTAGTTCTTGCTCGCAGACATCAAATCTGCGGTAATCAGTACCAGAATGAATCCTCACGGCGGAGAAGGCGAGCGCCGCGCCGTACCCCATGCCGGCCCTAGAGATGATGGGGAAGATTCGGTTAACTTCATTCACCCGCTTCAGGGGTGTCGTACCCGCTACATCGGCCGTGACGGTGAGCTTGGTGATGGCAGCTTCAAGGGTGGTGGAGTTTGGCTGCTAGAGCTAAAAGGAGGAAGAGTGAATAAGGCGAAAAAAGCGAATAAGGAAGGAAATGAAGAAAATACTAACCGGTGGCTCGTTTCTCGAGCAACGTCCGCTCTCGAGAGATTTGGGTAATCTCCCAATCCTTTCCCTCCAGATCAAATTGAAGATCCGCAAGTTTCCGGGTCAGGTCCTCGGGGAGGTCATCACTGGTTCTCCTGAAGGAAGCAACGGGTAAGATTACTACTTCATTTTGGGACAATCAAGAGAGAGAGGAAAGGAGTACCCTCCTCTTAGAAGTGCTAGAAGCTCCGAACTCGGAGCTATTGCGGCTCGCCTCAGAAGACATCTTCTAATCGATTGGGGGTAACAAGAGAAAAGAGGGTTTTTTTGGTTTGGAAGCGAAGCAGGGAGTTCGGAAAGCACGAGCCGAAATAAGAGTGAAAGGGGGGCTTTAAGAATCCCAGAGGCGCGTCGGGAGATGAATCGGCAAATACAGCAATTGAGACGTGAGAAGGTGGATGCTTCCCGAGGTTCCACGTCAGTGCACAAGGAAAAAGGAATTTTGGAATAAATATTTATCCCAAAATTAGGGGGGCATGTGTTAACACTAGATTTTCGCACGCACGAGGAGATGACAAGTGGGCCCAGCCAGCAAAGAGGAAAGGATTCGGCAAGTAATCAGGCGGCTGTTTGGTCCTCAGAGTTTTTGGTGAATACCTATGCGGTCGACTATTTTGCAAAGTGGTAGCCCCATTCGGAAGATGGATATGGCAAGTAAAGCCGGCTTGCACGAGAAGACACGTGACAATGAAGGACGCCGAAGAGGTTAAGAATAGAATTTGTACCTTTCCATATTTTTTATGAAAATTGTAATCGTCTAGGACTCGTGTTTCGTCCAGGGTATAAATATAAGCCCTCGACCATTGTAAAATTGTTCACAACCATATCAATACAAATCGGCCCCATTCCACCTTCGAGTCCCTAGTCGTGTCTTCGAGTTCTTCGAGAGGAATCATCGATCCGTCAACCTCCGTAAGTACCGGCAACCTTGCTATCATGTCTAGTATCATGCGGTGGATTTAGATATGATGCAAGTAGTCTCGTATGTTAAGCTTAGTATCGTGCGGCGGATTAAGTCATGAGTAAAAATAGTTATCGGCTCTATTAGATTTGGCAGATCTAATAGATTCATTAAGTTATCATGTGTTATATGTTTTATTTATTTAATTCTTGTAACACCCTTTTGCCCAATCTAGATTGATCTTTGTTCGGCCTTGTCGCACGAGTTTGCTTGTGCTCTCTTTTAATCATAAGATCATGATGGCCGAATCAACTTTTGATCTAGATTGTCACGTGTTGTGGGTTCATGCATGTCAGTCATGGTTAGGCTTTGATAAAACTAGGTATCGTGCGGCAGATGCAGGTTTTAAATTAGTTTAATCATGCTTCCTTGTTTGTTCCTTCTTCATGGACCCCAATTCGGCTGGTTTGCCGATTTTGGTTAAGCTTACATGAGTAATGAGCCTTTATAGATCTGTTCAAATATATGCATGCTTTTAGCTTGTTATAATTAGATTGTATCATGCGGTGGATTAATCTAATTATAAGAAGTGGTGTAGACTTACAGCAAATGGTATCATGCGGTGGATTAGCTTTGCTTGAGTTTATACCTGACCGGTTTATGAAGACTAAACGTGCGGCAGATTAGTTGGATTAGCCTATGCATGTGTTGTTTGAATAGATCTATATTTGCAAGTTACCTGTTTATAATATCTTTAATTTGTTCAAACATGTCTTTCTTTACATATGCATTCAGCAGTTAATATGCTCCACATACTCTATTCTCATACTAACCGAATGACTTTGTAAAGTTGTTCTGACAGACAGCTTCTATAGCTGTATGCCGTCGTGATTGGCTTTCAAAGCCGTACATATGGAACTGTCTGGTTTTTATCCGGCATGTTCCAAAGGTATTCTCATAGTTTTTCTTCCTTGTTGGTTTTCAGGTCAAACCGACTGGCACGTCTCCGGGTTTAGCACATCTCGGGCACCCGATTGAAGCTAGCTTTCCGGCTTGTTGCGTGCTTGGCGTGAGGTGTCACGTTTTGCGTCAACAGGTACATTGGACCATACAAAGTTCTAAGGAAGATTGGAGCTATCGCATACCGTTTGGAGTTACCCCCAGAAATGGCAGATGTACACGATGTGTTCCACGTATCCCAACTGAAAAGATGCCTTCGAGTATCGGAAGAAAAAATACATGTGGAAGTAGTAGACTTACACCCTGACTTACAGTATCAAGAAAGGCCAGTAAAGATTTTGGATATAGACATCCAACAAACAAGACGAACGGTCGTAAGATTTTGTCGAGTTCAATGGAGCAACTATACCGAGGCAGAAGCAACATGGGAAAGACAAGAAGATTGGAAAAGAGAATTTCCATACCTATCAAGAAAGGTCTGTAACACCCATAATTTTCTATGTTTTAAAGATCACTAAAAATTTGAACCAAATTAAAACTTGACCTAGACTAATTTTTAGGAAACATACTTAGAATAATTAGGGCAATAAAATCTTTTCTTGATTGGCTGTGTGTGACATGTGTTGAGCAACAAGGAAATACTCAGTTGGTAACTTTGGAAAACTCAGTTTGAATTCAAAACTCAAAAGGAATTTGAATCGAAGGAAATAGAAATAGAAAAGGAAATGGAAAAGGAAAAAGGGGAAGAGCCGACCACGGGCCTCAGCTCCCATTCGGCCCACTCCCCACACCCCTCTCTCGCGCCCTCCACTCCTTCCGACTGGGCCAAAGCCCGAGCCGAAGCCAACTGCGCCACCTCCCCGTCTTGCTCTCGCGTGGGCCGCTGCCCAGGCCACCACGCGGACGACGCGCAAGCGCTCGGCCCGACCAGCCTCAACTCCCTCCCTCCCCTTCTACGGATGACAAGTGGGACCTAGTTGTCAGCTTCGTCCCCTCTAGGACGATGTGACGAGGCAGAGCAAGCCGACCACCATGGCCCATCCGGAGCTGTTGTGGCTGACCCTCGCGAAAGCTCGCCCGACGCGTCGTGTCCATCCCCCGGCACCACCATCCTGTTCCATGCCATGACAACACACGAAAGAGAGAGAGAGGAGAGGAGGAGCAGTGAGCTCCATAGCGGCTCGACGGGAACGCCATTAATGGCGGTGACAAGAACTCACGGAGAACCGACTGTTGACACTTACTACTGTCGTCACCAAAGTTGCCCTTGGCAACGGCACTAGTAATGCTAAGGTATGTTATCAGAACACTAGAGATAAAATCCGCAAGCACACAGATTAGATATCACACTTCACCGGATGTAGACCCAGTTTTATATCGAACCCAAAGGAACGGGGTCATTGTCTTAAGTCTATTTCTTAAACCCTGAGCACTAGCAAAAGTGAGAATATAAAAGATAAAGGGGAACACTAGGGTTTCCAGCTCTAACCTCAGGAAGCTATGCGATTATTATTATATTGTGGATTACGTTGGGAGACCACATCCAGAGTATGGAGATTCCCAAGTAATATACTCCTGCTAGCCCTATAGACGGGAGGTGGACTATGGAAGATTCAATAGGCCTATAAGAGTCACACCCGTGAGCTACCACTGATCCGGAATATAGGGTACACTATGCAAGTAATCGAGTCTAAGCACCACACTTACACGACGATGACTCCTCTAATTCTAGAGCGACTAGATTAGAGTACTCTAATTAGAATTAGTACTCTAATTAGAGATGCAAGCTAGAAGAACAATAAGAACAAGAACGCTTACTAATAATTAGAAGTTGAAGACCGAAGATTATCCTGATCCAAGCTCTTGACGAACTTGAATCCGCAGGTACAAGCTGAAGAAGTAGATCCGATAGGTCGGAGCTCCTTCTAATCTCCCTCTAATACATCTCTCTCTCTCTTCTAATCCTACAAAAGACTAGATCTAATCCCTAATTAGAGGGTTACTAATCTTCTAATTGCTAGATGGCTCTAATCCTCTCCCGATGAATATGACTGGAGTTTCTGTCTTGGATCTGATCTGAATGAGGATTGTTATGCGATGGTCTAGGGAGAAAGGTCTGGGGTTGTTTATATAGCCCGGTGGGACGAACCGTGACCTTTCGATCAAACCGACCTTGAACAACGGTTGAGATGTGTCGTGGAGGTCGATTAGGGCACGCTCCACGAAGATGGGCCGAGGGGAACCCTAGCCCAGGCAGACCGGCCCCAGGCCGGCCGGCCCCACCTGGCAGCCCCCAGGTGGTTGCTTCGTCGTCAAGTCTTCTAGGACCTTCCATATTGCCCTAATGCGCCTTTCCATCCGTTTGCACGATTTGTCTTGTTGGAGAAGGATTCAATCTCTTTCCATCTTCTGTAAAACTCCCTGGAAAACAGTAATTCACCAACGCTGTTGAATCTGTCAATTTAGTCCCTATATTATATTGCTTGGTGATCACTCCAGGTTGCTTCTAGAAGCTTCCAAGTTGTAACAATTGAGGACTCTTTCGTCGCGAATCCAATTGTGATAAACCATATGTCTGTTTCAATCGTCTCGACGAGCTCTTCGCAATGGTGTGCTCTGATTCATCACTTGGGATACTTTTATGTAGTGAAATGTTGGTATTCCTGCAAAACAAGTGAGAACGACACAACTCATGGAACTCGTTAGAATCAAACTCTATTCCTAGGTTGATGGTCACGTTTATTCTCTTTTAGGTGACTTATTGACGGTATAAGATATGAGTTAGTGACTGTCAACACCGACCTAGCTCGACGCGAACAAAACAGAGGGCAGTGTACGGCGACCGGAGAACGCTCTAGACGCTTGGAACACGCCGGTGACGCGGAGGAGAAATATCTCCGCGGAACCGCAATGGCCGCCACCGCCATTGCTGGCCTATAAAAGGCACCTCACCCTATCGATGAAATATGGTCGATAGCCCACCTAGGGGTATGCCCAAGGTGGTAGATTAGCGGGGAAGTTGCGCAAGACGACGACCCAGACGTTGACGCAATACAAAGCTAGATGAACACAGAGGTTTATCCAGGTTCGGGTCGCTAGGTTAGCGTAATACCCTACGTCCTGTGTCGAGTTACATTGATTGGATCTGGCTTGTGACCTGTGACCTAGGACTTGTCCTCTCAAAGGACCCCTGCCCCTCCTTATATATTCCGAAGGGACAGAGTTACATGGAAAGTATTTGAATTGGTACTGTATCTACATTACAACTGTCGTGCGATGCATGTCGTGCACCGCACGTCTTCATCCTGCGGGCTGGACGACCCCTAGTAGTGTGGCCCATGTACCATCGTGTGGTACTTGGGGTCTATACCCCCATAGCTAGTCCCCGAGCCTGAGAGCAGGTGACTCGGTCACGTGGTGCCAGGGTCTTGAGAATAATCAGACTTATATACATGCGCGAACGAGCGCCATGTATACACGGTAGTCCCCAAGGCTGCTAGAAGATAAAGAATAAATCTTGTAGCAGGATTATAAAAAGGGAAATCCACTATGGTGAAAGCAGTATGTCGTTCGAGCAGGTTGCTGAACGACGAGTCCAAGCACCAAGCAGTCCCCGGGCTAGCTGGTGAGCCCTCGGTGTTGCCGTCGATGAACGTCGAGGAGTCCGGCAAGCTGGTCAGTGATGAAGTTCGAACGCCAGGCAGTGAGCACCGAACGAAGCGACCAGCTGGTCGGCGATGAAGTCTGAGCGCCAGGTGGTGAGCACCAAGCGAAGCAACCAGCTAGTCGGCGGTGACATCCGAGCACCAGGTGGTGAGCACCGAGTGAAGCGACCAGCTAGTCGGCAATGACGTCCGAGCGCCAGGTGGTGAGCACCGAGCGAAGCGACCAGCTGGTCGGCGACGAAGTCCGAGCGCCACGTGGTGAGCACCGAGCGAAGCGACCAGCTAGTCAGCGGCGACATCCGAGCGCCAGGTGGTGAGCACCGAGCGAAGCGACCAGGTGGTCGACGATCCCGAGCACCGAGGAGTCTCCAGCTCAGCTGGTGAGCTCTCGGTGTAGTCGTCGATGAGCATCAAAGAGTACGACCAGTTGGTTGGTGATGATGTCCGAGAGCCAGGTGATGAGCACCGAGCGACCCGACTAGGTGGTCGACGACGGCGAGCACCGAGGAGTCCCCAGGTCAGCTGATGAGTTCTAGGCGTAGCCATCGATGAGCCTCGAAGAGTATGACCAGTTGGCTGGTGATGATGTCCAAGCGCCAGGTGATGAGCACCGAGCGACCCGACTAGGTGGTCGACGACGGCGAGCACCGAGGAGTCCCCAGGTCATCTAGTGAGCTCTAGGCGTAGCCGTCGATGAGCCTCGAAGAGTACGACCAGTTGGCTGGTGATGATGTCCGAGCGCCAGGTGATGAGCACCGAGCGACTCGACCAGGTGGTCGACGACGATGAGCACCGAGGAGTCCCCAAGTCAATTGGTGAGCTCTTGGCGTAGCCGTCGATGAGCCTCGAAGAGTACGACCAGTTGGTTGGTGATGAAGTCCTAGCGCCAGGTGGCGAGCACGTGATGTGAACCCCCAAGCGATGATCGTCCTTTCCTTTATGACTAGTCCAGTCCACGAGCGTAAAGAATTAGCTCGCAGACCGAACATGGTTCATGTAAAATAAACATGGAGAATGGTAGTACATGACGTACAAATAAAATATGGAGAAAACATTAGCGGTAAAGAAGCAGCATATGCCGCTCAGCAGTTAGTCGGCTGATATGAATGCTTAGCATTAAATAAAATTCCCCCGAGCAGTTTGTTTGTAACTGAGCCGCCAACCCTGGCTAGCCGATAACTCCGGAGTGTGAGGCGCGGAGCCCAGGCACGCATAAGAGGACCAGCGTCACCGAGGAGCCGCTACTGACCACTCGTAACGCAGAGCGTGGAGCTGCATTCACGTGTAGGGAGGAGCCGGAGACAGGGTCGTCTCTGGAAAGCACGAGTGTAAACGTGGCTGCTCGGAAAAACACATATGTCATCCTCAGGACGGTACATATGGTGAAAAATAACGAAGAGCGGTTGTGAAGAATAATGTGACCGTAAAAGCACATGATAAGATCTGGTGTGACCATGAAGGCACAGGACGATATCTAGAGATATATGACGATCAAAGGAATATTTGATTTAAATATTAATAATAAAATAATACTTAGCTTTGATGGAGACATTTTGTTGTTGTAGCCGAGGCATTGCGAGGGCCAAAGAGATCGGCGACAGTTCACCGTGGACGAGCGAAGTAATTGGCAATTGGCATGTCGCGATGACCGAGTAGACCGGATGTGGACAGCTCGCTTCATTGATGGAATCGGACGAGATGCTTTGATCTCATATTGGAGTTGGAGTAGGAGTCTTTCCTTCGTGATGCACTCGTGTGTGTACATGATTAGCTTCTTTCCGGTTGACTTAATTGCAACTCGACTTGTATCATCGAGCATGTCGGTGGCTCGACGGCTCAGCGGCGGCTCGTTGGCTCGCCGGTGGCTCGTCGATGGCTCGACGGTGGCTCGACAGTGGCTCGTCGATGGCTCGTCTTTGGCTCGACGATGATGTGATGGCTCGCTTCTGGCTCGTAGATGATCAGAGCGAGCGTAGGGCATGGGTCATCAAGCAGCTTCTCATAATCCTCGTCATAGTAGATCAGACGAGCCAACGATGTCTTCTTGTCGACGGTGATGGAGTTGTCTGGCCCTCGATCTTTTCTACCGGTCGTCGTAGCATCGGTCGTGGTAGTCATTGCGTCGATTATTACGGCGATCATCATTATGAGGCGGTTGGAGGTCGGAGCGAGAGGTACGGGCGATGCCATGCTCAGGAGATCGATCTCTGATCAGATCTATGAGAGTAATAGTGTCGGTGATGCCTACCGTGACCCGATCGATAGATTCGATCAAATCGGAGTTGTCAATACGCAGCCCTCGATAATGGGGAAGCGTGGTCGGAGCGCCGGGGAGAAGATGACCTCGAAGAGATGTTGAGGCTGCTCTCACTGATGCTGAAGTGGTAGAAGCAGATCCGTTCGGCACGGGAGAAGCATGCACCGTCTCCACGCCTCGAGCGGCGCCGTCGACGTCGATGGTCGAGGAGAACGACCTGACGATGAACATGAAGCCTCCGGAAGAGTCGTGGTGATGAGGAAGATAACCATCTGGCTCGCCATGAAGTCTCTATGCACACGCCCCACGGTGGGCGCCATGTGTCGACGAAATATGGTCGATAGCCCACCTAGCGGTATGCCCAAGGTGGTAGATTAGCAGGGAAGGTGCGCAAGACGATGACCCAGACGTTGACGCAAGGCAAAGCTAGATGAACACAGAGGTTTATCCAGGTTTGGGCTGCTAGGTTAGCGTAATATCTTACGTCCTGTGTTGACTGGTATTGATTGGATCTGGCTTGTGACTTGTGACCTAGGACCTGTCCTCTCGGAGGACCCCTGCCCCTCCTTATATATTCCGAAGGGACAGAGTTACATGGTAAGTATTTGAATTGGTACTGTATCTACATTACAACTATCGTGCGGTGCATGTCGTGCGCCGCACGTCTTCATCCTGCGGGCTAGATGACCCCTAGTGGTGTGGCCCATGTACCATCGTGTGGGACCCTAGGGTCTATATCCCCACATGCCCTGAATTGGCGCTACCCCAGGCTCCGCAGCGAATACCTCTACCACATCACCAACCCCATTCCACCTCTACCACCTCTCTCTCCCCAAAATTCTCTTTTCCTCCAAATCGGAGCTACGCCGCCGCCGACGAGCTCGAGCTCGATTGAGGGCTGGGGAGAGGCTTGACGACCGAATTGGTTCACAGGTAAGCCTCACCGACCCACCTCCTTCCTTTTAACATTCCTACCTTCACCTCTATCAACCCGAGGCAACCGGCCACCATGGGAGCCGCTATACGAGCCGCCATTGCTCGCGGCAAGCTTCAGCCAAAGCACAGCCGGGAGCCTAGGATACACTAGCACGCAGAGCACCCCCTACTACACCTAACACACTAGGACGCAGGAGGAAAGACTCCCTCTGCGGACCACGGCAATGCGGCGTCGCCGTGGGAACTCCGGCGAGCCGCCGAGACCCACGCGGTGCCCCATTCTCCCTCTACGACGGATGAGAGAGTGCGGGAGTGTAAGGGGAGCACGTTCCCAGAGATGGTTAAGGCCCGGGAGGAGCAACGCCGCCGGCGAAGCCGACTCCGGCGAGGATGGGGGAACCCCCTCTGTTTTCGACGGACGGACGGCGGATCCCCTAACGTTGTCGTCTTCTAGCGACTGGCAAGCAGGTCCCACACGACGTCGTTACCCCGCTCCTGTTGCAGTGAGGAGACTGTGGGGAGCCCACGCGTCAGTCACCACGAGCGGCTGACACGCAGGACCCACGCGTCAGCGGCTGCCTGCCAAGTCTTCACTTCCTTCCCTCTTTTCGTGCGCCCGGTTCACATGGACTGAAGGCAGCAGGGTACGCGTCCACGGCACAGTGTTGTAGACCAGGGGGAGTGTACACAAGAGGCTAGAAAACCTATTTCCCCTTAGAGAAAAATTCCAGAAAAATTTCTAAAAATACTACATACACTCAGTAATTTTACCCAAAAGTTAGTTTCCCAAAAATGATTATAGAAATTAGATATTAATTTCCAACCTATATGTTTAAACTTATAAAAAACATATCTTTCATGTTTTAACTTTGAAAATTATGAAACCACTTCTAAAAATTCTATAAAAATAATCTAAAAGTGACCAACCTGAGAGTAACCCTTTTGCTCAACTCATGTTTGCTTGTCATGTTTGTCTCTTTGTTGGTGCTTGTCTTTTCCATCGAATCGATGGGAACAAGGTGACGACTACCACGAGGAATACGACCCGGACTACCAGGAACCAGGAACTGTGAGCCACGATGAATGTGACACCCTAGTGTCAAGCACTGCACTAGGAACTGCATTTAGCTACAAAAATGCATAAATAATGCATTGCATCATTTCATGTGCATAAGTGAGTTTTTGCCTCTTGCTTATTTACTTGGATTTTGGACTTCTATTGGACTTGAGGGTTAAAGTGGATTTCTGTTTTGGCAAATAGTTTGTAAAATAAAGAATATTGAGTAAAGCGCTTTTCATGTTGGCATTTTGACCTAGTTTAAAATAGTTTACCAAATAAAAATGAGTTAAACAAAATGTTTTATGTCTCAAAAATTGGCTTTGTTTATGTGGAGGTTGTAAAAATGGTTTTCAGAAAAAGTGTCTTATATGAAAGTTGTAGAGAAAATTATTTTGAGCAACTTTTATTTTTGGGTCAAAACCTAGTTTGGAGTTTTTGAAACTGTTTTTGAATGGTCAAAGTTTGGAAAATTTCTGGAAAAAGAAAAAAGAAAATAATTTTTCCTCCTGCGCCCACCTTTCGGCCCATCTGGCCTTTCGGCCCGCCTTGCACGCGCGCCGGTCGCTCTGACCGCGGCCGCGCCGTAAGCCGGCGTCCGCGCCACGTGGCCGGCGATGCCTGAGCAAAATCTGCCTCCGCCACTCCTCGCCCGATCTTGCACCACGCGATCACGCAAGCTATCTCCCCCGGCCACTCCCGCTCCGCCTTGCCTGCCGCGCCCGCTCGCCGTGCACGCCAGCGCATGCCGCTGCCGCACGCGCCGCTCGCCGGCGGCCACGACCCCCGGCCGGTCACGACCGAGCAAAACCGAGCACCCCTTCGATCTCTCTCACCCGCGCTCACACCCCGCCCACTCACTCTCGCTCTCTCTGTCTCGCGAGCGCTCGTGGTGAGCACCGAGCCGCTGAGACCACCACCGCAACCACCCCCTTCACCGTTCCGGCCTCACCGGAGCGTCTCCCTCCGATTCCTTCCGCACGCCGCTCCGCCTCACCGTTGCACACGCAGTGCGCACGCTTCCAACCCCGGCCGACCATCCCCGACACTGAAACGCGTCGTGCCTCCGTCGGCCGCCATTCGCCACCGCGGAGTCCGCTTCATCGTTCTTCCCTGACCCGAGCTCCACCGCCTCCCTTCTTCGTCCACAAGCCTCACCGAGCCAAGGCAAGGTGAGAACACCGTCCACCCACAACGCTACCGCCCTCTCTCTCCCTCTACTCCCCGGCCGAGCGCCATGGCCGCCGCCGCGGCCCTCTCACATGGCCAAGCTCCTCTGGAGCCGTTCAAGCCAAGCCAACCTCATAGCCTTGCTCCCTAGGGTTCACTTAAGCTTTCGCCTCCCCCAATTTCACCGGCGACCGCCGGAAATGGCGTAGCCGTATGTCGCCGCCGCCACCGTCCGCCACTGCTCGCCGCCGGCACGCTACGGCCGTGCGCTGACCAAACCATCCACACCACCCGATGCGCCTCGTCGAGACGAGTCCATCGAGCACCACACCGCCGCCGGAGACCTCACCGCCGGCGAGCAATCGCCGGTCAACCTCTCTCCCCTGTTTCCTCTCTCTGACGGGTGGGTCCCGTTGACCAGCGGACCCCGCGCGTCAGCCTCACCCGGTCCATGGACCACGTTCACGCAAGGCCGAGCCGGGAAGATTCAAACGTTTTCCTTTTTGTTTTATTTTCCAGAAATGCTTGTTATTTTTGTGTAGCTCGTTTTAAAAGTCCAAATGAAGTACTTTCAGTTTTTCTAGCTTGTTTATGAGTAGATCTATCATGAAAAAATATGAAAGTATTTTTGGTGAAAGTTTTTATTACTGTTTTTATTTATTTCAGTTTATATGCTTTTATGGAGATAAATGGAAATAAGTGCTTTCTGATTGAGATAATTCATGGAAAATTTTATGAAAGTTTATTATCATGTTTTGCACCTATGAAAAATATATAAGGCACTGTTTATGTGGAAAAAGTTTCTGTTAT
Source organism: Coix lacryma-jobi var. lacryma-jobi (assembly GCA_009763385.1). NCBI lineage: Eukaryota > Viridiplantae > Streptophyta > Magnoliopsida > Poales > Poaceae > Coix > Coix lacryma-jobi. The sequence goes on from CM019823.1 coordinate 147,740,652, forward strand.
GGTTTAAAATCCTTTTTGGCTGATTTCTTAGAATAAATGTCAAGGTGTTTTATATGTCGAAATAAAATGTGGGAAAATTTGTGTAGTCTCTGTATGTGATGTTCAAGCTAAGAAAAATGTAAGCATGGTTTGTTATGTGAAGAAATCATCGACCCCAAAGCCGGTTAGACGTTGTTCGGGCATGTCTCAACCCGTGTCGTGCCCTCTAGTATGGAAATGCGATCTGCCGCGTGAGGCCATCGCCAGGTTCCAATTGGGCGGTCCGTGCTGTGAGCCGCGACGATTACCACCACGAACAAGCATCGAGCGGTTGCCCAATGCATGGACCCGACGGGGAAAGTGTGGGCTGGTATTAAAGGTCTTTCACCAGCTGGTTTGGAATTCGATTCGAGTCGCTGTCTCCCCCGGTTAGTGGGAAACTATTGCGAGCTTCACCACGATGCAACTCCATGTGAAGAGTAAAGGTTCAACTAAAATATGGATAAGTCAACTGGATATGGTTATACTATTGCTTGTTAGACTCAAGTGCGTGTAATAGTTCAGGTGCAAACCTAGAGTAAAGAAATAGGAACTGACAGCTCATCTATGTTATTTAATACTCCTTATCTTAATTGTGAGCTTTCCGCAACTAAAAGATCCTAGCTCCACCAAAAAGGCCTTGCATACCCTTGGTGTCTTTATTTTCAGTTGGACGGGTAAGTCTAGCTGAGTACATTCCCGTACTCAGGGTTTATCCCGTTGTTGCAGATGGCCAGGTCTACTTTGGCTATTGTAAGCACTGCCTCTACCCAGTAGAAGGTGATGAGGAGTAGGCCCAGGGCAGGGTCGTCCAGAAGCTTCCCCTTTTCTTTTGCTGGTCTGAGACTTCTAGTGGCACATTATCTAAAAAGGGAAGAGTGAGTTGTGTTGAGTTGGATTTATCAAACAATGCTTTATTTGGACCACATGTGTGGTGGTCGTGTTTCAAACTTATTTAAGCTTCCGCACTTTTAAATTTGGTATTGTAATAACTCCGTCTTAAATTCATACTCTGATGTTTTAAATCCGGTTTCGTTTCCCTGTGATGTATCTTTGCGAATGTAATTCTTTAACAATGCGATCCGGTATGTTGTAAGATGATAGAAATCCTTCGAGATTTCTGGACTACCGGGGTTATATGGGTTCAAGTATGAGTCGATGTCAGACGGATTTGACTAAGACGGTACTTGAGCTCTTATAATCAGGACGGTTCCGCCACAGCTGGTATCAAAGCATGGTTCAAGTTATTGCATCCGCAAAGAGTTATTTTCGAACTAAAATGGGTATTTCAAAACTATTTTCAATTACTAAGTGTGCCCAATCTCGTCCTTAAGCCCTATACTAGGATTCAGGTGGCTTAACTGCTAACAGGGTTCAGGGTTTTGCTTCATGCTGGATCTTTATTTGCTGGTCCATTCTCGGGAAAAAGAGAATGCGTCAATCACGAAAACATGCATAAAATGATTTTGTGAGATATGAGAGCATGACCGTCCAACCGTCGGTCTAGGTGAGAGTTCTTATACCAAGTATGTGCGAGCTCCACGCAAACATATACGAGGGTATCAATGTTTTTGAGCGTGTTTTCTATATTGGTGCATGGTGTTTAGTGTTGGCTTCTATGTATTTTGCGCATATTAGCCAATACACAGTTGTTTTACCATTGGGATTGCTTTGGGCTAAAATGAATCTTCTGCAGGTACGCTAACTGTGCGATCGAGTAGAACGTGTAGATAACGCATGAGAGATCGTTCTTGCCACCGACTAGAACGTTAGGACTTACGAGTCATGTTAGTGAGTGAGAACGTAAGTATGATCATGCATCATGTTTATATTCTTGCATTTACATTACCTCCCCTTAATTAAAAGTTGTCTCCTTTATATAAAAATTTGCCAACTTAATATCCGTCTCACGAGAGTTCGAAACCCTTTTGTTTCTACAGATGGCCCGGACTAAGCTGACCGCTCGCAAGGCCACCGGAGGCAGAGGAGTTCCGCGTCACCGCTTGGCCACCAAGCTGACCCGGAAGACGTTCTTGTCCTACTTCGGGTTGCCGACTATCCTTTGGAGGATTCTGCAGGTCGTGGGCTATGAGGAAGGACAGGAGCCCAAGAACTCATGGCAGAAGGAGATCTACGGGCAGGATTCCTTGGTCATGGTGGAAATCAAAGTCAAAGCTTTGCCTGCCAAGCCCCACTGGACAGGATGGACGGAGATCACCAGAGGCACATGTGCCAAGGATGGAGCCAACGGGGCAGCGTATCTTGTGTTGAAGGATATCATCGCTCGTTTTCCCGCCGACCTAGCTAGTGCTATGGCAGGAGTGTTCCCTCGTGGATCACTTTTTCCATTGCGCTGGAAGCAGACCTTGGAGTCAGTTCTGACGGGAAGTGCAGAAGAAAGGTTCTACTGCGAGACGCCTGCGATGAGTGCCACCGGAGCTTTGTTGGGTGTATGTGAGAGTTTGGAGCACACTCTCGAGAGCGTGTCCTTCACCCTCACAGCCACCTACCAGAGCAAGAGGAAGCTACAGGAAGACTTTGATGCCGAGGTAGCTCGTCTCCAGGAGAGGATTCAGCAGATCACCCTCGAGCGTGACGACGCCCGTACTACAGCAGCAGCACAGGCCACTGCCAGGACCGTTGCAGAGCAGATGTACCTGACTACCGCCCTTCAGAGGGATGAGGCCCGCACCGCGCTCGACCAGCTCAGAGAGGGAGCCCACCTCTTGATACAGCAGATCCATGGACAGCAGGCCTACATCGACCAGCTCCACGAGGCAGTCCACCAGATGCATCACGCCGTACAAGAGGCCGTCGCCCCAGCAGCTGCCGAGGTCCCTACAGCCGAGGCCTAGGATCCCCAGGACGGAGAGGTCCTTTGTCCCGACGCCCCACCGGAGGAGGATCACGCTGACGAGCCTATGATCGACGCCGACGCAGAGGACGCCACATCCGCCGTTGGAGACGCCTGAGCGTTAGTTTCGTTAGGGATCGTTTTCTTTTGTATAGCTTGAGCATGCTCGCTAGTGATGTAACACCCCAGACATGTGTTGGTTTATGTTTAAGATGTATGTGGCATGTATGTCTTTTGGACAAAGTCCAGACTTCGATCCGGCACCTTTTTATGGAAATCCGTCGTTTGCATGTCTAATTTCGAGCGATTATTCTGTGAGTATGGAAATGAGTAATTATACTTGGTCGTATGCTAAATTTTCGAATTATGTACAACGCAGTATTTATTCATGATCGATGTAATGTCACCTAATGATTGCTTATTAATGGGATATGCAGATGCCGGCACACACTCGCAGCCAACGTGGACAGGGGTCTGGACAGGAGGAGAATCTGCCACCTCCCCCACCGCCGCCGATGACGCCGGAAGCGTTTTTCGGCCAGTTCTTGGGCAGCCAAAGGAACATGGAAGAGATGCAGAGGCACATGGAGGCCACCCTCCGCAACATCGCTAACAACACCGCGCAGCAGCATCAGCAGCACCAAGGCCCGGAGCCCAACTAGTACAGCTCCTATCGTGACTTCTTGGACACTCGTCCTCTTGTGTTCAAGGAAGCCACCGAACCGCTTGAGGCTGATGAGTGGCTCAACTCCATCACCCAGAAGTTCCGTCTGCTTCGCCTGACCGAAGAGCTCAAGACAGAGTACGCCGCGCACATGTTGGAAGGACCCGCTAGATTGTGGTGGGCCCAGTACCGTGCATCCTTGCCTGCAAATGCACGTGTCACTTGGGACCAGTTCTCGACTGCTATGCGCAACCACTACATCCCTAGTGGTCTGATGGAAATGAAGATTGCAGAGTTCATGAGGCTGTCACAGGGAACCAGATCTATGTCCGAGTATCTACATAGCTTCAATAACCTAGCTCGCTACGCCCCCGACTTTGTCAACACTGAGGCCAAGAAGATCGCAAGCTTCAAGCGTGGAATGAGTGCCACCATGCTTTCAAAGATGGGCAACAGTCACCGCACTACCTTCAGTGACTTCGTCAGTGACTGCCTAAATCAAGAGGCCAATGACAGTAGGCTGGCGACAGAAAACCGCCGTCGTGCGAACGAAGGAGGTTCGTCTCAGCAGAGAACCCCTTTCGGAGCACGCGCCCCGTATCGCCCGCCAGTGGCTGGAGCAAGGTTCCGTCCCCCGCAGAGGAAGATCACCACCAACCGCCCCCGTCCCGGTTTTCAGAAGCCCTACACCGCTCCTCTGATGCAGAACAAGAATAAGGCAGGAAGTGCAGGAGGTCCCAAGACCCCATATGTGATTGGGCCATGTTACAACTGTGGTCAGACTGGACATCTATCATGTCAATGCCCTCGTCCGAAGAAGCAGTACACCCAGCCTCCACCTCGCGCAGGTCATGTGCATCACACCACTGTGGAGGAACTGCCGGAAGGAGAGCCTGTCGCCGCTGGTACGTTTCTTGTTAATCAATGCCCCGCAGTTGTGTTGTTTGATTCTGGAGCATCGCATTCTTTCATAAGTGAGAACTTTGTTTTGAGAAGTAATCTTGAGTTGGTAGAGTTAGATCAGGGATATCAGATAAGTTCCGTCGGAGCTGTTCTCTCCGCACGTAAAATGGCTAAGGGAGTGGAAATGACTTTTGGGAATAAGAAGGCCATAGTGGATCCCATCGTAATCCCTGGTCTGGGTTTGGATGTGATCTTGGGTATGGGTTGGATGAAACTCTGGAAGGTCAATCTTGACGTCGCAGAGCAAGTAGTTTCTATGGTTAGCCCTCGCAGTGGGTCTACCTTTCGGTTTAAGTTACCTACAAACCCCCATGAGATCGGAGTGTTATTCAATATCACGGCAAAGCAGATAGCTGAGATCCCAGTAGTGTGTGAGTTTCTGGATGTTTTTCCTGACAAGTTGCCTGGACTACCACCAGATAGGGATGTGGAGTTTGGTATAGAGTTAATCCCTGGAACGGCACCCATTTCTCAGAGGCCGTATAGGATGCACGCTAAAGAGTTAGCAGAGCTCAAGGTCCAGTTACAGGAGCTTTTGGATAAGGGTTTGATACGCCCTAGTTCGTCACCTTGGGGATGTCCTGCCATCTTTGTGAAGAAGAAGGATAAAACTTTGAGGATGTGTGTGGATTACAGACCATTGAATGCAGTAACTATAAAGAACAAGTACCCCTTACCCCGAATCGACGTCTTGTTTGATCAGTTATCAAAGGCAAAAGTGTTTTCCAAGATTGACCTGAGGTCAGGATACCATCAGATTAAGATCAGAAGAGAAGATATACTGAAAACAGCTTTCTCCACCAGATACGGACTCTATGAGTATCTAGTTATGTCCTTCGGGTTAACCAATGCACCAGCACATTTCATGTACCTGATGAATTCGGTCTTCATGCCCGAGTTGGATAAGTTTGTTGTAGTGTTCATCGATGATATCTTGGTCTACTCTAAGAACGAAGAGGATCATGCTGAACATCTTCGAGTCGTCTTAGCTCGACTTCGAGAGCACAAGTTGTATGCTAAGTTTAGCAAGTGTGAGTTTTGGTTAAAGAAGGTACCCTTTCTTGGTCACGTTCTTTCAGAGGAAGGAATTTCCGTGGATCCCACGAAGGTACAAGAAGTTATGGATTGGCAAGCACCCACTAACGTACATGAGGTACGCAGCTTTCTAGGATTGGCCGGGTACTACCGTCAGTTCATTCCAGATTTCTGAAAGATCGCAAAACCTATGACTCGTCTAACTCAGAAAAATAAGAAGTTTGAATGGACTCCAGAGTGTGAGGCAGCTTTTCGCACTCTGCGAACTTTGTTGACTTCGGCGCCAGTTTTGGCTCAACCAGATTTGGAGGAACCTTTTGATGTGTTTTGTGACGCATCCAAGATCGGACTCGGATGTGTACTCATGCAGAATGGAAAAGTTATCGCCTATGCTTCCCGCCAGTTGAGACCGCATGAAGAGAATTATCCCACTCATGATTTGGAATTAGCAGCCGTAGTGCATGCACTCAAGATCTGGAGGCATTACCTTATGGGAAACCTATGTCATGTGTACACGGATCATAAAAGTCTGAAATATATCTTCACTAAGCCAGAATTGAACATGAGGCAGAGAAGATGGTTGGAATTGATTAAGGATTATAACCTTGAAGTGCATTACCACCCCGGAAAAGCGAATGTTGTAGCCGATGCCTTGAGTCGCAAGACTCATTGCCACTCCCTACAACCACTGTTGGAAGATGGATTTAACCTTATGCACCCCGTTATGTTAAACAATATCACCATACAGTGCACCCTGGAAAGTGACATCATCGAAGGACAAAAGACCGATGAAGAGACCTATCAAATCAAGAAGAGATTAGAGATCAGTAGTTCTTTGAACTTCAGAACAGATGAACAGGGAATTCTGTGGTATAATCAGAGGTTGGTTGTTCCTAAGGACACAGAGCTGAAAGAAAGAATTCTGAATGAAGCTCACAATTCAAAGTTATCTATCCATCCAGGAAGAAGTAAGATGTACCAAGATCTCAGAAAAAGGTATTGGTGGTCTAGGATGAAGAAGGAAGTCGCAGCTTATGTCGCAAGGTGTGATACTTGCTGCAGGATAAAAGCGATACACCTGAGACCTGCTGGACTGTTACAACTGTTATCAATCCCAAAGTGGAAATGGGAAGAGGTTAGTATGGATTTCATCACAGGCCTTCCCACTACTCAAAAAGGAAATGATTCTATTTGGGTTATCGTGGATCGGTTATCTAAAGTGGCTCACTTCATCCCGGTTAAGACTACACACCGACCTCATCAGTATGCAGACTTGTACATTCAAAATATCTTAAGGTTACATGGAGTTCCTAAGAGAATTGTTTCTGATAGAGGACCCCAGTTCATAGCGCGTTTTTGGGAACAGTTGCACAAGGAACTAGGAACCAAGCTGGTAAGAAGTTCTGCTTATCATCCCCAAACTGCAGGACAGACTGAAAGAGTAAATCAAATCTTGGAAGCTATCCTTAGAGCTTGTGTTCTATCCTCAGGAGAATCATGGGAGAAATGGTTACCCCTCGCCGAGTTCTCTTATAACAATAGCTACCAGGAAAGTATAAAGATGACACCTTTTGAGGTTTTGTACGGACGAAGATGCAGAACCCCGGTAAATTGGGTTGAATCGGGAGATCGAGGATTTTATGGGTCAGATTATGTAAAGGATGCTGAAGAGATTGTGCAAACAGTACAACAACACATCAAGGCAGCACAATCCCGACAAAAGAGCTATGCAGACACACGAAGGAGACCCTTGGAATTTCAAGTAGGAGACTATGTTTACCTCAAGGTCTCACCCATGAGGAAAGTCCAATGTTTTGGAATCAAGAAAAAGTTAGCACCCTGATATGTGGGACCGTATCAGATCGTAGCTAAAAAGGGAGAAGTGGCATATGAAGTGCAGTTACCCCCAGAGATGAGCGCAGTTTTCCCAGTGTTCCATGTGTCACAGTTGAAGAAGTGTCTTCGAGTTCCAGAACAAGAAGAAGTTCGGATCCCAGACGTCACTATCAGATCAGATCTAGAATACTACGAACAGCCCAAGGAGATTTTGGACACCAAGACCCGAGAGACTCGCAACCGAACAGTGAAGACCTACAAGATTCTCTGGAGCAATCACGGACCCAACGATGCGACTTGGGAAACCGAGGAGTACTTACGAATGAACTACCCCGCTTTTTATAAAGATTGGTACGTAACTCAAATCTCGGGACGAGATTTTCTTTAAGGGGGGAAGGGCTGTGACACCCTAGTGTCAAGCACTGCACTAGGAACTGCATTTAGCTACAAAAATGCATAAGTAATGCATTGCATCATTTCATGTGCATAAGTGAGTTTTTGCCTCTTGCTTATTTACTTGGATTTTGGACTTCTATTGGACTTGAGGGTTAAAGTGGATTTCTGTTTTGGCAAATAGTTTGTAAAATAAAGAATATTGAGTAAAGCGCTTTTCATGTTGGCATTTTGACCTAGTTTAAAATAGTTTACCAAATAAAAATGAGTTAAACAAAATGTTTTATGTCTCAAAAATTGGCTTTGTTTATGTGGATGTTGTAAAAATGGTTTTCAGAAAAATTGTCTTATATGAAAGTTGTAGAGAAAATTATTTTGAGCAACTTTTATTTTTGGGTCAAAACCTAGTTTGGAGTTTTTGAAACTGTTTTTGAATGGTCAAAGTTTGGAAAATTTCTGGAAAAAGAAAAAAGAAAATAATTTTTCCTCCCGCGCCCACCTTTCGGCCCATCTGGCCTTTCAGCCCGCCTTGCACGCGCGCCGGCCCAGCTCGCCCGCGCCCGCGCGCGCCCGCCCGCGCGACGCGCCGTTCGCTCTGACCGCTGCCGCGCCGTACGCCGGCGTCCGCGCCACGTGGCCGGCGATGCCTGAGCAAAATCTGCCTCCGCCACTCCTCGCCCGATCTTGCACCACGCGATCACGCAAGCTATCTCCCCCGGCCACTCCCGCTCCGCCTCGCCTGCCGCGCCCGCTCGCCGTGCACGCCAGCGCCTGCCGCTGCCGCACGCGCCGCTCTCCGGCCGTGGCCCCCGCCACGACCCCCGGCCGGTCACGACCGAGCAAAACCGAGCACCCCTTCGATCTCTCTCACCCGCGCGCACACCCCGCGCACTCACTCTCGCTCTCTCTCTCGCGAGCGCTCGTGGTGAGCACCGAGCCGCTGAGACCACTACCGCAACCACCCCCTTCACCGTTCCGGCCTCACCGGAGCGTCTCCCTCTGATTCCTTCCGCACGCCGCTCTGCCTCACCGTTGCACACGCGGTGCGCACGCTTCCACCCCCGGCCGACCATCCTTGACACCGAAACGCGTCGTGCCTCCGTCGGCTGCCATTCGCCACCGCGGAGTCCGCGTCATCATTCTTCCCTGACCCGAGCTCCACTGCCTCCCTTCTTCGTCCACGAGCCTCACCGAGCCAAGGCAAGGTGAGAACACCGTCCACCCACAACGCTACCGCCCTCTCTCTCCCTCTACTCCTCGGCCGAGCGCCATGGCCGCCGCAGCGGCCCTCTCACATGGCCAAGCTCCTCTGGAGCCGTTCAAGCCAAACCAACCCCATAGCCTTGCTCCCTAGGGTTCACTTAAGCTTTCGCCTCCCCCAATTTCACCGGCGACCGCCAGAAACGGCGTAGCCGTATGTCGCCGCCGCCACCGTCCGCCACCGCTCGCCGCCGGCACGCTACGGCCATGCGCTGACCAAACCATCCACGCCACCCGATGCGCCTCGTCGAGACGAGTCCATCGAGCACCACACCGCCGCCGGAGACCTCACCGCCGGCGAGCAATCGTCGGTCAACCTCTCTCCCCTGTTTCCTCTCTCTGACGGGTGGGTCCCGTTGACTAGCGGACCCCACGCGTCAACCTCACCCGGTCCATGGACCACGTTCACGCAAGGCCGAGCCGGGAAGATTCAAACGTTTTCCTTTTTGTTTTATTTTCCAGAAATGCTTGTTATTTTTGTGTAGCTCGTTTTAAAAGTCCAAATGAAGTACTTTCAGTTTTGCTAGCTTGTTTATGAGTAGATCTATCATGGAAAAATATGAAAATATTTTTGGTGAAAGTTTTTATTACTGTTTTTATTTATTTCAGTTTATATGCTTTTATGGAGATAAATGGAAATAAGTGCTTTCTGATTGAGATAATTCATGGAAAATTTTATGAAAGTTTATTATCATGTTTTGCACCTATGAAAAATATATAAGGCACTGTTTATGTGGAAAAAGTTTCTGTTATGGTTTAAAATCCTTTTTGGCTGATTTCTTAGAATAAATGTCAAGGTGTTTTATATGTCGAAATAAAATGTGGGAAAATTTGTGTAGTCTCTGTATGTGATGTTCAAGCTAAAAAATGTAAGCATGGTTTGTTATGTGAAGAAATCTGAAGTTGCTTTACAATTGTACTTTTCTATGTTTTCTTTTGGAAATTCATGTAAGAAATAATTTTATGTTTCTGTTCATGGAACTTTCTTGACAATTATAAAATGTGGAGTAGAATCTGGGAAAAATATGAAATTTTGTTTAGCATCCTTTTTCAGTAGGGTTGTAGTTCAAATGGTTTAATTTGGAATAGAATTTTTAATTTGTGTAGGCTTGTATATTTATGTTCTGACAATAAATTTTCTACAGTAGAATGTTTATGAGTAGTTAAAGCTAGGAAAATTATGAAATCTGCTGTTTGACACATTTTGTGTGAAAAGTTAGTTCAAAGCACCTTTTGAGCAGTTTATTTGTTCTTTTTATATCTGCAGTTCTGTATTTTATCTCTAGCTGAAAATTGTTCAGTAAAGTCCAGCAGATGTTAATTGCCTTCTGGAATTTTTGTAGATTTTTCTGAGTTCAGAAAAATGCACTTGCAGTTCAAACCTGAGTTCTTTTGAATTATTAAATAAGAAATAGGTGAATCAATGGATTTTGTTTTATGAGATAACTCAGTATTTACCTCAATGTCAAAAGTGGTTCAACAAGTTGGTTTTGTTGGTTTGCAAGAAATGTTACTTTTCTTACCACCGCATCTCGCACCACGTATTATTTATTTTTCATTTTCAACCGCATTGCAATAGGATCGACACTTCCGGAGCCCGACCAGGAGCCAGAGGCAAGCGTCGAGCAAGAGATCCAGGAGCTGCCGAGGACCGAGGAAGTTGACCCCACGACCGACACTAACCTGCCTGAGTGCCCCTCCCACGAGGCCTCAGTCTTCTCTCAAGGCAAGCCCCGGAGCATTCTAAGTCTCCCAGTTTTACAATTAAATTACTTGAGTCCTTTTATATTGTGATGCATTAGGTATAGGAGTTGGTTGAGTCCCACTTGCTGCATTACCATTCGTTGTTATTGATTAACATCTGCCTTGCATCCCGTTGTTTATTTATAATGTAGAATTGCTTAGCCTGCTTAATAAAAGTAGTAGTTAAGGATGTTTCCGTAATACCTATGATGGGTACTTACCGGATCACGGTTGGCTATATTTGCTATCGTGGAAAAGAACCTGAGTAGTAATGAAATACGGTCAACTGGAAGGCAAGGCACAAGTTTAGAAACTTGGGGCAGTCCGTCCGTTGGATCGTGTAGGTTTGTATCGATGTTGGCCCTCGTTCATTTTTGAACGCGCCCTTTTACTTAGGGATACGTCGGTGTCGTAATCATCGACCCCAAAGCCGGTTAGACGCTGTTCGGGCCGGTCTCAACCCGTGTCGTGCCCTCTAGTATGGAAATGCGATCTGCCGCGTGAGGCCATCGCCAGGTTCCAATTGGGCGGTCCGTGCTGTGAGCCGCGACGATTACCACCACGAACAAGCATCGAGCGGTTGCCCAATGCTTGGACCCGACGGGGAAAGTGTGGGCTGGTATTAAAGGTCTTTCACCAGCTGGTTTGGAATTCAATTCGAGTCGCCGTCTCCCCCGGTTAGTGGGAAACTATTGCAAGCTTCACCACGATGCAACTCCATGTGAAGAGTAAAGGTTCAACTAAAATATGGATAAGTCAACTGGATATGGTTATACTATTGCTTGTTAGACTCAAGTGCGTGTAATAGTTCAGGTGCAAACCTAGAGTAAAGAAATAGGTCTAAAACTGACAGCTCATCTATGTCATTTAATACTCCTTATCTTAATTGTGAGCTTTCCGTAACTAAAAGATCCCAGCTCCACCAAAAAGGCCTTGCATACCCTTGGTGTCTTTATTTTCAGTTGGACGGGTAAGTCTAGCTGAGTACATTCCCGTACTTAGGGTTTATCCCGTTGTTGCAGATGGCCAGGTCTACTTTGGCTATTGTAAGCACTGCCTCTACCCAGTGGAAGGTGATGAGGAGTAGGCCCAGGGCAGGGCCATCCAGAAGCTTCCCCTTTTCTTTTGCTGGTCTGAGACTTCTAGTGGCACATTATCTAAAAAGGGAAGAGTGAGTTGTGTTGAGTTGGATTTATCAAACAATGCTTTATTTGACCACATGTGTGGTGGTCGTGTTTCAAACTTATTTAAGCTTCCGCACTTTTAAATTTGGTATTGTAATAACTCCATCTTAAATTCGTACTCTGATGTTTTAAATCCGGTTTCGTTTCCCTGTGATGTATCTTTGCGAATGTAATTCTTGAACAATGCGATCCTGTATGTTGTAAGATGATAGAAATCCTTCGAGATTTCCGGACTACCGGGGTTATATGGGTTCAAGTATGAGTCGGTGTCAAACGGATTTGACTAAGACGGTACTTGAGCTCTTATAATCAGGACGGTTCCGCCACAATGAAGGCAAGTCCTAACCCCACTTCTAAATACTCTAATTAATTACTCGTTGTGATTACATGTTTTGAATGTCATTTGGTAAATTTGATTGAGCAATAGGCAACTGTGATAAGTTTATGTGCTTAATGCAAACCTGAACAAATGGAGACAAGTGGGGGATGTATATATGCGGGTATAACATCTTAGGGGTAGACTCGCTTGTTGAGGGACTCTACCTAGGAGACACTTGTTTGCCATACCGAGTAGTTTCATAGGCCACCAAACTTGGTCAGAAACGCGTCCAACCACACGCCTATATGGGTAGGCCTAGTTTCACACCCCGATAGGAATAAGTGTAACACCTACCTGGAGGTCGGGAGACAACGGTTTAACAGGAGAAGGCATGACTGCTAAGTGATCTCTCGTGGCCTGGGCGGCATGGTTGCTATGTGATCCTCCACATTAAATTCCTGTTGGGCCGTGTGCGAGCCCCCTCTTTTGTGATAATAATTTGGCCAGTTGGACCATGTGTGGTCTGTTTTCTGGCCCCTGTGTAAACCGTGGTGAGGGTTACATGGACCCTATGGATGCGTCCTCTCGGGTAGGGGCTTTGTTGGAGTAAACGAGGCCACGATCATGGTCGAGTTCACTCCATCGTGAGGTGAAAATTGGACATCTGCTATAGTAGAATTTCTTAAATCCTATTCAAATAGCCACGTCCTTGGTAATGGGCAATCACCAAGATGAGGTCACCTATGGTTAGGATAATAACTGATGCACTAGCACAACCATGAACCTGTGATGACTTTGCCTATGTTTCTAAACTAACTGGGAACTAGAGAGAAGGATGACACTCTCCTAGGGCCCAACCTCTCTTTTAATCCTGCTATCTTTCTAGGACTTGCTGAGTACTCTATGTACTCACCCGTTGTTGACTCACAGATTATGAAGACGAAGGAGAACCCGACTACAACGAGGAGGACTTATAGGAGGACTAGTGACCGTGAACATGGAGGAATCGTTAGGATAGGGTCTACGCCTATGCTCTAGCTTGCCTGTGAGGATAGACACCGCTACGCAACGACTACCACCTTAGTAGCTTCCGCACCTTGTTACGCAACCACCACTGTAGTGTTTTGGTCAAGTGATATAAATAAAAGCCTTGACCCTAATGTAATATATCACCTACCTAAGTGTGAACCCCAGACCCTTTTGTATGAACCCTTTTATTCGCTAGATTAAAAAAGTTTGGTATTTATCTTTAAATATCATTTGTGTTGATCCCGTACATATTTGTGCATGATCCTGGCACAAATATGGGGATGAATGGACTCTCAGGATGAGGGCCCGACATATTATGCATGGATCAATGTATGCATAGTATGTTGCTTTGGAAGTGGGATCCAACCCAATTGCATCCCAGACCGGTAGGTCGGCAAGTTTATTTGGCGGTGTAGGCGGTGTCGGGCTTCCAATTTTTGGGAATGACATCTTCTTAGGCAGTCTTGGTGCCTCCCTCGGTGGTGATTTCGACGGTGATAGGGAACTTGAGTGGCTTGGCGTTGTCCTTCCTCCAGATGGCACCCTAGGAGTGTTTGAGGGGCTCGTACGCGTCAGAGCCCTTCTCCTTGATGTCCACCACCACAATGTCACCATCACCGTCAATGTACTTGACCAGCAGCGCAAGATAGTTAGGGTTGCATCCCTTCTCAATGTGGAAGGTGACCTTTTCTCTGTACTTGCACTTGACCTGTTGGAACTGCATGTCGATGATGCCCGCCTTGCGTAGCTTCTCCTCCTCGCCCTTCTTGGCCATGGCACCGAACGCGGTGCCATCTAGGCCAAAGTGGTAGGCGGTGATAGGCTCATAGTTCATGTCCGTGATGTACACCACCACAAGGCTCGACAGAGCACTCGGCCGGCTTGTCACACTTGATCTCAAAGCAGGAGCCGCAGCCAAGGCCGTCCTTGAAGATGGGGACGTTGCCGCATGAACCCATGCTATTGAAAGGGGCCTTGTTCACATCCTTCTACCCACACGCACCACCGTTGTCAAGGGGTCGGCGCCTGTCATCTTGTCATACCATGTCGCCTTCGCTTCCAGCCAAACGCTGACGTAGTTGGTTGTGACGTCCTTTCCCGGGGGAACCTTAGGAGGACCGCACCATGCACCGCCCACCAACAACGCAAGCATCGCCACCACCATGACCTGCATCGACGACATCATCTTCTTCACTTCCATCTTTCTACAATCGGTGGATGTTATGCAACTATGATGCGATGAATGAGCAAGTGGTCTGGGCTCCTATTTATATTGTGGACGAGCTAGCATGCACGGATCGGAGTTAGAGATAGGGAGGTCATGCATGCATGGCCGAGCGAGTTGCTCTTGGCCGCCGTTTAATTGGTTCCAGTCGGGAGGCCCACTCTCTGCACACCTGTTCAACACGTCGTGATCCGAGGCAGCCATTTTCATGTCGTCCCCCTCACGCTGGTCTCTTGTCTTGCATTTTGAATTCCTGGCCTTGTTATTGCATTATCAGCTAACTGATTTATGGGAGGAATCATAGGCCGGTCGAGAAGACAAGACATTATTTACTTTTATATATTTTTATATATGTATATCATAATTGCTGATGACCGTTAGGAACAGTAGAGATTTGTGGTGTGGGCCTATGGACCAGTTTCAGCAGATTTGGCCCAAAGCCAGATTGAATTATTTGAGAATATTTTCTCCATTTTATGAGGTTTTAGTTTAGAGTCCAGGTTCAGTTCAACCAAATCTGAGTGACTAAATGGTTTAGTCCTATCTAGTCACTTCAAAGTGACTACAGAAAACTAAATGCTATTTAGTCTCATTTAGTCATAGTGTTTGACTTCAAAGTGACCGAGGGCTTGTTCGGTTGATTTGGAATAGTGCCTTGAAATAATTTCCAGCTGGAATGATTTAATAATTTATTTGTATTAAGCTTTAGGAGCTAAAATTGTTCCTGGGTGAGAAAAACGAACGGACCTAAAAAAGGAGAGGACTAAATTCAGCTGACTAAACTTTAAGAGGGTCAAACCAAACGGGTCCTTAAATTTCTATAATACCAGTGCTAACACTACAACTTTATTTCTTAGCTGGCAATCGAATCTTTCTTCTTGTTGACTAGTATAATACTTGTGCTAACGCTATGACTTTATTTCAAGAATATAAATGGGAACAACCAAACCATAATATTTTTTTTTACATAGATCAAGTTTTAGGCAATTATGTATAGCCATATATATATAATCCAGAAAACACTTATGCAAAACAGGACATAACAAAATTGTCTCCCCTTAACCATCTAATTTGCAATTTACTTAAGACCTTCTATGCCTCACCTCCCCGAGGTCGTGAGCATCTCGCACGCCCTAGACTCCCAACTGCCACCACCGCTCAGTCCATAAACGGAGCAGGTAACCATGCCACGACGTCCACCTCACTCCACATAGTGGTTGTCACAGATCCACGCCAACTCTGTTGACCCGAAGCCATGCGTCGTCCTAGGCGCCCTCGTCGAGCTCATCCTCGTCTTGCCTCCCTTGAAGCAAACCAAGACACCAGCATTCAAGCAAATCATGTTTAGTCATTCTTGCATAGAGACCAATCAAGTAAATACAGAAGCAGAATAAGCAGCGGGATACCTCACCTGAAGGGCCAGTTAGCGGCTCTAGTTGCTGCCTTCCAATGAAGAGCCAACCTAGATTACCTCACATATAGGAGTTAGAGAGGAGCATAACTGATCACGAGAGAATCATCATCCACTAGTTTCTCAGTCATTTCCAATTAACTGTTCCCTGATAATATAAAACAATTTTCATACCAACACTTTCGAACAGCTAGGCAAACATAGATAAACAATTAGGCATGATAAAGCTAATAAACAATTTTCATACTTGACACTTTTGAACAGCTAGGCAAACATAGATAAACAGCATTGAGCCGAGGAAGTTGTAGCCTGCACTACAGTCCTAGGCGCCCAGCCGCCAGGGGCATGCACAGGTGTGACTGCACGGAGGTGGTTCGCGGCCCGCGCTCTGGTCTCCAGGCCCAGCCACAACTTATCTTTGAGTCAATGTCGATGAAATTTCAATGGTTGGCTTGAGAACATTAATTTTACAACTCTAGAAGTAACCATGTGAAAATGGTAGGATGGTTGAATGGTGAGTTTGCTGACATCTGCATTGTTATTGGCAGTAGTACTCAATCCATCCCAAATTAATTATAAGACGTTTGACTTTTTTTGGCACCAACTTTAACCACTCGTCTTATTCAATTTTTTTGCAAAGTTCCACTTCTTTTGTCGTGACTTTGTTTATTAATAAAGTTATTAAGTATGACTTAAATTTATCTATATTTGTTTAATTTTTTTTGAATAAGACGAGTGGTCAAACTTGAGGTAAAAAAATCAAACGTCTTGTAATTTAGGATGGAGGGAGTATGATTTATTACTGGAAGTGGAGTATATTGTGTGTCGATGCACCTGATTCAATATATGTGCTCTATTTTTTGTCCTTGTAAATTTGGTCAATGGATGATATATACTGATCGCTGCTGGTGGAGATGGCAATGGAAGAGAGAGTTGATGCATTCATATGTTTCATGTTTGTGAAATTAATGTTATTATGAACTTAAGGAAGTAGGAGGGATTCTAATTTATTTGGAGCTCCCGTCAAAATTATGCCTAGAAAATAGTGCCTTAAAAATCAATTATTGATTAATGTGCGATCCCCATAGTCTTCCTCTTCACTTTTTAGTCTAGCTAGTTAATCACACTTTTTAGAAAAAAGAACTCAGTTCTACGGAGTTATGACAACTTTTTGATTTGAAGGTTATAGATCTCAGAAAATTATGAAAGTTTATAGCTAACAATTTTTTTGATTTGAAATCATCTTGTTAAGGAAAACTACGCTTGAATTTCTAGAATTTGAAATTTAAATTTCATAAACGATTTTGGATGGAGAAACTGCCAACATAAAAGTTGTAGCTCTATAAAAGTTATAAAACTTTATAGTTGACAACGTTTTGATTTGAAATTATCTTGCCAAGAAAAACTACATTTGAATTTACTAAAATTTAAAATTTGATTTTTTTAAACGACCTCAGATAGACAAACAACAAAAACGAAAGTTGTAGATGTCAAAAAATTATGAAACTTTGTACTTGGAAACTTTTTGATTTGAAGTCATCTTATCATGAAAAACTACATTTGAATTTCTCAAATTTAAAATTCAAATTTTGTAAACATCCTCGGATGCAGAGACTACCGAAATGAAAGTTGTAGATCTCAACAAGTTATAAAACTTTGTCACGCATAACTTGTTCATTTGACCTCAATTCATTTAAGGTCTTAAATACTCATTTCAAAATCAAATTGACATAAAATGGCTAGGCTAAAAATCTCAGACACACAATTTGTAGGTGTAGTAGTTAAGGGATCAACATGTAGATCAAGAGGTCAAGGGTTTGAACACTGGCAGTTGCAAAGTATCTATGTTATGCCTGATAAAGCCTCTCTCGTAATTAAAATTTTATTTATCCTATTTTTTGGATTACACGTCATTTTCGGTGTTCCTATTTTTAGACTATTTTTTAGATTTTATATCAATATAAACCCCACATCACTGTCGGTATGGTACCGCCAATTCAAAATCTGGCAGTGAAGGGGGATTTTGAACCAGTGATGTTGGGCACGGAACCCATAATTGTATGTTTTTATGGACGAAGGGAGTATTATTTTATCTATCTTTTCATGTGATTGTGTTTTATATATTTGAACTTTAAATTTAAAAAAAGTAGCAACTTCAAACACTATTTAGGAACACTAAATGATTTCAACTAAAAAATTCATGAACATATAAGTCATTTCTTAATATGATAAAGTGGTAGTGACATTGTTCACAAAATTTACATCTCCCTCGTATAGTTTGATAAACTTTAGGAGAGATATGTAACATTTATGAACAATATTACTATCACTATATCAGATGAATAAATGAGCAAATGACGAAAATAAAAGTTATAGATCTTGGAAAGTTATAAAACTTTATATTTGTCAACTTTCTGATTTGAAATCATCTTGTCAAGGAAAACTATGTTTGAATTTTTAAAATTTAAAATTCAAATTTTGTAAATGACCTCGAATAGAGAAACAACTAAAATAAAAGTTGTAGATCTCAAAAAGTTATGAAACTTTATAGTTCAAAATTTTTTGTTTGAAATTGTGTTGTCATGAAAAAATTCATTTGAATTTACCAAAATTTGAAATTTGAATTTTTAAACGATCTCACATAGACAAACAACAAAAATGAAAGAGGTAGATCTCAAAAAGTTATGAAACTTTGTAGTTGACAACCTTTGATTAGAAATCATGTTGTCATCGAAAACTACGTATGCATTTCTAAAATCTAAAATTCAAAGTTTGTAAACGATCTACCTCGGATGGAGAAACTACCAAAACGAAAGTTGTAGATCTCAAAAAGTTTTAAAACTTTGTAGTTGATATTTTTACATTTGACTTTATTTTGGGTCCTAAATACTCATTTCAATATTAGATTGATATAAAATGATAGGACGAAAATCTAATTTGGACACAAACAAGTTGTAGGTGGAGTGGTCGATGGATATGTGGAGCAAGAGGTTAAGGGTTCCGACATCAGCACTGGCAAACGCTTGTGTTCCAATGAAGCCGCTCGCCAAATTTAAAATTATTTTTCCTATTTTTAGCCTATTTTGAGATTTTACATCGTTGTTGGTTTTAAGAACTCATGTTGGTATGGTACCGTCGATTTAAATCCAACAGTGAAAGGGAATTTTGAATCGATAGTGTTGTGAACATCTGAGGTAGTGTGTTGATGTTTGTCTCGCCACTCCTCAGAGCAACTCTAGCAGGACCCCTACTTAAGCCTTCGTAGCTAAATATGAGGGTTCAGTCAAAAAAATAAGCTCCAGTAGGGCCCCTACTAGGGTCCTGAAATTTGGCTCGGCTCTCGAATCCTTCCCTAAGACCTCATTCCTATTTGCCCAATAGCTCGGCCCTCATCCCTACAGGCGCTCTCTCTCTCTCTCTCCTCCCGCGACACGCTCCCTCTCCTTCCCGCGACGGTCGTGGGACTTCCCACAATGGCGGACTTCCCTCAACCCATGATGGTCGACTTCGGGCCACTTCCTCATCACGGCCCGCACCTTCGGATCCATATTATGTTTTGCCCGAGTTAGTCTATGACAATCAGGTCCCATATGTCATTAACAATTTAAATAAATTTGAGTACTCTATTTTGAGTTGCACTGTTGGAGTGCAGCCTAAAAACAAGAATCTCAAAAGTACGAGAAGTACTCAAATTAAAAGTAGGGATCCTGTTTTATGGGCTACTGCTAAAGTTGCTCTCATATCCTTTTTATTATACATAGGACTCTCAAATCTCTCGGTCTCTCCACTCTTCCCTCTTCTCTTTTTTAATAATAACAAGGAGGAGCATGGCTCTAGCTATATACATGCAGTCGGCAAGAGTAGAAAATGGATATATTTTTTTGAGAGAATCACAGAACTTCATTAATCCATGATAGGAGTACAATCATGGCTTGCTAGCACTACTAGCCAATCCGGAACATGATCAAGCCAAAAGAAATAGCGCTCGGTAGCCAAAACCAAAGAAGCACAATGATGGGCTACCGAATTCGCCTCCCTACGCACCCAATCAACACTGAACTCATCAAAAATCCTACCCAGCTCTGTGATATCAAAACATATACCGCCAATAGCCGACCTCCTTCTCTCCGGATCTTGCAGAAATATCTTCATCGCTTGACAGTTGGTCTCAAGAACTATCTTTTGAATCCCTAATTCTTGTGCCAGTTTCAGTCCCTCCTTCGCAGCTAACGCCTCAGCTATAAGAGCATCATGAACATCATCAAGCCACCTTGCCTCAGCTGCAACAACATGGCCCAAATAATCCCTGATCACCACTCCAACTGAACCGGAATTGGACTCGGCTTCGAAACCAGCATCAGTGTTAACTTTAAACCACCCAACGTCTGGTGGCTTCCACTTCATAGGCTCTCGCTCCTTCTTCTGATTCGCTAGGGCCTGCAGAGTGGATAAATCTTCTAGCAACCTTGAGATATACCTCGTTGTTGCCCCTGGCTCCCACACTTTGCGACCATGCCGACGGCCATTCTTTTCGGTCCACAGTGCCCAGGCACCGCACACGATCACTTCTGCTATGTAGCTCGAACAAAACCTGGTTTGCAGAACATCAGTCGCCCAGGAACAAGGGTGCAAATTCAGAATCACCACACCCATCAACTTTTTGACCTCTCCCTAAAACCTCTTTGCCATCAGACACTGAAAAATTACATGATAGAGGGTCTCCTCTGGATCACCACAAACTTCGCAAAAACTTTCCTCTGCCACGTGCCTCCTCCTCAGTTCTGCCTTTGAGGGCAGCGAGTTATGTAAAACTTGCCACCAAAATACCTTAATATTTGAGGTAACATCGAGCTTCCAGAGAGCTTCCCAACATCGGTTCTCTCCTGAAGTCATTGTTTCTCCCCTGGATGCCATAGCTTGAGCTGTCTGTTCCTGCTTCAGCAACCTATACGCCCACTTCACTGAATAAATACCGTGTTTTTCATAGGCCCATGCAATTACATCCTCCTCAAGCCGAGAGCTAGGCTTAATCTTTAACACTTCTGACGCCTCGATAGCCATGAAAGACTTACGCGCAGCCTCCGCATCCCAGTCCCGAGTACCAGGAATATACAAATCTTGTACCCTCTCCGCAGTGGCTTTAGGCATATGAACCAGCAGTTTCAAGGAGCCCAAAGTGGGGATCCAATTGTCCTCCCACACCTTGACATTGCCAAGGCCTATACGATGGATCAGACCCCGCTTGAGAACATCCCGCCTATACAGAATTGAGCACCAAGTTGACGAGCATTGCCTTTTCCTGGTTGCTGAGAGAAAATCTGAATTTGGATAATATTTCCCTTTCAGAACCATAGCACATAGCGAATCCGAAACGTATCATCAGCCTCCACCCTTGCTTTCCCAACATTGCCTGGTTAAACAGAGAGAAGTCTCAGAAACCCATACCACCTTGGCATTTTGGCCGAGTTATTTTCTCCCAACGAAGCCAGTGTATCTTATGATTATCGAGCGAGCTCCCCCACTAGTAGTTGGATACCGCCGTTGTCAGTTTTCTGCATAGCATTGGCGAGAGCTTGAAACAAGACATCGGGTA
Organism: Coix lacryma-jobi var. lacryma-jobi; assembly: GCA_009763385.1. Taxonomy (NCBI): domain Eukaryota; kingdom Viridiplantae; phylum Streptophyta; class Magnoliopsida; order Poales; family Poaceae; genus Coix; species Coix lacryma-jobi. The sequence goes on from CM019823.1 coordinate 147,762,179, forward strand.
CGTTGGCACTGACTGCGCATTGGATTAGACAAGGACCTCCCTGGCTGCACAGCTTAGATTCTTCTCTGCCTAACCCCCAACAAATCCTCTTACACGTGCTTGCACATAATTGAAAGCCTCAGTAGAACCCCGTTCAGCATTGGTTGGCAGACCTAAATATTTCTCTCCCAAAGGTTCTGTCGAAATCTGCAAGCTTTTGTTGCACATCTACCTTGTAATCTTGGTCACAATTGGGACTGAAGAAAATAGCAGACTTGCTTTTATTTACCAACTGACCTGAACCCTTGTTGTAGTCCTCCAAAATAGCAGCCACCCGATCAGCTCCCCTTTTAGATGCTTGTGTGAATATCAGACAATCATCAACAAAAAGAAGATGAGAGACCCATGGCGCATGCCTGCTCACCCGCACTCCCCTAGAGATATACATAGGGCCAACATTCTTGATCATGCACGATAGCCCCTTTGAACATAGAAGAAATAAATATGGTGATATTGGGTCACCCTACCGAATTCCCCTAGTCGGCCGAAAACTGTCTGAAAAAAGTCCATTCACCCTGATAGAAAAAGAGACCGACGTAACACATTTCATCACTAGAGAGCACCATGATTCTAGGAACCCCATAGCCTGCATAATAGCATTCAAAAAACTCCATTCAACATGATCATAGGCCTTAGCCATATCGAGTTTGATCGCACATCCACCAGATTTCCCTTTCTTGTGTCTCAAATAATGAATACATTTGTACGCAATCAGCACGTTATCTGTAATGAGACGTCCAGGTACAAAAGCACTTTGTTCTTTCGATAAGCACTTTGTTCTTTTGATATCACCTCCTCCAAAATTGGCCGAAGACGATTGGCCATAGTCTTGGAACAAATCTTATACAGCACATTACAAAGAGATATAGGTCGGTACTGCAATAAATCTTGGGGATGACTCACCTTCGGAATGAGAACCAACAGGGTTTTATTCAGATCCTTCGGTAAATCACCACCATCCAGGAAAGACAGTACTGCCATGAGCACACACGGTTTCAGCAGTTGCTAGTAGGTTTGGAAGAAACCGGCATTGAAACCATCAACACCCGGTGCCTTGTTTGGCGCCATTTGAAACAAGGCTGCCTCCACCTCTTCTTCAGAGAAGGGTTTGCACAGATGATCACACATATTTGTGGTCACTTTCCTCGGAACATGGCGACACATGAGGTCAGGCTGCAGCTCCCCCTAGGCCTGAAACAAATCTTGATAAAAGTCACACGCCAACCTTTCCAGGTCTTCTAGATCAGAGAACACTCGGCCACTGCTATCCTTTAAACACTTAACACGGTTGGTTCGGCCTCTTGCTCTTGCTTTAGCCTAAAAAAATCAGTGTTCCTATCTGTAACACCTCTGGTGTTTAACTGTAATTAACCTGACATGTCATCATCATTAGTCATTGATCATCTTTGTCATGCATTATGTTTTCCTAAATGCTTGTTGCATTTATTTCCCTTTTTGTGTGTAGCAATCTCTTTTCAAAACCCTAAAAGCCCTAACCTTCCTATAAGGGCAAAATGGTAATTTCACCTCTGTGCCTAGCTTTGTGTAATTCTTGTTCAGTTGGATGTCTTGAAGTTTTGTTGTGTTGGCCAAAGTTCAAAAAATAAAAATCAGATTTCAAATCCCTTTGCAAAACCCTGATTTCGAAACCCTGGATTTTATCCCCCTTTTTGTAATTCAAAAATTATTCAAAATTTGGGGTTGGTCCAAAAAGCAAAGTTGTAGATCTGATCTAGATGAGCAACTTTGGTATTTACAAATTTTCAAGTTTCTGTACAAAGTTTGAAGTTAATCCAAATTCATTCAAATTCCAGTTTTTGTCCCCTTTTCAGTTTTCAAAATTTATTCAAAAACTATTGAGTTTCAGAAAAAGTGTATATTAGCAAAGTTATAGGTTTTGATAAAAGGAACAACTTTCATATTTGCAGATTTCCAACTTTCAGTGTAAAATCAAAAGTAATTTTGAATTTATTCAAATCCCAAAAGTGTTCCCTTTTCTGATTTCAAATATGGTTCAAAAACTATTCGGATTTTGAAAATGTTCATATTGACAAAGTTGTAGATCTCCTTTTTCTGCACAACTTTGGTGTTTTGAGTTTTTCCCGTGCAATTCAAATTTTGGAAGTAATTTGCAAAATACAGAGATCGGCCAAAAGTCAAACCCTAAGACCTAGCCCTGTTCATCTTCAACCTACAGCTAGGGGGCCCCGGCCGAGGCCGCGCGCCAGCGCCGCCTGCGCCACGCGCGCCTGGCAGCCGCACGCCCGCCCCCGACTTGTCGCCTGCGCCCGCGACATCATTCCGCACCCGCACGCGAGCGCTGACCCTCTCTCTTCCGTCCCCCACTGCTCCCCGCGCGTCGCCGCCGCGTGGCCGTCGCCGGCGAACGCACATCCGGCCCCTGCGTGCACGCCCGTCCTTCCGACGGCTTGCAATCGAGTGCGCACGCCTCGTCCGAGCTCATCCACACCATCCCGTGCTCTCTACCGCCCCCTGGCCGCGGCTATAAAAGGCCCGCCGGAGCCGGAGCTCCGCACTCGACCCCGCCGCCGTGGCCAGACCACTCCGAAGCTCCCACCGCCCAGCCAACTAGCCCAACAGCTCCGCCTTGAGCTCGTGAAGCTTCCCCACTCTTCAATTTCACCTCCCCCGCCTCCAATCGTCCGGCGTAACCCCATCTTCCCAAACCCCGACGGAACACCGGTGAACTCGGGTTCGTCAAATACTTCCTCTCCGGCCACGGATAGCTTCCCCTGACCCCTGTGTCAGCTTCCTTGGTTCCGCGCGACTCTAACCAGGCCCTTGCGGTCTCGTGTGTTGCGCAGGATCGCCGGATCGCCGGAGTGCCGCCGCGGTCGTCTCCTCCCTCGAGCCTCACCCTCGAGCACGTGTCGAGCCTCACCCTCGAGCCTCACCCTCGAGCACGTGTCGAGCCTCCTTCCCCGAGCCACACCCTCGAGCCCTGCCTCCGACCCGTGGTAAGCACCCGAAGCCTCCGGTCTCTGCTTCCACTCCGTTTCGCCCGAGCCTCCCAGTCAGGCCTCGGACGGACGCTTGCTTTTCCGTCTCGCCCGAGCCTTCCGTCTCGCCCGAGTCCGCTTCGCCCGCGCCAAGCCTCGGCGAGCGCATGCTCTCCGCTTCGCCCGAGCCAGGCCTCGGCGAACACATGCCTTCCGTCTCGACCGAGCCTCCGGGCCAGGCCTCGGACGAAGCAGTCGCTTCCGTCTCGACCGAGCCCGTTTCGCCCGAGCCCCGCGCGATTCGCCCGAGCCCCGCGCGATTCGCCGAGCCCTGCTTAGAAGGAGCACAGTGCTCTTTTCTTTTTCTGAGAGATGTGAATAGTGCTCTGTTTTCTCTTTTTTGTGTGAATTAATCTGTTGTTCCTTAAATCCTGATAAAATTATGGTATGCTCCTTGCACTGTGTAGTATTTTATAAAAATATGAAACTTGACTTTTCTGCAAGAATTTAAAAATGTAAAATCCCTCTTTTAATTAATAAATGGATGGTTTTGGATTTTTTAGAAAATCATTTATAACTCCAAAAATCATGAGATAAATTTTTGTGAGCTTCCTATGCCATGTTTAGTCTCTGGTGAAATTTTGAAGTCTTTTGGAGCAAGTTGATTTTTTGAGCTTTTATTTTAATTGTTAAATAGTGCCTTCTGTTAATTAATGTCTGATTTTATTTGAGCACCTTAATGACCTCCAAAAAATTATGAAATTTGTTTTGCCATCTATCTACACCATAATGAACTTATGTGATTAATTTGGTAATTTTTGGAGCAACTTCATAAAATGACCTTTTTTTAAAATAAATTAAAGAAAATAGAAAAATGATTAGGGTTCATGTTGTATGCCCTGTTTTTTTGCATTATTCATGCTAGCATACTCATGTGCATGCATCATTGCATTCGTGTAGTCACCGAAGAAGGAGTCAAGATCGAGGCAGCCGCCGACGAACCTGTCCCTGAGGCTACCCCGAGCTCCGACAACTGCCCTGCCGCCTTCGAGCCTGCCCTCTTTGCTCTTCAAGGCAAGCCCTGGTGCATTTAACCCTTTCCTTGAATTTATAAAATGATTTCCTTAAATGCTTTTGAGTTAAATTATTGCATTAGGTTTATAGGAGTTGTGTGCTATCCTAATTGATGCACTATCCACCTTGACCACTGATACACCTGATACCTGCTTTTCAAAAGTATTTGAAAATGCTTAGCAATGCTTATTGAATTAGACTTTGCAATAAAATGCCAATTTCAAAAGTGTGATCACTTAAAGAACATTTATGGGAATTTGGCTTTACTCCCTGCCTGTTGGCTAAGTATCTGATCCATACCTAGTCAATAGCGAGGAGAGGTTGTCCGAGCGTACGGTGCCGTCATGTTGTAGTCCGGGACTCAATAGTTGACACCGACCGGGACAGGGTTGAAAAACTGACAGGACTATTACGCTTGGGTGAGATATAACCAAGGTATAGTTCTGGCTGGAAAATTAGGGACCATCCGTATGGGGGCCTGCTGGTCAAGACTTGTAACTATTCACATACTACGGAAAGCTCTGGCTCCGAGGAATCCTTTATTGGACCGACAACCGCGCACTGGGAGTGGAGAGATGGCGGAAGTAGCATGTACCCACGTGGTCGTCGTACCTGGAAAGGAGTGGTGTACTGTACTTCCGGGTGGCGTAGGACCGGGCCCAATCTTGGAGGAATCGTGGTAGACGAGTTGGCATATGCAAGCTTGGGTGCTACATATGCAGTGTGGATAGGGATCCTCAGCTGAGTATTATTTATCCGGATTAACGTTGCTCCTCGGTTATGGAGACTTGGTCCACTGACTGTCAACGGAGAGTGGTTCTCAACTAGGAATGTTTTGAAATGTAAAATGAATCATGAACGATGAAGAATTGAGGAATGCTGAATCTTTCAAAAATAAAATAAGGTTTACAAAAATGCTTTTCTGCAAAATAATTGATCTTGCTTAAGCCTTACCTTGACTACCCTAAGCCTCTCATTCCTGAGTCTTCTCCCTTTTTCTTTAGTCGGGTAAGTCTTGTTGAGTACCCCAGTACTCAGGGTTTGTTACCCATGCTGCAGGTATGACAGAGTCCCCGATGTGTCTTGCACCCTGCTGCGTGACCATCGTCCAGGAAGAGGCCGATGAGGCCGAAGAATAGTTGTACACCCTCGGGCTAGGTGATTATAAGTATCTTGCTGTTCTCCACTATGTTGCCTATGTCTATTTCTATTATCAGAACTTGGTTTGTAATAACTGCACCTTAATTTCTATTTGGAACCCGGCTTTGTAAAACTATTGTTATTTAAGTCTTCCGCTCTTTATTCTGATATTATTTGTAAAAGTATGCAATGCTGTAACCGAATTGTGAGATGATCCTGCGGACATTGGGCACTGATGTAGCCCGGTGGCGAACAGGTCTTAATCACATGGAACATGGGTTCGGCTGTCAGAGGTTGACAGGGACACGTGGGCCATGGGATTAGGGTCGTTCCGTCACAGAGTGGTATCGGAGCATCTCACTTTAACGTTGCAGTGTTCGTTTTTTTGCGAAAACTTCAAAAGACCTTTTGAGTCTAAACAAACTAACTTGACTATTTTGAGTCCAAATTGCTTCTCTCATCTTGTCTCTCATATGGCAACACTAGCTAGTGGAACAACATGCTTTAAGCCCTATGTACTTTATTTATTTATTTATTGCATTGCTTTGTTCCGTAGGAATGATTCATGCATCATGTCATAATCACTTAAGTAAACTTCCTCTCTAAGTTCGTTTGGGTAGTATGCCTTTACCTGTTCTTGCTAGCCTTTCTCATCCATCTTCTCTTATCCAGACATGGCCATTATCAAGCGGACTGCTCGTAAGTCGACTGGACCGCATGGTGTGCCGCGCCACCAGCTGGCACCACGCGCTGGAGAAGAGACTGAAGAATCTTCCAATGGTCGTCGCTTTCCCCGCCGCACCCGCAAGAACCTGAAGGAGGAAATCAAGAATCTGAAGGCTGAGATAGAGAACATGGAGCATGACTTCTACCTTTCCCGCCTGGAGTTTTATGAGGCACGAGCTTCCCTGGAGCAGGCCAACCGGAACACGGTTCGCGCTATCGAGCAGCGCAATGATGCTTGGACCCGCGAGGACGTTACCAGAGCCCAGCTCCACGGACTGCAGCAGTACACAGCTCAGATTGAACAGTTCAATGATATGCTTCATGAGGAAGTGCATCAGCTGTATGATCAACTTCACCCCTTGGTACCCCCGGTTATGGAAGACCCTGAGGACGGAGTTGTGGAGGAACCGGAAGTGGATCAAGGGCCAGGCGAGAACGAAGAAGTTGAACCTGCTGAGTACGTCCACGCTGAAGACGAGGACGAGGAGGAAGAGCCTGAGCTCATCCTCGAAGAAGACGACGACGAAGACATGATCATCATCGACGACGACTAGACTCGTAGTGTCTGTACCATCTGCTTACCTAAAACCTTAGTTTAGGTTTGGGGGCGTTAGTCTGTCTGTTGCCAAGTCGGGCATGTATCTTTCTTTTCGTATCTTTTCCCTTTATCGGTCTGTATCACCTGTCAGTCACCTTATCAAGTCATCAGCCTTTGTATCAGAAGAAGTTATCAGTCTGTTGTTTTCAGAACTCTATCTATGAATGCTAAGTTCCAAGTTGCTTAACAGATGCCTGTGAAAACTCCTTCTCCAACTTCCAATGCCTCAAAAACCAGCAGCCACTCAAATAAATACCACCTATGTTCTGGAAACCAGAGACATCCCCGTGGTCTGCGAGTTCCCTGATGTTTTTCCTGAGGATTTGCCTGGTCTGCCTCCTGACCGTGACGTTGAGTTTGCCATAGAGCTAAAGCCCGGGACTGCTCCTATATCCCGCAGAGCTTATCGAATGCATCCCAGAGAGTTGGCAGAACTAAAAATCCAATTACAAGATTTGTTGGACAAGGGTTTCATTCGCCCAAGCTCGTCTCCTTGGGGCTGTCCTGCAATCTTTGTAAAGAAGAAAGACAAGACTCTCAGAATGTGCATTGATTATCGCCCACTCAATGAGGTCACCATCAAAAACAAATATCCCTTGCCTCGTATTGATCTTCTCTTTGACCAGTTAGCTAGAGCCAAAGTATTCTCCAAGATCGATCTCAGATCTGGCTACCACCAAATAAAGATTCGTCCTGAAGATATTCCTAAAACAGCTTTCACCACCAGATACGGCCTATATGAGTACTTGGTCATGTCCTTCGGTTTGACCAATGCCCTAGCTCATTTCATGTACCTCATGAACTCTGTGTTCATGCCAGAGCTTGATAAATTCGTGGTCATGTTCATTGATGACATCCTTGTCTACTCAAAAACCCCTGAAGATCATGCTGAACATCTTCGTATTGTTCTATCTCGTCTCAGAGAACATCAGCTGTATGCCAAGTTCAGTAAATGTGAGTTCTGGTTAGATCAGATACAGTTTCTTGGTCATGTCCTTTCCGCTGAAGGTGTGTCAGTTGACCCTGGTAAAGTGGCAGACATTCTGGATTGGGAGCCACCTACCACTGTTCACCAAGTCCGCAGCTTTATGGGAATGGCTGGATATTATCGTCGATTCATTCCGGATTTCTCAAGAATCGCCAAGCCTATCACCGAGTTAGTAAAGAATTCTGTGAAGTTTGTCTGGTCACCAGCCTGTGAGCAAGCCTTTCAAACTCTGAAGAAACTGTTAACTACATCACCAGTGCTAGCCCAGCCGAACATCGAGAAGCCCTTTGATGTCTACTGTGATGCATCTGGTACTGGTTTGGGCTGTGTTTTGATGCAAGAAGGTCGAGTGATCGCTTATGCCTCCCGACAGCTTAAGCGACATGAAGAGAATTACCCAACTCATGATCTCGAGTTAGCAGCAGTAGTGCATGCCTTGAAAATCTGGCGTCATTATCTGTTGGGCAGTACCTGTAATGTGTACACTGATCACAAAAGCCTGAAGTCTATCTTCACTCAAGAGGAACTGAACATGAGGCAGAGAAGATGGCTTGAGTTAATTAAGGACTATGATCTTGAAGTGCATTACCATCCGGGTAAGGCGAATGTGGTCGCCGATGCACTAAGTCGCAAGTCTTATTGCAACTGTCTGATGAAGAAACCCTATGATTCTTCTTTGTGTGATGAGCTGGAAAAGTTGAATATTGAAATGATTCCACAAGGAACTCTGAATAATATCAGAATAGAAACCCCTATCAGAGAGCAGATCATCGCTGCATAGAAAGATAACCCTGGAATCAAGCACATCATCGAAAAGGTCCAATCCGGAAAGGCTGATTGTTTCAGGATCGATGATGCAGGAGTAGTATGGTTTAAGAATCGGTTAGTAGTTCCTAAAGTGCCTGAGTTAAGAAAGTTAATCCTTGATGAAGCACACTTGACTAGATTCTCCATCCACCCCGGCAGCAACAAAATGTACCAGGATTTGAAGCAGCAATTCTGGTGGACAAAGATGAAGACTGAGATCGCCCGGTATGTCGCTCAGTGTGATACCTGCCAGAAAGTCAAAGCCGTGCACGTGAAGCCCGGAGGAGAATTGCAACCTTTATCTGTACCTGCTTGGAAATGGGACGATATCAGTATGGACTTTATCAATGGTCTACCCAAGACATCAAAAGGTTTTGATTCCATATGGGTGATCGTGGATCGCCTCACTAAGCAAGCTCACTTCCTGCCAGTGAAGACCAGTTACACCGTCCCCACTTATGCCACTTTGTACAAGAACAACATAGTAAAACTCCATGGTATACCCAAGAGCATTATCTCTGATCGTGGTACTCAGTTTGTCGCCAAGTTTTGGAAAGCGTTCCATGCCTCACTTGGAACCAAGCTCTTGCATAGTACAGCATATCATCCTCAAACAGATGGACAAACTGAGCGAGTCAATCAAGTGTTAGAGGATATGTTGAGAGCATGTGTGCTCACCTTCGCAGATACTTGGGATGACTGTTTGCCCTTGGCAGAGTTCTCATATAATAACAGTTACCAAGAAAGCATCAAAATGGCACCCTTTGAAGCACTGTACGACCGCCATTGTCGTACACCTCTCAGTTGGTCTGAACCCGGAGAAAGGGAATTCTTTGGAGTTGATCTAGTAAAAGATATGGAAGAGAAAGTCAAGCAAATACAAGAGAACATGAAGATTGCACAGTCTCGACAGAAAAGTTATGCTGACAAGAGACGTCGACCTCTGCAGTTCGAGATCGGGGATTATGTGTACCTGAAGGTCTCACCCACCAAAGGAGTCACTCGTTTTGGAGTCAAAGGAAAGCTAGCACCCCGCTACATTGGTCCGTTTGAGATTCTGGATCGTTGTGGCAAGGTAGCTTACAAGCTGAGTTTGCCCGATCATCTTTCAGCAGTTCATAATGTGTTTCATGTCTCCCAACTCAAGAAGTGTCTCCGAGTACCTGAACATGTGGTTGAAGTTGAAGGCGTTGAGCTAGAACCAGATCTGTCATACACTGAGTATCCAGTTCGCGTGTTGGATCACAAGGATCGTGTTACCCGAAGAACCACCACAAGATGGTACAAGATCCAGTGGAACCAGCACTCGGAAGAAGAAGCCACCTGGGAATCCGAAGACTTCTTAGCAAAGAACTATCCCGACTTTCTCGAATCTCTGTAGATGTAAGGTTTTGCCTTTTCCTTCTTAAGACGTGGAATCTCGGGGCGAGATTTCTTTTAGGGGGGAAGGCTGTAACACCTCTGGTGTTTAACTGTAATTAACCTGACATATCATCATCATTAGTCATTGATCATCTTTGTCATGCATTATGTTTTCCTAAATGCTTGTTGCATTTATTTCCCTTTTTGTGTGTAGCAATCTCTTTTCAAAACCCTAAAAGCCCTAACCTTCCTATAAGGGCAAAATGGTAATTTCACCTCTGTGCCTAGCTTTGTGTAATTCTTGTTCAGTTGGATGTCTTGAAGTTTTGTTGTGTTGGCCAAAGTTCAAAAAATAAAAATCAGATTTCAAATCCCTTTGCAAAACCCTGATTTCGAAACCCTGGATTTTATCCCCCTTTTTGTAATTCAAAAATTATTCAAAATTTGGGGTTGGTCCAAAAAGCAAAGTTGTAGATCTGATCTAGATGAGCAACTTTGGTATTTACAAATTTTCAAGTTTCTGTACAAAGTTTGAAGTTAATCCAAATTCATTCAAATTCCAGTTTTTGTCCCCTTTTCAGTTTTCAAAATTTATTCAAAAACTATTGAGTTTCAGAAAAAGTGTATATTAGCAAAGTTATAGGTTTTTATAAAAGGAACAACTTTCATATTTCCAGATTTCCAACTTTCAGTGTAAAATCAAAAGTAATTTTGAATTTATTCAAATCCCAAAAGTGTTCCCTTTTCTGATTTCAAATATGGTTCAAAAACTATTTGGATTTTGAAAATGTTCATATTGACAAAGTTGTAGATCTCCTTTTTCTGCACAACTTTGGTGTTTTGAGTTTTTCCCGTGCAATTCAAATTTTGGAAGTAATTTGCAAAATACAGAGATCGGCCAAAAGTCAAACCCTAAGACCTAGCCCTGTTCATCTTCAACCTACAGCTAGGGGGCCCCGGTCGAGGCCGCGCGCCAGCGCCGCCTGCGCCACGCGCGCCTGGCAGCCGCACGCCCGCCCCCGACTTGTCGCCTGCGCCCGCGACATCATTCCGCACCCGCACGCGAGCGCTGACCCTCTCTCTTCCGTCCCCCACTGCTCCCCGCGCGTCGCCGCCGCGTGGCCGTCGCCGGCGAACGCACATCCGGCCCCTGCGTGCACGCCCGTCCTTCCGACGGCTTGCAATCGAGTGCGCACGCCTCGTCCGAGCTCATCCACACCATCCCGTGCTCTCTACCGCCCCCTGGCCGCGGCTATAAAAGGCCCGCCGGAGCCGGAGCTCCGCACTCGACCCCGCCGCCGTGGCCAGACCACTCCGAAGCTCCCACCGCCCAGCCAACTAGCCCAACAGCTCCGCCTTGAGCTCGTGAAGCTTCCCCACTCTTCAATTTCACCTCCCCCGCCTCCAATCGTCCGGCGTAACCCCATCTTCCCAAACCCCGACGGAACACCGGTGAACTCGGGTTCGTCAAATACTTCCTCTCCGGCCACGGATAGCTTCCCCTGACCCCTGTGTCAGCTTCCTTGGTTCCGCGCGACTCTAACCAGGCCCTTGCGGTCTCGTGTGTTGCGCAGGATCGCCGGATCGCCGGAGTGCCGCCGCGGTCGTCTCCTCCCTCGAGCCTCACCCTCGAGCACGTGTCGAGCCTCACCCTCGAGCACGTGTCGAGCCTCCTTCCCCGAGCCACACCCTCGAGCCCTGCCTCCGACCCGTGGTAAGCACCCGAAGCCTCCGGTCTCTGCTTCCACTCCGTTTCGCCCGAGCCTCCCAGTCAGGCCTCGGACGGACGCTTGCTTTTCCGTCTCGCCCGAGCCTTCCGTCTCGCCCGAGTCCGCTTCGCCCGCGCCAAGCCTCGGCGAGCGCATGCTCTCCGCTTCGCCCGAGCCAGGCCTCGGCGAACACATGCCTTCCGTCTCGACCGAGCCTCCGGGCCAGGCCTCGGACGAAGCAGTCGCTTCCGTCTCGACCGAGCCCGTTTCGCCCGAGCCCCGCGCGATTCGCCGAGCCCTGCTTAGAAGGAGCACAGTGCTCTTTTCTTTTTCTGAGAGATGTGAATAGTGCTCTGTTTTCTCTTTTTTGTGTGAATTAATCTGTTGTTCCTTAAATCCTGATAAAATTATGGTATGCTCCTTGCACTGTGTAGTATTTTATAAAAATATGAAACTTGACTTTTCTGCAAGAATTTAAAAATGTAAAATCCCTCTTTTAATTAATAAATGGATGGTTTTGGATTTTTTAGAAAATCATTTATAACTCCAAAAATCATGAGATAAATTTTTGTGAGCTTCCTATGCCATGTTTAGTCTCTGGTGAAATTTTGAAGTCTTTTGGAGCAAGTTGATTTTTTGAGCTTTTATTTTAATTGTTAAATAGTGCCTTCTGTTAATTAATGTCTGATTTTATTTGAGCACCTTAATGACCTCCAAAAAATTATGAAATTTGTTTTGCCATCTATCTACACCATAATGAACTTATGTGATTAATTTGGTAATTTTTGGAGCAACTTCATAAAATGACCTTTTTTTAAAATAAATTAAAGAAAATAGAAAAATGATTAGGGTTCATGTTGTATGCCCTGTTTTTTTGCATTATTCATGCTAGCATACTCATGTGCATGCATCATTGCATTCGTGTAGTCACCGAAGAAGGAGTCAAGATCGAGGCAGCCGCCGACGAACCTGTCCCTGAGGCTACCCCGAGCTCCGACAACTGCCCTGCCGCCTTCGAGCCTGCCCTCTTTGCTCTTCAAGGCAAGCCCCGGTGCATTTAACCCTTTCCTTGAATTTATAAAATGATTTCCTTAAATGCTTTTGAGTTAAATTATTGCATTAGGTTTATAGGAGTTGTGTGCTATCCTAATTGATGCACTATCCACCTTGACCACTGATACACCTGATACCTGCTTTTCAAAAGTATTTGAAAATGCTTAGCAATGCTTATTGAATTAGACTTTGCAATAAAATGCCAATTTCAAAAGTGTGATCACTTAAAGAACATTTATGGGAATTTGGCTTTACTCCCTGCCTGTTGGCTAAGTATCTGATCCATACCTAGTCAATAGCGAGGAGAGGTTGTCCGAGCGTACGGTGCCGTCATGTTGTAGTCCGGGACTCAATAGTTGACACCGACCGGGACAGGGTTGAAAAACTGACAGGACTATTACGCTTGGGTGAGATATAACCAAGGTATAGTTCTGGCTGGAAAATTAGGGACCATCCGTATGGGGGCCTGCTGGTCAAGACTTGTAACTATTCACATACTACGGAAAGCTCTGGCTCCGAGGAATCCTTTATTGGACCGACAACCGCGCACTGGGAGTGGAGAGATGGCGGAAGTAGCATGTACCCACGTGGTCGTCGTACCTGGAAAGGAGTGGTGTACTGTACTTCCGGGTGGCGTAGGACCGGGCCCAATCTTGGAGGAATCGTGGTAGACGAGTTGGCATATGCAAGCTTGGGTGCTACATATGCAGTGTGGATAGGGATCCTCAGCTGAGTATTATTTATCCGGATTAACGTTGCTCCTCGGTTATGGAGACTTGGTCCACTGACTGTCAACGGAGAGTGGTTCTCAACTAGGAATGTTTTGAAATGTAAAATGAATCATGAACGATGAAGAATTGAGGAATGCTGAATCTTTCAAAAATAAAATAAGGTTTACAAAAATGCTTTTCTGCAAAATACTTGATCTTGCTTAAGCCTTACCTTGACTACCCTAAGCCTCTCATTCCTGAGTCTTCTCCCTTTTTCTTTAGTCGGGTAAGTCTTGTTGAGTACCCCAGTACTCAGGGTTTGTTACCCATGCTGCAGGTATGACAGAGTCCCTGATGTGTCTTGCACCCTGCTGCGTGACCATCGTCCAGGAAGAGGCCGATGAGGCCGAAGAATAGTTGTACACCCTCGGGCTGGGTGATTATAAGTATCTTGCTGTTCTCCACTATGTTGCCTATGTCTATTTCTATTATCAGAACTTGGTTTGTAATAACTGCACCTTAATTTCTATTTGGAACCCGGCTATGTAAAACTATTGTTATTTAAGTCTTCCGCTCTTTATTCCGATATTATTTGTAAAAGTATGCAATGCTGTAACCGAATTGTGAGATGATCCTGCGGACATTGGGCACTGATGTAGCCCGGTGGCGAACAGGTCTTAATCACATGGAACATGGGTTCGGCTGTCAGAGGTTGACAGGGACACGTGGGCCATGGGATTAGGGTCGTTCCGTCACACTATCCCCATCTCTCAGCCAAGCTATCCTTGATCTTTGTCGTTCCATCATTTCCTCTGGCCAGCACAACTGATAGCTTGGCCATCACCTCTCTTTCCCTAACCGTTGGCCCCCGGTATAGGGTATTGCTCCTTTCCATCTCCATCTCCATCTCCACTCGCAAATCCTTTACTTGTATTTTGACATGACCAAAAACCTCTTTGTCCCAAGCTTTCAAGGACCTTTGTAACCCTTCTAGACCCTGGACCGCCAATGACAGGTTCTGCTCACCAGGTCCCGGGTCCCAGTTCCAATTCACAAATTCTGCATACTCACCATGAGTTTGCCACATATTCTCGTAATGAAACGGCTTCGGACGTCTATGGCCCTGCCTATTCCTAGCAAGCCCTCTATGCCTCACCTCCACTAGAACACCGCAGTGATCCAACTCTGCAAGTGGCATGTGGTACACTTCTGTGTCCCCTAGCACCTCCAAAAATCTTGCATCACCCAGCGCCCTATCCAGACGAACCTTCACATTCCTACCCTCCTCCTGACGGTTATCCCATGTATACAGGAGACCGTGGAAATCAAGATCAACAAGTCTACAGTCGTTGACAGTGTCCTAGAATGCTGACACTTGCCATTGCTCCCTCTCATTGCCCCTGATTTGCTCGTCAGCAGAAAGCACCTCATTGAATTCCCCTAAGCACATCCACGAGTCAGTCGACTGTGCTCTCAGAAACCTCAACAAATACCAACTCTCCTTCCTCCGTTCCCGCCTCGGTTCTCCATAGAAGCCGGTTAGCCACCACTAGGACACCTAAAGACGATCACACGACAAAACCACCTCGATGTGCGACCTTGACTTGCTTAACTCCGCAACCACCACCTCCTAACGCCACAGCAGCATCAGCCCCTGAAGGACCGAAAGTGCTACCAGAAAGCGACCAGAGGGGGGGTGAATGGGAGCTCCAAAATTTTCCTTTCGGAAACTTGTTGCCTCTGTCCGGAGAATCAACCCCAAGAGCAAAACCGATGCGCGTGACGTCCACGACCCAAGAGAATGGGTGGATGTTCCCTAGGAACATAGCGGAACACCACAAAAATTCCCTCGCCCAAGTTCACGCAGGTCAACTAGTGACAGGATGAACTTTGGGTAACCTCAACCTCCCCCGAGCAATGCGAGGGGGATTCAGGCTATTTTGTAAAGCAAGAAGCCCGATTTCTGAAGAGCACGAAGTCAGGAATTCAACGCAACAAGCGGATCTCAAATCGGAAGTCGGACGAACAAACTGCGGACAAAAACGTGCAGAACAGCTCTGACCGGACTCACTGGTGCGTCCGGTCAGTAGGCACCGGACGCGTCCGGTCGAGCAAAACCCAAATTGGGAGCTCTCTGAGTTGGACCAGACTCTGGTGAACAGAGCGTCCGGTCAAAGGGTAAGCGTCCGGTCACAAAGATAGAAACCGATGAACAGTAGCAAGGGCGAGTCCGGTCAGTGGGTGGCCGAGCGTCCGGTCAAGTAACAGGAAATCGCACCAAACATTCAATGACCGGATGCACTGTGTCAGCGTCCGGTCAGCCCGACGCCAGCGTCCGGTCGCCCCGAATCAGCCCCGTTCGTCCACCGATCCAACTCGATCTCACCCAAAACGAATCCACTAGGGATCAAACTTGGTGAGAGGAGTCACAAGGGGATAGTGAGCTATCTCTAAGAGATCATGGCTCAAACCTATCACCAAATCGATGAATCGAAGAAATTCAGGGGAAAGGAGAAAAACTTGACCCGAAACTAAAATCGATCGATCTGCTAGGTCATGAGGTTAGAGGTGAATTCCTTTGGTGAAAAGAAGTGCCTCACGATCTAGAACATCTCTGTTCAAACGGATTTGCAAAAGACGCAACGAACAAAGAGATCAATCGACGGGAAAAACGTGGAGAGAAGCAACCCGCGAAGAATACGAACAAAACGCGAATCACAACCACGAATTTGCAACTGTGTGGCTACCACATGATACAACAGTGAGATTACGGTCTCACTTCCTCAAAATCTCACGGGCACAGAGGTATTGTTCTCTTCTCTGTGGATTTCAGTTTGCTACAGCAGAGGAGAGGGAGAGCAGGAAAACCTAGAAGGCAAAGAGCAAATGACTGAGATGAATTGGGAGGAGGGTGTCTCCCTCTACTTATCCTAATTCTAATTCCTACTCTACCCCTCTCTAATTACAGAGCGAACCAGCTAAACCCTAGGGTTATTCTGGACCAACTCGAAGATGCTGGTGATCCGACGGCCACGCCCGCACAACTAGTAGCGTTGCCTCGACACAACCTCACCGATTGCCGCCACGTGCCGCCACCGCTCCACTTGTCCTTTTCCCGGACTTCGCCCCCGATTTTGAGGCCCAAACCGGGAAACCAGCCTTCACGACCAACCCCCGGTTTTGAGGCCCAAACCGGGAAACCAGTCGTCCATCGCCTGAGTTTTGTGGTCCAAACTCAGAAACCCGCAGCGCCCAGGTTTTGAGGCCCAAACCTGGAAACCGTCCTCAGCCCGAGTTTTGTGGCCTAAACTCGGAAACCATCAGCGCCTAGGTTTTGAGGCCCAAACCTGGAAACCGTCCACTCGGTGGTTTTTCTGTGGCTCAACCACCAAACCGAGCCGTAGAGGGGATGCACCGCCCGTGCACCCCGTCCACCGACACGTGTCCCTAGGTCCTCGACCCAAGCAACACCATGCCCGCAAGTCTTCGCTCGTCGCTGTCCCAGGCTGTCAGCCACCACAGCTGATCCTCGGGCCACCGGTCCATCAGTCCAAGCCTCACGTCCGCCCTCCGCCACTCTCGGTCCATCGGCACGGCACGTCTCTACTTGACCTTCACCTTGCCTTTGATCACTGTATCCGTGCTCGACACCTGCACAACACAAGCCAAAGAACATGCGCATTATCCCAGTTGACAATCACTCATCACTCAGAGACTCAGCATACACCCATGTATCTGCAGCCCCCCACTTAAACCCTCAGCTTTAGCAACTATGGCATTAGGAAAGCCATGGTTGCGCTTCAAGCCAACAACATGACCCTCGCCCATCCTCGTCTCCATCAAAAACACCACCAAGGGTATTTTCTCCTCTACCAGATGGCAGAGCTCCTGAACACCCCGACAGTTCATGCTCAGGAGATTCATTGCGCCCATCGGGGGCTTTCATCCACAGTTGTCGCCGATCTTGCATTTAGGTTGTTCCCTCTTTTTTGTTTCTTCAACTTCTCTATCATGCTACTGCCACTGCAATCCCCTCATGTATCCATCTGTGACACTCGAACATTCACCAGGCCTGCAGGGACCAAAGCATTGGACTCCCCCGCTGGAAGGTTTAAGTCTGGGGTCTGCGAAGCTGGGGTAGGAACCTTAGACTTCCACTTCCAAGGAAGTGGGCGATGCTCCTCCCCCCGTTCCTGAAGATCCAACAGTCTGTTTACCTTGGCTCCGCTGCCCTCAGCACCCTGAATATTTCCTTTTTGTTGTTTCAGGGGATTGGACCTCCACTTCTTCTGAATCCTCAACTCGATTCTCAGATCGACGCGAGTCATCCTCAGACCTGAAACTCTTCTCCCCCGATCTACTGAATTGACTCTGGGATTTGTACACAGATGAAGACCCGCTGCCAAAAGACTTCGCAGCCGCAGCTGCGAAGGACTGCATACGACGTCTCCGATCTTCAGGGGCCCTTAGTTGAATGTCGTACGGCAGCTTGCCATCATCATCACGGGCAACTGGAGTAGGGCACTCCAGTTCTGAATGCCCTAATAAGCCACATGCAAAGCAATAAAACGGAAGCCTCTCATATTGAATCTGAAACCATCGAGGCTCCTCATTCTTACTCAGGCGTAGACGCACACCATGTCTCACCGGCTTATCGAGCTCGATGGCCACTCTAGCGTGCAGAAAAGCACCACTAGCCTTGCCATCATCATCCACATCCATTCTCACAACTTGCCTAATAAGGCCCATAGCCCTATCTCCCCTCAAATTATTCATCCAGCCGAGGGGCAAATTCAGAATTCAGACCCAGAGTTCCAGGCGATCGAACACAATATCAGACGCCGTCAACCGTTCATTGTACTCCTTCAGCAAGACTGCGTATCGGCCAACCATCCAAGGTGATCCCGATAGCACCCTCTCCAAATCAACGTGACTTCCAAAATCCATCACGAACAAATTGACACCCTTCTCCCTGATCGATCGGAACTTGAGGCCAATCGGGTCACCCCACGCCAGCTTCATCGCCGACCTCACTGTGTTGACATGAACCGGTGAAGGCGATAGCACCTTGCTCACCAGCGCCCACTCCGTCCCCACTGAGGCGTCCCCCTCATCCTTGCTAAAATCCAACACTGCCTCTTCCTCCTAGCAAAATAGAAAAAGGAAGACGAATATGACACCCAAGTTGACAAGCATAGTAGAGGGAGTCATCTTTACGCTTGCTGCAGAGAATGGAGGAGGACAACTTTTGAAAAATTTAGAAATATTTTCCCTAGATTTTGAAAATAAAATTTCGAGTTTGATTTTGTCAAAACTTTTATAAATCTTTTTATTTATTTTCTAAATAGAATAAATCCGATTTGCCCTATTTGGGTTTAATAAATTATTTTTCACCCAATAAAATATGCAATGGCATAAGTGCAACAAACATCTGGTAAACTTTTACTCCATTTAAGATTTTGGCCATTTCTTAATTAAATTCTATTTAATTTTAATTTTTTTTAACACCGGGGTGTTACATCGGTGCAAGGTATCCTGACCTGCGTGTCCTGGGGTGGGCTCTGCGGCTACGATGGGAGTGGTTGCGACGTTCTTCTCCGGACAACGCCAGGTCACGGCTACCTTGCCGCTCCGAGCGCAGGGTGCTGGACATGTTTGCCACTTCCACCACCTTCACCGTCGGTAATGGCGAGCTAACCATGTTCTGGGCATACCCCTGGTTGCCTGTGGGGGCTCTTTGCCACTTTGCCCCGAACGAGTTCACGGTCGTGCCTTGTTGCCGGCGCGGACGATCCGTCAAGGAGGCCATGGGACGCCTCCACGGCGCCCACGACAAGATTCATCGCTTGGTTCCTTAGACTTTGGAGCCTACTCGAAGACGTCCAGCTCCAGCATGTTGCCGACCGCATTGACTCGAGATGGATGCCAGAGAGATAGTACTCCTGCTCCTCGGCTTACCGAATCTTCTTCTTAGGCAGGACGGAGCTCAGAGGAGCAAAGGAGCTTTAGGCAGCGTCGGCTCCGCCTAAGGTTAAATTCTTATTCTGGGTCGCCATCCATGGCAGGCTGTTTACTGCGGAGCGACGTCGACGGCATGGACTTCAGCAGTCAGATGGTTGCGCCCTCTGCGCCCAGGAAGCCGAGTCCGCTAACCACCTTCTCGCCGCCTATGTGTTCTCATGAGAGTTGTGGCATCATTTCCAGGTTGTGACGACACACGAGCACCTACGGCCAGAGCACGACTCCAAGCTAGTCGACTGGTGGATGGCGAGCCAGACAGCTGTGCCTCGCGTTTCTGTCGAGGCTTTGACTCTGTCCTGCTGCTCGTGGCTTGGACGCTTTGGAAGGAGCAAAATCGGTGGACCTTCGACGGGATTTCGACCTCGCCTAACGACGTTCTGCTAGCCATACGTGCGGAAGGGAATGTTTGGGTTGTGGCAGGTTTCCGTGCCCTCGCACCGTTCATCACGCACCAGTTGTTCCCCAATAGTCTTAGTACTCTCGTCAGCCGCACAGTTAGTTGTTTAGTTAGGATGACCCCTGAGGTCAATCTCAATGGTGAGTTTCATTTTGTTGTTTCCAAGACTGTCATGTGATATGAAATAAAATGAAATTCCTCTGAGAGTGATAGTTTCATTCTAAAGTTTCATAGACATTAAATTTCATTACTCATAGAGAGTTGGTATTCGTGCCAAGAGAGTTTCATCATTTCTTCTCTCTCTTCTTAAATACGATGTCATGTCATAAAAACGCTTATGTGGCAGCATATTTAATGCAAATGAAACTCAAATAAAACTCCCACTGAGATTGGCCTGACGCTTCACCGTACTCAGCCCACGCCCTTTGTCGTGTGTTTCTCGTCTGCCAATCGGCACCTCACCCTTTGCGCATGGCGTTTTGTATTGAACTCCTAAATTTCTCTTAATAAGATGTGCAATGCAAGTTTTCTAAAAAAAAATGAATAGTACATCAAATCACGTGTTTACGTTTCATGCTTAGTTTTTTTTTGCCTCACCTATCAAAATATAAAGAATATAAAATCTGCCTTTCAAAAAAAAATTACAACACGTTTAAGCATGGTTTCCTCAACGTTCACTCATCCAAACAAACCACCGGCTAAAGAAAACTAATCACCCCGTGACAAAAAGACATAAAATACGAGGCAAAAATAAAAGAAAACCGACTATCTGACAAAAAAAAAACCATAAAACACGAGATAAAAAGCCAAAAATTCGAGATAAAAAACCATAAAATAAAATAGAGATAAAAAATCAGCCACAAGCCGTCGTACCGACTATCTGACAAAAAAACCATAAAACACGAGATAAAAAGCCAAAAATTCGAGATAAAAAACCATAAAATAAAATAGAGATAAAAAAGAAAAAAATCAGCCACAAGCCGTCGTCGAGTCCTAGTATTGGCGCGAGGCATGTGGCCTCGTGGACAGACATAGGGGAATCTAGGTACCAAATAACTATTTAGTATCTAAATACTAAATAAGGGAGTTCTATCTATATTAAATCTGTCGTTGTTCTCTTTTCACGTAATATTGAGTAACGTACTAGTTCTCTTAATCTGCCTCACATTCGTGGTTGCTTCATGGATCATTTGGGCGACAAGGCTAAACAAAGGTGATTAAACGCATAGTAGTACATAGCAATAAATGGTGAGTTGGTAATTAAATAAGGACTTTACTACCGTATGCGCATGCAGGAAAACCACCGTCCAACTGCACATTCTATTTTAGGAAACCAACGAACCTACTTACCAAAAAAAAAAGGGAAATAAGCGGGCACAGAAGAGCTCGGCACATGCAAGGGAGAGCTTCTTGCGCCAAAACGAGTGCAGCTTCCCAGCTAGGCCCATTAGTAGAAGTATATTCACCGGCCCATTTTTTTTTACAGTAGGCATTAACTTGTACATAGTATCCACCAGTTTTGATTTACAAAAATCTCATACACTCTAAAAGACCACACAACCCAAAGAAGATCAGGAAAATCGTATACATCTAACATGAAGTGTTAAGGCAAATTAAAACTAAAACGGTTGCGGTAGCAAAGCTAAATTGCTTGTAATTGTTGAAGAAAATGCTTTGGAAGGGTTGAAGCGTTCAGGCAAGCCCATTTACGAGAATTCACCTATGGGACCATGACCCTGCAAACAAGAGGGAAGCCATTAGGATGCAAGATAGTGAATTTACTAGTTGAGAACCAAATAAAATCATTTTTTGGCTAAAAACTGAAAGAAACAATTGGCCACCGAGCAAAAATCCACAAGCATAACAAGGTGTATAAAAAATGAGTTTTTCTGTTTCCGGTCACTATCTGATGTGCATCTTAACAATTACTATATTCTTCACCAGATTCTCATTGGCATGGTGATTCAAGACACATTATATAATAACTAAGGCACTCTGGCCTGTACTTATGCTCAAGTATATTTGACACTTTTACCCATTGAAACACAAATCAAAATTTTGAGAATGCCACTTTTTCTACCTTTTTTCTATGTTAGGCAATAATAGTCCTAAGCGTTAGACAATAATAGGTTTTAAATTAGACAAAATAGTGTTCTTAATTAAGTAATAATAATGAACACAAAAATGGTAGCAGGAAACTGAGTCATGAACAGAATTGGTGTTGCTGGTGCGAGGAGAAGGATTGGAGTGTGATTAACTAACCCCAGTGCAACTCAAAATATAAGTCCTCTCCTCATCCAGGTTAGCCAAGATCCAGCGTGCTCATTCACCTCTACCTTAGGTTACATGTCATGCCTTTATTTCATCTGTTAGGCAAAATAGTGTTAAACATTAAGCGATAATGTTATCTTAAATTAGCAAAATAGTGTACTAGATTAAGTAATAATAGTGATATTACTGGAAATGGTGGTCTATAGCTGGCACAAGCCGAAATGATGGCACATGGTTCAAATTTAGGTAGGCAAAATATACAGTAAAGAGAGATCAGTTAGTGATATGTGGTCCTGCTCGATGGAGGATCCGAGATGGCAACATAGTGAGGAGCATCACGCCAGCTAGATCTGGGGTTCTATGCCAGCCTGAGAGTGCACAATAACGCCACACAGAATCTACTCATGCAGAGTGCACGAGACTTGACTTCAAATTATGCGTCCACCTAGCACAATAGGTCGTTTGATGGTGTCTTAGACCTCCTCGGCAACAATGGATCATTTGTTCTAAGGTGGGTGTGCGTGCAGAGACAAAATTACTGCTGACCTAAATGAAGTCACTATCAAACAAAAAAATCTTTACCTAAGGATCTCTTTCTAAGCATACACAAACTAGTATTGGAGCCCCATCCTATGGTACCGAAGCATGGATTGGCACATCATCATTGGTACATCATTAGAACACTAAAAAATGCTAAAATTAGAAAACAAAAATGCTAAACCAAAATGATCAAATTGCTTGTTGATTTAGCATAAGTTAGCATTAAAATGAAATTTGTGAGACCTCAGTTATGATGATGGGTCATGGCACTGACATCATGCAGAAAGTTAAATTGTTGTGCCTCCATGCTTACAATAACATAGGAAATTTGCCCAGTCAAATTGCTATGTTCAAGTAGGTGAAACAGTAATCCCTCCAGTATGTGAAATACCAGAGCCTGTGTGCAGCTGTGGGCCACACACGCACTCTCGTGCTGCTGCTGGGCAGGCACTGGCGCCACTGGCCAGGGGATGCACCAGCAGGACCGAGCTGCCGGCCAAGGGACGCCACGGCAGGGCTTAGCGGTCGGCCGCCGCCCGCCCAGGCCAGGACTGTGCTTGCCCTCGCGGCGCCCTGTGCCTGGTAGTGAGCGAGATGAGGGCACCGGGAAGGTGGGGAGCTGTCGGGACCAACCTTCAGGAGCCGTGTCGCTCTGCAGGAACCGCTGACGAAACCCTAGGCGACAGCGCGCGAGCACCCGTGTACCGGACAGCTGCGCAACCAAGGATTAGCAGGTTTAGCAGCAGCAGAGGGAGAAGGAAAAGAGGAGGGGCCTACCTGGCTACGGATCTGGCACTGCCACCACCGGATCCGGCGCCGCCCCCACTGGATCCGGCGCCGCCGCCACCGGATCTGGCGGATTCGGCGCTGCCACCGCCGTCGTTGTCAAATCCGCCATGGCCTGTGCACATGGGGAGGCACGCGGGCCATGGGCGCAGAGGCAGGCTCAGGGAGCCGGTGGGGCGCGGCCGTCGGTGCGGGAGCTCATGCCACCACCGTAATCGATCGGGGAGAGAGAGGGAGGGAGTTCGCCGGAGATGAGAGAGAGAACGTGCGGTGAGGAGGAGAGGAAATAAGAGCGTGCATGCGGTGAGGAGGACAGAAGATAAGTGTGTGTGCGGTGGGACGCTTCGTTGTTTTATCGTGGGATCGGATCGTTGTCGGATCGGACGGCTTGCGCATTGTGCACGCGAGCCTGCGCGCTCAGAAAGTAGCATTAGGGATTAAATAAACATATGAAAAACAAGCTTGCAATTGTTTTTTCATGTTATGCCCCCCGCCTCCGCCCCCCCCCCCCCCCCCCCCCCCACCCCCATGGCAGAAACATCAGATTCTCTGAATTTGGCCTTTTCTATAATTAGTTCAATAGCACTAATAAGGCAATCATCCATGCCCAGATTCAATAGGACCTTCAGCTAGCATTCGGTAGGATGAAAACTCAGCCATGAACCCTGATTGACCATCTCCACCAAGAATTCAAAAGCTGTGAGGGCATCAGGAGGATCACCCACTTCAGTCATCTCCCTGAAAAGATTAATGATGTCTCTTAAATTGTTCCGTCTAAACAAAGACTGAATCACAGGGTTGTAAGCTTTTGGAGTAGGCCTAATCCCTTTAATCCGCATGCCTCTTAGAAGTTTTAAAGCAACCTGAGTCCTACCAGCCTTGCATAGACCGTTAATGAGTGTTCCATATGTGACAACATCAATTTCAAATCCATTTGCTGTCATAGTTTCTAATATATCAGCTGCTTTCTTGATGTTCCCCTGCTTGCAATAATGTGTTAGAATAGAATTATAAGTGATATTATTAGGTTGTAATCCTTCCTTCACCATTCGTTCAATAAGTTCTGTTGGGTCCTCAATCCTCTTGGCCTTGCACAAGCCATCAATAAGCGTATTAAATGTGACAGCACTCCTTGAAATACCCTGTGCATGCATTTGATCAAAAACATCCTCAGCTTCTTCTATTCTCATTTTCTTGCATAACGCATCAATTATTGTTGAGTTATATGTCACTGTACTCCGAGGGCAGCCATTGAATTCCATCTCCTTGAACAAATCCAAAGCATTTCCAAGCTTCCCCATTGAGCAAAGGTGATCAATCAAAATGTTGTATGTAACTTCATCAGGGGTGCATCCGCTGGTCTTCATTGTTAGATCCAATCGGATCTCTAAAGGGAGTAGACTCGGGATTAAGATTAACAGTGGGTGAACAAAATCTTAAGATGCATAACAGTAAAGGAGTAAGACAAATAGAGTTAGAGATTCAACCATCTCCGCCCTTGGAACTCGATCCAGCGTCCGCCATAGGTGCCTCTGGATCCCTCTCTTGTTCTGTGCGAAGTGGAGGAAGCCGAGAGTGAGGAAGAGCTGGACGCAGTGGAGTCACGAAGTCGTAGTCGAGGCAGTGGCGGTGGAGGAAGACTTCCCGTCACTTGCTGCGAACCCTGGATCGGATTAGGGTTTGGGGATGTCGGTGGGGGAACTGGTGGCTCGACGAACCTCGTGTCAAGTGCCCCGGCCCCCACCTCCCTTTTATATACTGCAGTGTGACAGGGCCCTCCAACCATTAGTGGGTTGGGCTCCCCGATCAGGAGCGGATCAAGGTAGATCTGGGCCGTTGGGCCCAGTAACTAGAGAGATCAATCCTAACATTCTCCCCCTTGATCTCTTAATAACTTATCTTACTCTTAACTTAAATACTCAACTTATTTGGCTCTATCCCATTATAGAGAAATGCGTCGAGCGCGTCTTGTCATCACAACAAAGCGTCGTTGGACTTGACGGCTACAATACATCTTTCTAATTTGAAACAGAGTTCTAACTGGGCCCTAAATGTTCAGGAATCATAGGCTTTCCCTTAACCCCATGCCGGCTATGTGTCTTCTAAACACGTTGGGTGGTAATCCTTTTGTCAACGGATCCGCTAACATTTTATCTGTACTTATATGCTCAAGACTAATGACATGATCCCGAACTTTATCTTTCACAACATAGTACTTAATGTCAATGTGTTTGGCAGCACCACTTGACCTATTGTTGTGAGCATATTCAACTGCAGGATTATTATCGCAGTATAACTTAAGTGGTTTCTGAATGCTGTCTACCACTGCTAATCCGGGTAAAAACTTCTTAAGCCAGTTCACCTGCCCCGAGGCCTCATAACATGCTACAAACTCCGCATACATTGTGGATGATGTAACGAGAGTTTGTTTGGAGCTTTTCCACGATATAGCCCCACCTGCAAGGGTGAAAATATAACCCGAAGTGGATTTTCTTTCCTCCCCCGCATAATCTGAATCGGAGAACCCTACTATCTCAAGGGAATCTGATCTCTTATAGGTTAGCATGAAGCCTTTTGTGCCCTGCAAATAACGCAAGACTTTCTTTACTAATTTCTAGTGCTCTATGCCTAGATTTTTCTGATATCTGCCAAGTAACCCGGTAACAAAAGCTATGTCAGGGCGAGTACAAATTTGAGCATATTGTAAACTTCCGACAGCGGATGCGTAAGGAACTGATCTCATTTGCTCGAGCTCTATCTGATTCTTGGGGCACTGATGTTCCCCATACTTATCGCCCTTGACTATGGGTGCAGGTGACGGGCTGCACTTATGCATACTATATTTCTTAAGAATCTTATCTACGTATGCATTCTGAGACAAACCTAATACCCCTCTGCTTCTATCACGGTGAATCTCTATCCCCAAAACAAAAGAGGCCTCACCGAGATCCTTCATATCAAAATGTGAGGATAAGAACTTCTTAGTTTCCATTAGCAGACCGACATCATTGCTTGCCAGCAAAATATCGTCCACATATAGAACCAAGAAGATGAACTTACTATTCTTAAACTTTGTGTACACACAGTTATCCTCAACATTAGCTTTAAACCCAAAACGTCTTATGGTGTTATCAAACTTCAAGTACCACTGTCTCGAAGCTTGTTTTAACCCATAAATGGACTTTCTTAGTCGACATCCCATCTTTTCTTTTCCTTCCACAACAAAAACTTTCGGTTATGCCATGTAAACATCTTCTTCAAGATCCCCATTAAGGAATGTCGTCTTAACATCCATTTGATGCAACTCTAAGTCATAATGTGCCACTAGTGCCATTATAATTCTAAAAGAATCCTTACATGAGACAGGAGAAAAAATCTCATTGTAATCAATTCCTTCTCTTTGGGTAAAACCCTTTGCCACGAGTCGCGCCTTATATCTCTCAATGTTCCCTTGGGAGTCACATTTGGTTTTGTAGACCCATTTACAGCCTACTGTCTTGGCTCCTTTAGGAATTTCCACTAAATCCCAAACATTGTTGGAATCCATGGATCTTAGCTCATCTTTCATGGCTTCTAACCACTTATCTGAGTGCTCGCTTCTCATGGCTTGTTCATATGTAGTGGGATCATCCTCCATATGAAACTCTTCGGCCTCATAGACTTCATAATCATCTGAGATAGCTGATCTTCTAACTCTATGTGACCTTCTAATGTTCTCATTATTTGGCGCCATTTAGGGCTGTTGTTGTTCTTCCCCATGCACGACAGGTGGTTCTAATGGCTCCTGAAGGACAGGTTCCAGATTCTCATTTTCTATCGGCAAGGGAGGCTCAACAACAGGCGCTGGCACTACAGTGCTTGACACCATTGGCGCAGCAACAACAGGTAGCATGAAGAATGGTTCCTGAAACATCGGAGTAGGGGCGTGAACCCGTTTTTCCTCTAAGTTAACTTCTTGAACCACCTTGCTCCCCCTGATCACACCATGTTCTAAAAACTCAGCATGTCTTGTTTCTACAAACTTTGTATGCCTGTCAGGGCAATAAAAGCGGTAGCCTTTTGATCTGTCTGGGTAGCCAATGAAATGGCAACTAACAGTCTTAGGATCTAATTTTCCTGAATTTGGGTTAAAGACTTTAGCCTCAGCTGGACAGCCCCACACCCATAAATGCTTAAGTGAGGGTACTCTGTCTGTCCATAACTCATACGGTGTTTTAGGCACCGACTTACTGGGTACACGATTAAGGATATGAATGGCGGTTTTTAATGCCTCCATCCACAAACTTATCGGTAAGGTGGAGTAACTGACCATGCTTCTTACCATATCCATCAGGGTACGGTTTCTTCTTACAGCCACTCCATTTTGCTGAGGTTCTCCTGGCATTGAATACTGAGCAACTATGCCATGCTCCTGAAGGAACTTCGCAAAAGGTCCTGGAACTTGACCATATGGGGTATGTCGTCCATAGTATTCTCCACCACGATCTGATCTTACTATCTTAATTTTCTTGTTGTGTTGATTTTCTACTTCTGCCTTAAATATCTTAAACTTATCCAAAGCTTCTGATCTTTCTTTAATCGGATAGATGTAGCCATAACGTGAGTAGTCATCAGTGAATGTTATAAACGAGTCATAACCATCCACACTCATGACGGGAAACGGTCTGTGGCGGAACCGTCCTGATTATAAGAGTTCAAGTACTGTCTTAGTCAAATCCGTCTGACTTCGACTCATACTTGATCCCATATAACCCCGGTAGTCTGGAAATCTCGAAGGATTTCTATCACCGTACATCATACAGGATCGCATCGTTCAAGGATTACATTCGCAAAGATACATCACAGAGACATGAAACTGAATTTAAAATATCAGAGTGCGAATTAAAAACGGAGTTATTACAATACCGAGTTTAAAAGTGCGGAAGCTGAAATAGTTTAAAACACGACCACCACACATGTGGTCCAAATAAAACATTGTTTGATAAATCCAACTCACACAACTCACTCTTCCCTTTTTAGATAATGTGCCACTAGAAGTCTCAGACCAACAAAAGAAAAGGGAAGCTTCTGGACGACCCTGCCCGGGGCCTACTCCTCATCACCTTCCACTGGGTAGAGGCAGTGCTTACAATAGCCAAAGTAGACCTGGCCATCTGCAACAAACGGGATAAACCCTGAGTACGGGGATGTACTCAGCTAGACTTACCCGTCCAACTGAAAATAAAGACTCCAAGGGTATGCAAGGTCTTTTGGGTGGAGCTAGGATCTTTTAGTTGCGAAAAGCTCAAATTCAGATAAGAGGTAATTGATGATAATGATGAGCTGCCATTTTTAGACCTATTCCTTAATTCTAGGTTTTTCACCTGTACTAGAGCACTCACTTGAATCTATCAATCAATAATATAACCATATCCAGTTGACTTATCCACATTTTAGTTGAACCTTAACTCATCACATGGAGTTGTATCGTGGTGAAGCTCGTCATAGTTTCCCACTAACCGGGGGAGACGGCGACTCGAATCGAATTCCAAACCAGCTGGTGAAAGACCTTTAATACCAGCCCACACTTTCCCCGTCGGGTCCATGCATTGGGCAACCGCTCGACGCTTGTTCGTGGTGGTAATCGTCGCGGTTCAAGCACGGACCGCCCAATTGGAACCTGGCGATGGCCTCACGCGGCAGATCGCAATTTCCATACTAGAGGGCGCGACACGTGTCGAAACCGGCCCGAACAGCTTCTAACCGGCTTTGGGGTCGATGATTACGGCACCGACATATCCCTAAGTAAAAGGGCGCGTTCAAAAATGAACGAGGGCCAACATCGATACAAACCTACACGATCCAACGGACGGACTGCCCCCAAGTTCCAACTTGGTGCCTTGCCTTCCAGTTGACCGTATTTCATTACTACTCAGGTTCTTTTCCACGATAGCAAATATAGCCAACCGTGATCCGGTAACTACCCATCAGGGTATTACGGGAAAAATTCTTAACTACTACTTTTATTAAGCAAGGTAAGCAATTCTATATTATAAATAAATAACAGGATAACAATGCAGATATTAATCAATAACCAAGGGATGGTAATGCAGCAAGTAGGATTCATTCCAACTCCTAAACCTAATGCATCACAATATAAAAGGACTCAAGAAATTTTAATTGCAAAAGATGGGAGGCTTAATATGCTCCGGGGCTTGCCTTGGGAGAAGACTGAGGCCTCGTGGGAGGGGCACTCAGGCAGGTTAGTGTCGCTTGCGGGGTCGGCTTCCTCGGCCTGCTGAAGCTCCGGGATCTCCTGCTCGACGTTTGTCTCCGGCTCCTGGTCTTGTTCCTGAGCTGTCGATCCTATTGTATGCGGTAAATTAAATAATTAATGCGGGGTGCAGGATATGGTGGTATGAAAGAACATTTCTTGCAAACCAACAAAACCAACTTGTTGAACCACTTTTGACATTGAGGTAAATACTTATTTATTTCATAAAACAAAATCCATTAATTTACCTATTCCTTATTTAGAAATTCCAAAGAAATTCAGGTTTGGACTGCAAGTGCATTTTTCTGAACGCAGAAAAATCCACAAAAATTCCAGAAGGCAATTAACACCTGCTGGACTTCACTGAACAATTTCCAGCTAGAAATAAAATTCAGAACTGCAGATATAAAAATAACAAATAAACTGCTCAAAAGGTGCTTTGAACTAACTCTATTACAGAAAAGTGTCCAACAACAGATTACATATTTTTCTTAGTTACTTTTACAGAAAACATTACTACTCAAGAAATCTTACTACTAGAGCATGCATATAGCGATCTACCCAAATTTCCAAAGTTTTATTCCTATTCCATCCATTGAACTACAACACTTCTGAAAAAGGGCAAAATATCTATTTTTATAATTTTCCCAGATTCTATACAGATAATTATACTTATCAAGAAAGTTTCAAGAACAGTGTTGCTATATTATTTCCTACATGGATTTCCAAAGGAAAACACAGAAAAGCACATTTGTAAAGCAACTCCAGATTTCTTCACACAACAGATCATTCTTACATTTTTCATAGCTTGATCATCACAAACAGAAACTACATAAATTTTCCCATATTTTATTTCAACATATAAAACACCTTAATATTTATTCTAAGAAATCAGCCAAAAAGGACTTTTAATCATAACAGAAACTTTTTCTACAAAAATAGTGCATCATATATTTTTCACAGGTGCCAAACAGGATAATAAACTTACACAAAATTTTCCAGGAATTAACTCAACCAGAAAACACTTATTTCCATTTATCACAACAAAAGCATATAAACTGAATTAAATAAAAACAGTAAAATAAACTTCTACCAAAAATACTTTCATATTTTTCCATGATAGATCTACTCATAAGCAAGCTAGCAAAACTGAAAGTACTTCATTTGGACTTTTAAAACGAGCTACACAAAAATAACAAGCATTTCTGGAAAATAAAACCTAAAAAGGAAAACATTGAAATCATCCCGGCTTGGCTTGCGTGAGCGTGGTCCATGGACCAAGAGAGGCTGACGCGCGGGGTCCGCTGGGTCAACGGGACCCACCCGTCAGAGAGAGGAAACAGGGGAGAATTGGTGACCGGCGAAAGCTCGTCGACGGTGAGGTCGCCGGCGGTGAGGCTATGCTCGATAGAATCGTCTCGACGAGGCGCATCCAGCGGTGGTGTTGGTTTGGCCAGAGGGTGACCGTAGCTCGCCGGCGACGAGCCATGGCGGACGGTGGCGGTGGTGAGGCTCGGCTTGGCCGTGTCCGGCGGTCGCCGGAGAAATTAGGAGAGGCGAAAGCTTACATGAACCCTAGGGAGGCTATCGGAGGGCTCGGCTTGGCTCGGGAAGCTCCGAGGAAGCTTGGCCTCGGGCATGGCCTCGGCGGCGGCCATGGTGCTCGGCTGGAGGTAAAGAGAGAGGTGGGGGTCGGTAGCGTTGAGGCTGGTCAGTGTTCTCACCTTGCCTTGGCTCGGTGAGGCTCGAGGATGAAGGAAGGAGGCAGTGGAGCTCAGGTCAGGGAGGAACGGCGTCGTGGGCTCAGCGGTGGCGATGGCGTCCGCGACGGCGCTCTTTGAGCTCCGACGTCAGCGAGGCTCGGCCGGTGGTGCGGAGGTGCGCACCGTGCGTTCGAGGTGAAGGCGAAGCTCGGTGCGGGAGGAATCGGACGGCGAGGCTCTGGTGTGGCCGGAACGGCGAAGGGGGTTTGCGGGGGTGGTCGCGGCGAGCGGGGGAGCGCTCGGCTCGCGTTCGTGCGTGGGTGAGAGTGCGAGCGAGAGTGGGAGAGTGTGTGCGGGTGAGTGAGGGAGCGGAGAGAGCGCTTGGGGTCTTGGCCGGGGCCTTGGCCGGCCGGTGGTGGTGGCGAGGGCCACGGCCAGCGGGCGACGTGCGGGCAGCAGGGCTCGGCAGACGAGGCGCGCGCGGAGAGGGCGAGCGCGATAGCTTGCATGATCGCGCGGGGCACGATCGGGCGAGGAGTGGGCGAGAGAGATTTTGCTCAGGCATCGCCGACCATGTGGCGCGGACGCCGGCGTACGGCGCGGGCGTGCCAGCGGCGCTGTCGGGGCGGGCATGCGCGGCGCGCGCGAGCGCGCGAGAGCGGGCGCAGGCGAGCTGGGCCGGCGTGGCGCGAGGGTGCGCGCGAGCGGCGTGGGCAGGCGCGGCGGGTGGGGCCGAAAGGCTAGATGGGCCGAAAGTGAGGCGCGGGAGAAAAATCGTTTTCCTTTTTCTTTTTCCAAAATCTTTTCAAACTTTGACCACTCAAAACAGTTTCAAAAACTTCAAATTAGGTTTTGACCCAAAAATAAAAGTTGCTCAAAATAATTTTCTCTACAACTTTCATATAAGACACTTTTTCTGAAAACCATTTTTACAACCTCCACATAAATAAAGCCAATTTTGTAACATAAACCATTTTCTTTGCCTCATTTTTATTTAACAAACTATTTTGAACTAGGTCAAAACACCAAGATGAAAAGCACTCTACTCAATATTCTCTATTTTATAAAACTCCTTGCCAAAACAGAAATCCATTTAAATCATCAAGTCAAATAGAAATCCAGAATCCAATAATTAAACAAAGGCAAAAAACACTCTTATGCACATGAAATGATGCAATGCATCGCTTATGCTTCTTTAGTAGCTAATTGCAGTGCCTAATGCAGTGCTTGACACTAGGGTGTCACACGGTCCACATATGTCGGTGTGGATTATTTCTAAAGTCCCCGCACTTCGTTTGACATTTTTCTTAATTTTCTTAACGTACTTACCTTTAATACAATCAACACATTGATCTAATTCTGATAGTTCTAATGGCGGAAGAATTTCAGTTTTGACTAATCTATCAATTCTCCCCCTCGAAATGTGGCATAATCGACAATGCCACAATTTCGAAGAGTCAACCTGAATATTCTTACGCTTTTTACTTACATTCATAGACGAGGAAGCAATCTTATTCTCAGAACTTATAACATTAACATTCTCAGAGATGAATAACAAATAAAGTTTGTCTTGTCGGAAGGCAAGACCAACACACTGATTATTAAAAAATATCTTACACTTGCCATCTCCAAAATGACAAGTCAATCCATCATCATCTAACTTAGACACACTTATTAAGTTTCGATGCAAAGAAGGAACATAGAGTACATCATGAAGCCTAAGTACAAAACCATTTACTAATTCTAATGATACGTCTCCAATGGCTTGGACGTCGGCTTGTACTCCATTAGCCACCTTAATGGTTCTTTCTCCTCTTTGCAGGGTCTTCCTCGTAGCGAACCCCTGAAAAGAATTAGCAACATGAGTAGTTGCACCTGAATCAACCCACCAAGTGGATTTGTCATAACTTAGAAACAAGGATTCATCTACAAATGTAATAATATCCTCACCATTCTTACTCAGGAACTTCAGGAACCCAGGGCAATCTTTCATCCAATGCCCCCTTTCCTTGCAGTACATGCACTGATCTTTGTCTACAGGGATCTTCTGTCCTTTCTGGTACTGAGGCTGAGATGGGAACTGTGGCTGAGATGGGAACTGAGGGTGAGATTGGAACTGAGAGGCCTTTCCCTTGGCATTAGCATTGGAGGATGAGCTGCCATCCCACTTTGGTTTCCCTTGTGGTTTAGCATTCTTATTGAAAAACTTTCTCTTATTATCCTTCACATAGAGAGCAGAGTCCCCATGTGAAGCCTTAATGCGCTCTTCCTCTTGCACACACATACTAATGAGCTTGTCCATGTTCCAGTCATCAGGCAACATTGCGTAATTGACACAA
This sequence comes from Coix lacryma-jobi var. lacryma-jobi, assembly GCA_009763385.1. Classification (NCBI taxonomy): domain Eukaryota; kingdom Viridiplantae; phylum Streptophyta; class Magnoliopsida; order Poales; family Poaceae; genus Coix; species Coix lacryma-jobi. The sequence continues at coordinate 147,795,655 of CM019823.1, forward strand.
AATGTGTAAAACTCACTTGGCAGTGAGGCAAAGATCATGTGAATGACAAATGGATCAGGTAACTTAATTTTCATGGACTCAAGCTTAGCTGTTATGATGCTCATTCTTAGTATGTGATCTCTAACGCCACCACCATTGTATTTCTTATTGCATAGCTCTTTGATAAGAGCACTTGCCTGAGACTTAGTAGTTCCATGGAACTGATTCTTAACATGTTCTAAATACTCAGTAATGGTGGGTGTCTCAGGGATAGACCCTCTGATAGGCTCTGAAATCGTGGCCTTAGCTAAAGTGAGACATTTCTTATTGGAACTATCTCATTGCCTTTTCTCTAAGTCACAGGACATCCTCTTATCAGCATGATCCTTTTGCATGTCGCAAAAGCGGCATCTTCCTCATTCTCCTCTCTCACTGGCTCCTCTGGAGCAACAGGACACGGTGAAGAGAGAGCAAGGTCATTGTTCGTCATGACCAAGGCTAACTCAAGCTGCTCGCGCCACTTCTTATAGTTGTTCCCAGTCAGAGGTGGAATCTGAGCGATCCAATTGATTCATGAAAACCATTGACAGAATAGTGAGATATTTTAACATAAATAATATCTTATCCATAAAATTGCATGTTTTAAAACAACGTTGGTCAGTATTAAAACATACAATTCCTTCTACATTATTTATACATCACCGTTGGGCAGAAAGTAAAAATAATGCATAAATCTGATAAAACTAAAACATTTATAATATTGATATAATCAACGTTGGTTAGAATATAACAATATTATAAATTTTTTGATTTTCTAAAATTTAATAATTGTTCTAACAATTAAATTCTCCCGTTGGTTCAAATTTAATTAAAGAACAAAAATAAACTTTGCAGCGGAAAACGTGACTGAATAAACTTATACTTATTTTCTGATATTCTCTGGAAATTTATCCCGTTGGTTCAAAATTTACAGATATTTTAACTTAAAAATTTGTGTCTAAAAATGCTCTGAAAAGGAAAAAACTGCTCCTTAAAACTGATGGGCCAAAAGTGGAGCGGGGTGGCCCGCGGCCTGCCCTACCCGCGGTCTGCTTCCGCGCGCAGGATGCGCTCCCCAGCCTGGGCCGGCGCGGCCCGCTCCGCGGCCTGCTTCGCGCGCCCCGCCTGGGCCGGATCTGGCCCGGCCGATCTCGGCCGCTTGATCTGATCGGACGGCCGAGAGCGAAAATCGGAGGAATAAAAACCCCAACTCCACCGGCGCCCCTAGGAAACCCTAGTTCATTTCTCTCCCTCTCGCCTTCTCTACTGCGCGCAGAAAACGGCGGCGCTGCCGCAAAACGACGACGGCGCAGGGGAAAGCAGGTGCCGCTGCGCGGCCTCTCGCCGGTGCACGCGCTCCCCTCTGGGTAGAGCGCGTTGCTGTCGAGTGGTGACGCTTCGGCACCCCGGCGGCCTTCTTCCGTGCCACTCCTGCACTGAGCAGGAGCGCCTCCGCTGGTGCCGCACGACGGCGGTGGAACACGAAGCCTCCGGCGGGCCCTCCGCCGGTGTGCGCACAACAGGTAGGAGATAACTCTCTGATACTTAGGGTTAGGATTTTGGGCGAAACCGATTCTTCCTTTCCCCCCCCCCCCCCCCGATCTAGATCCGGATCGGTTTCTTAGTTTCTGATGCTTTTTGTTTGGCCCGGGACGATACTCAGGATATGTCGCTCGGCGGCCAAACAAAACTTAGGGTTCTTAGTTGGTTTCTTACTCTGAAAAATCCCGATCTAGGTATCTTAGTCCTCCGATACCATTGTTAGATCCAATCGGATCTCTAAAGGGAGTAGACTCGGGATTAAGATTAACAGTGGGTGAACAAAATCTTAAGATGCATAACAGTAAAGGTGTAAGATAAATAGAGTTAGAGATTCAACCATCTCCGCCCTTGGAACTCGATCCAGCGTCCGCCATAGGTGCCTCTGGATCCCTCTCCTGTTCTGTGCGAAGTGGAGGAAGCCGAGAGTGAGGAAGAGCTGGACGCAGTGGAGTCACGAAGTCGTAGTCGAGGCAGTGGCGGTGGAGGAAGACTTCCCGTCACTTGCTGCGAACCCTGGATCGGATTAGGGTTTGGGGATGTCGGTGGGGGAACTGGCGGCTCGACGAACCTCGTGTCAAATGCCCCGGCCCCCACCTCCCTTTTATATACCGCAGTGTGACAGGGGCCCTCCAACCATTAGTGGGTTGGGCTCCCCGATCAGGAGCGGATCAAGGTAGATCTGGGCCGTTGGGCCCAGTAACTAGAGAGATCAATCCTAACATTCATCTCCTCAAACAACCGAATGCCAAGATGAGGATCTCCTACCTTGCAAAGGGCATTGATCAGAATATTGAAAGTATAGACACTGGAGAAAGTCCCTTCACAGTTAGCTGACGTGCAAGGTCCAATGCTTCCTCAAGACGATTCTGTGAGGCAGAATTCCTTTAGCCTCATCTGATTTACAATTCGTTTAGCCTCATCAAGCTCTCCATTTTTACTGAGGCAGTTGATAACAGTGTTTTAGGTGAAGACATCAGGATCATGGCCCTCCTGAAGCATCAGATCCATGACTTTCAAGGCATGGCTGACATGCCCATTGTGACACAGCCCGTGAACAGAAGTGTTATACGTGACCTGATCAGGTTCAAATCCATCAGCAATCTCTTGCTGTAGGCATCTTCAGAACGTTAACAATAGCAAATTAATCAGAACGTTAACAGTCATCAACATCAGGCTGAATCCCTCGACCAGTCATCTCGTTGTAGACCGACTCCAGGAGCTTCATCTTGCTCCCGCGTAGCTCTCGACGAAAGACCGCACCATTGCTCCCGCGTAGCTCTCGACGAAAGACCGCACCACGCCAGCCCTGACCTCGTGCCCTTCCCGCCGCATCTCCCGGACAAGCCCCTCCATCAGGTCGAACGCGCCGGCAGTGCCGAGCTTCTGGATGATCTCCTCGTACACGGCACGGCTCGGGGCGAAGAACGCACCGGCGATGCAGAGCTTCTGGATGATCTCTTCGCATACTGTCGCCAGGCCGGATCAAGCTTGACGCCTCCTTGTTTTTGGATGATAAATTAGACAGAGGAAAGCGCCACAAAATGAGGTGAAGAAAACTCAATTAGTGGCTAGTAGCAGCACTAGTAGAGATAAAAAAAAAATAAAACAATATACACACGGCTTCACGACACTAGTTTAGATTGTATCCCTGCTACTGTTTTTTAGACGTAAAATCTGCTCAAAGTACTGAATGCTAGTACAAGCTCTATTGGTTACTCCTCGACCGGATCCCTACTCCTTAATGTGTCGTATGTAGAACTTTGCCTCTAATCGTGCATCCATCCACGGTTCTTGTTCTGCTATTGCTTTTTCATCATCGGTGACAACATCTAACTACATTGGCCTCCTCTATTTTTGTCATTGTCTTCCTTTGGATTCGGGCTTGAATCAGGCATGAGCCTTTTCTTGCCCGTTTCTTGCTGTACTCTGTTGTTAGTTGTATTGGTATGAAGTGCACGAGGTAACATTGTTGCACACCTAGAACTGCGGTCAAATTCTCTACAACATAGGTACCCTGCACAAATCCTAAGACAACTGATTATGAAGAAAAAACAAAAATACTTCTCATCCATCTAAAAAGTCATGATCTTATCTTATAAGAAAGAGAAACACCATTAGCGCCTGTGAATCTATACTATATGGTTAACGAATCTTAGGAGAAGGGGTAGAAAAATACGCTAACTAATAATAGCATTTATTGTTAATATTTTTAAAGATTTTATCTTTAGAAGTAAATTAATAGTAAGAAGTTCCATACTATATTATGTACCATTGAAGCTTCTCTGTTCCTATAGGAGCAATAACTTTGTATCATCTTTTTAATTGTGTTGTTCATATCAGAAGTAGAACATAATCATATACCTGAATAAAATAAACGTTGTATTCCTTCTTGCGTTTGACCTGAGTAAATGATGCAACACAATTAGTGCTTTTATTGAACAACTGTTCATCACATATTTTTTAAAAGTGATAATATACCTCTGGCGACAGTATTTAATGATGTGCCAAAGTACACCCTACACCTTTCGAAGTTCCAGAAAACATCTCTTTTTATTTGTATAGGTGAATGGATAGATGAATGATCTGCAAAAACCTAGAAAAACGAATGCTATATTTAGTTAGTCAACATAAACAGTTTACTTTTGTGTATATAAGAAGACACACATATATAGAGAGTACGTAGTGACTACTAGAAGAACAATGATGGAAAATAGAGTACCTCATTTATTTGAAAGTATGTACCATCCAATGGAAATATTTCTCTATTTGCAGTCCGACAAGGTATCTGTTTATGAAATAATAATGTAGTTTCGAATTATTCATAGATCTTCAAATTCGAGTCTCTCAAGAGAAAGCTTGCATCATTCTTGCAATATTTTCAAAAGCGTGCGGTTATAAGTGGTAGATGAGATTAAAGCACACCAACTCACCAGAATTGTAGCATCCACACTATGGTCATTGTAATCACGAATTATAAAGAGGTAAGGGTTGCAATCACCATGAACCCTTGGTTCAAACTAGTAATCCAAAGCAATTCATCATATGAGTTTGTTACTTTCATAGAGAGTAATACATAATTCAGATTAACTATAAAAAATAGAAGAATGAAGCTAACAACTACTAACCTTGTCCAAGATTTCATGCCCATCTGGGATTATGTACCTATACAATGCAAAAGTGGCATATCAGAAAATAGATATATGCATATTTTAAGGTATTTTGTAACACATTTTTTTACTATCTTAATTAAAGAAGAAATCATGTCATACGCAAGGTACTCTGTTCGTAGACGGTATCTTCTTTGAATCGGGATTGGATTGTCACGTGGATGGATCAAAACCATATCTGTTCCATGTGATAGCTCTGTCGTTGCATTTTGAGTAGCTTTCATTGGTCGAATATCATAATATGGGGTATCTTCTATATCAACAATATTGTTGTACTCTTGTCCATACTCTTCCTGATACTCTTTATACTCGTCCTCACTTGATGATTCTTGATATTCATATGGTGGAGTTGGTGGTATCTCAATAATAGGCTCGGTGCTATGCCTTTTTGTACTTTCCTCCATTTCAATTTGGCACTGATACATGTGTTCATGATGACTTGGTTTGACTATTACATCATCATGTATTCTTTCATCCATGTTTGTTTGCCCTTTTTCATACTGCTGACGATACTTCAAAAGGGCGTCATGCCTAGCGCTATTAAGAAACATCGCATCTCATTATTTTCTTCATTGGAACAAAGTGAACTTAATAATGAATATTTATGAAAAGACAAATTAAAATGGTGTAGCTTTATGAATAAGTAGGATGACTAGAAAGCTTTACATTTACTTTCACGGGTTGAAACCTTTATATGTTTAGCTTCTCAAGCTAAAGAAAAATTATAAATACAAACAACATATTACCAATGATGTATTAAATAAACTATATATTGAAGCTAACCTTTTAAAGAGACTTTTGTAATACTTGCAATCTTCAGTAAACGGGCACGCGCCACAATTCGGTTGATTTTTGGTGCATATTGACTATCATAGCAAATAAATCACATCATTAGTACTAGGAAAACAATAAAACCATTTACATACCTTTCCAAGAAAAACAAATCAATTTACATACCTTTCCAAATGTTATTTGTTGACAATGCAATTCATACCTATATTTATCATAATATTAGATTCTATATATATTATAGTATTCTATGGACAAAATTCTAGGAAAGCAACTAGATTAGCTGTTTAAACTATAGAACTTACCGTTTGTGTGAAGGAATATTGCAGAATAAGGGCTCAAGATACTCCTGAATTTTAGCCATGACAGGTTCTCTTTAAATGGACAAAAGATTACGATGAGGAACATTAAAGTTCGAGTATGTAAATATAAATGGCAAAAACTAAAATATTATCTTACTTGTCCACCATATGAAACTCTATAGAATCACCTAAAGGTTGAAGTGGGACCCATCCTAACCTTGTCACTATGCGAGCTACATTTACATCAACCTAAAATAATAAGAAGAATTTGTCAGAATTTTGTTAGTTCTAAATGCACTTTCTTATGACAATAACTATTTTAATTTGGAAGTGGTAGCTTACTGGAAATCCTCTGTGCCTCAGCGATAGGAGACGGATGCAGTCAACACTTTTGTATCCAATCCCTATTATACTCTGTAGATACTTCCTGAAAGATCAAAAAGAAAATACTAATACTTATTCATTTTGTACCTATAATTTTTTTTATTTGCAAAAATATAAACATGTACTATCAATTCACTAAAATGAATATTTTAGCGCCGCTACTCTTCAAAGTCCCTTAAAAATTCACATTTTGCGTAAATCCTGCAATTACTAATATGGGTATATAAATATATGTCTTACTTTGCCTTTGCACGGGGGATGTATCTGAGCCACTCGAGGTCGATGCTTCTTTGGTCTCTCTTGATCCGAATAAGTAAAAGCTATAGAAAATGTACAAGATCAGATAATAAATGAATAAAAGTTATAGAAAGTACACATGATCAGATACGTTCATTTCGACGACTAGAAAAATTAACTTCATTACAACAAACAAAATGAAGGAAAAGGTACAGCTTTATAAAAAAAACTATGATTTCACAAAGACAATGCAATAGAGTTGTAAAATTAATGAAAAATAATAAAAAGTAGACATTTTAACTAACACAGTAAATGTTATGCTTGTAAAACAAAATTTAGATTGAAATGTCTTCGTGATCCCTTAGATGCCTAATTCTATGGTTTATTTTATAAAATTATTACCTAGTGAGAAACCTTGGTATACATGTTATTAGAAATACTATCTAACATTTATAATAAAGTTTGACTCGATTTGTAGAAATTTCGTGCAATATTTGTATCCAAATAAATATGTTATAAAACTATATTCAAATATCTTTCCAATGATACTAATTATGTATAAATATTATTTTTTTAATATTTGTTTAGTCAAAGTCATTGCTTATTAGGAAGTGAAAATAACAGTTATTTTAGAATAAAGGGAATACATACTAGTATTCTGAATGTCATCTGGCTTTGAGTCCCACGGTCCTTGATACATTCTACAATTTCACTAAACGGTGCATTCATAACACCCTCCCAATCAATTGTTTCATCTATTTCCTCCTTCTGATACCCATTTTTGTAGGCTTCCTCGAGCAAGTATTTCCAACAAGAGGTATCGTTCTCTAGGAAAGATTTAACATCCTGCAAAATTTTCGTGGCCGTCGGTTTCTCAAAACTTTCCTTCAACACCTTCTTTATATGCTGATTATCCCTGTCCCAATTTGATATTTTTCCTGTTCTGAGCGCTGCAATGAGCTCGTTTATGTGCTTTTTATCGCATCGTCGTCCAGACACTCCTAAATCACATCCATTTGTTATCAAAGCTATATTTGTACTTCCGCCAGCATTGCTTCCATTCTTCGCAAAGGAGAACTTTGCGGCAATATTCATGAAAACATTGCTGAAAAATCCAAAATGATTGTTAGTTAATTAGGACTGTCGTCCAAAAGCAATTCATTCTAAAAGTAATTAATCAAATAAAAAAATGAATATAATATGAGTTCAGCCTACCTACCTTGATGTAACGTCAGTGACATTTTGTGTTAGGAACGTACCGACCACAGAAGTAAGTACAGATGCTTTCCAATTTGAAAACTCCCTTTTACCTGTTTGTACATTACATGCACACGAAAATATATATATCAGAGTCGATTTCTTTGTGTTAATTAATTCACTCAAACATATCAATCGATCATTACAAACTACAAACTTTATATAAGACTGTAGTCCTTATACAAATAGTACTATGAAATACAACTATAGTGCCAGATAGGGTCGGCTGTATTAGTGACTCCTAAACAACACAAATATAACATATTGGGGAAAATGAACTTGAGAACGGTTAGAGATACTCTAAGTACCTAATAAATTATCTATAACCATATAAAATATGACTTTGCTACCGCGTGCACGCTACTTCCGACGCCGCCTTCGCCTCTTCTTCCCCACCTCCGAGCGGCGCGCTCCTCAGCCTCTTCTTCCCCACCTACGAGCTCATCCCACTGCTTCCTCTCCGACGTCGGATCCAGCGACGCCGTCCTTGGCTCCGGTGAGTCCCCCCGCCTCCACCACCTCCCGCCGCCCCCGCCGCCGGCAAGCTAGGGTTTCGCTGGAGCTCCGCCGCCACGGCGCGGCCGCGGACCTCCGGCGAAACGCTATCTCACCGGTGGTGCCACCTCCTTCCCCTGCCCCCTGCCCCCTCCCCCCGTCGCCGCCGCCATGGCCATGGCGCCCCCGTCCCTCCCTGGCCCGGCCGCCGTTGCCGCTGCCAGGGCCCCTAAGCGCCGCCCACCGGCCATCCCCACCGCCGGGCCTACCTTCCTCCCCCGGCCGGCCCCTTCTAAAGCCGCCGGAGTTGGGGGAAAAGGTGGCGTGGCTCGCTGGAATACTAACCAACGCCGGAGGTGGGGAAGAAGGGCAGCAGGGTGGGCGCGGACGTCGCGAGGAGGAAGAAGCGGGCGTCGGTGCGGAACTGCGGACGAATCGACAGCCGAGGAAAGCAGCAGCAAGCATCGAGCGACGGACGAGCTAAGGTATGCGTGTCGAGCGCCGAAATCGCGCACGCTTGGAAACTATCATTTCCGATAAAATATATGCTTTATTGTAGCGTACGGGTAATTGTGCTAGTAAATAAAAAACACACAAATCATGTATATGATATAAACTCAGAAATTATATTAGTAACACATGCTAATAACGTTAGTTACCGATGATTGCTCGCGCAGGCCCCATGAACTTATCCACCAAGACGTGCACCCGCCGGCGCTCATCTTCCAGCTCAGGGCACTCCGGGATGTCGTCGAGGTCGTCGCCCAAGCACGTCTCATCCGATCGCAGCAGCTGGTTATACGCCGCCTGCATCGCAGGGGTGATGCGCACCAGCTGTCGCAGCGTCTTGGCGTCGGGGACCGCCACAGACTCGAACGCCCAGTGCGGCACATACATGACCTCCGTTCCAGCGGTCTCGTTGCGAACGACGAGCGCCATGGCGATGGGGTCGTCATCATCAGCAATGTCATCTTCAACCTCGTCTTTATCAGCGGCCCGCTTCTCGCTGCTGTAAGGCTTGAGGACAAGTTTGTCCACCCGTCTTGTCGGCATCGCCTGCTTCTTCTTCTTCTTCTTCTTCTTCTTCTGGCCCTCAGTGGCGCCCTGCCGCCGCCCATCTGCCGTGGAAGTATCGGTGTCGACGGCAACGGCGGCGAGGGACGGGATGTGCAGCTTGGCGAGGGACCTCAGGTTGTCCATCAGCTGTGCTCGGCTGTAGGAACGCATCGGATTCGGATCCATCTTCGCCGATGCTAACATGCGGGATGGCTTCTTGACGTCGCCGTCGTCGTCGTCGTCCTCCAAGACCAGCTTCGCGAGAGATCTCAGATTGTCCATGAGCATGGCCCTGCTGAAGCAGCGGAGCGGTGTGCTGCTGCTGCCGTCGTCGTCCCGCAGGTCGAGCCTACGGCGCACCAGCAGGGGGTTCCCGTCGCCGCCGCCACCGCCATCGGCCTTTTGCTCCAGATCGAGCCTACGACGCACGGGGTTTTCGACCACGCCATCACCGGCTTCCGTCCTCGTCCTCTTCTTCTTGTTCAGCGTGCGGACCGCCGCTGCTTTTGGGGTTTTGATCTTCCATGGGTGAAGAATCTTGAATCTGGTGTCCTTCTGCGAAGGATTTTTTCTCCTCGTTGATTTCGGAGCTATGGCAGGTGGAGGAGTTGAAGATTCCATCGAAGACGACGTGGGTGTCATGCTTGGGGAAGATGACGTAGCAGATGGGACGGCAGCCGCCAGGGAAGGGCGCTGTTGCGTTGCGCCTTCTGCTTCTGCGTTCTGCCTCGGAAGCGATGAGATCTACTCCTATCCCAATACGTACGTCCGTTCCCGGCTCCGCAGCGAAGCCGTTGTAGTCCGATTTATTGCGCCGACATGTACGGCCCCCACCGGCCCATCTACCGGCTCCCCCTCCCCCGCACGGCGCCGACATGTGGCGCCAGACTCGCACCCGCGACGCGTAGGGCACTTACCAGAGGCGGAGGCGGAGACGCTGCGGAAGGCGCGCGACCCGGCGCGCGTGCCTCCCTGACAACATCGTGCTCACGATCACGACCGCTAGCCCCCTGCAGGTCGTGCTCTACAGCCGCCAGCTCGAGCACGCTCGTGCCCTTCCGCTTCCATGAGTCCACCGCGGCCATCACCGACCCCGACCCCGACGACGCCGGCATCGCCATGCTCCACGTCGTCGCCCCACCACGCCCTTCCCTACTTGGCTGCTCCGAGGACCCAGGGGGACAAGCGCCGCGAAGAAGGACCCGTTGAAGGAGCTCCGAGCAACCGAAGAAGCGCGTCCACTCTCCGCTGCTGTCACCTGCACTCCTGCAGTATCTTGGGTCAGGGTTCGAGTTCGAGCCCCAGGCCGGTAAGCTGCGTCTCACCTCTCCCCTGACCTCATCCAATTGTTTCCTTTTGGAAGCCTGTGCTTGCACGGGCATGAATCTTTTTTTTTTTCAGCTACTACAGAAGGTATTTTCGGCTACTACCGAAGCTGCTATTACGGATGCTGTTTTTTTTGCTTTGCTCGATGGGATTACTGTTCAGAAGGCACCAAGTAAGACTGGATTTTCCTTTCAACAATCAACATTTGATGCCGAGAGAGTCTATGCCTGCACAGGCATCTGATTCTTCCTGCGAAATTGAATAATACTCCCTCCATCCCAAATTATAAGACGTTCCAAGAATCCTGGAGAGTCAAACTTTTCCAACTTTGACCAAATTTATATAAAAATATAATAATATTTATGATACCAACTAAGTGCAATTAGATTCTCTATTGGTTATATTTTCATAATATACATATTTGATGTTATAAATCTTCATATTTTTCTCTATAATTTTGGTCAAAGTTGAAAAACTTTGACTCTCCAAGATTCTTGGAATGCCTTATAATTTGGGATGGAGGGAGTAGTACTGAAAACTTAGGTGTCCCTCTTTTGCAGCCTATTATGAAAGCAAGTAACAGGAACACCGGAATATTGATTAATGGGTGAGCGATTACAAGACCTGAACTGCTAAGCCATATGGTTTGCAATCATATGGGTTTTTAAGATGATGCAGAAAAATCTGGCTTCATCCCTCTACTACTTGATCTTGACATATGTTGCTATCTGAATTTTAAAAACAAAAATAAAAGACATGTTTGTTTTCAGTTGATAGGACTCCAGTGTGCTCAGAAACCTCACTTTTGGTTGAACGCTGATGGGATTTACCAAGAGGAAGGCCAAAAACTATTAAAGGAAAGATTTGAAAATGCCTATTTTTTTTACCTGCTTTTTTTTTCTTAGTTCATTGGTGAAATATGTTGCAAAGAAGAATACATTATTTTTCTCTGCAAGTTACTGCCCTTGTAAAAGATTCTGATTTTGCTAAGGTTTCTGTAATGTTGTGCTTCACCTGTTCGAGAGTTCCGATCCTGGCTGATAAGTTCAGTTAACGTTTCGCAACTGCAGGTCTAGAGCAGTCCATAATGTGTTCATAACATGTATAGCTTGGAGCATATCTGAGGTGTGACCGAAAGATCTTTCATTTCATTTTCTTTCTTTATTCTACTATATTGTGTCTCATTCTCACCAACAACTGCAAATAGTGTTGACACTATATGGTGTCATGTCCTTACTCCAGACTTACCAGTACACGGTATAATCTGTCTCATCATTTTAAGAAAAAAGGTAAAAAAATGAGTTGATCAGACGGCAACACTGTTCTCAAATCTCAATGCATTGGCATGCCGATATTCAGATGAAAAGAGTACTAACAAGTAACAGCCATTGATACACATTGACGAAAACATCGTTAGACTATGCTGATATTTGTAACTCTGCCTGCCACAAGTGATTGCTCTTTTTTTTTCTGCAGGTTGTTGTGAATCTGGATTATGCGATGAGGTCACTGAGTATTCCCCTATTCCACTTTCGAAAACATTTTTGGATTTGATTCTTAAGGGTGCGTTTGATTCATGGGATGGAGCCATTCCATCCTATTTCAATTTCTAGACTGATTGGTTCACAGTCACGAGAATGGAGCCATGCCAATACATGAATATTCCCTTGAGATGAGAAGAATCCCTGCTCCAAACAATCCATCGGGCAGGAGCTGCATGGCCAGGGCCCCGCAGGGCCGCTCGTTTGGGCATGGACAGGCGGTGGTGTATACAGTAAGCACGCGACCAGCGGACACAGATCTTGTGCAGTTGTTACTGCTATTGTAAGATAAGCAATGGTTGTACCTGAGCCCTCCATTCGTGAAGGGGCGGCTTGGATGAGAGGTCTCTCCTTTTCCCTTCTTTTCTCTTCACTTGGATGCACCTGAACCCTCCATAAGCAGAGAAGAGTTTGGCACCATGTTCTTGCTGTTGGTGCAAAGCGACGCACGTCAGTGCCCCGGCAGACTCATCAAATTGGTATGACATTTAGTGGGTTTGATGAAGCTTGGAACTTCTGCGTGACATATGGTGGTCGGATGGGTTTCACTGTTCAAAAAATGTTACACAGACACAAGTGATCTTGGAGGATTGGTTGTTGTTCAAGACAAGAGAGAGGAGGGATTATTTATGATATGCCTGGGAGGGATTGTACATGTTGCATTAAATTGAGAAATCATTATCGCTAAATTATTTATGTTCACGGGCTACATTTTGGAGGTATGAAGAAGTCTGCTAATGTGAGATGCAAGTTTTTGTACACGAAAATAGGTAGAAGTGCAGAACCTTGGTATAAGCAATATGATCTGTTTAACCATATGCTCTTCTGTGTTAAGCATATGCTCTTTTGTGAATGTAAGTCTGCAATTGAGCGATGCAAGTTTTTCTATATGAAAATAGGAGCAGAGAACCTTGATACTCCTACATGCAAAACAATCTCAGTTTATCATTTGCTCTTTTGTATTCAACTTATTCTCCCTCCTTTGTAAATGTAATTAGAGGACATTAACCTCTCAGTCTAGAGTAAAATACATGCAATATATGTTATTATTGTTAATGGGCTATCGTGTGTTAATTGCATTATTGTAATATCTATACATTCATTTTCTGGTCTTAATTTTTTTGACTAAAGAAGAACCGGATGGAGGCCTCAGGTACAACCACTGCTTATCTTGCAGTAGCAGTAATAACTGCACATGATCTGTGTCCGCGACCAGCGGCGGAGCAAGCTGCTTGCAGTGCTCCCAGTGCCAGAAGGCGGCAAGATCTTCAGAAGATGTGGATATACTATATACTAAATTTTTGGCTGGATGCAATTTTTGAGAGTATATTTTCATAATGCTAGCTTGAATGGAGCTCAGTATCAGAGTCAATGCTAGGTGTTGAAGGCCTATAGCAATTGTGTACAATGTATTCTAGATTTCTTTTTGATGGAATGTTGTGCATCAATCAGTGCACTATGGGATCATCATGAAATTAGCATCATATTTATTTTGATGTTTCATATTGTTGGTCTAAATTGTAGTTGTATGATATGTTGAGAGGCGGAGCGCAATTGAGTTGGTGGTGAGGCCCACCGGTCCAATAGGAATTGATCCCACATGTCCTAAACATCATCTAAAAGCGATATCGATACAGAGAGAGTAGTTTAGAGCTTATACTAAATTAAAATTTTGTTGTGATGGTGACCGGACGGTTTACAAGAACTGCTCTAACGAACCCTAGCGCTCATGATGGGACGGTGGGTGACGGCAGGGCGAGCTACTACGATGGTGTCTGGAGCCTTGATGTAGGAGTAGGGATGCAAGTTTAAAATATTTTGGGTCATTGAGTCAATCTAAAAAATTGATCAAATGAACTAGAATAGTGTTTTTGTAATTTGATAAAAGTGGAAAAATAAACTAGAATGACATTGGACCGTAATTAGTTAACTGACCCAAAAAAACTCATTAGGTACCCACTTGCATCCCTGGTAGGGGCCTGTTTGGAACGCAGGAATTTCACAGGAAAAACGCAGGAACGGAGAAAAATTCCCGCGTTCCAAACAGGGCCTAGAAGAAAAGAGCGTGCTCGATCTACATCCTATGGTTTAAAAAAAATCGGCTGTTCAAATCTGAAGAAACAAACGATTATACCATAGACAGACTATTTTATTAGGTGTCAAAAGTGCCACTTATATCGTAAGGAGAATAGCGATACCATCAAAATTCGAACAGAGCATTTTTTTTTTGAACCTAAATTATCAAAACCTTCCGTTTCAATCAATAGATAAAATGGTACAAATGCAAATAAAATAATCAACTCAAACTGTTTTTTCTGCTAGACAATTAATAAAAATATAGACAAGTTACTTATACAGGGAGATTAATTTTATAGTGCCCCCAAAAAAATCGGGCCTTTAGCAACGGGGCTTATATCATATAGCCATGGCGCTAAGATGACAAAATACCTCTCGAAGCCATGCACAACAAATATCACAGTTCACTCTGTGACAAACATAAAATCTAGGAAACTTTGGTCTTTCAGGATTTCTCAGCATAACATGCTGAGATCTTCTAATGAATAGAATGGTATTGCGCTGATACACGCTTGGGAGGAAGTTTCCGCAGGACGAATAGTACAAGGCCAGAGGGCAGTATCTCTGTCAACTGCAAAGGAAAATACAGCATCAAAAAGAAAAACTGCAAAGGAAAATAAGTGTATAAGAATACATTACATGGTACTTACCATGTAGTAGAAGAAATCCAAAACTGGATGATCCAAAACCTCAAGAGATAAATCGGGATCAAATGATGAAAATGCCACCTGCCATCACATCAGAGTATGATTTAAGCTTATTAACTGGTGATACAACTAAAAAACCTGAATATATTAAAGACAGAACACACATGTAGGCATGTTATGAGAACTGGAATAGTCAATAGTCAACAATACTCTATCGATGTATCAGTCCTGGGGCTGCCTGGTCCCACAGGTTTTGCCAAAATACATTAAGCCCCTACATATTATTGGCAATTATATATGCCAATTCTGTAATTGACTCAAAATTTACAAGTTTGGCCCCATAGGTTTTGAATCCTGGAACTGCCACTAGATTATAGCACTTTAGTTTTGTCAAGTCAAACTTAACTTTGACCAAGTTTTAGAAAAATACTCCCTCCGTATCGTATTTAGATGACGTTTAGGACAGCGACACGGTCTCCAAAGTGTAACTTTGACCACTTGTATTTTTAAAAATATTTGTTGTAAAACGGTATATGTATACTTTTATGAAAGTACTTTTCAAGACAAATTTATTTATATGATTTTTATATTTCTAAACTCAATAATTTAAAAGTTGTTCATGATTTATATTCCCAATGTTTGACTCAAACCTTGTCCAAAACGTCATCTAAAAGCGATACGGAGGGAGTACATCAACATCTACAGATACAAATAAGTGCACATAATGACATATTTCATACAGAATTTAATAAAACCATTAGCCAAACCTAAAACATCTGACCTAATTTCCAAAAAAAAAAACTTCAGACTAATAAAGGATGGTATGCGACTTCGGATACAAATTGATATCTGGACTGCAAAAGCAGGAAGGAACAAACAGAATTATTCATCTCCTAGATTCTGAACCAACTATTAGTCCCCGCTCTGTGCACTCCAACATCACCCTGAACCAGTTGTCCAGTTCACAGGGTTGCAGTCAAATGCTGCTGCTAGTAGCTGTTAGTATTGTGCCAGGGGCAAACCCTGCAACCTGCAAGCTACTGAGCAAGGCCGCAAAGCAATAGCAATGATCAAACATTTGAGTTCATCATTATCATGTTAGGTGTTTGGTACTTAGACTCTTAAGTTATGTTGTAAATAGTTGTATCTACTTTTAGGGTGTAAAATAAGTAAATCACAAATGTGCCCACTCAACATAGAATTTATAATATCTATTGATTTCGAAAATGGACAATCTGTAGGGTTGTACACCAGATCTTTAGTCCCACATCAATGACAAAGCAAACATTATTCTTGAAAGAACTCCACAAAATAAATATCTGAGACTTTAAGAGCCAATTAAGAACTAAAACTTACCACAATGCATCTTATCAAGAAGCAGGTAAAGCAAATTGCTGTCACAGTCCCAACCTGATAAACAATTTGAATGCTTGTAAAGTAAGTCCCATTTACAGCACATGTGAATTTAGCTAGCACCAATGAACATATTAATTAGGAACAGACATGGGAATCTTAAGCATTAAATCAAGAGAATTTCCAGTGATATTGCAGCTTACAATTTGAGCTAATTGATGTGGAAGTTAAACAAATGCCATTTTAGACTGGCTACTTTTGAGAGATGCAGATGTGAAGTAATGGCACACGACAAGGGAGTAATCGTGCATAAAAAATTGTTTTGTTAGCATGCACACCATTAACAATACAAATGCACTGTAAGGTACTTGTTAGTGTAATAATGACCTCAATAAGCTTCTTTCTTCGCCCCTTTGATTCAATTGGGAAGTGTCTCAGCAGGACAAATAACCTACCCAAATGAGAACACAAATACATTCAAAATGAACTTATCAAAACCAGTAGAATATGCAAAAAAAGAAGAAAGAAAGAGGAAGAAGTAAAAGCTACCTTCCACCATAAATTAAGAATCCTAGAAGAGCTATAAATGAGACAGCTGAAAATCAATAAAGGAAAAACATTAGCGAGCTAAAAGCTGGTAAACTAAACAGATAATTTCTCTAGAAATGGTGACAAAAGGATGTACCTGATATGAATACTTTGCTCACAAGCTCCACGAGAGGATTGTCATCTATTCCAAGGTATACCCAAATACAAACCTACAAAAATCTATTAGATACATAGAATATAGTTGTCTCTTACAGACACCAGAGAACAATTGGGCAATGTATTTTACAGTTGGGGTCAATTAAACAAAGCACCCTAATATCAGATGGCAATAGAATCAACAGACCAGGTAAAAACCAACCTGAATTACATATATGACACTATTAACTGCAATGTATATAGTCCTTAGCTTGTCTGTGGGAAGATGCTTAGCCTGGCATAGAAATACAAATTAACATATATAAGTTCATGAGTGTATGAGCTGAATTTGTAGATAGGAAATTAAAAATGCCAAAAGCAAAAAGATATTGGTAATACCTGATGGTATATCTCTGCCCAGAATAGCACAAGCAATGTGTACGTCGAGAAAAACAAGAGACCAGGAAGATCTAACAGCACTAAAATATACACCTGTTGAAACAGAAAGGCTTAGATGAATAATCAACTAAATGACTGACTGAAAGAACAAAATAGGAGGAAAAAAATGCACTGAGCAATCCATAAGAAAGCAATGGATTTAGGATTACAAACACAAATTTCTTGTAAAACAACAATCCAGATACTACAAATATATACTGAAGAAAGAAAAGACCTCCATAACATTTAGATGAATCTTCTTCAACACATGGTTCTTACTTTTCTTTGAAGAAGGAACACATATGCATGAAATCCAAATATAATAGAACGAACTGCAAGAGGCAACCCATAGTTATTAAAAATAGAATGCAATGGTGATAGAAGAGAAAACATTAGGACGGCACATTACCTCCGTTCACAATGACATTCATCAGGTGAAAAACCTTTTGTGTGGTCCAACCAATTTCCGGCACACGCAACTGAATTCTGATTAATTGAATCTGCAAATCTGAATGAAGTGAGTACTTAACACCTTAATGGATAATCATTTCACTATCACTTGAAGGCTTGAAGCTCAAAGTGATGACCGCACATGTTTCAGAATAATGTTATAAATCTGCTAGGCACAAATATGATTAATGTAGCATACGATATTTCCAACTTCAAACATTGCTATACGTAAAAGCAGTTCATTATTCGATAGGAACCACAAAACTTAAAAGTATACAAAGTTTAGCAAAAATAGCATCGAAAAACAAATATAGTTGTTGGAATATAGAAAGAACAGAATCTCATTGCACTCTTAGCATAAATACAATCCTTTCTAAATTGTATTGAATACACAATTCTTTTCTCGAATTCACAGGAGATCTGTGTATCATTGCATTAAGAGAGGAGAAGGGGCAAAATAGCTTGGTCAGTGCCAAACATGACATCACCAACAACAGTGACCAAACAACACCTTATACAACCAATCACACAGAATAAACAATTTATCCCATGAATACCTTGTAAGACAGTTCAACCTGTCCACCAACCTAAGTAACATAAAAAGGAAGTGTGCTACTGATAGCATGATGCAGCTCTAAGTCTTCTTTTGAAAATATCATTAGTGACGTAAAACTTTCAGAGGGCCACAGTAAGAGAATCCAGAGTATTGGTCCTTTCCGAAATACTTTTTTGTAAAAATGTAGCATGACCAAACTGAGTAGGTTAGAGAGTACAAGACTGGTTCTGCCATTTTATTAAGTAAAACAATAGAAGGAAGAAAATGAGCAGGTAAGCAAGTAGAATAATCAAATGGGTATTTCCACCGTTGCAAGACCAAATGTTATTACATAGTGATTTTGTCTTCTTAGTTATTCCTTGCCCTTTAGATGGCCATAATCTTAGTATTTACTTCTCTATTCAGGAGAACTAATGCAAAATGCTTTCATCTCTATATTTTGGCTAGTATTTTATTCAGAGTACTTCCGTCAAAGAAATGAACTATCCTATATCATATCAATGTCAACTTATGCACCATAAAAACAATTTTCAACATTCTTATCCTACCAGAGGGGATTGTGGTGGAAAAGGAGTAAAAGAAATTTTGTAATCTAAGAAGTGTGCACAACAACCATGAAGCAAGGATTTTGGGAAAGAAAGGAGGCAAGCTGTAAACACCTTAGCAATAAAGATGGAAATGCTTCATGTTTGCGGCGCTCAAAAGCATAACCCCATGAGAAAGATAGTTGCAGTAATGATGGTAAAATTAAAGTGATAGCACTAGATGGAAATAGATTGATGTTTGTAGTGACAATCAATACTTATATTAATTTTCTTCGGCAAAGCCACAACTAACAAGCAATTCATCCCCCCACACTAAACCTTGACAAAAGCAGCTGGATGGACAACTTCAAGTGATAGAATTGATGATGGAGCAATTGATTACAGCTAATTGGTGGATTCCATCATTCCATTGATAATCAAGTGTTTGTTTAACAGATATTATGCCTTCCTTCTGCAAGGTTGATTCTTAAGAGTCTAAACTCTAAACGGAAAGATTGCCCTCGATTATGGTAGACGTAGAACAACACTATGTTAATTTGAGAGACAAAATGATATTAATCTTCAATCTGTGTATGAAAGATGGCTGTTGAGAATGGTGGTTTCTTTATGAGAAACAAAATGAATTTTCAACCATAATTTATGGATAATTCAGAAACCTTATGCATAGGAAATCCTATCGGATAGTGGTTTCTTTATCCTCACAATGATTCCTATGAACAGGGTGACCGTGTGAATAGATGCCATAATAATGGCAACAGCACTCATTTCTGGAGGGGAATCAGCGCGGATTCCGCTATATCAACTAAAACCCACCTCTCTATAGCCACAGTTTCACCTGACACATACAATTTCATCCAGCCACAATACCAAAAATGGACAGCAACGGGGGGACAATCTTGACGCTCAAGGACAAAACACAAAAAATTCGTAATTTTACCACGCGTCGCCATCGCACACCGAAGTTCCATTCAGATCGAGAGGCCGAATCACCCGCAAAACCAGATGGGGGGCGATTAACGCGAATGGGCAGAGACGATAGGGTTAGGGTGGGTTCGAACAAGGTCCAGGCGGCGGGCGTACCAGGGCGACAGCGGACACGAGGGCGTAGGCGGCGGAGAGGGAGAAGAAGGCCCTGTCCTGCCACGCCGGCGAGTCGTTCACCTCCTCCCACCAGCCCCGCAGCGCCAGCGCGGCCCCTCCGGCCGCCGCCGCGGCCGACGCCACCTCCGGCGACGACAGCGCCGCCAGGCGCGAGGAGACTAGCTTCCTCATCTCTCTCTCTCTCTCTCCCCCCTCTGAGTGCGAGTGCGAGTGCGAGTGCGAGTGCGAGCTCTTCCGCGAGAGACCAACAGGATCAAGGAGATGGCCTATGGCCAGATGGGGGGAGCGGGCGGCGGCGGCGTTCTCGAAGGCGGCCGCCCTAGTGTTGACACTGTGGTCCTGTTTAGGAGCCTCAACTTCATGAAGCTGTTTTTAAAAAAAAATAGTTTTATGAGCAATTTACTAGGCGAAGCTAAGCTGTTTTGAAAAAAAATGTTTGCATACTCCTTCGTATCACAAATAAAAGTCGTTTAGGACAGCGATACAATCTCCAAAGCATAACTTTGATCACTTATTTCTTTAAAAATATTTGTTGTAAAGTGGTATATATATATATATTTATGAAAGTATTTTTCAAGATAAATTTATTTATATGATTTTTACATTTATAAACTTAATAATTAAAAGTTATTCATGATTTATATTCCCAATATTTGACCGAAACATTTTCTAAAACGACTTCTATTTGTGATACGGAAGGAGTACATGGTTAAGAGAGAGAAATAGAGATGTAAGTTGTGAAAAGCTACATTTTCAGCTTCATGTCAGCTTATGGTTTCGTGAGAGAGAGAATAAAACAGCTTCACGAGTGAGGTTGTTTCAAAAAAAGTGTTTGGCAAAAAAAAACTCACAACAACTCATAAAACTGTTGTGAGGCCTATATTGTGTCTCATTCTCGCCAACAACTGCAAATTGTGTTGACACTATATGGTGTCATGTCCTTACTCCAGACTTACCAGTACACGGTATAATCTGTCTAATCATTTTCAGAAAAAGGTAAAAAAAAAATGAGTTGATCAGAAGGCATCACTGTTCTCAAATCTCAATGCATTGGTATGCCGATATTCAGATGAAAATAGTACTAACAAGTAATAACCATTGATACACATCGAAGAAAACATTGTTAGACTATGCTGATATCTGTAACTCTGCTTGCCACAAGTGATTGTTCTTTTTTCTGCAGGTTTGTGAATCTGGATTATGTGATGAGGTCACTGAGTACTCCCCTATTCCACTTTTGAAAGCATTTTTGGATTTGATTCTTAAGGGTGCGTTTGATTCATGGGATGGAGCCATTCCATCCTATTTCAATTTCTAGATTGTTTGGTTCACGGTCATGAGAATGGAGCCATGCTAATACATGAATATTCCCTTGAGATGAGAAGAGTCCCTACTCCAAACAATCCATCAGGCAGGAGCTGCATGGCCAGGGCCAGCGGAGCTCCGGGTGACGGCAGGGCCGCTCGTTTGGGCGGGGCAGGCGGTGGTGTGTACAGTAAGCACACGACCAGCAGACACATCATGTGCAAATTGTTACTGCTATTTTAAGATAAGCAATGGTTGTACCATAGCCCTTCATTCGTGAAGGGGCGGCTTGGATGAGAGGTCTCATTTTCCCTCCTTTTCTCTTCACCTAGATGCACCTGAGCCCCCCTGAGCCCTCCATAAGCAGAGAAGAGTTTGACACCATGTTCTTGCTGGTGGTGCAATGCAAAGCGACGCACGTCGGTACCCCGGTGGACTCATCAAATTGGTATGACATTTAGTGGGTTTGATGAAGCTTGAAGTTCTGCGTGACATATGGTGGTCGGATGGGTTTCACTGTTCAAAAGTATTACACAGACAAGTGATCTTGGAGGATTGGTTGTTGTTCAAGACGATTCCTGGCAGGGATTGTACATGTTGCATTAAATTGATAAATCATTATCGCTAAATTATTTATGTTGACAGGCTACATTTTGGAGGTATGATAAAGTCTGCTAATGTGAGATGCAAGTTTTTGTACACGAAAATAGGTAGAAGTGCAGAACCTTGGTATAAGCAATATGATCTGTTTAACCATATGCTCTTCTGTGTTAAGCATATGCTCTTTTGTGAATGTAAGTCTGCAATTGAGCGATGCAAGTTTTTCTATATGAAAATAGGAGCAGAGAACCTTGATACTCCTACATGCAAAACAATCTCAGTTTATCATTTGCTCTTTTGTATTCAACTTGTTCTCCCTCCTTTGTAAATGTAATTAGAGGATATTAACCTCTCAGTCTAGAGTAAAATATATGCTATATATGTTATTACTGTTAATGGGTATCATGTGTTAATTGCATTATTGTAATATCTATACATTTAATTTTCTGATCTCAATTTTTTTGACTCAAGATGAACCGACTGATAGCAGAGTGTGAATAGAAAATGATTAAAAAGGAGGAAAATGGAGACCTCTCATCCAAGCCGTCCCAACCACTGCTTATCAATTGCACATGATCTGTGTCCGCGACCAGCGGCGGAGCAAGCTTGCAGTGCTCTCAGTGACAGAAGGCGGCAAGATCTTCAGAAGATGTGGATTCTACGCTAGAAACGGCGGTAGCTTCCCGCATGCTGGCTCTATCCACGTCACCGTAAATTGCCTGATTGGTCTCTCCCACCATCTCACCGTGCGTGGCTGGTAGTTCTCTACGTCGCCCAAAACTGTGTATGCACACAGTGCAAATGCAAAAATATCTACTCCACTGCCTTTGTTCACTTCCTCCTGGCTTTCCTTTTCACCGGATCCCCTTTTCACCTTCCTCCCGTCAACGCCATCCTCGCTTCTCGCAGTTCTCGCCGTCGCTCCGTCTTCGTCCTCCGCTCCGGCCTTCGTTCTGGCCGTCTGCCTCGGATCCCCTCACATTAGCCGGTACCTCTTCTTCTTCCCTTCCAACGGATTCGTTTCATCCCTTGTTCCCCTCGCTGCTGCCGTCGTGGTTCCTCGCATCGGCCGTCGTCTCCGTCGCCCCGCCTTTGTTCTCCGTTCCCTTGCCTGCTTGTTTCCTCGGTCGGCGCATCGCCCCTGGCATTCACGGTCTCATTTTGCCAGATCCGTTCTGCCCCTTCTTCCCCTCGCCTCAGCCGTCGTCGTTCGCCGCGTCCCTCGGCGTCTCCGTCGCCCCGCCTTCGTCCTCCGCCGCCTGCTTGCCTTCTCTAGCAGGTTCGTTTGCTTCCGTGTCGGTGCGCCGCCCCTCTCGTTCCCGTTCTCATTTTAAGTTCGCATGTTCTTCCCCACGTTTGGGTTGTGCTTATATGTTCCACCTGTTGTTGGAGTGTTTGCTCCGTGTAGATCTGCAGCTTCTACCTGTTCGTTGCGGCGCTCCGTCCTGCGTTGTTGCAAGGTCTATCGGGTTTCCACTGCTGCCGTGCATTTTAGGTCTGTGCTGGTTGCTGCTTCGTCCTTAATGGTTCTTAGCGTTTCCTCGTTCATGCTGCCTCCCAGTTCTTACACGGTTTATTTAGGTTTTTTGTCTATGTGGTTCCAAACGGATTCAAAAAATCATTGGCTTCACATGGGGCAGCCTTATGGAGATAGTGCTTTTTACTTTATATATGTATTTTCAGCTATTACTTGCCTCCTAGATTGGTCGGCCGCGACATAACAAATGGTCCTTTTACCGTACGCGTATGTGTTTGTTCATGTTTTTGGCCGGCTACATTGGTGCTGCCAGCTTAGGACATCTCTTTGTTTCTGTCTGCCTGGCCTTTGTTTCCTGCTAATTAGCCTACATGTGTGTCTGCCTGGCCTTTGTTTCGTGCTAATTAGCCTACATGTGTGAATTTAGGTTACATTAAATTCTGAGGATTATTTGTGTCTATCTATCGTTCGTATCTTCCTGTTGCTTTTTTTTTGGCCGGTGCCCCCAAATTATATTTTTTTTGGGGTTCTCCAATAATAATTCTGTTTTTTAAATGTTGTTTATAGGCCTTTGTCATAGAACAGACAACGGCCCTGTTCTGACCTGCATAAGAGATACAACATTTGAGTTCAGAGTTTTAAGGTACATACATGCTAACCTTACTCTTCTTTCCTAACAAAAAAAATGATGTTTGCTTCGGTATGTTATGTGGCTACTCTCTGTATATTACCAATGCACAAACTCATACTGATGCTGCCAATATGGGGGGACCGGGGTTTCCTTTGCTCCTTCACAACAATTTTTTTTAGAAAAAATACAGAGACAGGGTCAGAGAGCAGAGGTTTTGTGGCAACGCAACGTGGCCTGCCTCTTACAGTGTGCTGGTCTGCTCATATACGCAGAGGACAGCTGCAATAGAGTAACCTCCACAGGGAGCAACATCTATTCCAAATTTTGTCTACGCACAGATCCTTGATATAACCATCAACAATTTGCAGAATATGGTTTCTCACGCATGTGTCTCTAATGCATTTCCTTTTTTTTAGCTACCTTCGTTTCCTCGCAGGCAGCTACTTATTTTCTGTTTTTTAGGCCTCATTGCCATGTTTCTTCTCCAGCTGTCATTTGCTTCCACGCTGAAAGCAGTAGCTGAGCGGTGTCATCTCACCTTGGTTTCTGCCATCAGTGAAGTTAGCCATGATGGTCTTACTCTTTATGGCATTGAGGTAGAATTACCTGTCTTGTTTCGATCTGATGTCCCACGCCGTGTCTTTTTTTGGTCATCTGTGGAGTCAGTCTGTGCAGACCCATACCAAGACGCCGCTTTTCAGGCTATAGTTTTCTTACAGCGTCTATATGGTTTTACTATCATCGATTATAGTCACCAGCTGATGTTACGACAACAGCTGCTGATTCAGCAGCTTTTCCTGCTGGCTAATCAAGGTGTTCACCTGGCACGTATAGTCATAGCAAATACACAGCATGAATTGCCATCTGATACACGTGCTCTCCACATAGCTGAACAGTTGATTCAGGAGCTTGATACCATGATGAGACCTGGCTCGGTCTAGACATGTCGTTTGTATCCATTGTTTTACCTGAAATAAAATTTTTGCCTTGTTCCTCCTCGGCAATTTCTTTCTTCTCATTGCTTTATTGTGTGTCTATTAATTTTTGGCCAGAAAAGTATATTTACAGAGCCCTGGTTAATTCACTGACCAAAACATAGCTGAACAGTTGATTGCGCAGCTTCATACCATGATGAGACCTGGTTCAGTCTAAACATATCGTTTGTATCCGTTGTTTTACCCGAAATAAGATTTTGGTCATGTTCCTCCTCGTCAAATTCTTTCTTCTCCTTGCTTTATTTTGTGCCTGTTAATTTTTGGCCTGAAGAGTATATTTACAGGGCCCTGGTTAATTTTTGTCCTTGCTTTATTCCGTGCCTGTTAATTTTTGGCCTGAAGAGTATATTTACAGGGCCCTGGTTAATTCACTAACCAAGACAGATTTACCGGCAATTGTTGAAACATAAGAATGCTGGTATTTTAGGACCTTTCAGAGAAAAACCAAAAAAGGGTTAGCCTGGTCTGCATGAGGCTGCCTGCTCCTTAAACCAGTCCCTGCCTGTTCTTAGATTTACCAGATCAAGCCGTTTTGAACGGAAAATAAAAAAGCTTCACTACTTTGTTCTGTTTTCTCTATGCTCTGTCTACCTATAGCATCATTCTATTTATGCAAGATGGATGCACAGTCGTCAGGATCAGCATCAATTCCATGTAGGTTTCATTCTTTACATATTTCAGCTTTTAGGTTAACCTTCTGCATTTAATACACCAGCATGGTTACCTTTACATAGGTTTAACTTACATATTTTGCTTTCTTACTATATATATGCATGTTGCAACGATGTTGGTTATGCAGCGCCCGTTTCAGCGTCTACAACCGACGCCAGGGCAGCAGCTGCCTATAGTCTGCCCACCACGCCACGTATGTTACCTACTACCTTAAAAACATACCAAAGTTTCCGTACATTTCATTGCCGTTTATCTACTGATCCCCGACTCGCTGGTCCTCTCTTTCACACCAGAAAGGATTTATCGCCCATGGGTCCCTTCAGGTTCAGATTCTTCAATGATCTCCCCTTTCCACAGCCAGCAAGAACATTACACATCTGATACAGTTGGTAATGTTCTAACTTCGTCTTCTCATTCTTCTTTTACCCATGTTATGTAGTGCAAAACATGGAACAGATCTTTCCTGCGTTTATATCACACCATGATTAATGCGAGTAATGCTTCAAACATTGTTTGCAGCGACCCCGTCAGCTCTCACACAGCCTATTCTTCCTCCCTTTACTTTGCCATTCCCCGGTGCCTACACTCCTCCCCGTGTCGTGGACAGTAATGTTTCCACGAGTCCTATATCTACTGAAGCGCGTCGTAAAAGGAGAAAAAGGCTTGATCAGAAGACCCTTGCCCGGAGAGGCCCATTACAACTAAATGATTTGGGTTCCACCTGTGGTCAATTTGACCAAGCCTATATAGATGCCCTTAAAGGTACCCACGTCGTGTCTTCTGTACCACGTCTCATTTATTCAGATCCATACATATAGATGACATGATTTAACCCACAAAAACCAAAATTGTGCAGCAACCTATCCAGGGAGATCATATTATGGCCCGCCCCAATACTCCCGTCGTCATTGCCATGCTGTTTTCTCGTTACGCGAAGGTCTAAGACAAGGTTCGGCCCGTCAAAACGGTCAGCCTATATATAATAACTGCTGCAAGGGAGGAAAGGTGGAAATTCCACCGTTTCAGCCGCGACCTGGACCATTAGCTGCATTGGCAAAATTTGATGGTGATGCAAGATGCAACAGATTTATGAAAAATATAAGGCAATACAACTGTCTGTTTGCTTTCACCTCCATGGGTGCAAACATAGATCGGTCCATGAACGATGGCCATGGTCCACCGGTATTTAAGATTAGTGGCCAAGTACACCATCGCATAGGGTCTTTATTACCGCAGGAAGGTTCACCTCCAAAATTCATACAACTCTATGTGTATGATACAACCAATGAGGTCACTAACAGGATACAAGCACTTGATAGGCCTGACAGAGGACCTGGGGGATTAGACACAACCATAGTTCAGTCTTTGATATCGATGTTAGATGAACACAACCCATTTGCAAAGCAGTTCAGAGTTGCTAGGGACAGATTGCAGCAGCATGGAGATGAAGAATTTGTCATAAAGATTGTTGCACCATCAGATGAAGATTCACCACAGTATAGCCTACCAACTACTGACCATCTTGCCATGCTTGTCGTTGGCGACTTCACTGTTGATGCATTTCAGCGGGATATTATCATACAGACATGCAGCGGTGAGCTGCAGCAAATCTCGGCTCTTCACCCAGCCTTCATGCCACTTCAATACCCTTTGTTGTTCCCATACGGTGAGCGGGGTTACCAGACTGGGATAACATACAAAGGAGTGCAGCCTACAACTAACAGTTCCCGCACTTCCGTAACCATGCAGGATTATTTCCGCTACATGTTTCATTATAGAAAGAACCAGCCAAATCCATATCTCTGTTATGGCAATCTCTCGAGCCAAGCTAAGGTAGATGCCCGGGCTTGCATTGATGAAAATAGACTGTTTTATATTTTAAACCACCAAAAGGACATTCGCATGGAAAGTATTCAGGGTATTGTTGATGCCGTTAATCGTGGTTGTGTTCATGGCAATGAAGTTGGCAAGATGACTATCCTCCCTGCATCATTCACGGGTGGTCGGCGGTACATGATGCAGAATTATCATGATGCTATTGCTATTTGTAGAGATTACGGTCCACCTGATTTCTTTATCACTTTCACATGCAATCCCAAGTGGCCTGAGATTTCTGAAGGCATAATGGAGGCTGGTCAGCGCTCAACAGATAGATCAGATATTGTGGTCAGAGTCTTCAACATGAAACTCGAAGAACTTTTGCATGATCTCCGATACGGCACTGGATTTGGTCAATGTGCAGCAGGTGCTTCCTCATGTACCAATTCTCCTACATAGATACCTACCTAGCTTACCATGAACTAGCACACTAATAGTTGCCTATTTACATAAATTTTGCAGTCCTACATACCGTTGAGTTCCAAAAAAGAGGTCTCCCTCACGTCATTCTATGGACTAAAACAGATACAACTGAACCCACTCCGTCTCTTATTGACTCATATATAAGTGCAGAAATACCTGACCCTTCTGTTGACCCACTTGGATATGCTCTTGTGGCTGAACACATGGTACATGGTCCATGTGGTAGGTTAAACCCCAAATGTCCCTGCGTAAAAGATGGGACATGTTCAAAGTTCTATCCTAAACCTTACCATGAAGAAACATTAGTTGACAGAGACGGTTTCTCCATCTACAAGCGCTCTCAGAATAGGTTGTTCATTGAAAAAGGAGGCCATTGTCTTGACAACAAATGGATTGTTCCGCACAATTTAGATCTGCTGAAGAAGTACCAGGCACATATCAATGTGGAATGGTGTAATAAAACATTTTTTGTCAAATACCTTTTCAAGTATGTTACAAAAGGTGCTGATTGCAGTAAAGCCTACCTTAAGAGAGTTAGAAACGGCGAAGATGCCCCCTATGACAATGAAATTCAAACAGTCAATGAGATTAAAGAATACCTAGACTGCCGATATATTTGTGAACAGGACACATGTTGGCGCATTCTAGGTTATGATATCCATCGGCATTATCCAGCAGTTGAAAGGATGCCTGTCCATTTGCCCGGCGAAAATTTTATATCTTATGGTGCTAGAGCTATAGTAAGGACCCTCCTAGAACAAGAGTTTCTAAGGAAATCAATGCTCACTGAGTGGTTAACCACGAACCAGATAGAGCCCCAGGCTAGAAACCTAACCTATGTTCAGTTCCCTACAAAATGGACATGGGAACCCAAAAACAAAATATGGGAGCAGCGCCGAGCAGCTTATCAGAAGATAGGCTGACTAAACTATGTACATCCTTCGGCTGGGGAACGGTACTACCTTAGAATGCTTTTACTGGCAGTTAAAGGAGCTGTTAGCTTCGAGGACCTAAGAACCCACAATAATGTTCAGTATTCAACATTCAAAGAGGCCTGTAAATCTCGCGGTCTTATCGACGATGACCAAGAATGGTACGATGCTTTTGACGAGGCTGCAACCTGGGCAACATCAATACACCTGCGCAAGCTATTTGTAACAATGATACTTTTCTGCCATGTGGGTGACGAATATTCGTTCTTTGAAAGGGTATGGAAACTTATGGCTGATGATATACAACAACAATTCAGGGCTATAATGGGCAATAGTGATTACCACATGTCTGATGCTGATCTAAGAGACGGCGTGATAAGTGAACTAGCAAACTTATTTATTGACAGCGGGCGAAACATAACTGAATTCAATCTGCCCCAAAGAACCAACAATGATTTCTCATGTCCCCACAATAGGCTCATCATGGAAGAGCTTTCGTACACCATAGATCCATCATCCAATAGACACTCTATAATTGCCTCTCTAAATCCTGACCAGTTAAAGGCTTTCAACACTATTGTCCATGCAGTCAAGCAAAGTGAACTAGGTTTCTTCTTTGTGTCTGGCTATGGAGGCACTGGTAAAACATATCTCTGGAACTGTATATGTGCTTACCTCCGTTCTGAAAAAAAATTGTGCTCACTGTTGCATCTTCGGGCGTCGCTTCGCTGCTGCTACCAGGAGGACGGACATCCCATTCAAGATTTGGCATCCCATGTGATTTAGACGACTCAACGGTATGCAATGTCAGCAAAGGCACCAACCTGGCTGAGCTTATTGCAGCAGCGGCACTCATAATATGGGATGAGGCTCTTATGGCTAACCGAAGAGCTTTTGAAGCTTTGGACAGGACATTCAGAGATATTCAATCTGACTACCAACCAGAGGCTTCTAATCTTCCTTTTGGTGGGAAAGTTGTTGTCCTCGGTGGTGACGTTGCCTGTGATTGAAGGCGGAACCAAAGCCCAAGTCATAAGCTCAGCCATATTTAATTCTCATCTATGGGCCTTTGTAAAAGTCCTTGAATTAACCCAAAACATGCGGCTACAGTCCTGTGGTCATGAGCCTGCAACACTCCAAGAACTCAATGCGTTCAGCACATGGATTCTTGCCATTGGTGAAGGCAAACTACCCAGCACAACAAGGGAAGGAGAGACGGAGCCTTCATGGATAAAGATACCACCTGAACTGATACTTCACACTGAAGGAGACAAGATGGCCGGTATTGTCGAAGCAACCTACCCCAATTTCCTCAGTAATTACAAAGCTGAACTGTACCTCAAAGAACATGCTATACTTACACCTACAAATGAATCTGCTGATACGGTCAACAATCATATGGTTTCAATATTGCCAGAGGCAGTCAAGGAGTACCTGAGCAGCGACAGCATATCCAAAACTACAAGTGGACACGAATCTTATGAGCTGCTTTATCCTGTCGAATTTCTAAACTCTCTAAATGGGAATAATTTTCCCCAACATGTAATCAGTCTTAAGGTAGGCGTACCAATTATGCTTTTGCGTAATCTAAACCAGACAGACGGCCTGTGCAATGGCACTAGACTTATTGTCACACATCTAGGCGAGAGAGTGATACAGGCAAGACTGCTGACAGGTTCACATGCAGGAACTGATGTGTGCATACCTCGCATCACCTTGAACCTCAAATCCAATAAATACCCATTTGAACTCGCCAGGCGTCAGTTCCCAATTAAAGTATGCTATGCAATGACGATCAACAAGAGTTAAGGACAAACACTTTCATCGGTTGGTGTTTATCTAAAAAGACATGTGTTTTCCCATGGCCAATTATATGTTGCCATCTCACGCGTGACTTCAAAGCAAGGCCTCAAGATTATGATTGAAGATGAGAAGGGTGATTGTTGTGATGAGACAAGAAACGTGGTGTACAATGAAGCATTTGCAGCATTTAGATCTGCACAAACTGTTTAGAAACATATACCATGCCACCTACACATTATACGGGGTCAGTACGTGCGCTATTTAAATTAAAGCAGCTTACTTGCAACAGCTGCGTATAGACTTTACTGTGCTCTGTAAGTACAGTCTACATTCCTTTTAGGTTTACCACATCATTATATAGCTACCATATCATCTTCTTCCCATCAATGATTAGTTTATGCTAACACATATGCTTGTCCCATGCAGAATTCCATGATGCAGGGACCCCAACCTAAAAAGATTTACATAAAAGATCTAAGGCATGGTCCCATACCAGATAACATATGTGTCCGAGTAATGAGAAAATGGATA
Organism: Coix lacryma-jobi var. lacryma-jobi; assembly: GCA_009763385.1. NCBI lineage: Eukaryota > Viridiplantae > Streptophyta > Magnoliopsida > Poales > Poaceae > Coix > Coix lacryma-jobi. The sequence continues at coordinate 147,826,866 of CM019823.1, forward strand.
TATGATGGGAACCAGCACAGTGTTAACATCCAGTACATAGGCCTTGTGCTTGCAGATGAAAAGGTACACACTCTCAGCTCTATTTCGCCTCTGTCTATATGCAGATATTGTTACACCTCTTGCTTTTGCTTCTATACAGGTATCGGCCAAAAAGATGTTAATATTCCCATGCTCCTATTACTGTCTTCACTGTTGTACAGTATATAAATAGCAGACGTACAGAATTTTTTTAAAAAAAATAATATCATCATACTAACTCTGCTCTATGTCCTACACAGGGAGACTCTATATATGCAAACATTCCAGGCAAACACATGGCAACCAAGGGAATTCTTGTGGACCTAGACAAAACTTATCTTATCAAAAAATTCAATGTCAAGGCATCAAAACAGATGTATGTCCCATTTATCAAGCAATTCATGATTGAATTCAGCGCCTTCACAGTAACTACTGCTGTTCGAGACCCACCAGATGGCCTCCTAGATTACACCTACAACCTAACTCCGTTTTCTGAACTAAATCCCATCTACCCACAAAACACAGTTTATGTAGGTAAGTTGCCTGCTCATGTATCAAGTACATGTTTCATGTCTCATCTGTTTATAAATTATATTCAGCAATCTATATACTTATAATGGACCTCCTATTCATGCAAGATGTGCTGGGCACCATCATTGCGGTTGGGAGCCAACAAGATCAACCCATAAGCAGCCAGGAAAAGGTTGTTCCAATGAGAGAAATTATCATTAAAAACCTCAGGTACATTTTTCCCTGCATTTATAGTTAGACCCCATGCAACAAATCATTGTGGTTTCAGGCCAACTAGAATGATCCTCACTATATAACTACCGTCCAAACTCTATGACAATGTAGGGAAGAAGAAATTAAAGTAACCTTATGGGCTCAGCATGCTACCAACTTCAGATTACCAGGGGCACACACTGCCGAAACTGCTCAGTCCTTTGTCGTGTTATTTGTTGGATGTGTTCCCAAAAGCATCAATCGTAAGTACCTAAAACCTACCCAGTTAACTGCTTAATCTTACCAAACCAATCAATTATATATAGACACTTACTTGGACCGTATCTGGAACAGACATAACTCAGCTTAATGGAAGCTACGGTTGTCGATGGTTCTTCAATCCAAGTATTCCAGAGGCAGAACCCTACAATGAAAGGTACATTGCTTCGGTTTATACAATAGCACTATTTTCTAGATCAAACAATTCTACTTGCTTATTTATAAAACAACAACCACTTACTTCACGTCCTAATCTCAACAGCCTAAGAAACAAACCTGTTCCAGTCTTTCAAGTTCAGGATCCAGACTCATCTACAGCAGAGCGACTCCAACCAGTGATAATAGAACACAAAAAGCTTTCTGAAATCAATCCTAAAGACCCATACGACTTTGATGTAAGTTTCCAGTGCCTACAAATCTATGCTTACAAAGTCACTTCCTGCTCTAAGGGATAAAGGCCCGCACAATTTATACATGCACATAAAACATATATACCTATTATTTGCAGACACAAGGCTACAAATGCACTGTCACAGTGACCCATATCCCTGAAGACCAGAAATACTGGTACATTGGTTGCTCAATATGCAAAACAGCTCCAGAAGAAGACATGCCCACATTTTACTGCGCCGCATGCAGGTGTTCAAGAAGCAGACCATTGTAAGTCATCCTTCAAACAACTAAACCCTACATTATATTACTCTATGCAAAAGACAGCCTTTCCTTTAAATAGGTTCAATTAACTGTGATGTACACAAGCAGTTACAGGCTCACTTTCACTGCGGAGGACGATACAGCCCAAGCCCAGTTCTTTGCCTATGATGTGGCAGCAAGAAACATCGTGCGCCGTGATGTCAAAGCTGTTCTAAATCAGGAAGCAAGAGAGCCTGGTTTCCCAAAGTTCTTAAAAGAAGCTATTTCCAGAAAATACACACTGCATATTGTTTTAAGGCCTTGTTTGGATGTACATGTATCTACCTCAAACCACATGGATTGGAGTGTAACTTAGTTCAAATACACTTCAATACATGTGGATTTAGCTAAATACATATGCATCCAAACAAGCCCTAAGAGAAGATTCCTATGATGAAATTGACCATAAATTTTACCTTGTCAAAGCCATGTCAGTGGATCACCAATCTCAAGCTTACAGAGCAAAGCAGTTGGCACAGCTTACATCAACTATTAGCGACTCATCACAGCCAGGACTTACATCACTGCATTCTCAGCCACCACTGCAGCTGACCTATAATACAGACACTCCACTCACTCCAACCACTTTGGCCCTAGGAACTGCAAAGGTATGCTGCCTTAAAACATATGTAATTTTCATAAACACATATACATTTAATTCTCCATTTACAAGTTCACCTTATATTACCAGGAAACCCCGCCCCCACCACTCGACGGCGATTCGACACCAGCAAGCTCTACGATACTCAGGTACAATCTTCAGGAATCAAATTCAATGCATAAAAAGTAACCTCCTCGGCTCAATACTCTAAGTTATCAGGAGCACCAAAAGGAACCCAATCATAGACAATACACAGGTCCAGCGAGAGCTCTTCCCAAAGAATGGTACTCCTGAACAGGTTAATGCTGCCAAAAAAATCTTGCTTACATAGATTTAATTAAAACAAATACCATACCTGTGACTAATTATATGATATCTCAAAACAGGTACAATCAACAGAAGGCCAAAAACTGGAAACCTCAGAGGCAGCAGACACGCCTAGGTTTGCCAAAATTAAATAAACAAACAAAACATATCCATCCTGTCCATATAAAATACACTTTGTGTTCTAGACTTCTTTTGATTTTAAACATATTCTGTTAAGCCTGTTAAACCTGTTATTAACAACTGCATCAGTGAAATATATCTAGCGGCTTAACAGGCTTAACAAGCTGTATAGGCTTCATACATGGTCTAGACAGTATTCTAAACAGAGTTACGTATTCTATTATTAACAGACTTAACAGCATCAGTCCCATATATAACAGTCATATGTGCTGCAACCTAGCTTGTTCCATGTTCAGCTAATAACATAAACCCAAAAAATCTTCCTTGCTGTTCTTTTTTAAAGTTCAGTGAAATTGAACCAGAATTTGCAGAAACCTCTTCCTGGTGCTATGACCGAGCCCAATGTTAATGCTGACCAGGCTGCAACCAGCTCGGCTAACCAGATACACGAAGGTGGACCCAAAAGGTAACCCAGCTAATACCAAACCAATCTACAGCACATGCCTTGCTCCTAACAATTCAAACATAACTTCAGCTCATGCCTTACAGGCACACCGACGATGAGTCCGCCAAGCCATCCAGAAGCAAGCAGCGGAAACAAGGTCCAACCAAATAGAGTGATACAGCTCACAGCTCCAGATGCATCGGCCCTTTCTTCCTTTGCACGCTCAAAGCAGAGTATACTACCGCATGCAGACACCACTATGTCACTACCCACTGTGTAATAACTCCTGTGAAGATTTAAGCTACGCACCAAAACTGCTACCTGTATGTGACCAAGAACCCTGTTAAGCCTCGAACGGCTCCTGTATGAACTACGTATGTCTAGACCATGTATGAAACCCTGTTAAACCTCCTACGGCTAACGTGTAAACTATATATATGTGCCATATGTAACCTGTTGCACATACAGGCCCGCAGAATATGTTAGACCACGTATGAAGCCCTGTTAAGCACACACGCTCAGACACTATTAACTGCCTATCTGCACTCTGCCTTTGTTGTGCTTTACTACAGCCCACTTAAACAGCCGACGCTATAGTGGCTTTATCAACCACACAATCCAGGCAGATATTCAATTGATAACAATCTCTAAAAATACGTCCCCTAAAAAGGTACTAAACAAGGCATCCCACGTCCTGCCACATATGCTGCTGCAGAAAAGGACTGTAACCACACAGAAACAATAAATAAAAAACAGAGCAATCGGCCCATATTCCCCACCAAACCCCCCGCACCTGAGCCACAGCCGCAGCAACGCTGCTCACCGCGGCCTCCAGGCGACGCACCCTCACCACGACCTCCAGGCGACGCACCGACGAACTCAACCATGGCGTCCTCTCCGGCACCCATCCCACGCAAGTAAGCACACTTATCTTCCTCCATCTGAACATCTCTCTCAGTCCCCTCTCACGCCGGACCTTACACACCCCGACACCGGCAAGCCCTACCACGGCGCTTTCCACGGCCAGCGCACCGGCGAACCCCACCGCGGTGACATCTGCAACGCCCCACCGACGCAGGTAAGCATGCCTAACCTCCTTTCTCCGACTCTCTCTTTCTCACTCACTCAGATCCACCAATAAAACCCTAAACAAAATAGCCCCAACTGAGATAGATCTACTTATTGCAGTGATTTAGTACAACATAAGATCTCAGGTATTTTCTTGTGTCTAGATCTTTGCAAAACAGTTGCCCTGCATACAACAAGCAAACAGCAATTTACAGTGCAACCAAATAGCACTTTGCGCTACCAAACAATTAACAGTGCCAAAGAGTTTCAGGCATTATACAGTAAACGATTTCCCTAGTGTTCTACATTTACAGTGCAGGAAAACCAGCAGCATGTCCAATTTCCGTTATCCAAACCTCACGATCATTGACGAATGGGAAATCCAAGACAACATCAGCAACATACTAGGACGCGCCGTCCTTGCAAAGCTACCAGAATCTGGACGGCATTCTGTTAACCGTGAATCTATTAGACATGCAATACAGCATCAGTTTCAAACAGACATGCATATCTGTGAAATCTCGCGCTTTGGCCCAGACTACATAATCCTATTAGACTCCCCAGACGCTGCAACTGAGATGCTGATAGATGAATCACTGGCCGTGCAGAACTTCTCACTGCCTTTAACACCTTGGACCCCAGAATATGGCTCTACAGATGCATCCGTAACCTCACAAAATCAGCACTATCAGCAAACAAGCAGGAAGCCACAGACAGCCCAACACACCCCACTACTCACGGTACGAATCTCCACAGTCCCACCACACTTATGCACCGACACAATAGTGTGCCGACTCTTTGACAACATATGCGCCATTCACACCATCTCATTCGACTCGGCCAACCTTACATATATCATCACCACCAACGCCCCCGCCACTACCATACCTCAAATCGCATATATAAGCATCAAAAGAAGAACTCCAACAGGTGACAGGCTCAGCATTTGGCCACTGTGGTATGAGAAGATAGATGCTCGCATCCACACTATATCACAAGCGCATGCCCAGCTACCTGCCACACAAAACACACAAGGTAATACTCATAACTGCCAAAAGCTAAATATACCACCAATGTGATACATATTCTAATAACCAGATGTCAACAAATTGCACGTAATGTCGTTCGCCGTATGCTGCCCAACCAACAGGAACTACAGATACCCTCAGCAAATGACAACAATGAATTCACTTCAGAGGCCAGAGGTACAATCCAAACCAACATAGCAGAGGCAAACCACACATCTTAAATTATTAAAATCTTGTATTCCCAACGAAACCACGCATAACCTATCTTCATTCATGCAGAAGCAAACACTGAGGACTCCATAAACTTCTACGACTACAACCGTATGCCCAGACCACTCCAAAACTACAATTCTGACATTATCATATATAACAATCCATATTTACAAACTAATTGTTCTCAAATTTAAAATTATGCATGCAGCTACACCACGAAGAGACTCTGATGACGACAACTCAGGATGGGAATCATACTCATCATAGCTATCTACCACCCTTCATATTTCTCCACACTTAAGCCTTCAATATAGCCTACCACCCGGTGTAGCAGATAAATCTGTACCTCCACTAAAACTTTAGTATGCTTAAGTACAGTGTGTCATGTATTGTACCAGATTCTTAACTAATATAAATCCTGGCAAGGCGCGCAGGTGCGCGCCCTTTCTACTAGTATACTATATGCTGATGGGACTATATCTTCAGATGCGCTAGCATCAACTAAATTTTCTGATGTGGATATACTATATGCTGATGGGATTACATCTTCAAATACTCTAGCATCAACTAGATAATTTTTGGCGGTAGAGATGGTGACTGAACGGTTTAGAGGAGCTGCTCTAGCGAACGGTTTAGAGGAGAAAGTGTTCGATCTGCATCATATGTTTTTTTAAGGGTAAAGTCCATCGCCGGTACTATTATCATTCCGGTCTCTAAACTCGTAAATCGACCGTTTGAGTCCTCAAACTTGTGTTGGAGACAACACAGGTTGGGGAACTATCTGATCTTGTATTGCTCTTAGAAACTAGTAGGGGTATGTTACATATATAGACCAAAGGGTCTTGCTTAGGAAAGAAGCTAGGACTTGCTTAGGAAAGAAGCTACCTACTTCCTTAGGAGTGAAGCTACCTATTACAGCATAAAATAAATCTACTTCTACTGATACATAAACAAGACTTATACTCTCATTCTCCCCCTAAGTCTTGTGTGATGCTTCTTGGGGAATCTGGACCATGCCAATCCTTCTACGCAGTTCCTGAAACTTGATCTTGCCTAGTGACTTGGTCAGGAGATCTGCCAGCTGATCCTGGGTGCAAATGTAGCTTGCCTTGACACTCCCATCATCCAGACAGCTTCTGATGAAGTGATAGCGTACCCTGATATGCTTGCTGCGTTCATGAAACACAGGGTTCCTTGCAAGAGCAAGAGCAGACTTGCTGTCCACCCTTAGCTCGACTGCCTCTGCCTTTCTCCCCAGCAGATCACCAAGCAGCCGAGCCAACCATAGAGCTTGAGTTGATGCAGTGGTGGCGGCGATGTATTCAGCTTCACAACTGGACAAGGCCACCACTTGTTGTTTGATTGATTGCCAGCTTACCAGGCACTTCCCAAGGAAGAAGAGTGTGCCACTGGTACTCTTGCTGGTGTCGATGTCGCCGGCGTGGTCGTTGTCGCTGTACCCAATGAACTGCGCAGCACCAGGGCACCTGGGATAGTGCAGCCCATACTCTGCAGTCCCGGCGACATAGCGCATGAAAGGATCAAGATGCCCAAGAGGGGGGGTGAATTGGGCTTTTCTAAAACTTCTTGCAATAACAAAACCTATCAAGCCCCAATTAACCCCCTAGTGCCTAGAAGTGTGTATGACGAGAATCAATAGCACAAAAGATTATCACTAAGGCCAATTCTACTCTAGCATGGCAATTCAATTTGGGATGAACAACAAGTGTAATGCGGAATTGAATTGCTGAATGTAAATGCGTAAGTAAAGAGTAGAGATGACTCGACGATCTTTTTGCCGGTATCGAGTGGTCGGCACACCCCCCTAGTCCTCGTTGGAGCACCCGCGCAAGGGTATCGCTCCCCCTTGATCCGCGCAAGGATCAAGTGCTCACTACGAGCTGATTCTTCGCCACTCCGGCCCGGTGAATCGCTCGCTACCGGTCACAACTTGGCTTGGGTCATCCACAATGCCTCCGGATGATCACCAAGCTCTCCGATCGCCACCAAGCCGTCTAGGTGATGCCGATCACCAAGAGTAACAAGCAAGAACTCTCACTTGACCAACGCAAGGCTAATGAGATGGGTGGATGCACACTTGCTACTCTCTACTCACTAATGAGGTGTTTGATCACTCAACTATCAAATCTCTCAACCTCACTAGGCCTCTTGCACTCACTTGCAATCACAATGTGTTTGGGAACCTTTCAAATGAGCAAGAGTAACAGCATGAATGAGGGGGAGGCATATTTATACCCCCCAACTCAAAACATGCACGAAGGGGTAAGTCCAGCCAGTTACACACTGACCGGACGCACCTGTCGGGGTGACCGGACGCGTCCGGTCAGTGTCTAACGGCTACGTGACGTTAGCCCTGACACCAGTACGATACACTGACCGGACGCACCCATGCGTCCGATCACCACTGACCGGACGCGTCCGGTCATCAATTTCCCTCTCTGGAACCTCTCTGGACGCGACCGGACTCACCTCCTGGTGCGTCCGGTCGAAAACTGAAGAGCGTCCGGTCGAAGCCAAGCCTGCTTCTTAGCCAAACCAACTGACCGGACGCACGCCCCAGCGTCCGGTCATTAGGGTTGAAGCGTCCGGTCACATTTTGAAGTCCGAAACGACTTCGGTTTGCGACGCTCCCTTCACGAACTTTCTTCCTTATGATCTTAGGGACCTTTCTAAGCTACCTAGGGCTTTGGTTAACAAGTGTGCACCACACCTAACTCAAAAGTCTCACCTAGGTCAAGCTACCCATTCAAACCCCTCTTTATAGTACGGCCAAAGATAAAACAAAGACCTATGCTACTCTAAGTGTCCTTCAACACCAAGTGACACTTAGCACTAGCCTATCACCGTCTTCGTCGTCCATCCTTTGAAAACCGAACGAATTCCATCAATAGAGAGGCATGAATACCATAGTGCCCTTACGATCATCATTACCATGACCTAACTCAATTGTTTCTGCAAAACACACGTTAGTCATAGTAGTTTACCGTTGTCATCCAATCACCGAAACCCACTGGGGGCCTAGATGCTCACAATCTCCCCCTTTTGGTGATTGATGACAACCTCAAGTATGTTTGAAAGAGAGGAGGTTTTCAATGCTTGATTCATATAAGCATGTGACAATAAGATCAAAGGGGTTAGGCATGCTTATACGAACCAAGTCACCATAAAGTACTCAACATGATAAGAGATAAACACAAGTACTTATGAACAAGCTCATTTATCGGAGTATAGAGTGCGGAAGCGAAGTAAAGGAGCATAGCATATGACCTGAATAGGATAACGAGTGAAGCATAACATGTCATACTGAGCATAACAAGTGACATGAATATAAAACAGAGTAGCAACACATGTCACAACCAAAGACATCCAATACGTACAGTGCCAACGATGTAAAGTGCCAAAGATAAACATGCATGCGAATGAGTGCAAGATCACACCAGATCGGAAACCCTCTCACAAGCTCCCCTAAGACTAACATACGCTCTCTCCCCCTTTGGCATCAAGACCAAAACCTAAGGGTCGGTAGGAGGGATGGGAGCAGACGAGTCGGGCGACGAGGTGCGCGGAGTCTCGAACTGAGCAAGGTAGCTGCCTCGTCGGACGAAGAACTGAGAGCTGGCTGACCCTCTGACACTGGACGTGGAGGAGACAGTCTGGGTCTGCTCAGCTGACTCGGGAGCTGTGTCTGGCGCTGGGAGCGCTGGCTCTGGAGGAGGGTCTACTGACTCAGTCACGCCACTGTCACTGACGTCGAAGCCCAGGCACTGAACTGTCTGGCAAAGTCGCACTCTGAGAGACCGGAGGCTCAACGACGCGACTGAGGAGGGTATGGTCTCTGTGGTACCGGTAGCTGGATCTGGAGCGGAGGTCACCGGCAACTGAAACTCAGGAGGTGTAGGCAGGCCGGTGAGCTCACTGAAGGTAGCCTCCAAAGTCCTAGGGGTCACGAGGATCGACTCGGTCTGAGGAGGAGTGAATCCGAGCGGAGCGGCGTGCCCCTGACGGCTGCCCTGGCTGAGGTGTCGTGAACCACTGAGGGTACTGAGGGAAAGGCGAGACCGTCGACGAGGGAGCTGTGAAGAACGAGGCCGATGGCCCGGACTGCTGCAGCTGGAGCTGAGATGGCTGAGGTAACTGAAAAGCGGCCATCCTCTCCATGAAGGCTAGGGTCTGAGTCTGAAGCTGGATCATCTGCCTCTGGAGAGCGTCCTGGCGCTCCTGTGCCTGTGCGGCTGCCACTGCCTGTGCCTCTGCTAGGCGAGCCTGCTCCTGTGCCTGTCTGCGCTGCTCCTCAGCCTGACGCTGAACCTCCTCGGTAAGGCGCGACTGCTGCTGCTCCATTCGTGAGAGAATGGCTAGAAGTGCTGGGTCGGAGCCGGCCATACGAGAGGAGGAGGCCTCGGAGTCGTGAGCACCCTGTGGACGCATCCTCGGAAGAGGAGCGTAGTCCTCGTCGGTGCTGTCGGACGGGAAGTCGTCGTCTGGTCCTCTCCCTCTGCTCAAGAGCTGCGAGCTCAGCCTCTGCCAACTGACTGACTGTCTCATCCTGCTGAGCCTCTGTCTCAGGAACCTCTGGCCTCTGGCGCGGACCTCGGGGCCTAGTGTCTGGATGAGCCCCTGCAAGCTGGCGAGTGTCGTACTCAGGGAACTCGGTCGGCGACTGAAGAAGCTCAGGTAGAAGACCAGGAATTATCCGCCGCAAAAGGAAACAGATATGTGAGCATGGAAGCTGGCGGTGACCCTTGAAGCCCTCTGTTGTGTCCTCCATCTCTGAAATAATGACGTCCCAAATATCGAACTCAAGCTGTGACACAAGTGGTGAACTAGCCAAATCTGTATCCGGGTCAACCCCTCTCTGTAACCTGTCCGGGGCAAAAGAGTACGCCTCATAACCTCGTGCACGAGGCGGGCCGTCGGCGTCAAGTCACGAGGACGCCGCTGGACCCCTCGTCGAACGGCTCCCGGAAGCAGGCACGCACTGTCTCTGCGGGGGGAATCTCTCCTGCGTGTGGTCGCCTGGGTGGCTCTGTCTGTCCGTAACAAACTGTGTGCACACGAGTCGGATAGACTGTCAAACCAAGGTACTCCCTGGCACGTGAGCTGTAGAGCCTGTAGGACCTCCCCCTGAAGGCGAAGTGGAGAAACCGGTGGTCCGGGGAGATCCACAGAGAGGCATAGAACTGTCGAACCCAGTCCTCAATGTACAAACCACCTCGACCAAGAAGATCCGCTAACCCTGGCAGGTAGGATAGCATCGGGCGGATCGGCTCGCCAGCAACTGCAACAAGCGCCTCCAGCGAGCAAACTCTGTGTGGTCTGATGTGCACACCACTGTTGACGTAGGCCCGATAGAAGTCCTCCTGAATAACTGTGTAAAAACCCTCTGCTGCCTGAGGGTGCCGGGCTGCTGGAAACCACTCCTCGTACGGTATCAAACGAAGAGCCTGCACCTGACGTGCTGTCGCTGTCCGCAGGTCCAAGTGCTCCACAGGTGGGGGTCCCTGTGGCCTCGGAGGGGGTCGTCCACCCCGCCTCTGTCCCTCAGGTCGAGGAGAAACCTGAGTGCGAGTACGGGTAGACCTGCGGAGAGGCTGCTGAGCTGGCTGGTCCTCTGGCTGACCTCTGCCTGGGCCTCTGGAGCAGAACCGCCGGCTGAAGCTGCGGCGAGGCTGAAGCTGAAGCTGCCTCGGACGGAAACTGAAAGTCCGGAGGGAGGACGTCAGCCGGGTCGTCAAGGGAGTACTCGTGACCGCGGACCCGACGACGCCACCCTCTGTCTGAAGTAAGGCCTGAACCTGCTGCTCTGTAAGGAGATCGCGAATGCGCGTAACAGCCTGCTGACTACTGCCCTGACCGGCCTGCTCTGTAGAAGAGTCGTGAATCCGCAGACCACCGTGGAACCACCCTGCTCTGCCCTCTCGGCTGCTCGAGCCACTGCAAGCGCATCTCTGAATCTCGATCGCGGCGCTTGCGCTTCTTGGAGACGAGCTTCTGAGGCCGCTTCCCCTTGTCGCCAGAGGGAGGAGGCGGGGGAGGAGGATCGTCCCCGGGACCTCCGCCGACGTTCTTGCAGCGAGCCATCGCTACAAGAACAAAGCAACTGCCACTAACTGCTGCCCAACTGCCACTGAGAATCACAACCACTGACAAGACGCACTGCCACTGAGGACCACTGTCAAGTAAACCAGAAGACGGGACTGAACCTCAGAGGCTTGGCCTCGTTCCGTATCCGCGGCTTGGCCCCGGATTTAGCTGTCACTGCCACTGTGCACTGAATCGACCGACTCGCTGCAAGAGAGATAGGGATATATTAAGCATATATCTAGAGATAAGAGGCCTATCGGAAAAAAGCATAGTGAGATGAGAAAGAAGAGGCGTGCCGTTGCTACACCTGACGAGACACGATGAGCCGACGAAGCGTAGGTAAGACACCGACACGTGTGGGCACCAAGATGGCTCGCCGGAAGGATCTGCGCGAGAAACGGCCACAAAAAAAGGTTAAAACAGCCGGAACATTGGTTGAGACATTTCGCCGAACACCTGGTGGGCAGGGTATATGAGAGGGGGGAAGCTCACTGCGGAGGGTCGGCCGAGAGAGGACGAGCCGGAGAGGAATCCGATGGGGAACACGCCGGCGAGGAGGAATCCGGCGGGGGAACTCCGTCGAACAGCGAGGTCCGGCGAGCTGGGCACGGGCGCGGGCGCGGGGCGGGGACGGTCCCCGGGGCGAGCGAGGCGCGGCGGGGAGCGGGCACGCCGGGCGAGCGAGCACGGCGGGGAGCGGGCACGCCGGGGGCGAGGTGGTGTGTGGCGGGGAGCGGGCACTCCGGGGCGAGGTGGTGCGGCGGCGCGGAGAGACGGCGGCACGGGCGCTGGCGCGACGAGGAAGAAGAAGAGGTGAGGCCCACGTGTCGGTTGGATGAGTTTATTGCGCTCGTTAAGTGACGACCGGACGCACTGCTCGAACTGACCGGACGCACGGCACCCAGCGTCCGGTCACGAACAGAGAGCTCCCGAACGCGATTTCCACGACCGGACGCGTCCGATCAGACATGACCGGACTCACCCAGCGTCCGGTCAACCGCTGGCCATGGACCGGACACACACGATCAAATTCCTGACCGGACGCGCCGAAGACACTGTTCACTTGCGCGCGCTCTGCACTGACCGGACGCACCCTATGAGTCCGGTCGCAGCAGCGTCCGGTCACAGGGAAAACACAGTTTTGACTCGATTTTTCGCGCCGACTTCTCGCAACCAAGTTCCAACTCAAATAAGAGCAAATAAACACTAGTTGGAACCTAGAGGTGACCTCTCTCAAACCCTCAATTTTTCAAATAATTTGCCATAGGCTAAGTTAAATTTTTAGATAAAATAGGCAATAAAGCTCCAAGGAGACAACATGTGGCCACCAAAACTAGGGGTCTTAACCAATTAGAGCCTCAAATGCTCCCCCTAGCGGTGGACGAACACAGCGGTTGCTCAAACATAACCGAAAAGAAACGACAAAGCAACAACATGCATATGCAATGCAAAGCGGAATTTGAATCTAGGTTGCTTGTCAATTTTGCTCATGGGTAAGCTTCTTCACACGCTTTTTAGGGCGGTTATCTTAACCACGTCTGACAAGCCTATGTGCATAGCATAATTTAAACATGGCATATGATACAATGCAATGCAAAGACAACCCCCTTTCACCTTTTGACAAAGTTACTTAGATCAAGCACATTGAGCTCACTTCGCAATCTACAAAGGGTGCTCTCATCTAGGGGTTTTGTGAAGATATCCGCCAATTGATCTTCGGTTCTAACTCCCTCTAAGGATATATCTTTCTTGGAAACATGATCTCTAAGGAAGTGATGGCGAATATCTATGTGCTTTGTGCGAGAGTGTTGAACCGGGTTGTTAGCAAGCTTAACCGCGCTCTCATTGTCACACAACAAAGGTACCCTTTCTAGAACTACACCATAATCTAAAAGGGTTTGCTTCATGTAAAGGATTTGTGCACAACAAGCACCCGCGGCTATGTATTCCGCCTCGGCGGTAGACAAGGCCACACTATTTTGCTTCTTTGAACTCCATGACACTAGAGATCTCCCAAGCAAATGGCACCCTCCGGATGTGCTTTTCTATCAATTTTGCAACCCGCGTAATCCGAATCGGAATACCCAACGAGTTGGAAGTTAGCTCCTTTGGGATACCAAAGGCCAATGCTTGGGGTGTGCTTGAGGTACCTAAGGATTCTCTTCACCGCTATGAGATGTGATTCCCTAGGATCGGCTTGAAAACGAGCACACATGCACACACTAAACATGATGTCGGGCCTAGATGCGGTCAAGTATAACAAACTACCAATCATAGAACGGTAGAGAGTTTGATCAACCGGGTTACCTCCCTCATCTAGGTCGAGATGTCCGTTGGTTGGCATTGGAGTCTTGATAGGCTTGCAATCATCCATGTTGAAGCGCTTGAGGAGGTCTTTTGTGTACTTCTCTTGAGATATAAAAGTCCCCTCCTTCAATTGCTTGACTTGAAAGCCTAGGAAAAATGTGAGCTCGCCAATCATCGACATCTCGAACTCCTTCGACATCAAGTCACCAAATTCCTTGCAATAGGCTTCATTTGTTGACCCGAAGATGATATCATCGACGTAGACTTGACAAATGAAGATCTCTCCATCAAGCTTCTTGGTGAATAGTGTGGTGTCGACCTTCCCAATGGTGAAGCCCTTCTCAATTAGGAAGTCCCGGAGGCGCTCGTACCACGCTCTAGGGGCTTGCTTGAGCCCATAAGCGCCTTGGACAACCTATAAACATGATTAGGATATCTAGGGTCTTCAAACCCGGGAGGTTGATCAACATAGACTAGTTCATTTATGAAGCCATTTAAAAATGCACTTTTCACATCCATTTGATATAATTTAATGTCATGATGTGATGCATATGCAAGGAGGATACGAATGGCTTCGAGTCTTGCAACCGGTGCAAAGGTCTCTCCAAATCCAAGCCTTCAACTTGAGAGAACCCCTTTGCCACTAGCCTTGCCTTGTTTCTAACAACCTTGCCTTGATCATCTTGCTTTGTTGTCTAAACACCCATTTTGTTCCAATGACTCTTGCGCCTTTTGGTCGCTCTTCAAGTGTCCAAACTTGGTTGCGGGTGAAGTTGTTTAATTCTTCATGCATGGCATTCACCCAATCCGGATCACCTAGAGCTTCATCTACAATGGTAGGCTCAACAAGAGAAACAAAGGAGTGATGTTCCATAAATAAAGCAAGTTTTTGAGAGCGAGTCATTACACCCCTTGTCGGACTCCCTATGATGAGATCTTGAGGATGAGCTTGTAGTAGAGGAGTAGTCCTTCGATCAACCACTTGAGGGGCCGCTTGTGGAGCATCAACATCTTGAGCTGTACCACCATTTGATCATGGGAGACATGAGTATCTTCATTTGGATCCCTCCCATCTTTGTCATCATCAAGTGGTACATGTGATGAGGATGGCTTGTCAATGACTTGCACATCATCATCATATCATCTTTAGGCTTGATGGCTCCAACCGGCATGTTCTTCATTGCATCCCTCAATGGTTCATCACCTACATCATCAAGATTTTCATGCTCTCCTTGAGAGCCATTAGATTCATCGAATTCCACATCATATGTTTCCTCTACCATCCCGGTGGCATGGTTGAATACTCGATATGCTTTGGACTTCAATGAGTAACCAACAAGAAAACCAATATCACATCGGCGTTGAAACTTCCCTAGGTGTTGGCGCTTCTTGAAGATGTAGCATTTGCACCCAAACACTCTAAAGAAGGATACATCCGGCTTCTTGTTGTTGAGTAGCTCATAGGGGGTCTTGCCAAGGAGACGATGGGGGAACAACCGGTTTGATGCATAGCAAGCGGTGTTGATTGCTTCCGCCCAAAATCTTTCCGGTGTAGTGTACTCATCTAACATAGTCCTTGCTAGGGTGATTAGTGTTCGGTTCTTCCTCTCAACTACCCCATTTTGTTGTGGTGTGTAGGTTGCGGAGACTTCATGCTTGATCCCAACTTCATCACAATATTGCTCAATGTGGGTGTTGTCGAACTCTCTTCCATTGTCACTTCTTATCTTTTTGATCTCAAGTCAAACTCATTTTGGGCTCTCTTGGCAAACTTCTTGAATGAAGGGTTTGCTTCGGATTTGTCATGAAGAAAGAATACCCAAGTGTATCTAGAGTAGTCATCAACAATCACTAGACAATAGAGATTTCCACCCAAGCTAGCATATGTTGTTGGTCCAAATAGATCCATGTGAAGTAGCTCTAACTCTCTTGATGTTGACACAAAAGCTTTGGTTGGATGTGTATTTGCAACTTGCTTGCCGGCTTGACATGCACTACACAATTTGTCCTTCTCAAATTTGACATCCTTCAAGCCCCTAACCAAATCCTTCTTCAATAGCTTGTTGAGAGTGTTCATTCCAACATGTGCTAATCTTCTATGCCAGCCAACCAAGAGATTGCTTAGTGAACAAACATGTCTTCAAGTTGGCATCTTCGGAGGTAAAATCCACTAGATAGAGATTGTTGTATCTAAAGCCTTTGAATATCACTTGTATATCATCTTTCTTGGTTACAACCACTTCCTTGTCGGTGAACAAGCATTGAAAGCCAAGATCACATAGTTGCCCAACGGATAGCAAGTTGAAGCTTAATGATGCAACTAGAAGCACATTGGAGATGGTATGATCGTTTGATATAGCCACTTTGCCCAATCCTTTGACATTGCCCTTTGAGTTGTCACCAAATGTTATCTTTTCTTGGTCATCGACATTCTCTTCTAGTGAGGTGAACATCCGGGGATCTCCGGTCATATGTTGTGTGCATCCACTATCAATTACCCAATGTGATCCACCGGTCTTGTAGTTCACCTACACACAAGAAATCAAGCTTGAGCTTTCGGGACCCAAACTTGTTGCGGTCCCTTAACTTTCTCAACTAGTGACTTAGCAACCCAAATTTGCCTTGGCCTATTCTTGTTAGGTGGCCCCATAAACATAACCTTCACTTTGCCACTAGAATCTTGTCTAAGCATGTAGTGAGCATTGAAGGCAAAGGGTCTAGCATGCTTGGGCAAGGGTGTGGGCTTTGGCTCCTCACAAGCATGAGCAAAGTGTCCTTCCTTTCCACACTCATAGCATCTCCCAATCTTCTTCTTCTTTGGCTTAGTGATGCTCTTGCGTTGCTTCATCTTCTCTTCAAGAAAGCCAATGCCATTTCTATTGGTCTTCATGACGGTGTTCATGAGAAGCTCACTTTGAAGACATTGACCCTTGGTGAAGTTCCTCAAACCGGTGGTGAGGTGCTCTTTCTCCTTCTTGAGCTTGTCATTCTCTTGTTGGAGTTCCAATTGAGATGGTGTCATTTTGTAGTCCCTCTCCATCTTTAATCTCTTGTTCTCTTCTTTTAGCATGTCTAGCTCAAGTGTCATGCTATATTCATCGTCATGAGATTGAATGATAACTTGCTTGGTGGTTGAAAGCTTTTCTAAATCAACCTTGAGCTTTGCATTCTCATTCTTGATCTTGACATAGTCATCATAGTGATCGGCCTCAACCACTTTCTTGCCCTTGCCACTAGCACTTTGCTCAACATGCTCACTAACCAAGTCCTCACAAGATGTTGCTATGTCACACTTAACAACAAGGTTAGGAGCATCATGTGTCTCATGTGAAAGCATATCATAAGCAATGGTGAGAGTATCATAGTCTACTTTCACTTGAGTATATTGTTCCTTAAGCAAAGCATGACTAGTGGAAAGGTCACTATGCATCTTATCAAGTTTTTCATTTTTAGCTTTGAGCTCCTTGTTAGAGGACTTGAGCTCCTTGATAGTGGATGACATAGTTGCAAGTTCATCTTTTAGTTCATCACTAGCATGAATAGCATGATCACACTTTTCAACAAGAGATTCATTTTCATCAACAAGCTTCTCATTTTTAGCTCTAGTCTTTCTTATGATTTTAGAGTAGTCATTTAGCAATTTGACAAGTTCATCATAAGTGGGAGCCTCAAATTCACCATCACTATCACTATCACTAGAGTCATCATTGTTTTGTACCTTCCGGTCACCCTTGGCCATAAGGCATAGGTGTGTAGATGATGATGGACGGTGGTGATGGTGGTGTAGAGGAGCCAATGACTAGAGCGGCCACCTTCTCCTTCTCATCATCACTATCTTCATTTGATGAGCCACCGGAGGAGTCAATGTCGGTGAGCCAATCACCAACAATGTAAGCCTTCCCACCTTTCTTGTGGTATTGCTTCTTTTTCTTGCCATCCTTCTTGTAGTAGGGCTTTTCATCCTTCTTCTCATCTTCACTTGATGAGTCATACTTCTTGCCCTTGTTCTTGTTCTTGTAGCTCTCTTTCTTGGGCTTGGTGCATTGATGGCAAGATGGCCAAGCTCACCGCAATTGTAGCAATCCATTTCGGAGATTGGTCCCTCTTGCTACTTGTGAAGAATTTCTTCTTTCTTGAGTCAAAGTTGACTCCATTCTTGTGAAGCTTCTTCAACATCTTGGTGGTCTTCTTCACCATGAGAGCAATGTTGGAATCATCTTCATCATCGCTTGTGCTCTCATGATGCACCTCAATAGCCTTGGACTTGCCCTTCTTGTCATGGCTTGCTTTGAAGGCCAAGTCCTCTTCTTGTCGGTGGAGGAGCCACCACTCGGTGTGATGTGCATGTACATCTCATGAGCATTGATCTTCCCCAAGACTTGTGTTGGTGTAGATGTGGAAAGATCACCTTGATGTAGCACGGTCACAATGTGTCCATACTTGTCAATGGGAAGGACACATAGGATCTTCCTCACAACATCGGATGGTTGCATTTGTGTGAGGCCAAGACCATTGAGCTCCTCTACAAGAACATTCAAGCGTGAGTACATTTCGTTTGCATTTTCATGAGCAAGCATTCAAACGAGTTCATCTTTTGCACAACCAAATGATAACGCTCCTCACGCTCACTCTTGGTTCCCTCATGGAGCGCACAAATATTTTCCCATAGATCATGGGCATTTTTGTGGTTCCGAACACGATTGAACACATCCTTGCAAATGCCTCTAAAAAGGATGTTTTTGGCTTTTGCATTCCATTTTCATTTTCCTCCTCATTAGGAGTGAGGCTAGTGCCTTCTTGGGCTTGGCAAAGCCGGTGATCGCGGCATTGAGGCATTTAACATCAACCGCTTCTAGGTACGACTCCATACGGATTTTCCAATATGGGAAGTCGTCTCCCTCGAACATGGGAGGTGGACCATCACCTCCGGACATCTTAACTCTAGGCGGTTAAGCCTAAATCGAGAGCACGAGGCTCCGATACCAATTGAAAGGATCAAGATGCCCAAGAGGGGGGGTGAATTGGGCTTTTCTAAAACTTCTTGCAATAACAAAACCTATCAAGCCCCAATTAACCCCCTAGTGCCTAGAAGTGTGTATGACGAGAATCAATAGCACAAAAGATTATCACTAAGCCAATTCTACTCTAGCATGGCAATTCAATTTGGGATGAACAACAAGTGTAATGCGGAATTGAATTGCTTGAATGTAAATGCGTAAGTAAAGAGTAGAGATGACTCGACGATCTTTTTGCCGAGGTATCGAGGTGTCGGCACACCCCCCTAGTCCTCGTTGGAGCACCCGCGCAAGGGTATCGCTCCCCCTTGATCCGCGCAAGGATCAAGTGCTCACTACGAGCTGATTCTTCGCCACTCCGGCCCGGTGAATCGCTCGCTACCGGTCACAACTTGGCTTGGGTCATCCACAATGCCTCCGGATGATCACCAAGCTCTCCGATCGCCACCAAGCCGTCTAGGTGATGCCGATCACCAAGAGTAACAAGCAAGAACTCTCACTTGACCAACGCAAGGCTAATGAGATGGGTGGATGCACACTTGCTACTCTCTACTCACTAATGAGGTGTTTGATCACTCAACTATCAAATCTCTCAACCTCACTAGGCCTCTTGCACTCACTTGCAATCACAATGTGTTTGGGAACCTTTCAAATGAGCAAGAGTAACAGCATGAATGAGGGGGAGGCATATTTATACCCCCCAACTCAAAACATGCACGAAGGGGTAAGTCCAGCCAGTTACACACTGACCGGACGCACCTGTCGGGGTGACCGGACGCGTCCGGTCAGTGTCTAACGGCTACGTGACGTTAGCCCTGACACCAGTACGATACACTGACCGGACGCACCCATGCGTCCGATCACCACTGACCGGACGCGTCCGGTCATCAATTTCCCTCTCTGGAACCTCTCTGGACGCGACCGGACTCACCTCCTGGTGCGTCCGGTCGAAACTGAAGAGCGTCCGGTCGAAGCCAAACCTGCTTCTTAGCCAAACCAACTGACCGACGCACGCCCCAGCGTCCGGTCATTAGGGTTGAAGCGTCCGGTCACATTTTGAAGTCCTAAACGACTTCGGTTTGCGACGCTCCCTTCACGAACTTTCTTCCCTTATGATCTTAGGGACCTTTCTAAGCTACCTAGGGCTTTGGTTAACAAGTGTGCACCACACCTAACTCAAAAGTCTCACCTAGGTCAAGCTACTCATTCAAACCCCTCTTTATAGTACGGCCAAAGATAAAGCAAAGACCTATGCTACTCTAAGTGTCCTTCAACACCAAATGACACTTAGCACTAGCCTATCACTGTCTTCGTCGTCCATCCTTTGAAAACCGAACGAATTCCATCAATAGAGAGGCATGAATACCATAGTGCCCTTACGATCATCATTACCATGACCTAACTCAATTGTTTCTGCAAAACACACGTTAGTCATAGTAGTTTACCGTTGTCATCCAATCACCGAAACCCACTGGGGGCCTAGATGCTCACAGCGCAGAACCCTCTTCACGGCCTGCTGGTGCTCAGCTGTTGGGCGCTGCATGAATCGGCTCACATAGCCAACAGCATATGCCAAATCCGGCCTGGTGTGGACAAGATAACGCAAGCTCCCGACGATCCGCCGGTACTGCGTAGCATCCACCTCCTCTGCTGTGCTGTCCCGACTCAGCTTGAGTCGCTCCTCCATGGGGGTGTGTGCCGGATTGCAGTCAGAGAGACCACCTAACTCCACAATGCGGCGGGCGTAGGAGGTTTGGCGGAGCTTGATGCCGGTGTTGTCTTGATGGACCTCAATTCCTAGGTAGAAAGAGGAGGCCAAGATCACTCATCTGGAATTCAGCTCTCATCTCATCCTTGAACGCCTTCACTTCCCCTTCTTCATTGCCGGTGATCACCAAATCATCGACATAGACGCCGACGAGTAGAGCTGAGCTCCCTCTGCCCCGCCGGTATACCGCAGCTTCATGCGGGCTCTGCTGGAAGCCCATCTTCTTCAGGGTGGCGTCCAGTTTCGAGTTCCAGGCCCGCGGCGCCTGGCGCAGGCCATAGAGTGCCTTGCGCAGGCGGAGAACCTTGTTCTCCTTGCCCGGGATAACGAACCCCGGTGGCTGGCGGACGTAGACCTCTTCCTTCAATTCTCCATTGAGGAACGCTGATTTGACATCCATGTGATGGGCGCGCCATCCTTCCTAGGCAGCCAGCGCAAGAAGAACACGGACTGATTCCATCCGCGCCACTGGCGCAAACGCATCATCGAAGTCCACTCCTTCTTGCTGGACGAAACCTCGAGCCACCAGTCGCGCCTTGTGCTTGATCACGGCGCCGTCTTCATCCTTCTTGAGCTTGAAGACCCACTTGAGGGTGATGGCTCGGTGGCCGGCTGGGAGGTCAGCCAGCTCCCAAGTCTTGTTGCGCTCAACAGCTTCCTTCTCCTCCTTCATCGCTGCACGCCACGCCATGTCCGCCTCTGCTTCAGCAAGCGAGCAGGGCTCCCCCTCCATGGTCACATGCAGCTCTGCTTCTGTGTCGTGCTCTGCGAACCCAGGGACAGGCTGATCACCAAGGATGTTGTCCAGGGTGCGGTAGCGCAGAGCCTCCCCGTCGTGGTAGGCATCCACGCGCTCACTGTCATTGGACAGTGGCGTGGCGTAGTCCACCTGATCACCGTGTGTTGGGGTCGCCGGTGTGGAGCCTGGAGCAGGGCTGTGCTGCGCGGGTGGCATTGCTGGGGTTGCTGGTGTAGAGGACTGCGCTGGAGTAGAGGCAGATGGTGGTGGAGACAGTGAGGCCGACGGTGTTCCACCAACTCCCCCGGCTGCTTCAACCTGGACGTAGTCGATGGTGAAGTCGCTGAAGGTTGAGGCTGATACTCCTTCCGCAGCCTTGTCCCAGTCCCAGCCACGCCCTTCATCAAACACGACGTCGCGCGCCACGCGCACTCGTCCTGTCACAGGGTCAAGCACCCTATATGCCTTGACTCCTTCAGCGTATCCAATGAACACCCCTGGAATGCTTCGATCGTCGAGCTTGCCGACGTTGTTCAGTTCCTTCACAAACGCCAGGCAACCGAAGGTGCGCAGGTAGCCAACTGTGGGCTTGCGGCCATACCAGGCTTCAAATGGAGTCTTGCCGTCGAGCGCCTTGGTTGGTGAGCGGTTCAGGAGGTGTACAGCAGTCATCACCGCTTCGCCCCAATACTCCGCCGGCATTCCGCGCTGCTTCAGGAGTGCGCGGGCCGCAGCGACCACCGTCTGATTGCGGCGTTCCACTACGCCATTCTGTTGAGGCGTGTAGGGAGCAGAGTAGTGCCGCTGTACTCCTTCTTCGGCGCAATACACTGCAAATTCAGCTGCAGTGAACTCACCACCATTGTCAGTGCGCATACCTTGAGCTTGCACACCCCGCTCCTTCTCTGTTGCTGCCTGAAGATGCCTGATTGCTTCAGCAGCAGCAGCCTTGGTGCTAGCAGCGTCGCCCACATGTAGCGCGAGGCGTCGTCGACGAGCAGCAGTATGTACCGGCGCCCTCCAGGTGTGGCTGGTGACACAGGACCACAAAGGTCCCCATGCACCAGCTCAAGCTTCTCGCCGGCGCGGTAGTTTGGCTTGGCGCGGAATGGGAGGCGCCTCTGCTTGGTCACCACGCAGGTGTCGCAGAGCTGCTCGATGTGGTCCACGATTGGCATCCCACGAACCATCTCCTTCTTGCCAAGCTGCTTCAGGGCGTCGAAGTGGAGGTGCCCGAAGCGCTCGTGCCACTTCCAGGCCTCGTCGTCCCTTCGCGCAGCCAGGCAGAGGGGCTGAGCGACCTGCGCATGAAGCACATACAGGCGATTTTTGCCTCTAATCACCTTGGCGAGCAAGCGACGACTTCTATCCCAAATGCGCAGCACACCATCTTCAATCTCCACGCGCGAGCCATTTTCATCCATTTCATCCAGCTGCCCGATACTTAGAATTGAGTTTCTCAGGGCAGGGATGAAGTACACGCGGTCAGCATCCGGTGCTCCCCTGTTTTCGCCTTGAAGATGACCGAGCCTACTCCCATGATCTCGACAGCGGAGGCGTCGCCAAACTTGACAGTGCCTCTCACGCTGGAGTCCAGGTCGGAGAAGTGCTCACGTCTCCCGGTCATATGATGAGTGGCCCCGGTGTCAAGGTACCACCCATCCATCTTCTCGTCGCTGGTGTCCTTGCCGAGGAAGACACGTGCTCGTGGCTCGTTGAGATGGTGCAGGGCCGTCCCAATCGACGCGGGAGGGAAAAAATTGAGTTTTTCTCCCTTCCCCTTCCCCTGTTTCCTGCCTCCTCCGACGATGCCCTGCATTAGACAAGCAGGTTCGTCCTCCTCTGCTCGCGCGACATGAGCTTGGCCGCCGCGGCGTGGTGGAAGACGGCAATCCTTTGCCCAATGTCCAGTCTTGCCGCAGTTGAGGCAGGTATCATCACGGGTCGCCCTTCGCTCGCCGGCGGCGCCACCATCAGCCGACCTATTGTCGTGGTGCTCGATCGTCTTTCCTCTTGCGCGGTCGCCGACGTCGCCCGCTCGCAGCCCCAGCAGCGCTTGAAGACTCCCCCTTTCTCTTCTCCTTCTGGCGGGCAAGCCACTGCTCTTCGGTGTAGAGGAGCTTGCCGCCTGCGTCGGTGGTGTTCAAGGTGGAGTTTTTGTAGCGCCCGTCGACCGCCTTGATCCTCCCGGCCACCTCCTCGAGTGTGAGATCCTCGTAATCGAGCATCGTCTCGATGGCGACCGCGATCTGGCAGTACTTCTCGGGGACGACGCGGAGGAGCTTCTCCACCGCCTTCTCCTCGTCGATGTCGTCGTCACCGTGGAGGTTGAGCTGCTGCATCGTGGTGGTGAGCCGGAGAGTAAAGTCATCGATGTCCTCACCTGGCCGGAACGCGAGATCCTCCCACTCCTTGCGCAGCTTCTGCCTCGTGGCCCTGCGGGCACGGTGCGAGCCGACGCGTAGCGCAGCGATCGCGTCCCAGGCCTCCTTCGCCGTCTCCTTGTCTGCGAGGGCCGGGCCATCTCCGTTGGGACCGCTGCCCAAGAGTGCCTCCATCGCCCGCCGATCGTCGTGGAAATCGGCGTCGCCGTAGCGGACGGCGTCCCACAAGAAGTGGCGCGCCTGAAGCTTCACCTTCATGATCAGGCTCCACTCATTGTAGTTTGTCTTGTGAGCATGGGCCATGGCGTGCTCCCGCCGGCCTCCCTGAACACCGCCTGGACGGGCAGCGAGGCGTTGCGACCGCCTCCTCTTCGCCCGCGGCCACGGCGGGGCTCTGGGGATGGTGATGGTGTGCGTCGCCTGTGAGGGCTCCGCGCTCCCCTCGGTGCAAGATCCTCCTGCAACTCTGCGCGCAGTGCAGCAGCAGCGTCTGCCGCAGCCTGGGCCGCAGCCGCTGCTTGCCTCGCTGTCTCTGCTGCATGCGCAGCCGCTGCCTCCGCCGCAGCGATGCGCTGCTGGCGATCACCCGCACCAGCCCTTGGCTGGGGGACCTCGACCGTGCCTCCAGCAGCAACGGCGGCGCGCCTGGCTCTACTAGAGGAGGTGGACATGGCACTCAGGGGAACCTAGGGCTTCGATACCAAATGTTGGAGACAACACAGGTTGGGGAACTATCTGATCTTGTATTGCTCTTAGAAACTAGTAGGGGTATGTTACATATATAGACCAAAGGGTCTTGCTTAGGAAAGAAGCTAGGACTTGCTTAGGAAAGAAGCTACCTACTTCCTTAGGAGTGAAGCTACCTATTACAGCATAAAATAAATCTACTTCTACTGATACATAAACAAGACTTATACTCTCAACTTGTTCGGTTGTGTCATCCCGGTCCCCAAAGTTGCAAATCACTCATTTAGGTCCTTAAACTTGTTCAGCCATGTCATCCCAGTCCTTGAACTTGTTTTTGAGTCTCATCTAAGTTAAAATAGGGTGATCTAAAAATTTTATATAAAAAAATAAGTCATAACTTTTTAATATGAACTCGAATGAAAATAATCTTTATATCAAAATTATAACCCTCCATGTGATCAACAACTTTGTAGTTGAAACATTTTTGAATTAAAACTGTTTAGGGTCTCAAAATATTGTTGTATGTTTATAGATTTTAAAATTTAAAATTTTAATTAAATTTTTGTTTACTAAACGACTTTAAATAAAAAAAATTTCATCTACAACATTGTAGATTGCATTGAGAACTATAACTTTTATATAAATCGTGTCAATATTCAAGATATTTTGATATTTTAAATTTTAAAATATATATAATCATAAAATAATATTTTGGGACTCCAAACAATTTTCAATTCAAAAACTTTTCAACTACAAAGTTATAGATCGCATCAAAGACTATAATTTTGATACAAAGTTTGTCTTCATTTGAGTTCATATAAAAACTTATGAATTATTTGTAGATATAAAGTTTTTAAATTGTCATGTTTAGATCTAGATGAGACCCAAAACAAAGTTTAGGGACTAGGATGACACAACTGAATAAGTTTGAGGATCTAAACAGGTGATTTGCAAGTTTAGGGACCGGGATGACACAGCCGAACAAGTTTAGAGACCGGGATGACACAACCGAACAAGTTTGAGGACATAAACAGTCGATTTGCAAATTTAGGGACCGGGATGACATAGTGGTACAAGTTTAAAGATCGGTGATGGACTTTACTCTTTTTTAAAAAAAAACAGTTGTTCAAACCTGAAGAAACAACAGATTATACCATAGACAGACTTGTGTTTTAGGTGTCAAGAGTGGAGAATAGCGATACCATCAAAATTCGAACAGGGCATTTTTTGAACCTAAATTATCAAAACTTCCGTTTCAATCAATAAATAAAATGGTACAAATACAAATAAAATAATCAACTCTGCTGGAAATTGTGATTGGATTATTGGGCTTACCCTAGAAGGGTAGTAATATAGTAGTCATTACATGGGCCTCATGGGCCTAGACACATATACTCCAACACCCCACGCAGTCTTAACTACCGGCGCAGCGGAGTTTCGAGACGGAGCACCAAAAGAAGCACACCACACGAGCCCCCCACAGACTCAACTAGCCACTAATGATGTTGAGGCTGAAGCGAAACTCGGAGAACGTCGAGGACGGGACGCGCTTTGTGAAGATGTCTGTAAACTGGAAGGTGGTCGGGACGTGGAGAACCCGAACATCGCCGATGACCACCCGATCACGGACAAAGGGAAGGTCGATCTCCACATGCTTGGTCCGCTGGTGCTGAATGGGGTTGGTGGAGATGTACACCGCGCTGACGTTGTCGCAGTAGACCAACGTGCTCCGGGTCAGGGGACTGTGGAGCTCGCCAAGGAGCTGCCGGAATCAGGAGGCCTCAGCCATGTCGTTAGCAACAGCGTGGTACTCCGCCTCGGCACTGGAGCGGGAGACCACCGGCTGGCGCTTGGAGGACCAGGACACCATGTTGCCGCCAAGGAAGACGGCATAGCCGGAGGTGGACCGGCGAGTGTCCGGACACCCGGCCCAGTCAGCGTCGGTGTAGGCGACGAGCTCGATGGAGGCAGACCGGTGGAGTAGGTCGTAGTCGATAGTGCCATGAAGGTAGCGAGGGAGGCACTTGAGATCCGTGAGGTGAGGCTCACGCGGATCATGCATATGAAGGCAAATCTGCTGAACTGCATATGTAATGTCCGGGCGGGTGAAGGTGAGATACTGAAGTGCCCCTGCAAAATCCTGTACGCAGTAGGGTCAGTAACTGTGGTGCCCTCGGTCTCTGACAGCTTGGCCTGAGTGTCAACTGGGGTGGAGCAGGGCTTGCAGTCAGTCATCTTAGCTCGCTCCAGGATATCAAGAGTGTATTGCCGCTGGTGAAGAAAGAGACCCCCTGGACGAGTCTCAACGGTGACCCCGAGGAAGTGATGGAGCACACCGAGATCCTTCATAGTGAACTCCTGCTGAAGAGAGGTGATGATCCGCCGCAGCAGTGTCGGGCTGGAGGCTATGACACTATCATCCATATCAAACATAGAGCAGGAGATAGGCAGTCTTCCCGCCGTGGTGATAGATGGACAGAGAAGTATCTAACTTGGCCTCCACAAATCCCAAAGTGAGCAGAAAAGAAGCAAACTGATAGTACCACGCCCGAGGGGCCTGCTTGAGGCTGTAGAGTGACTTTGTTGAGGTGGCAGACCAGGTCAGGGCGAGAAGAGTCAACAAAACCCCCAGGCTGACTGCAATAGACCGTCTCAGCAAGTGTCTCGTGGAGGAAATCATTCTTGACGTCCAACTGATGGACGGGCCCGGAGCGAGAGAGAGCTAGTGAGAGTACTGTGCGAACTATAGCTGGCTTCACCACATGACTGAATGTCTCATCATAATCAACTCCAGGCCACTGAGTGAAACCCCTGAGAACCCAGCAAGCCTTGTACCGCTCAAGAGTGCCATCAGCTCGCCGCTTATGTGTCCAGATCCACTTGCCGGTGACGACATTGGAGCCAGGTGGACGGGGCACCAGATCCCAGGTCTGGTTGGTGAGAAGAGCCACGTACTCCTCTTCTATCGCACCACGCCACTGAGGGTCGGGCAAGGCGTCGCGCACGGAAGAGGGTACCGGAGAGACCCGTGACTCGTCGGGCGTCGCGGCGAGAGCCCGAGGCCGCAGCACCCCCACCGCCTGCCACGTCACCATGGGGTGAATATGACGTGGGTGGTGGTGAAGAAGAGGCGGGTGGTACACAGACAGCTCGACCCGAGCAGCCGACGGTGGTAGAGGGGCAGTGTAGGCGTCGACGGCGGAGAAGAGGCCACGGGAGGTGACTGAAGCGGCGACGATGGCGACGGGTCCCACACCGGGGACGGCGAGGCCGCCGTGCACGACGCTGGTAGGCACGCACCGGCTGGGCGAAGCGCGCAGGAGGTGTCGAAGATGCCGGACCCGCGTCGGGCGCAGGGTCAGGCGTAGCCCCGGGGAACGTGGCCGCTGGACTGGCACAGGATGCAGGGGCCAGCGTAGCCCCAGAGGACGGCGAGCCTATATATGGCCATGCAGCCCGCGGCACGGCGGCCCCGGTCTGAAGCACGACGATTTGGCCCGGCACGGGCACGGCCCGGCACGAGGCACAGACCGTGCCTGGGCCGCCACCCGGCCCGTGGCACGGCACGGGCACGGCCCGGTGCAAGAGACGGCCCGACAATTTTAGCCTGCTAAGCGCATCAGTCATTCACCCATCAGCCTGAGGCAAACGATGCATTCACGCATCTCCTACCACGCAGCACGCGCGTCCGTCTCGCGGCTTTCCCCACTGCTCGTCGCGCGAGATCGCGCCTCCGCCTCGTCCTCGCGCGGGCCGCGGCTCCGCCTCGCGACCGTGCCTCCGCCTCGTCCTCGCGCGCCGTCCTCGCTCCGCCTCGCGATCGCCTCTCTTCCTTACCTCGTTCTCGCGCCGTCCTCGCTCCGCCTCGCGAACCGCGCCTCTGCGGCTCCGCTCGTCCTCGCTCCGCCTCGAGTCCGCCGCCCCTCCATGGCTCCTTCTTCGGCGGCCGTCGCCCCAATCCTGTGTGGGCGAGGCTCGCCGGCGGTCGCGGCCACCAGAATCTGGTGTGGGCGAGCTCGCCGGAGTCGCCAGTGGCCGCCTCCTTCCCTCTCTTCGCGGCGGCGCGGCGTCGTGCTCCCGTCGCCCGTGCCGTGCTCCCGTAGGCACGACGTGCTGCCGTGCCGGCCCGACGGCCCATGGGCCGTGCCTTGGGCCGGAGGCCAGGCACGAGCACGGCGTAAGGCACGGCCGTGCCGGCACGGTGGCCCGGTAGGCGTGCCGCGGGCTGGGCCGGCACGGCCCGATGGCCATCTATAGGCGAGCCGAGGCACGGGCCCGATGGAGGGCGCGGTAGAGGGCCTGCAGGGTAAAACAGTAAAGGTGACTGGGCCACCGCGTCAGTGGGAAACAGGGAGGAGAGGTCAAGGTCGGAGGTGGGAGGTGGGGTGGAGGTGGGAGGAGGGGTGGTGGTGGAAAAGGGGAAGTCGGACTCGTCGAACACAACGTGACGGGAAATGAGGACTCGACGAGAGGAGAGGTCAAAACAATGGTACCCCTTGTGATCCGAGGTGTACCCGAGGAAGACACACCGAGTCGACCGGGGAGCCAGCTTGTGAGGAGCAGTGACAGTGGTGTTAGGGTAACACGCACACCCGAAGACACGGAGGTGATTGTAACGAGGAGGGGTACCGAAGAGGGTGTGGTGAGGAGTGGGAGCGGGACAGGCAGCGGAAGGTAATCAGTTGAGGAGGTAGGTGGAAGTGTGAAGACTCTCGGCCCAGAAGCGAGCAGGAAGCGAAAAGTGGCGGCGAAAACAGCTGACGAAGTGGAAGGCGAGGACGGAGGAAACCGAAGAGTGTAAAGGGGTCCCGTGCTGTCACATCGGAAAAGTGGACGTCGGGAAGCCAAATCCTTCACAGTAAAACCAGAAGAGTCAAATTCAACAGAACAAGAGTCGTCAGCTGCAAAACGACGAATGGAAAGAAGGTTATGAACCATAAAAGGAGCAACTAGAATATCCGGAAGACGAAAGGAGCCATGAGCGCCGGCAGCACCCACAGAGGTGACAGGAATACAAGAACCATTTGCGGTCATGATGGACGAAGGATAAGCAGGAGGAGGGTGAACGGAGGAGAGTATACCGGGGTCAGGAGTGGTGTGGAACGTGGCCCCCCGAGTCAGCGATCCAGTCTTGACCGACAGGTGGAGTGAGGGTCATGGTGCCGAAGGAGCGGGCCAAGGCCGTCGGATCCCAACCGACAGGCCCGGGCGAGGTCCCGACAGGTGGAGCCCAAGGCGACTAAAGCGTAGGGGCCGCCCCGGGAGGCAGAGTCCACGACGACGGGAATGGAGGAGCGGTTAGGACGGCACCCGTGTACATGGCCACCGGTGCACGAGTCTCGCAACCAACCGCCTGGAAAGGCCACATGGAGATGCACCCTGACCATGAGTGGTTGTAGGATGGCCAGGGTGCACCTCGTGGAGGTGCCGGTGTGCTCCCACAGCTAGAGCCCGCACCCCGCCCCCCCCCTCGCGGCGACGGCGGCCGCCACGCCCCCCACCCCACTCGGCCCGGGAGGAGGAGGACCAAGTAGAGACGACGCGGGTGGAGCGGTGGGACGCGGCGGAGGAGTGGCGGCCAGGGCAGTCGAAGACGACGAGGACCCCGACGCGGAGAGCGACCCAGGCTGGATGCCCTGAGTAAGCTCCTCCATGACGAGGTCGTCACGAACCTGAAGGAAGGTGGGGAAAGGTCGTTGCCGAGTGATCCAAGTCCGGAGGTGGCCGTAGCGCTCGCCCAGGTCCTCCACGGCGCAGCCCAAGTCACCAAGGGCATCGGCCATGCCCTTCATCCGACGACAGTACTCACCGACGGAGAGGTCATCCTGGACGAAGGTGCGGAAGCTCGCACCGAGACACAGGGCTCGGGCTTCGGCGTTGCCCAGGAACGGACCCTCGAGTGCCAGCCAGGCACGACGGGCGGTGGTGGGGGTACCCTCCGGAGGGGCACGGACAAGGTCGTGAAGGTCGAGGGAGATGGTCCCAAGGATCTAGGAGAGGACGATGTTGTCGAGGCGCAGCCACGCAGAGGTCTGAGGCGCAGCCGCGGTGTCAGCGAGGACGTGGTCGTCGAGGGCGTAGCGGCGGAGGGTGAGGAGGACCAGGTCCCACCAGCGGGCGTAGGAGGGCGACTCAGAGTCGAGGACGACGAGAACCAGATTTCGGGTGTTCTGGATGGCCCCGACCTGGTAGTGGAGCTGTGCGACGAGAGGATCCGCCGCATCGGGCACCGGGAGAGGAGCCGGACGGGGAACGCGCGATCCGGAGGATGAGGCACCGGTGTTGGGAAGCCCAGGGTAGGCGAGGAGCTGCTCCGCCTCGGCGAGCTGACGGGCGAGGTTGTCGGCCGCGCCGTGCTTGCGATCCCAGATGAGGGCAGCCGCACGCACCCGCGCTTGTCCTTCTGCCGCAGCGACGCGCGCAGCAACGAGAGCGACAGTGAGGGTGGAGTCAGGCTGGGGAAGAAGCAGTGAAGGAGGTGGCGCCGAGAAGGAGCCGCCGACGCCTGCGCTCAGGGCCAGCGCACCCTAGCCGGGCCCCAGGGCACCGTGGAGACCAGCAGCAGCACCTGGCTGTAGCCCGACAGCATAGTAGGAGGCGGCGGCTGCTGGTCGAGGCCACCGGCGGCGGCCGAGGAGGCCAGCACCCGCCCCTGGCTGGCACCGGGCGCAGGAGGAGGTGCGGAGGAGGGTCGGGCAGGGGTAGCGCGCCGGTTGTGCCGGTCCCCTGGCCGCGCAGAGGGCGTCCATGCCTGGGCCGCCCGCGTCCTGGCCGCCGGGCAGTGGGGCGGCTGTGCCGATGCCGCCCGTGCCCTGGCCGCCGGGTAGCAGGGCAGCCGCGCCCGTGCCGCTCGCGCCCGAGCTGCCGCTGCCCGTGCTGCCGTGCCCAGGTCGCTCGCTGCAGGGCTGCGCGGGCTCAAGTCTTTGGTTCCCAGGCCACCGGTGCCGAGCGCGCCCGCTCCTTTGCCGCCCGCGCCCGTGACGAAGGCGGTGGCCGGCGCGCCAGGCGGGGTCGGGCGGAGCGCCGCAGCTGGGCCCAGATAGGTGTAGTGGAGGGGAGGGAAAGAGAAGTAGGTGGGGGAGGAGGAGGCGGCCGGCCGCCGGCCATGGCCGCG
This sequence comes from Coix lacryma-jobi var. lacryma-jobi, assembly GCA_009763385.1. Classification (NCBI taxonomy): domain Eukaryota; kingdom Viridiplantae; phylum Streptophyta; class Magnoliopsida; order Poales; family Poaceae; genus Coix; species Coix lacryma-jobi. The sequence continues at coordinate 147,858,500 of CM019823.1, forward strand.
GCAACAACGGCGGCAGAGAAGGCAGCGGCGGCTGGAGGTGGAAGGAGAAGAAAAAAAAAAGAAACTCTAGCTTGATACCATACTGCAAATTGTGATTGGATTATTCGGCTTACCCTAGAAGGGTAGCAATATAGTAGTCATTACATGGGCCTCATGGGCCTAGACATATACTCAAACAAACTCAAACTGTTTTTCTGCTAGACAGTTAATAAAAATATAGACAAGATACTTATACAGGGAAATTAATTTATATAGTGCCCCAAAAAAATCGGGCCTTTAGCAACGGGGTAAACTCTATATCATATAGCCATGGCGCTAAGATGACAAAATACCTCTCGAAGCCATGCTCAACAATTATCACAGTTCACTCTGACAAACATAAAATCTAGGAAACTTTGGTCTTTCAGGATTTCTCAGCATAACATGCAAAGATCTTCTAACGAATAGAATGGTATTGCGCTGATACACGCTTGGGAGGAAGTTTCCGCAGGACGATAAGTACAAGGGCTGAGGGCAGTATCTCTGTCAACTGCAAAGGAAAATACTGCATCAAAAAGAAAAACTACAAAGGGAAATACTGCATCAAAGAAAAACTGCAAAGGGAAATACTGCATCAAAAGAAAAACTGCAAAGGAAAATAAGTGTATAATACATTACATGGTACTTACCATGTAGTAGAAAATCCAAACTGGATGATCCAAAACCTCAAGAGATAAATCGGGATCAAATGATGAAAATGCCACCTGCCATCACATCAGAGTATGATTTAAGCTTATGAACTGGTGATACAACTAAAAAACCAGAATATATTAAAGATAGAACACACATGTAGGCATGTTATGAGAACTGGACTAGTCAATAGTCAGCAATACTCTATCAATGTATAAGTCCTGGGGCTGCCTGGCCCTACAGGTTTTGCCAAAATACATTAAACCCCTACATATTATTGGCAATTATATATGCCAATTCTGTAATTGACTCAAAATTTACAAGTTTGGCCCCATAGGTTTTGAATCCTGGATCTGCCACTTTTTTTTTGAAACAATAGCAGGAGCTCTGCCTTTCAATTAAGACGAATGAAAATATGTACAGAAAAGGGTAACCAAACAAGGTGCCCACACCAGACACCTGAAGGTTAACCCACCCACGTGACACAGCAGAGTACATAGACGAATAGCGACGCCAAACAAAAGGGTCCGAAGCAAGAGCCCATGACAAGTCATCGTTGCGAAGCTCAAGACGAAGAGCAGCTCCCACTTCCTGCCAAGAACTCATGCCCCACCTCGGCGTATGCCAAACCTCCCAAGCGAAAACCCAGAAGCCGAAGAAGGGGTTCGCCTCGTGTCATCGTTGCCGAGCCACGCCCCCCTGACGCAGCAGCTCCGACTTCACGCAGCCAGATCCCCCTCCTCACACGAATTGGGTGCCGAGAAGTGAAGACGCCCACCGGAAGTGACACCAAAGCCTTGACGAATTCCAAAAGCAACACCTTCACGAAGGGAACGACGCTAATAGCGCCGTCGTCGCTCATCCAAGGAATGGACTGGGTTTTCACCCGTGGAAGACGTGCTGGGGATACGACACCCTCACCATGGAAAGTGGCGCCCACGGGTGTCACTGTCGTCGAGGCTTTCACCCATGGTGCCCACAACACAAACGCTGGGCTAGGATGCCGAAGACCAAGCTCGCCGCCGACACCGTCACTGCCCTGACGTCCTGCAAAAGCCCCTCCCGAGGGGCATCGACGCGCCAGCTGCACGCCGCAGCCGCGTCCATCGCCACCCCCTCCGACCAGGCCACAAGCAGAGACCGGGTTTACTCTGCCGCACGCTGAAGCCATCACTGGTTGAACAAAGCCACCACTGGTCGTCGTTGCCGGCTCTGGCATCCGCTCTCAACACTGACAGCCTCTGTCGTCCACCGCCAAGAGCAAGTACCCCACCCCCATGGGCGCCGCCCCCAGCCCACCGGGCGCCGGATCTGGCCGCTAGGGCCCCAAGAGCAAGTACCAGGCCAACGCGCCCACGTCGCCGCCACGCCATGAAGGGGAGGACGGGAGAAAGACGCCGCCGCCACCTCGCGCCGGAAGGGCTCCGGCCGGCGTCGCCGCAGCCCCAGCGAGCGCCTCCGTCGAGCCCCACGCAGCTCGCGCGAAGCCCCGCCCCGCTGGCCAACTGCTTTCCACACCGCCAAACGCCAAGGGAGGGGTCCCGCCGCGCCATCCCTGCGGCCCCGCATCCCTGCCAGCAGCCCACTCCGGCGGCGGCGCGATGCGGGAGGGGAGGACGAGGTAGGCGGCGGCTAGTGTTTGGCTGCCGCCCGAGTCGCCCGCGTGGGGAGCGACTCGGGGGCACGCGGGGGAACACATACCAAATGGATCTGCCACTAGATTATAGCACTTTAGGTTTGTCAAGTCAAACATAACTTTGACTAAGTCTTAGAAAAATACATCAACATCTACAGATACAAATAAGTGCACATAATGACATATTTCATACAGAATTTAATAAAACCATTAGCCAAACCTAAAATATCTGACCTAATTTCCAAAAAAAAAACCTTCAGCCTAATAAAGTATGGTATGTGAGTTCTGATAAAAATTGATATCTGGACTGCAAAAGCAGGAAGGAACGAACATAATTATTCATCTCCTAGTTTCTGAACCAACTATTAGTCCCCGCTCTGTGCAATCCAACATCACCCTGAACCAGTTGTCCAGTTCACAAGGTTGCAGTCAAATGCTGCTGCTAGTAGCTGTTAGTATTGTGCCAGGGGCAAACCCTGCAACCAGCAAGCTACTGAGCAAGGCTGCAAAGCAATAGCAATGATCAAACATTTGAGTTCATCATTTTTATCATGTTACGTGTTTGGTACTTAGACTCTTAAGTTATGTTGTAAATAGTTGTATCTAATTTTAGGGTGTAAAAAATAAGTACTACTCCTGATCTATTGATTTCTATTTAATATCTATTGATTTCGAAAATGGACAATCTGTAGGTTGTACACCTGATCTTTAGTCCCACATCAATGACAAGCAAACATTATTCTTGAAAGAACTCCACAAAATAAATATCTGAGAGCCAATAAGAACTGAATACTTACCACAATGCATCTTATCAAGAAGCAGGTAAAGCAAATTGCTGTCACAGTCCCAACCTGATAAACAATTTGAATGCATGTAAAGTAAGTCCCATTTATAGCACATGTGAATTTAGCTAGCACCAATGAACATATTAATTATGAACAGGCATGGGAATCTTAAGCATTAAATCAAGAGAATTTCCAGTGATATTGCAGCTTACAATTTGAGCTAATTGATGTGGAAGTTAAACAAATGCCATTTTAGACTGGCTAGTTTTGAGAGATGCAGATGTGAAGTACGGCACACGACAAGGGAGTAATTGTGCATAAAAGTTGTTTTGTTAGCATGCACACCATTAACAATACAAATGGTCTGTAAGGTACTTGTTAGTGTAATAATGACCTCAATAAGCTTCTTCTTCGCCCCTTTGATTCAATTGGGAAGTGTCTCAGCAGGACAAATAACCTACCCAAATGAGAACACAAATACATTCAAATGAACTTGTCAAAACAGTAGAATATGCAAAAAAAGAAGAAAGAGAGGAAGAAGTAAAAGCTACCTTCCACCATAAATTAAGAATCCAAGAAGAGCTATAAATGAGACAGCTGAAAATCAATAAAGGAAAAACATTAGCGAGCTAAAAGCTGGTAAACTAAACAGATAATTTCTCTAGAATGGTGACAAAAGGAAGTACCTGATATGAATATTTTGCTCACAAGCTCCACGAGAGGATTGTCATTTATTCCAAGGTATACCCAAATACAAACCTACAAGCATCTATTAGATACATAGAATATAGTTGTCTCTTACAGACACCAGAGAACAATTGGGCAATGTATTTTACAGTTGGGGTTAATTAAACAAAGCACCCTAATATCAGATGGCAATAGAATCAACAGACCAGGTAAAAACCAACCTGAATTACATATATGACACTATTAACTGCAACGTATATAGTCCTTAGCTTGTCTGTGGGAAGATGCTTAGCCTGGCATAGACATACAAATTAACATATATAAGTTCATGAGTGTATGAGCTGAATTTGTAGATAGGAAATTAAAAATGCCAAAAGCAAAAAGATATTGGTAACACCTGATGGTATATCTCTGCCCAGAATAGCACAGCAATGTGTACGTCGAGAAAAACAAGAGACCAGGAGATCTAACACTAAAGTATACACCTGTTGAAACAGAAAGGCTTAGTTGAATAATCAACTACATGATTGACTCAAAGAACAATAGGAGGAAAAAAATGCACTGAGAAATCCATAAGAAAGCTATGGATTTAGGATTACAAACACAAATTCCTTGTAAACAACAATCCAGATACTACAAATATATACTGAAGAAAGAAAAGGCCTCCATAACATTTAGATGAATCTTCTTCGACACATGGTTCTTACTTTTCTTTGAAGAAGGAACACATATGCATGAAATCCAAATATAATAGAACGAACTGCAAGAGGCAACCCATAGTTATTAAAAATACAATGCATGTTGATAGAAGAGAAAACATTAGGACAGCACATTACTCCGTTCACAATGAAATTCAACAGGTGAAAAACCTTTTGTGTGGTCCAACCAAATTCCGTACACGCAACTGAATTCTGATTAATTGAATCTGCAAATCTGAATGAAGTGAGTACATAACACCTTAATGGATAATCATTTCACTATCACTTGAAGGCTTGAAAGCTCAAAGTGATGACCGCACATGTTTCAGAATAATGTTTATAAATCTGATAGGCACAAATATGATTAGTAGCATACGATATTTCCAACTTCAAACATTGCTATACGTAAAAGCAGTTTATTTTCGATAGGAACCTCAAAACTTAAAAGTATACAAAGTTTAGCGAAAATAGCATCTAAAAACAAATATAGTTGTTGGATACAGAAAGAACAGAATCTCATTGCACTCTTAGCACGAATACAATCCTTTCTAAATTGTATTGAATACACAATTCTTTTCTCGAATTCACAGGACATCTGTGTATCATTGCATTAAAAGAGGAGAAGGGCCAAAATAGCTTGGTCAGTGCCAAACATGACCTCACCAACAACATGACCAAACAACACCTTATACAACCAATCACACAGAATAAACAATTTATCCCATGAATACCTTGTAAGACAGTTCAACCTGTCCACCAACCCAAATATAAAGTAAAATAAAAAGGAAGGGTGCTACTGATGGCATGATGCAGCTCTAAGTCTTCTTTTCAAAATATCATTAGTGACTAGTAAAACTTTCAGAAGGCCACAGTAAGAGGATCCAGAGTATTGGTCCTTTCCAAAATACATTTTTGTAAAAATGTAGCAAGACCTAACTGAGTAGGTTACAGAGTACAAGACTGGTTCTGCCATTTTATTAAGTAAAAAAATAGAAGGAAGAAAATGAGCAGGTAAGCAAGTAGAATAATCAAATGGGTATTTCCACCGTTGCAAGACCAAATGTTATTACATGGTGACTTTGTCTACTTATTAGTTATTCCTTGCCCTTTAGATGGCCATAATCTAGTATTTACTTCTCAATTCAGGAGAACTAATGCAAATGTTTTCATCTCTATATTTTGGCTAGTATTTTATTCAGAGTACTTCGTCAAAGAAATGGACTATCCTATATCATACCAAGTCAACTTATGCACCATAAAAACAATTTTCAACATTCTTATCCTACCAGAGGGGATTGTGGTGGAAAAGGAGTAAAAGAAACTTTGTAACCTAAGAAGTGTGCACAACAGCCATCATGCAAGGATTTTGGAAAAGAATGGAGGCAAGCTGTAAACACCTTAGCAGTAAAGATGGAAATGCTTCATGTTTGCGGCGCTCAAAAACATAACCCCATGAGAAAGATAGTTGCAGTAATGATGGTAAAATTAAAGTGATAGCACTAGATGGAAGTAGATTGATGTTTGTAGTGACAATCAATACTTATATTAATTTTCTTCGGCAAAGCCACAACTAACAAGCAATTCACCCCCCACAATAAACCTTGACAAAGCAGCTGGATGGACAACTTCAAGTGATAGAATTGATGATGAGAAATTGATTACAGCCAATTGGTGGATTCCATCATTCCATTGATAATCAAGTGTTTGTTTAACGGATATTATGCCTTCCTTCTGCAAGGTTGATTCTTAAGAGTCTAAACGGAAAGATTGTCCTCGATTATGGCAGACGTTGAACAACACTATGTTGTTTTGAGAGACAAAATGATATTAACCTTCAATCTGTGTATGAAAGATGGCTCTTGAGAATGGTTACTCGTTCGTGACTGATACAGACATGCACCTGCTGGTCTGTACCTCCTGTAGAGCCATGTAGTACAACTTGTCTACGCCTGCTGAGAGAATTGCTATTATAGGACTCCAAACGTTGGGCTTCGCCCAAATAGGACTCCAAATATTGGTTTCTCCCAAATAGGACTCCAAACATGAACCATTGGCTATAATAGCATTTTGAGTCTTTTAATCATATTTTATATTCCAAATACATGTGGAAATACTTGTATTTTCCCTTAATGACCATATTGCCCTTTCATCGTTGATTCATCTTCTATTCCTGACGTTCGCACTCCTCTCGTAACCCGAGGAGTCGCGACGCCGCCCGCTGCCCCGCCGCCGAACGCAGGACTTCCGCCGCCGCCGTCCACCCTTCCCATCGGCGCTGCCCCCACACCTCTCCACACCGCTACCTGTCCATGGATGGAGGTGAGCCGCCGCCCGAGCCCGACCATGGAGGTCCTGGACGTCGCGGCCAAACCCTAGCCCTAGCCGCGGTTCACGCGTTGGAGGTCCTCGACGTCGCGGTCGGGGGCCTGGTCGCCGCGGCCGGGTTGCTGGACAGCACGCCCGGAGCCTTGGACGTCGTGGCCGGGTGCTGGACGCCACGGCCAGGGGCCTGGACGCCGCCCCGTGGTCGCGCCCGGAGGCCTGGACGTCACGCTCGGGGGCCTGGAGGCCGGGGCCGGTGGTGGCCTAGACGCCGCGGTTGGTGGAGGCCTGGACGCTCCAGCTGAAGGTTTGGATGCTCCGGCACATGCTACGTCCATTGTTGTCGCCCTCGTGAGGTCATTGCTACCCACTGTTCCTCGTCCGGCAATAGAGTAGAATCTTCCAGTGATGGATGTGCAAAGGTACGTGCTTATCCGGTGCTCTAGCCCTAGTTGTAATATTATTTTCTTTTTCAATGTTTAGTAATATTAAAAACAGTGATTACATTATTTATATAACTAAAATTTCAGTATATATTTCTATAACTAAAAACAGTGATTAGTACAGTGAACAGTGGATAACAGTGATTAGTACAATTTCCTTAATACAATTTTCAGTATATATGTATATAACTAAAAACAGTGATTAGCACATTAATAAAATTGTTTCCACTTTTGTTCTGCACAGTATCAATTCCTGTACTACTATAGTAATATAGATTTCTCTATTTTGTAGGTCCGAGGTTAATGGTGTGGAAAATTTAGAAAAAGTTGATTGGTCTACTATACAAATAGTTGAGACACATGATGATGAAGGTAGAATTGAGCTGATGAGCGAGAGTCAGATGTGTGAGCTTTTAGGATTGGGAGATGAGGGCACACCAAATATACCTACTCGAGGATTTGATGGACAAGGCAATGAAAATGAGCTCGGTCAAGATGTTGATGGTGCTGTCATTCCTACTAATGACGCCGTACCGGGTGAGATCATCATTTCATATGATAAAAACAACCCATCAATGAAGGTAGGGACACAGTACCCAACAATGGAGGAGTTCAAGCTGGCAGTGAGGACATATGCCATCAAGAAAGAGTTCCATTTGGGAGTAGAGAAGTCAACTACAACTAAATATAGGGTTTTTTGCAAGTCGGGTGATGAATCCACGGGCCCTTGTCCTTGGAGGATAAATGGTTCGAAATTGGATGGCTGCGCTACTGTGGAGGTAAAATTGTTTTTGTATCACTTAGTTCAATTATTCATCTTGTTATGTAATTTCATATCTTTTTTTTGTTTTTGCAGGTAACCGTGTTAGTTGATAAACATAAATGTGTGTCTAGCCAGAGGATGCCGGTTACAACTCCAAGTTGCAAGTGGGTAGCTAGTAGGGCTGTGGATATCCTTAGAGTTGAACCAAACATTGGTACTAAGGAACTACAAACGAGGTTGGAGACAAATCCTGCTCATAGGTGCACAATTGGATATGACACTGTGGTACGGGGTAAGAAAATGGCTCTTGACGAGATTTATGGGAAATGGTCAGATAGTTTTGAGCTGTTGTTTAGGTGGGAAGGTAGAGGTGATGAAGCGAAGTCTTGGAAGTGTCATTGAGATTGATGTTCTTGAGGTGGATGGTGATGTATATTTCCACCGTTTCTTCTGTGCCCTCAAACCATGCATTGATGGTTTCTTGGAAGGTTGTAGGCCTCATTTTAGCATAGATGCTACAGCACTTAATGGGAGGTGGAATGGTCATTTGGCAGCAGCAGTAGCAGTTGATGGTCACAACTGGATGTATCCAGTTGCTTATGGTTTCATAGCTAAGGAAACAACAAACAACTGGACTTGGTTCATGGTACAATTAAAAAAAGCTATAGGTGATCTTCCACTCCTTGCTATTTGTTCTGATGCTTGCAAGGGATTGGAGAATGCGGTGAAGAATATATTCCCCGATGCAGAGCAAAGGGAATGCTTTTATCATATGGTTAGAAACTTCAAGAGAGAGATTTGGCCAGATATATCCTGCTGCAAGGGCATACAGAGAGGAGATTTTCTATGACAATCTAGCAAAAATGGTACAGGAATCAGCTGAATCAGTGCAATGGTTGCGGCCAATCATAAGCTACTATGGTACAGGTGTGGTTTCAATCCAGAAATTAAGTGTGACTATATAACTAGCAACATTGCTGAGTCATTTAATAACTGGATTAGAGACCATAAGGACTTACCAGTTGCTGACCTTGCTGATAAGATCAGAGAAATGATCATGGTACTATGGAACAAGAGAAGAATTATTGCATACCGGCTACCTGAAGGCAGGATACTCCTAGCTGTTATGGTTCAGCTAAGGCCCTAAGGGTAAACACTAGAGGTTTGGGACACTTGAGAACTGTCTCATGTTCTAACTGGAGTGCAGAGGTGTGGGACCATAGCAATGTCGTTTCTGTGAGACATATTGTCAAGTTAGGCCAAAGAACATGTACTTGTCTTGAATGGCAACACACTGGTAAGCCATGTCAACATGTATTGGCCTATGTAACCCGACAAAGAGGAGTGGATCTAGAACAGTTTGTGCATGACTACTATTCTGTGAATAGATTCAGGGCTGCTTATGGTAGAGAGATTGAGCCAATGACAGATAAAACACAATGGCCTCAAGTCGACCTACCATTTTTAGTTGGTGCACCTCTTGCCAAACTAAATCCAGGAAGACAAAGGACACTAAGAATGAAGGGATGGGATGAAGGTGGACACCAGAAGAAAGGTAAAGCTACCAATGAGGATGAAGGTGAGAATGGATGTGACAATGATAGTGTACCAACAAATGCGAAGGGACAAAAGATGAAAAGATGACCTATGACTTGCCATAGATGTGAGAAAAAGGTCACAGGAAGCTAGTTCCAAGTGCCCATTCAATGGGACCGCAAAAAAGAGGTAAGGAATTATTGTATTTATCAACAGCTTAAATGAAAATGTCCTCATTACTTTATTTCATGACTTGTAGGAGCGTCAACCTAGAAAGAATGTAACTAAACAAAGAACAGCAGAACCTAGCACCCCACTTAGGCCAACTAGGGAAGAAATCTTACGGGATAGTCCAGGAAGGGTCACAAGAAGGTAAGAAATATTCGCACATTTACTGTAAATTAACTTTTCCATACAAACATCTAATTGTTGGTTGTCTTTACGTGCAGCAAGCTAGCTTTCTTATTAGGAGAGAGCACATCTTCACAAACAGATGCCAGTACTCCTGTGAGGATTCCAACGACCACGACGACAAAGAAGATGACTCCAAAGAGAAAGCTACCCATTGGCTGAATTTTTAGAAGTTGTGTGTGATGAGATGTAAACTCATGAATTTTATAAAATTGGTATTATGAGATGAACTTGTAATTGCTAGAATCTTATCGCAAACTATTTTGTGGTCTAATGAGATGAACTTGTAATGTTAGAATCATGTTTGTGCTAAAAATGATGGATTGCTTTGATCATCTTTTACCCATTTGTATTGCATAAAATACTGTACATATATGGTGGCTTGTTTTATTTACTTGCTGTAAATGGTGGTTTACCATGGCCCTTCGGCGCCCAGCCAGCAAGCCAGCCAATGGCCAGCAAGGCCAGCAAGCTTGCCACGGCCGGCCAGCACAGGCCCTGGGCGGGAAGGCACCAGACAGCCCCTACCTGTACGTTTTAAGGCCTAGGGGCAAAATAGTCATGTTATGGGTTAATACATGTATTTGAGATATAAAACATGTTTAAAAGACTCATAATGTCATTATAGCCAATGGTACATGTTTGGAGTCCTATTTGGAAGAAACTAATGTTTGGAGTCCTATTTGGGAGAAGCCCAACGTTTGGAGTCATATAATAGCAATTCTCTCACGCCTGCCAGGATTATTCCGGCAAATACTAAGCCAGATATAGAAAGATTGCTGTGATTACTGCTATGGTGAATGAATCTTCATCCATAATTTTTGGATAATTCAGAAACCTTATGCATAGGAAATCCTATCGGATAGTGGTTTCTTTATCCTCACAATGATTCCTGTGAACAGGGTGACCGTGTCAATAGATGCCATAATAATGGCAACAGCACTCATTTCTGGAGGGGAATCAGCGCGGTTCCGCTATATCAACTAAAACCCACCTCTCTATAGCCACAGTTTCACCTGACACATACAATTTCATCCAGCCAGAATACCAAAAATGGATGGAGACGTTTGGGGACAGCAACGGGGGGACAATCCTGACGCTCAAGGACAAAACACAAAAGATTCGTAATTTTACCACGCGTCTCTATCGCACACCGAAGTTCCATTCAGATTGAGAGGCCAAATCACCCGCAAAACCAGATGGGGGGTGATTAACGCGAATGGGCAGAGACGATAGGGTTAAAGTGGGTGGGTTCGAACAAGGTCCAGGCGGCGGGCGTACCAGGGCGACAGCGGACACGAGGGCGTAGGCGGCGGAGAGGGAGAAGAAGGCCCCGTCCTGCCATGCCGGCGAGTCGTTCACCTCCTCCCACCAGCCCCGCAGCGCCAGCGCTGCCCCTCCCGCCGCGCGCCGACGCCACCTCCGGCGACGACAGCGCCGCCAGGCGCGAGGAGACTAGCTTCCTCATCTCCTCCTCTCGTCTCTCTCTCTCTCTCTCTCTCTCTCTCTCTCTCTCTCTCTGAGTGCGAGTGCGAGCTCTTCCGCGAGAGACCAACAGGACGACGGAGATGGCCTATGGCCAGATGGGGGGGAGCGGACGGCGGCGGCGTTCTCGAAGGGGGCCGCCCAACCCAAACAGCTTTCCTCGTGTCGTCTCTGTCCGTTGCGATCGATTTGCGAGAACTTGTGCGATCGGCGGGACAGAACACGGACAATGTTGGCTCACGGCCCGTCCGGGCCCACAATGTCAGTAGCTGATTTGCCTGCCACTCGTTTGCGTGGGGTTTCAGTTCATTGAGCGGAAAAGGTGAAATGAGAGTGCGCAAATTCCTAATGTTGCCAGAAGCACTAAAAAGTACTTTCTCCATCGTTTTGGACAGCGTCACGGTCTCCAAAGCGTAACTTTGACCAGTTATTTTTTAAAAAATATTTGTTATAAAGTGGTATATATATACTTTTATGAAAGTATTTTTCAAGATAAATTTATTTATATGATTTTTACATTTCTAAACTCAATAATTTAAAAGTTATTTATGATTTATATTCTCAATGTTTGACTGAAACCTTTTCCAAAACGAACTCTAAAAGAGATACGGAGGAAGTACTCCATTTTTAAAAAAAAACGCTTCCTTGGTCAGAGTGAAATTATTTAACTCTAACTGAGTCCATAGAAAATTTTATCAATGTGTATGACTATATAAAAAATATATTTCATGAAAATATAATGAAAATTGTTTAATAATATGATAAATATTAGTATCCTTCTAAAATGGAGAAAGTACTTATATATGAGTGCACGTGCCTTGCAACCGGGTATGTTCATCTATGCATGGGTGATGATGTTTAGATGATGTTATCAATAATTTTGTTAATATGAGTGAAAATGATGTTAATAGTTTATCAATATGATCCTAGGCGAATAAGAAATTGAGGATAAGAGAGGAGTTTTTGATATCTACACGGATATAGATAATTTGAATCCGATTTTATAGGGATACAGGTAGGCTAGAACCAGCAAAATCTAATAGATATAGTTTATCATATAATTGATTGTGGATTATCTAAAGCTCTTAATAGGATAATAATCTGACTCCTTCAAAGAGCCCAACTGCACGTGACAATGTAGTTTTAGTTTGAGCTAGTCCTGCCCACATAAGGCTCTCAATTTGAGACATAGGAATATTTTCCCCATCCCTATATTTTCTTTAAAACAAAACGGACTCCTCTAGAATTCCTACGTTCCAAACATATCCTAAATTATTTTAAAGTCTAGAATCCACCTTATAATTATGTAAAGAGTGAAGTGGATGGGAGGATAAAAAAGGTAAGGAGGAGCTTTGCTTAGTTAATAATATCTATTTTTAATTATTGTTTATACTCTTAAACCTTAATCGAGAAATTGTAATAATTTTGTCCTCATCAAGTTTAAAATCTTATTGTCAAGGTTGATTGTTGAATTTATCTACTTAGCATATTTACATGTGAAAAACTTAGCCTAAGCATGTATCATCTAGCTATAATTTATATCCACTTTCACTCCGACACCAGTTCGAACGACTTCATACCATTTATAATATCTAAGAAAAACCTCTAAAGGCATGAACATAAGGGCTCACTAAAGGAGACACCTTGCACATGTTATCTCATGTGGTAGATAGTCTACAAACTTCTAATCACCACGGTCGCACAAATATGCTAAAATAATCTAACTTAAGCCAAGAGCTTAAGATTAGACATAGAATTAGAACACTCACATAAAATAAATGAATAACTAGAGACATATATAGTCACTAATCAAATCATAAGCAAGAAATAAATGCTCTAGTCATAAACTTATCATAAATATCCATCGAGATAATACCTTAGATTTACAATACGAAACTCGATAGATTTGGCAAAGCTTTCATAATTATTAGAAAAATAAAAGCACATTAGAAACTCCTTCTATTCCAATTAGAAAATCCCACATCTAGTCTAGACAAGATTAGAATTGGACAACATGCTTGGCCCTCAGTTCTCTCTTCTCTACTTGATGTCCCTCTTTTCAAAATTCCGACGCGTCACAGATCTGGTTCTATGGTTTTGGGGCTTAGCTAGAATTGAAATACATAATACAATAGTAGAATTTGGTAGTAGAAAGGTAGGCAAAATCAAGGAGGATATGGGCAGTTTGGACAGAATTGATTCCAACAAAGAACTCATAATGCTTTCCTTTGGCCTCGTCAATCTTGTCTTTTTGGATGTATTTCTAGGGTTGATTGCTCCAAAATCCTTTGAGAACGCTACATACTTCCTAGATTAAGAAATACCTAATAAGTCACTTAATGTAAACCTTTCCTAGGTTGGTGAATCATTGATCCAAATCTTATTCCATACCTTCCAAATGTAGATCCTTCCATTGGGAATTTGATTTCTTTGTTGGAATGTCTAATTGATTTGACCGTCCCAAGTCTAGTATTCACATCGGAGCCTACCTCACCAGATAATTCAAGCTTGTGGGCTTGGTGTTTAGTGAGAGGATGAAAGCCCTAGTTTGGTTTTGGTTAATTGATGAAAACTATTTGGTTTAATCCTATTTGTAAGCATGTGTGTAGCTTATGAGAAAGGATTGAGACCAAGCCAAGTGGTGGAGCTAGCAACGTGGCAACCATGGATGATGGCGATGGCCACATGAAACTAAGTGATCATGTGCTCTACCATTGGTGAAACATGAGAAGAAGAGAAGAGATGGAGCAAAGAGGCCTGAAGGCAAAGGTATAACCTATAGGGCTCTTTGTTTTGGTGACCAAGACACTTAGCGAGTGTGATCACATTTAGGATACATAGCCATACTATTAAGAGGAGTTAATTCACAGCTTATACGGTGTCCAAGTGCCACTAGGAGTTCTCTAACATATTGATGCTATAGACCTAGTGAGTGACTAACTAAACCCTTGGAAAATGCTTTTAAAAATGCTAACACTAGTGCACAAGTGTTGAAACACTTTGGTGTTGGTGCATGGGAGCAAGGGTAGAAGTTAGAAAGCGAAAGGTGCTAAGTTATCAGCATCGGACGCTGGAGGCGGCAGCATCGGACGCTGGGCCAAGCGTCTGATGGCTAACCCTAGCTACAGACTGATGTTGAAGGAGCATCGGACGCTGGCAATGGACGCTGAGGAAACACTGTTGCAGAGTCCGATGGAGATGACGTGGCACGAGCAAGCCTTGCAGGGAGCATCAGACGCTGACCTGCGTCCGATTCCAAACCATCAGTCACGTCCGATGTGTTTGGAAGCGTTCTGGAACCTCTCTGCATGGTCATCGGACGCAGGGGTTGAGTGTCCGATGTAAGGATGTCGACACGTCCGATGTGGCGTTGAAAAGAGCAAAAAATAGCAGTGGCATCGGAGCGTCCGATGCCTGGCATCGTCGCGTCCGATGTCACATTAACCGTGGCACGAAGAATTATGATCGTTGGGATCGGGCGGCTCGAATTCGTATCAGAAGGACACATGGTGCTCATCGGAGCATCGGACGCTGGGGGAGCGTCTGATGGCCCCGACACCGAGGCCTCCGATGGTCGCGTTTTCAGCCCAACGGCTAGGCCGACTTGAGTGGCCTATTTAAGTGGATTGGCCAGCTCACATGGGTTCGCTCTTGCACATTTTGATCCTAAGTATTCTTGTGAGCATAGCCAAGCCTCTCAACTCATCTCTAGTGTTGATTTGATCAAACTAAGCGAGATTGAGTGATTAGTGCTAAGATTTGAAAGAGTTTTTCATTCTAGTGGCACTAGTTCTTCGCATCGACATTGAGTTGCTTGTTACTCTTGGCATTTGTCAGTGCCTAGACGGCTTGGAGGCGTTGAGGTGGTTGATTGGCAAGATTGGTGATTGTTCTTGGCCACCACCGTTCGAGATTGTGAGAGGTTTTGGAGCCTCACCTCGCCGGAGCAGCAAGAGGCATCCTTAGTGGATTGCTCGTGTCATTGAGCTACCTCGCTAGTGGTAGATTCTTGTGGCGCTCTTTGTGAGCTTGGCTTTGTGTCGATTAGCCACCGGGTCACCTAGTGTTGGTCGACACAACGGGAAGTAGCGTGCCGGCAAGCACGTGAACCTTGTGATAAATATTGTTGTCCCGTGTGCTTATTATGATTGTGCATCCTTCTTGGTGATTGGCTTCACGAGTGGATTTCACCGGTGATTGGCTCTCTACTAGGCGATCCCGAAGGCTCGTTGAAACCACCTCTATCTAGCTCATTTACTTTGTGTATTTACTTTGAGCTATTTCATTTGTGTAGATTCTATTACTTGGTGTATATCTTTTGTCATATACCTTGTGTAGCTAGTTGTAATTGGTTTACATAAGTTCATCGTTTGCACATACTTGTTTATCTTAGATCATCTTGATCATAGTTGTGCTAGAGCTAGTTTGTTTATTCTGTATTAGTTTATAGCTCTAATTGTTGTGTGACATAGTTTTATTAGTAGAATTGTTGGATAGGGGCTTGCAACACACTATTAGGCTAGCGCAAAAAGCTTCGTCATTTGTTATACTAATAGTGTTTGCCTAAGTGTTTTTGTAGATTCTTAATTAGGCTATTCACTCTCCCTCTAGCCAATTCGGACCTTTCAAGTGGTATCGGAGCCGTGGTCACCGTTTGTTTGAGGCTTAACATCCTCCGGTGTTATAATGGCTCAAATCAACTATATGGGGAAGCCACCACATTTTGACGGCACCAACTTTGATTGTTGGAAGAGGAAGATGTGCGCATTCACAAGAGGAATGAATAGAAAGATTTGGGAAGTGACTGAGCATGATTTTGCCGTAGTTGACATCGCAAGAGAAGAAGAGAAGCTTGAAAACCCTAGTTTGGTTTTGGATGATTGATGAAACCTAAGTGAACTAACCTCTTGCTCCAAGTGATATATGAGATAGGTTGGTTCACACCAAGTGGAGCTAGATGACACTCAAATATGATGGTGATGGTCAAATTGATGATAAATTTCTCCACATTCGGAAAAGAATAAAGAGAAAACAATATCCTATGGGCTCAAGGCAAAGGTATAAAATAGGATATTTGTTTTGCCGGTCAAGACGCAATAGAGTGCGTGATCGGGTTTAGGCTAGATAACCGTACCATAAAGAGGGGAAATCTTTATTTGCAATGATTATCTAGTGCCACTAAGTGTGAGTCTCATTTGCATATAATTAAGCGCTTACTGACGTGGTGAGATTAACCCTAAAAAAATCTTTGTGAAAGTGATATCTCTTGTGCTAAATTTCTTTTGAATCTTTTTAGAAGAAATAGCACTTGAAAAAAAAGGAAGAGAAGAGTAGCAACTGCACTAAAAGAGAACCTCCAGTCGGATTTTTTTATGCCCCTACTCGGATATTCCAGCTAATTTTCAAACTCAGTTCATTCACAAACAACAAGGCCTTGCTCGGAATTATTCTCGGCCCTAGCCGGATATTCCAGCTATTTCCAATTGCAGTTCAGTTCGCAAGACAGTGAGGTGCTCGCCGGATATTTTCTTGTCCCTACCCGGAATATCTGGTTCAACTCAGATCCCACTCAACGGTCACAAAGCCTGTATAGAAGCTGGTTGCCCACTCTCTCTCACACACACTCTTGCTCATTCTTCTTCCCCATTGTTCATTTTCAAACCCTAAAGGAAGAACAAGCTCTCTCCCTCTCCTCTCTCACTCCCGAGGATTTGTGCTCCATTCAAGTGAGAGATTGAGTTCTAGTGTTGATTTGAGAGCTTCAAGAGCATCTCCTCCCTCTTCTCTCCCTCTCCATGCTTGGTGCTCATTCATGAGAGGATTTGGGGGAAACCCTCGTGTTGTGCATTTGTGATTCCATTTGGTAGCACTAGGTGGTGATTGTGATTGTTGATTTCTTATTACTCTTGGTGATTGACGTCACCTAGACGGTTGGTGATTTGGTGATTGGTGAGGGGATTTGGTGATTGTATCCGCCCCCAATCAAGTTCTTGTAAGGGGTTCTTGACCTTGTCCCCGCGGGAGATTGCAAAAGGTACTCTAGTGGATTGCTTGTGTCATTGAGCTACCCTCACTTGTGAGTGGGTTCTTGTGGCGCTCATTTGTTGAGCTAGGTTTGTGAAACACCTATTAGCCGTCGAACCACCAAGTGTGTGGTCGACACAACGGGGAGTAGTGTGTCGGCAAGCACGTGAACCTCGGGAGAAAAATTGTGTGTGTTTTGTCTCATTGGATATCTCCCGGTGTTAATTGGAATTCATATAGTGATTGATTGTCTCTTGCCGGTGGCGGTAACCATCTCTATCACTTGCATTTACTTTCATTCTTTCTTGTGTAGTGATAGTTGTTGTTAGAAGTAACTCTCTAGTTAGAAGTAATTATTTCTTGCTAGCTCACTAGTTTAGAGAGTAGTGACATAGCTCTTGTGTGCCATAGTGATTATAATACACTAGAATTGCTTGGATAGGTGGCTTGCAATACTTGGTAGAGCTAGAGAAAAAAAGCTTCGCTTTCTAATTGACTAATTAGTTGCTCTAAGTGTTTTGTAGAAATTTTATTAGGCTATTCACCCCCTCTAGCCATTTAGGACCTTTCAAAGCTACAATGGATTGATGTGGCAATCAACTTGTTCTATGAAGCATTTGACACAAAGGTGTTTGAGCAAATCAAGGACCTTGAAAGAGCAAGTGAGATATGGGAGAGATTAGATGAGACCTATGAGGGCACCAAGGCGGTCAAGGGTGCCAAGCTTTACATTCTCAAGGACAAGCTTACCACATTCAAGATGCAAGATGATGAAAGCATGCCGGAGATGTTTCACCGGTTACAAGTGATTATCAATGACTTGAAGGCTTTGTGAGAGAAAGTTGAGGACAAGGACTTTTCTCACAAGTTCTTGAGATGCTTGCCACCACGGTTTGATACTTTGGTGACTATCTGAAAGGTCCTAGTTTGGTTTTGGTAATTGAGTGACAACTTAGGTGGACTAATATGTGTTTGAAGTGAATTACACAGGTGATTAGTCCACATGTGATCATGTATGAGCAACATATGCCATAGAGGTGAAATGGCTTGGAGGATATTGTAAGGCTCATGCATGTGATGAAGGAGCTTAATGCACATGAAACATGACATGGAGTCATATGGCTAAGATGGTGAAGATCAAGGCAAGGCTTGTCTTGATGGACCAATTGCGAAGGTGAAGGGCAAGTTGGAGGCTTTGAAGCCGTTGGTACCGATTGTCGGGAGGCTTAAGCAAGACTTGACGCCGAAGGACCGAAGCAATGGTGAAGAGCAAGTGAGGTCAAGATTGATGGACTATGGAGGCCATGTGATGATATGAAATGGATCGTATCATTTGGAGATAGGTTGGTGCATGTGTTGCATCAACACCGGAGGAGATGGAATGGAATGCGCAAGGCAAAGGTATATTTGTAGGGCATTTCATTTCACCGGTCATAGGTGTGTAGAGAAGATTATGAGTAGGTTTAGGATAGATGGCCGTACTATTAAGAGGAGCAAACTTGTTTGCATATCGGTCATCTAGTGCCACTTGAGCGATCTAACTTTGCGATGTTACTAGAATCGAGTGGCGCGGTAAGAGCAAGTGAAAATCCTTTGAAAAATGATTATGAAAATGCTAACACACATGCACATAATGGTGTACACTTGGTGGTGTTGGCACATTTGCAAAGGAGAAGGTGATGGAGTTGAATTGGATCAACTCGGAGAAGTTTTGGAGAAAACTTTGGTTGAAAAAGAGAAGCGATGGATCTTGGATTGGAAATCTGTTCTAATCCTTTGTGTTTTGGATTGTGTATTCATGTGGGTTGTGTAGCCCCTCTGAATAAGCTTTCCAAAATGTCCAAGATCATCGAAATCGGAGTTCGGAGCGAAGAGTTATGGTCGTTTTAGCGCGGAGCTCCGGCTGGTAGCGGGACTACCGGGAGACCGACGGTAGTACCGGTCCGGGGGCCGGTAGTACCGGTCCAAGGGTCGGTAGTACCGGTCCGGGGGCCGGTAGTATCGATCGGGGCTCCGGAAGTCCAGTTTCATGCTTAGTTTCTTCCAACGGGCGCCTAAGTAGTTGATCGGAAGTACCGGTGGTCGACCGAGTACCGGCCCTATGAGCAGTAGTACCGGTCCAGGACCGGAGGTACCGCTCAAGTGAAGTAGCCGTTGGACTGAGGTTTGATGCCGGCGGTAGTACCGGCCCTGCGGGCGGTAGTACCGGCCCTGTGGCCTTTTGGTCAATCGGGAGTAGTGAAGTGTGAAGCGGAAGTACCGGTCTAGGAGCGGTAGTACCGGCCCGCTGACCGGTAGTACCGGTGGTCTTTGTGGAGCTCGGGAAAAAGTGGGGAAAGGCTAGTTGCTTTTGCCCCATCTATATTTAGCGGGGGTGGCCGGCCTTGACCGGCTACTAGTGCACTCCAAAGCCTCAGTGGCTTGTGTGGATGTGCTTGAGAGCCCTCTAACACACATATGCTTAAGTGTTCATCTGATTGTGTGAGAGAGAGATCGCTAGTGCATTGCTTTGAGAGATAACATCGATTGGCACTAGGTGGTTGAGTTGCAAGCCGGTGGTGCTTTTTACTCTTTGAGGTTGCCACCTCCTAGACTAGGTGGTGTTCGAGTCTCCGTCGTGAAGCCCGCGTGAAGATTGTGCGTGGCTCCGGAGAAAGCTTTGTGAGGGGCATTGTGCTCGCCTCGCGGGAGATTGCGAAGAGCAACTCTAGTGGAGAGAGGCGCGAAGAGCGCCAAGTGGTCTGGCCGGATCGAAGGCTAGAGCTCTTGGTGAGCACTCCATCATGGAGAGCGTGACTTAGGGTCACCACTAGCAAGAGGATCGGCGGCAACCTTGGGCTTGCCTCAACGGGGACTAGCTTGGTGGCAACTAAGTGAACCTCGGTGAAAAATCACCGTGTCAACTTTGTGTTCATCTTCTCGGTGGTTTGCTATCTCCATTCACTAGCTCGTATTTCTTTCCCACACTTGTGCTAGTGCTTTGTTGTTGCTCTTGTAATTAGTTAGCTTGTGTAGCTTGCTAGTTACCTTCTTTGCTTGTGTAGCTTAGAAGTAGTCTCTTGCGTGACTAATTGGCTTGAGTAGCTGTTTAGTCACATTGCTTAGTTTGTGTAGTTAAGTAAGTTGAGCTCTCTAATTTGGCTTGTGTAGCCTTGTTATTGAGCATTGCTAGTGAGCTTAGGCTTTGTGCTTTTGCTTAGTAGTATGTGTAGGAGCTCCTCGGTGTTTGAAGTACTAGTTGCATAGGTTTGTGTGACCTTGCTTCTAGAATTGGTTAGGTGAGCTCTAGCTAGCCCGACACCTTATTTGCATTGTTTAGGATCTTTTGTAAGGTGTCATAGAGTATAGGTAGAGGGGTGTAGTCTTGGCTAGACCGATAGTTTTAATTATGCATTTGTTTCGGTTAGCCGGCACGATTAATTTTTAGAAAGGACTATTCACCCCCCCTCTAGTCCACCATCTTGACCCTTCACTATCCTAGTGAGGGAAGGATTGGATATGATAACCCCAAACCAAGTACTAGGTGATGTGGTTACTCAAGACACATACCGTGTAGAAAGGGATGGGGGAGCCCAAGAGGAAGAAAAGAAGAAGAAGATCGTAGCATTCAAGGCTTCATCCTCCAAGAGCAAGAGCAAGGGCAAAGCAAAGAAGGAGGAAAGTGATGATGAAGCTAATACAAGCTTGAGTGAAATGGATGATGAAGAGATGACTCTATTTGTCAAGAGATTTGGCAAGTTCACGAAGAAGAAGAGCTATAGTGCAAGAAAGAGAAGAGATGCAACCAAGAGCACAACTAAAAGGTGCTATAGATGCAAGAGCAAGGATCACTTCATTGCGGATTGTCCATATTCTAGTGATGAAGATGATGATCACAAGAAGAACAAGAAGAAAGACAAGAAAGAGAGAAAGGAAAAGGAAGAGAAGAAGAAGGAAAAGAAGAAGGGTGGTTCCTATATTGTGACATGGGATAGTGATGCTTCCTCAAGCAATGATGATGATTCTAGCGATGATGAGAGGAAGACCACCAAGAAGAAGGCTATGGCTAGTCTTGCTATCTCAAGCAAGCCTTCTATCTTCAACACTCCATCGACATGCTTCATGGCTAAGGCCACTAAGGTATCATCCGATGAGAGTGAAAGTGAGAGTGAGAGTGATGATGATGAGGAGTACTCAAAGGAGGGCCTCATGAGCATGCTACAAGATGCTCACTCACATTAAGACTAAGAGAAAGGAGTGCAAAGAATTGTGCAAGGCCAACAATGCTCTTGAGCAATCCTTTGATGAGCTCAAGTCTACTCATGAGAGGCTAGAGGAATCCCATGAGAAGCTTGATCAAGCTCACACTAGGCTTAAGGAAGCCCACTCCTCCCTCCTTAATCAATGTAAGATTGAGGATGTTGTGGAGACATGCAATGTAGGAGTAACTTGTGATATTCTTGATGAATCTTTTTATGCTCCTATTATTGTTGTTACCACAAATGCATCATCATCATCTAGCTCAACTAAAATGCCTACTTCTACTACTTGTGATTCATCATTAGTGGTAGAGAACGAGAACCTTAAGAACAAGGTTGTTGAGCTCACTCATGCCTTAGGCAATGCCTATGGTGGAGATGCCCGCTTGCTAAAGTGCTTGGGTAGCCAAAGGTGTCCACTCAACAAAGAGGGACTTGGCTATACCCGCAAGAAGGGCAAGGCGGCCTTTGCTACTCACAAAACTTGTTTTGTGAAGAACAATGGTCGGTTTTGCCATAGTTGCAAGCAATCCAGGCATATAGAGCAAAATTGCTTTAACAAGAACAAAAACAAGAATAATGCTCATGTTTTATCTATTAGACTTGATTCTTGTTATATGCTTACAAAGGGCACTAATGGTGTGAAGGCTAAGTACATTGGTGCACCCATGGTTGGCCCAAAGAAGAAGGCAATTTGGGTGCCCAAGAGCTTGGTGACTAACCTTGGAGGACCCAAAAAGATTTGGGTACCTAAAAGGAATTGATCTCTTTGTAGGTAAATTATAAAGCGGGAGGAAGGCATTGGGTGCTTGATAGTGGGTGCACTCAACACATGACCGGAGATGGAAGAATGTTCAAATCAATCAACACTAGTGGCAATGATCATACAGATGCTATCACATTTGGTGACAACAAGAAAGGCGAGGTCAAAAGCTTGAGCAAGATTGCAATCTCAAATGACTTGAGCATCTCCAATGTGCTATTAGTGGAATCTCTCAACTTCAACCTATTGTTCGTGGCACAATTGTGTGATTTGGGATTCAAATGCATATTCGGTGTTGATGATGTGGAGATAGTGAGTGTTGATGGAAGTGATTTGGTCTTCAAAGGATTTAGATATGAGAACCTTTATTTGGTGGACTTTGATGCTAGTGAAGCTCAATTGACAACATGTTTGTTCACCAAATCAAGTATGGGTTGGCTATGGCATAGGCGCTGGAACATGTTGGAATGAAGCAACTAAAGAGGCTAGTGAAACATGACATGGTGAGAGGGCTAAAAGATGTTCACTTCGAGAAGGACAAACTTTGTAGTGCATGCCAAATGGGAAAGCAAGTTGGAAACACCCATCCTAACAAAGGAATGATGAGCACTACACATGCACTTGAGTTGTTGCACATGGACTTGTTTGGACCTACTACATATGCAAGTATTGGGGGAAACAAGTATGGCTTTGTGATAGTGGATGACTATACAAGATACACATGGGTATTCTTTCTCGTTGACAAGAGTGAAGTTTTTGGCATATTGAAAACCTTTGTCAAGAGAAGCCAAAATGAGTTTGATAGAAGAATCAAGAAAGTGAGAAGTGACAATGGAAGTGAGTTTAGAAACACAAGAGTTGATGAGCTTTGTGATGAGTTTGGAATCAAACATCAATTATCGGACAAGTATACACTCAATCCAATGGGATAGTTGAAAGGAAGAATAGGACACTCATTGACATGTCAAGATCCATGCTTAGTGAATACAATGTGAGTGATTCCTTTTGGGACGAAGCAATCAACACGACATGCTATTATAGCAACCGGCTCTATTGTCACCCTCTATTGAAGAAGACACCATATGAGCTCCTCAATGATAGAAAGCCCAACATTGCCTATTTCCGGGTCTTGGGTGCAAATGCTACATATTGAAGAAGGGCACAAGACTTGGCAAGTTTGAGAAGAAGTGTGATGAAGGCTTTCTACTTGGTACTCCACTACAAGCAAGGCATATAGAGTATCGAACAACACAACAAGAATAGTTGAAGAAGTCCATGATGTTGAGTTTGATGAAACCAATGGCTCTCATGAAGAACAAGATAATCTAGATGATGTGAGAGGAACACAATTGGTGGAAGCTATGAAGACATGGACATTGGTGATATAGACCAAAACAAGTGATTGACATTGAAGATGACAAAGATCAAGTGCTCTCTCCTCCAACCATGCATGGCAATGACGTTGCAAGTGAAAGGATCAAGATGCCCAAGAGGGGGGGTGAATTGGGCTTTTCTAAAACTTCTTGCAAAAATTAAAACCTATCAAGCCCAATTAACCCCCTAGTGCCTAGAAGTGTGTATGACAAGAATTGACCGCACAAAAGACAATCGCTAAACCATTTCTACTCTAGCATGGCAATTCAATTTGAATGAACAACAAGTAAATGCGGAATTGAATTGCTCAAAGGTAAATGCGTAGTAAAGAGAGTAGAGATGACACGACGATCTTTTTGCCGAGGTATCGAGGTGTCGGCACACCCCCCTAGTCCTCGTTGGAGCACCCCGCGCAAGGGTATCGCTCCCCCTTGATCCGCGCAAGGATCAAGTGCTCACTACGAGCTGATTCTTCGCCACTCCGGCCCGGTGAATTGCTCGCTACCGGTCACAACTTGGCTTGGGTCATCCACAATGCCTCCGGATGATCACCAACCTCTCTGATTGCCACCAAGCCGTCTAGGTGATGCCGATCACCAAGAGTAACAAGCTAGAACTCTCACTTGACCAACACAAGGCCAAAGAGATGGATGGATGCACACTTGCTACTCAATTCTCACTAGGAGGTGTCTAATTCTCACAATTAGCAAATCACTCAACCTCACTAAGGCTCTTGCACTCACTCACACTCACAATGTGTTTCTCAGCTGATGAAAGTGGCAAGAACTACTAAAATGGATGAGGAGGTGGAGTATATATACTCCCCCAACCGGCCATCCAAAAACAGCACAAGACATGCACTCTGCGGGGTCATTGGACGCTCTGATGCCTGGCATCGGACGCGCCGATGACCTCGACCAATGGTCGACTGTACCAGCCTGTCAGACGTGATAAAGGAGCATCGGACGCTGGGCAGCATCCGATGCCTCTGCATCGGACGCGTCCAATGCCATTTGTACCTCTTTGGAACCTCTCTGGACGGCCATCGGACGCTGGCCCTCAGCGTCCGATGCCAGCGTTCGATGCCTCCCAAAGTTCACTCCCAAGTGAACAGTGACACCAGAGCATCCGATGTGACACCATCGGAGCCTCCGATGCCACGCACCAGACCAAACCCTAAGTCGGGGTGGGCATCGGAGCCTCCGATGCCCACTCAGCCAGCGTCCGATGCCTCTTACAAGACCAAAACGAACTCGGATCACGACGTGACCTTAACGACTTTTGAGCCTCTCGACATAAGGCATCTCTCTAAGCTACCTAGGGCTATGAAATAACAAGTGTGCACCACACCTACCTCAATAGACTCATCTAGGTCAAGCTACTAATTCACGCTCCCCTTTATAGTACGGCCAAAGGAAAAACAAAGACCTAAGACTACCTAAGTGTCCTCCAACACCTATGACACTTAGCCTAGTCTACCACTGTCTTCGTCGTCCGTCCTTTGAAAACTGAAACGATTTACATCGCCAGGGACATGAACTCATATGCCCGTATCGTCGCCATTACCGTGACCTAACTCATCCCTGTTTCTGCAAAAAACACACGTTAGTCACAGTAATCTTGTGTTTCATCCATTCACCGAACACTAGGGACCAAGATGCGTCAACTCCCCCTTTTTGGTGATTGATGACAACCGAGATCGAGTATAGAGAGAAGAGGTTTTTAAATCATGACATGTATGACTGCAATAAGTAAGAGAAAATCATTAGGGGCAAGCTCATACATAATCTGCCATCATCCATCCTGCCACTGCATCACCTGCACTCAACAAGTTAGAGTGAATAGCAAGTGCAAGAGTAAAGAGCTCGAATACATAACAAATGAGAATTGAGCACAAGTAATCGAGTAAGGCAAAATGTGCGGATACATGGGTGTATGCCGAGTCTCTGTGTGATGAGTGATTGTCAACGGAGATGATGCGCATGTTCTTTGGCTTGTGTTGTGCAGGTGTCGAGCACGGAGACAGTGATCGATGGCGGGTGAAGGTCAAGTTGCGACGTGCCGTGCCGACGGACCGGGCGCGATGAAGGATGGGCGTGCCGTGCGGCGGACGTGCCATGCCGATGTTCGGACGGTGAAGGGCGGACGTGGACTTGGACTGATGGACTGGAGGCCGGAGGATCAGCTGTGGTGGCTGGCAGCCTGCGACAGCGACAAGCGGAGAAGTGCGATCATGTCGGTGGAAGGGGTGCACAGGCGGTGCATCCCCTCTACGACGCCGGTTTGTTGGTAGAGCCCGGGAAAAACCAACGGTGGACGGTTTCCAGGTTTGGGCCTCAAAACCTGGGTGCTGGGTTTCCAGGTTGAGCCACAAAACCTGGCGTGACGGTTTCCAGGTTGAGCCTCAAAACCTGGGTGGCCGGTTTCCGTTTCCGAGTTTGGGCCTCAAAACTGGCGCGGACGGTTTCGAGTTGGCCACAAAACTCGGGCTGGAGGCTGGTTTCCCGGTTTGGGCCTCAAAACCGGGGGCTGATGGAAAAGGCTGGTTTCCCGGTTTGGGCCACAAAACCGGGGGGGGCAGAGTGGTGGCGGCACGTGGCGGCGATCTGAAGGTTGCGTGGAGGCGACGCGGAAGACCGTGCGGGCGTGGCCGTCGGATCTACCTACCACCAGCGGGTGGACTAGAATAGCCTTAGGGTTAGGCTGGTCCGCTCTGTAAATACAGTAGTGAGGGGTAGAGTAGGAAATAGGCTTAGGCTAGGTTAGTATAAGTAGTCCAGGGGAGACACCCTCCTCCCCATCTCAGTTTTAGCTATTTCAGTTAGTGCCTTCATTTGCTAGGGTTTCCACTCTCCCATCCCTGCTTAGCTAGTTGAGATCCGCAGAGAGACTCCACTCTGTGTACTGTTGATTCGAGGAAGTGAGGCCGTATCCTCACCTTGGATCCCATCTCTTGGTGTCAATTCGCGTTTTGATTTCATGTTCATCATGTTCTTCGCGGATTGCTTTTGTGCCTTGAGTTTTCCCGTCGCTTGATCTTTGTGCTCGGTTCATCTTTTGTGATTCCGTTTGAACTGAGTTGTTCTAGATCGTGAGGCACTTCTTTCCACCGAAAGAAATCATCTCTAACCTCACGGTCTAGGAGATCGATCAAGTTTAGTTTCGGGTCTCTTTTTCTTCCTTCCCCCGAATTCCTTCGATTCACCGATTTGGAGTTAGGTTCGAGCCATGATCTCTTAGAGATAGCTCACTAACCTCCTTGTGACTCCTCAGATCGAATCCCAAGCCTAGAGCACTTGATTCAGAGGAGATCGGGTTGAATCGCCGGAGTTTCAGTGCAGTTTCGGGGTGACCGGACGCAGGTCACGACTTGACCGGACGCGTCCGGTCGTTGAAGGTTTGAGCGTGTTCTGGTTTTGCTCTGACCGGACGCTGGAGTTTAGTGGTGACCGGACTCGCCCCATAGTCCTGTTCACTACTCGAACGTGCTTGTGACCGGACGCACGGGGACGACCGGACGCTCGCAGTCACTGCGTCCGGTCAGTTCCAGAGAGGTCCAAAACCGGTTTTTGGCTGACCGGACGCGTCCGGTCCCTGCTGACCGGACGCAGGCAGAGTCCGGTCAGTTCTGCAGCAGCGTGTTTCGTCGTTGCTTTCTCGTTCTTTGTCGACGGATCGAGTTCCGTCTTTTGCGTTGGCTTTCTAGGGTTGTCTAGTGTCCCGCTGTGCTTCTAGGAAGCATCCACCCTACATCTAGGGTCGTGGACATTAGCAAGCTCTAGGGTTCGCTTTTGGGGTTGAGTTTGGGACAGTGGCATTACTTTTTCGAAAGGAATTTTGAAGCTCCCATTCACCCCCCCCTCTGGTCGCTTTCGGGTAGCTTCTCGGTCCTTCAATTGGTATCGGAGCGGTTAAGGATCTTCCACCTTAGCCGGTTCCAGATCCACCGAAGGCGACATGGATCGCGGCGTGGGCAAACCGCCGTTTTTCGATGGGACGAACTATGCGTATTGGAAGATACGCATGTCGGCCTATCTGCAGAGTTTGAGTTTCGATCTGGGATATTTGCAACTCCCTGATTACGTGGTCTTGGCTGCTCGTGTGAGTCACAGCAGATCGATGAGCACGATGCCAATAGCCGAGCCCGTAATGCTTTTTTCTTGTTTGAGCATGGGTGAGTTTGATCGCGTTTCTCACCTCGCTACGGCTCGGGAGATCTGGGACACTCTCATGCGTTTTCATGAGGGCACCTCTCAAGTCAAAACCCGACTCTACGAGTCGTTCAAGCGAGAGTATGAGAACTTTCGACATCAGCCTGGCGAGAGCATAGAAAGTTTATTCGCTCGCTTTCAGGTGATTGTCAACAGGATGAGGGCTAACAGAGCAGTTGCCATTTGACGATCATGAGCGTGCTTTGAAGCTTTTGCACACTCTTGACCGTTCGGTGTGGGACTCCAAGGTTCAGGCAATCATCGAATCGCCGAACTATGAGACCCTCACCTGCGACGAGCTCTTCAGTAAGCTCAAGTCCAGTGAGATTGATGCTATGGCGAGGGCTTCTTTGAAAATCCTTCTCGCCCGTCCATGGCTTTGGTTTCCGGCTCTTCCTCTAACCCCTCAGCTGGCTTTGCGCTTCTTCTCTCTTTTCTGTGACAGAGGACCAGCTGGAGTCTTTGGGAGACGACGAGTTGGCTTTGCTTGCCAACCGGTTCTCGCGGTTCCACAACAACCGCATGAACCGTCGTCGAGGAGGAGGACGCACGGGATGCTACGAGTGCGGCGACCCCGACCACTTCATCGCCGACTGCCCCAAGAAGAACAAGCACTCGGGGAAGGGCGATCACGGGCGCAAGCGCGACTCCAAGTACAAGGAGAAGCACGTCCCCCCAAGGCACAAGAAGCGGGGCGGCTTCGACAAAGAGTACATCAAGAAGAAGTACTTGGAGAAGCAGCAAGCTGAGCAGCGTGCGTTCTTCGCCACGCTCAGCGACGTCGACGGCTCGGATGACGACTCCGCTGGCTCGAGCGATGACGAGTCCGAGAAGAAGAAGCTGGAGGACAAGTTCAACGGCTTGTGCTTCTTCGCCGGCGACGGAGGCTTGTGTACCATGGCGCTCGGAGATGAGGTCGGAGGCGAGCCGGAGCACACCCCTCGGAACGACGACGACGACGACACCTCCCAGGTATCTCTCACCTACGACGAGCTTTCCTCCGAGGTTGAGAAGTTGACTGCTGCCCTCCTTAGCCAAGATAAGTTGCTTAGGCGTGCCGCTAGAGAGCGCAAGGAGTTTAGGCAGAAGTGGGAGGACACGGTGAAGGAGCTTGAGTTCGCTCGGTCCACCGTGGTAGTGTCGGAGGAGGCGGAGTGCGAGTCGTGCACCGCGCACATGACTGACCTTCTCACTCTGAGAGGTAAGTATGCTGCGCTGGTAGATGAGGTGGATGAGCTCCGAGCTAGACCGCAGCTGTTGGGTGCGTGCAAGACTTGTCCTGTCTTGCAATCTGAGTTGGCAGAGAAGAATGCCAAGCTTGAGTCTTTAGAGAAGGCCAGCTCAGATAGCACTTGTGTCACGAGGTGTGCTTTGTGTGAGGGCCTGGAGAGGAGATGGCCAATGTGAGGCATGGCAAGATGCGTACCGAGGAGGAAAACACATACCTTCGGACCGTCTTGTCATGGGTGTCTTGTGTGAGCCGCAGCTCGGGATGATGATCTCCCAATTCAAGCGAGCTGCTGGTGTCCTGGTGTAGGTCTTGCTCAGAGTGTTGATCTTTCAGCTTTTGGGAAGATTGGAGAGTCTAGTGGTCTGAACCCAGTGAGAAGCCCAACTCCACCACTACTCCCAAACTTGCCAAGCTTCCACCCAAAGAGCCTGCCAAGCCTATCACCAAGGATGGAGTGTAGTTGAACCCCCAAAGGCTCCACCCAAGAACCCAGTTTGGCACCCAAGCCCAATCACCTAAGAAACAAGCTTGACACATGCCACCCATCCGAGAGGAGTTGCCACAGAAGGGAAGGCAAGGTGAACCATACCCACATCCCTGCAAACCAACAACCCCTTTGCGCGCGGTGAGGTTCAGTGTGACTTTTGTGGGCGGGATGGTCACCTGAGTGAGTTCTGCTTTAGGCGCAAGAGAGAGGCGCGCCGTGCTAGGGAGATGCAGAACCCGGACATGTTTCACCCAGCTCGTGGTGGACATGCTCCGAAGCCTCAGGGGAGAGCTGCTAGGTCTGGAGGGAAGCGTACCCCTAGGCCAGCAGGAGATGAGAGCCCCGAGGAGGGAGACTAGGCCTAGAGGTCCAGCACCTCAGTTTGTTAGGCCTAGGCAGGAGAGAGCTCCGAGGAGAGACGCTAGAGCAGTTGAGCCCCAGGCTCCTAGGCGTAAACCTCGTAGAGAGCGTGCCCGACGGGGTCCTGCTTTTGCAGGTAACGGACCCCGTGGCGGAGGCTTTGTTGAGCGCTTTCCCCCACCGCAGGTTGAGTATCGCGGTGAGCGCTTCTTCCCCAGCGGACCACGTTTTCTCAGCGTGGTGATCGCTTCCTCGTAGACGTGCTAGGAATGGTTTTTCTGCTAACCGTTCTTTTGAGCAGCCGGCCCAACACTGGTTTCCCTTATTCACTAACCCCAGTGTTGGACCGTATGCTCACCCTATGTCTTTCTATTGATGTAGGTAAGACGGTTGGAGGACGTTTGGTTGGTGGATTCCGGTTGTTCGAGGCACATGACCGGAAACGCCAAGTGGTTCTCCAGCCTTAGCCCGGTCGCCGGAAAGGAGTACATAACCTTCGGCGACAATAGTAAAGGTAAGGTATTGTCCCGTGGGACTGTGCGGGTTAATGAGCACTTTGTGTTGCGCGATGTTGCTCTTGTTTCTAACCTGCATTTTAACTTGCTTTCTGTTTCGCAACTTTTTGATGATGACTATGAGATTCGTTTCAAACCGAACCTTAGTCGCATCTTAGATCCTCAGGGCGATCTTGTATGTCTGATTTCGCCCTTTGGGAAAGTCTTTGTGCGAATTTCTCGGAATCGTTTGGTTCTTCTCGCTGTCTTTTGGCTAGTCCTTCTTCCTCCGATCTTTGGAAGTGGCATAGGAGGCTCGGTCACTTAAGCTTCGACTTGCTTGCAAGACTTAGCTCACTTGGCCTAATCCGAGGATTGCCCAAGCTTTCGATGGAGAAGGATCTAGTTTGCCATTCTTGCAGACATGGGAAGATGGTTGCCGCTCCCCACCATCCAGTGACTAAGGTCATGACCTCGCACCCGGAGAGCTTTTACATATGGACCTTGTTGGTCCGGCTCGGGTGAGCTCGGTTGGTGGCAAGTGGTATGTTTTGGTTGTTGTTGACGACTTTTCGAGATATTCGTGGGTCTTCTTTTTAGCTGAGAAGACCGAGACTTTCTCATTTGCTCGCAATCTGATTTTGCGTCTTCAGAACGAGTTCCCTTTGAACCTCGATGCGAGCTATTCGGAGTGATAATGGTTCCGAGTTTAAAAATTCGGATTTTGAGAAGTTTTGTAACCGCCTTGGTTTGGAGCATCAGTTTTCTTCCCCTATACACCACCCCAAAATGGTGTTGTAGAGAGGAAGAATCGGACCTTGTTGAGATGGCCAGGACGATGCTTGATGAGCATAGGACTCCTAGGCGCTTTTGGGCCGAAGCTATGAACACTGCATGCTACATTTCGAATCGCATTTTTCTGAGAGCGTTTTTGAAGAAGACCTCTTATGAGTTGCGTTTTGGTCGCCAGCCCAAGGTGAGTTATTTTAGAGTCTTTGGTTGCCACTGTTTTATATTGAAAAAGGCAACCTGGACAAGTTTGAGTCTCGTTCTTCTGACGGTGTGTTTTTGGGTTATGGCACTCACACGAGCTTATCGTGTACTTAACCTTGACACTAACCGAGTCATGGAGACATCAGATGTCACCTTCGACGAGACTCTTGTTTCTCCTCTTCTCGTTTTGAGCGTGCAGGTGATCATGAGGTTGGAGAGCCTCTTTTGATGATGAGGACGAGGGTGCTGAAGGTATAGATGATCCAGCACCCCCTCCACCTGCCGTGCCGCAAAGAGCGCCTCGACGACGACTCACGGCCCCGACACTTCTTCTTCCTGGGGGCCGTGGGATCCTCCACCTCGCGCGGTACCTTTTGTACCCGGGTGGAACCAGCTGCTGTTGAGGGGAGGTC
The DNA here is from genome assembly GCA_009763385.1 of Coix lacryma-jobi var. lacryma-jobi. Lineage (NCBI taxonomy): Eukaryota > Viridiplantae > Streptophyta > Magnoliopsida > Poales > Poaceae > Coix > Coix lacryma-jobi. Next base: position 147,890,523 of record CM019823.1, read on the forward strand.
ACTTCTTCCCGGGAGGCGCCACGACATATCCAGCGCCAGCACCCCCCTGAACAGATGATCGGCGACATCGACGAGCGAGTTACTCGCTCCAGGTCACAGCACATCTCGCACTTTGCTCATTCTGCTTTGTTGCGTCTTTTGAGCCCCGAGATGTTGGACACGCATTGACGGATCCGGATGGGTCAATGCCATGCATGAGGAGCTAGAGAACTTTGAGCGAAATCGGGTTGGGTTCTAGTGCCACCACCTCCTGACTGTAAACCTATTGGGACAAAATGGGTATTTAAAAACAAGCAAGGAGAGAGGGCCACATTGTGAGAAACAAGGCCCGGCTTGTAGCGAAGGGTTATAGTCAGAAGGAGGGGATAGATTATGAGGAGACCTTCGCTCCTGTAGCTCGTTTGGAGGCTATTAGGATACTCTTGGCTTATGCTGCATCCATGGGTTTCAAACTTTTTCAAATGGATGTCAAGAGTGCCTTCTTAAACGGCTACATTGAGGAGGAGGTCTATGTCCAGCAACCCCCCGTTTTGAAAATCCCAAGTTTCCAAACCATGTCTTTAAACTCCACAAAGCTTTGTATGGTTTGAAACAAGCCCCTAGAGCCTGGTATGAGAGATTAAAAACCTTTTTGCTAGCTAAGGGTTTTAAAATGGGATGTGTTGATAAAACGCTCTTTCTCCTCAAGCAAGGCAAAGATACTCTCTTGGTCCAAATTTACGTGGATGATATCATTTTCGGTGGTTCTTCTCACGCTTTGGTTGCCAAGTTTGCAGATACTATGAGCAGGGAGTTCGAGATGAGCATGATGGGCGAGCTGACTTTCTTTCTCGGGTTGCAAATTAAGCAATCCCGAGAGGGGACGTTTGTGCACCAGGGCAAGTACACGAGGGACTTGCTGAAGCGGTTCGACATGGGTGAGGCCAAGCCTCTTCCGACGCCCATGTCGACGACGACTGCCCTGGATGCCGACACGGATGGAGAAGCAGTGGACCAGAAGGAGTACCGCAGCATGATTGGATCGCTGCTCTACCTGACGGCGACACGGCCGGACATTCAGTTCGCCGTGTGCTTGTGCGCGCGCTTTCAGGCTTCGCCACGCACTTCTCACCGTCAGGCGGTGAAGCGCATCTTCAGGTACCTTCGTTTCACGCCTGAGTTCGGGATTTGGTATTCTGCTTCCTCCACTCTCTCGCTTTGCGGTTATTCCGATGCTGATTTTGCTGGTTGTCGCATTGAGCGCAAGTCCACTTCTGGGACTTGCCAGTTTATGGGTCTTCTCTTGTGTCGTGGTCTTCTCGCAAGCAGTCTAGTGTCGCTCAGTCTACCACGGAGGCTGAATATGTTGCTGCGGCTAGCTGCTGTTCCCAGTTACTCTGGATGATGGCCACTTTGCGTGATTTTGGTTTGAGCTTTACTCGAGTTCCTTTGCTTTGTGACAGCACGAGTGCCATTAGCGTTGCTAAGAACCCGTGCTTCACTCGAAAACCAAACACATTGATGTGCGCTTTCATTTCTTGCGAGACCACCAGAGAAGGGTGATATCGACCTTCGCCATGTCGATACTCATCACCAATTGGCTGATATTTTCACCAAGCCTTTAGACGAATCAACCTTTAATAGGTTGAGGGGTGAGCTTGGTGTGTGTTTCCCCTTTTAGATGGGGGAAGCATTTTGAGATGTACAGACTGACTCTTTTATTTTGAGGCTCTTTTCTTTTGAGTTTTTGAGTCTTTCAAATTGGTATCTTCTTTCTTTCAGTTTTGTGTCGGGCATACGCATTTACATTCTGAGCTTCATGTCTATATTCACTAGAATGTAATTATGCTCTTGTTAGTATTGCTCCGATACTTATGATGATGCTTGTAGCTTATGCTCTTTCTGATCACTGTTACATGTTATGAGCGAGCTATTTTTGGAATGGTGAATTATGCCTAATGTATATAAATCTGAAAATGTTCACCATTGAGATATGCAACTAGCATGTGTAGGGTGTGTTGAGTCCATTCCTGCTTTTCATATATGCTAGGTTGCTATGTCTCTAGTTCTGAGTCATTCACTTGCTTGGTTGTTCATAACTTGCTTAAAATCTGAACCAAGTATTGTTGAATTGAAAAGATCGAGATGGGATTGCTTGTCAACACCTCATGGTATTGAGACTGTTTCTCATTGCACTTTGAGTTAAACTTGAGCCATGTAGTGTATGACCGAAACCGTTGCTTTAAGCTTCTGATTGCTTCGGCATAGGCTTCGCACGGTTGAAAAGTTAGCGATGACAAGCTTTCAACCTCTCGCAATCACATGCTAAAAATGAACTTGTGAATTCTTTTACCGCTGCAACTCCGATATGAATTTGAAATCACAAGTATATGCTTCATTCCTATGCATGATGATTGAACTTTGCTAGGGTAGTTCACCTTGTATATATGCTTAGCACTTGTTTGGATTCCTTCTATACATGTCTAGTGCTATTTTGATGGTGACTATCCTTTTGGCTTAAAACTGCTCACATGCTCATATGCTTCATATTTCGTATAAGTGATCAGTTTGAGCCTTTGCTATTTGAGTGCTTAATTGAGATGGAGTATTATACTGATTAGCATCTTGCACTCTTTTGACTATATACTTGAAGCTCCTAACTTGCATTTTGACTTCATATGCATTTTGGAAGGAGATCTTGTGTTCAGGGGAGTTTATGTGAAGGGAGTTGCTTCTCCGATACCTTTTGGCCTTGATAAGTGCATTTTCAACTAGGGGGAGAAATTTATGCAAATCATATGCTCCTGTGTTGATCAACTAAGGGAGAATCATTTGTCCTAGTTGCTTGCATTTGTCGAGGGGGAGTTTGCTAGTTGTGTTGAGCCGTTGCCTCTGTCTTGGGACTAGCAAACATTCCTAGCTTTTCATGAGCTTTCATAAGCTTTTTCATTTGGCTTTCAATTGGTATCGTCTGGTGTGCTTTCCCATTTGGTTTGGGTTGATTTCCAATTGGTTCGGAGTGATTTTCTTGCTAGTTGTGTTGAGCCTCTGTGCCTCTATCTTGAGGGACTAGCATTTTGCTTCTGTTGTCCTCCGATCTTCAATTGGTATTGCTAGCGGTGTTGAGCCTGTTCTACCTCTTCTTGAGGGCTAGCTTTGCTTTGCTTGGTTGCGTCGAGCCGTTGCCCATGTCTTTGGGGACCAAGTTTTTCGCTTCATCCACTTGACCTTCTTTGGCTTTTGTTAGGCTTTTGGGTCATTTGGTTGGGTTTTCTCTTCCCACTCCTTCCTACCTCCTTCTTCTTATTTATGATTTGTTGTGGAGTTGACAATGCACTCATCAAGGGGGAGATTGCGGATACATGGGTGTATGCCGAGTCTCTGTGTGATGAGTGATTGTCAACGGAGATGATGCGCATGTTCTTTGGCTTGTGTTGTGCAGGTGTCGAGCACGGAGACAGTGATCGATGGCGGGTGAAGGTCAAGTTGCGACGTGCCGTGCCGACGGACCGGGCGCGATGAAGGATGGGCGTGCCGTGCGGCGGACGTGCCATGCCGATGTATCGGACGGTGAAGGGCGGACGTGGACTTGGACTGATGGACTGGAGGCCGGAGGATCAGCTGTGGTGGCTGGCAGCCTGCGACAGCGACAAGCGGAGAAGTGCGATCATGTCGGTGGAAGGGGTGCACAGGCGGTGCATCCCCTCTACGACGCCGGTTTGTTGGTAGAGCCCGGGAAAAACCAACGGTGGACGGTTTCCAGGTTTGGGCCTCAAAACCTGGGTGCTGGGTTTCCAGGTTGAGCCACAAAACCTGGGCGTGACGGTTTCCAGGTTGAGCCTCAAAACCTGGGCGTGGGCCGGTTTCCGAGTTTGGGCCTCAAAACTCGGGCGCGGACGGTTTCCGAGTTTGGCCACAAAACTCGGGCTGGAGGCTGGTTCCCGGTTTGGGCCTCAAAACCGGGGGCTGATGGAAAAGGCTGGTTTCCCGGTTTGGGCCACAAAACCGGGGTGCAGAGTGGTGGCGGCACGTGGCGGCGATCTGAAGGTTGCGTGGAGGCGACGCGGAAGACCGTGCGGGCGTGGCCGTCGGATCTACCTACCACCAGCGGGTGGACTAGAATAGCCTTAGGGTTAGGCTGGTCCGCTCTGTAAATACAGTAGTGAGGGGTAGAGTAGGAAATAGGCTTAGGCTAGGTTAGTATAAGTAGTCCAGGGGAGACACCCTCCTCCCCATCTCAGTTTTAGCTATTTCAGTTAGTGCCTTCATTTGCTAGGGATTCCACTCTCCCATCCCCTGCTTTAGCTAGTTGAGATCCGCAGAGAGACTCCACTCTGTGTACTGTTGATTCGAGGAAGTGAGGCCGTATCCTCACCTTGGATCCCATCTCTTGGTGTCAATTCGCGTTTTGATTTCATGTTCATCATGTTCTTCGCGGATTGCTTTGTGCCTTGAGTTTTCCCGTCGCTTGATCTTTGTGCTCGGTTCATCTTTGTGATTCCGTTTGAACTGAGTTGTTCTAGATCGTGAGGCACTTCTTCCACCGAAAGAAATCATCTCTAACCTCACGGTCTAGGAGATCGATCAAGTTTTAGTTTCGGGTCTCTTTTTCTTCCTTCCCCGAATTCCTTCGATTCACCGATTTGGAGTTAGGTTCGAGCCATGATCTCTTAGAGATAGCTCACTAACCTCCTTGTGACTCCTCAGATCGAATCCCAAGCCTAGAGCACTTGATTCGGAGGAGATCGGGTTGAATCGCCGGAGTTTTCAGTTGCAGCGTCGGGTGACCGACGGACGCAGGTCACGACTTGACCGACGCTCGTCCGGTCGTTGAAGTTGAGCGTGTTCTGGTTTTTGCTCTGACTGGACGCTGGAGTTTAGTGGTGACCGGACTCGCCCATAGTCCTGTTCACTACTCGAACGTGCTTGTGACCGACGCACGGGGATCGACCGGACGCTCGCAGTCACTGCGTCCGGTCAGTTCCAGAGAGTCCAAAACCGGTTTTTGGCTGACCGGACGCGTCCGGTGCCCTGTGACCGACGCAGGCTGAGTCCGGGTCAGTTCTGCAGCAGCGTGTTTACGTCCGTTGCTTGCTCGTTCGTCGACGGATCTGAGTCCGTCTTTTGCGTTGGCTTTCTAGGTTGCCTAGTGTCCCGCTGTGCTTCTAGGAAGCATCCACCCTACATCTAGGGTCGGGACATTAGCAAGCTCTAGGGTTCCTTTGGGGTTGATGTTTGGGACAGTGGCTTGACTTTCCGAAAGGAATTTTAAAGCTCCCATTCACCCCCCCTCTGGTCGCTTTCGGGTAGCTTCTCGGTCCTTCAAAATGACATGTCATATCATATATCATAATAGCACATACATGTCATAAAGGTCCATAGCATAAGTATATCACATAAACATGCACAAAAGATACGATAAGTAAAGAGCGTATGTGAAAGAAACACAACATAAGACATCGAAACCCTCTCACATCGCTCCCCCTATCGCTATACTCATCCACTCTCCCCCTTTGGCATCAAGCGCCAAACTAAGCGTCGGAGGGCGGAGGTGGTGCAGACGAGTCAGGAGCAGTCTCCGGAGTACGCTGAGAGAACTCAAACTGCTGAAGGTACTCCTCGGAGTCAGAAGAAGAGGTGCCGGTAGCCTGCTGACCCTCTGAGACTGGAAGCTGCTGTGTAGCGGTCTGGGTCGGCTGTGGCACTAACTGCTGTGCCTGCTTTGGCTCTGGCGCAGTCTCAGTAGTAGTGTCAACCTGAGTATCGGAGTGCGGAAGCTCTGGAATAGCGGACAGCTCAGGCTGAACTAGCGTGGTCGTCTCTTACTGCACAGGCTCTGTCTGCTCGAAAGACGCGACAGAGCTCGGGAGGGTCTCAGTGGTAGAAGTCACTGGAGCCGTCGTCATCTGCACTGGATCCGGAAGATCTGGAGTGGGGAATCCGGTAAGCTCACTGAAGGTGGCTGACAAGTCTCGAGTCACAGAGGTCGTCGTAGCGTAGAGAGACTCTGTCGGCCTAGGAGTGAAACCGGTCTGCAGTGGACTGAAAAGCGGGGCCCCTGGTGGAGTGGTGAAGCTCGTGAACTGAGAGGAGCTGGGGCCCGTGAGAGGCTGCGGAAACTGAGGTGGCTGTCCGAACTGCTGTGAAGGGACTGGTGGCTGCCACTGGATCTGCTGCTGGGAGGAGGCTGCTGCCACTGCCACTAGGGAGGTCCACTCGCAACCTCTCCATGAAGCTGAGAGTCTGCTGCTGCAGTGCCATCATCTGTCGCTGAAGAGCATCAGACCTCTCATGTGCCTGCTGCTGTGCTAGAGCCTGTGCCTGGCCCAGCCGCTGCTGCTCCTGGGCGAGCCGCTGGATGTCCTGAGTAACTGTCCTCTGCTGCTCCTCCATCCGTGCGAGAATGGCAAGTAGAGCGGGGTCGGAGGAAGCAGTACCACTGGTCCCGGCCTATGAGTCGTGTGCACGTGGCTGGTAATGGGGCGGGAGCTGGTAGTCCTCGTCCGAGCTGTCTGTGGGGTCCTCTGCGACGAATGTAGCACCACCCTCTAGATCGGCAAGCTCCTGCTCGGCGAGTGCCTGGACAGCCTCGTCATGCTCCTAGGCTGACTCTGGGACCTCTGGTCTCTGGCGTGAACTAGACGGAGCGTCCTGCTGCTGCTGCGGCTGCCTGCGATCCCGACCGTGTCCCAACAACTGACTCATGTTATACTCAAGGAACACGGTCGCGGACCCAGTGAGAGACTGACTGAGACGAGCACCAGTGGTGGCAGCTACCTTCCAAAGAATATAGGAGATCCAATGCGCATAAGGGAGCTGCCTGCGGGCCTTGATGCCCTCTGCGACGGTGTCCTCTATCTCACAAAAGATGACATCCCAGACGTCGAACTCCTGCTGCCTGACCATATAAGCGAGTAACCACAGCTGCAGCCTAGAGAGTCCCTCTCCGAAGCCCACCTTGGGAAGCAAGGTCCGCCTGAGAATTGCGTTGAGGATCCGAGCCGTAGGGGTAAGGTCCCTAGGAGTGCGACTCGAACCCTCACCGAAAGGCTCAGTGAAGCACGGGCGAACCAAGTCCGTCAAAGGCTGTGCACCACCGTGAGGGTGGCGGGGTGGCTCCGTCCTGTCGTAACACAAGTCGTGGATCCAGGTCTGTGAGCGTGTCAATCCAAACCAACCCCGGATCTCTGACGAAAACAGTCTGTAGTGCTCCCCCTCAAGTGCGAACTCGATGGTCTCTCCGTCCGGGTGCACCCATAGCGAAGCATAAAACTGAAAGACACAATCCTCAACATATGAGCCAGACCGCCCCAAAAGGTCCGCCAGACCAGGTACGTAAGTGAGAATAGGGCGGATCTGCTCTCCAACTGCCGTGACTATCGCCTCCAGTGGACAAACACGCTGGGGTCGCAGGGAGATGCCGGCGTTCCTGTAACCCTGGTCAAAATCCTCCTGCAGCACTGTATAGAACGCTGGGCTTGCCTGCTGCTGCTGTCTCTCCCTCCCGGGAACCACTGCTCGACTAGGACGAGCCTGAGCGTCTGGATCTGAGAATAGGTAGCCCCCCGGAGGTCTAGTCGCGGAATCGGCGGGGCGCACGCCTCGTGGAGCACGTGCTCCTCGCAGAGGGACATCGGGCCGGGGTGGCACCGCTGTCCTGCGACGAGTGGACCGGCACCGGGGAACCTCCTCGGGAACCTCCTCAGCCTCTGCCTCTGGTGCCTCTGCCTGTGCTGCCTCGGCCTTTGCCTGGCCCTGCTGCGAGCTCTGGGGCTCGACTCCTGTGGAGGTGAACGACGTGCGACGATCGGCAGCCATAAGCGTGCTAGTCGGTGAGTGGTGGAACCGTTCAACCTCCTCAACTGCTCTGCGCTAGTCGGGGGACAACTGGTCCTCAATCCGGAGTCCGCCCGTACAACCTCCCTGCTCGGCACGCTCTACGGCGGCCGCAACCTCTCGGGCCTGGTCTGCCTCCCTCTGCTCTCTGGTGCGCTTCCTGCGCGTAATCAGCTTTGCCTTCCCAGGTCGCTGATCGGGAGGGGGACGAGGAGGGGAGTCCCCTGGGCCACCACCGACATTCTTGCAGCACGACATGGCTGACAAGAACGAGGTAACACCTGCCGCTGAAAAACTGGACTGTCACTGAAAGATCCACTAACCCTGAAAACCAAGCTGACAACCCAACTGACAAACTGAACGAACAACTCCCCCTGACACTTATCCTCAACTGCTGGCGCTGTCACTCGCGAGGCTTGGCCTCGTTCCATACCCGCGGGCTTGGCCCCGGGTTAACTGCCACTGCCAACTGACAACTGAGCACGGCAACGGACCCGCTGCAAGAATAGATGGGAGAATAAGAATATATAATCTAAGACGAGAGAAACCTATCGAAGCAAAGCATAGAAATTAAGAAGATAGAAGGCTTCGCTACCTGAACGAACGACGAAACGAACACAAGAGGAGAGGAGGATCGACGTTTCGGGCACCCACACGTCACACCAGAAGGGACTGCAAAAGATTTGTGTGGAGACGGGTCAAAACATGGTGGAACGCACATTGGGCATATCATCTAACACTTGAGCGCATGGATTATGGAGGTGATTGGGGATGCTCACTGAGGATTCGACCAGCCGGGAGGAAGTCGCCGAAGAGGAGGGAGGAACTCTTGGACAATGGAGAAGCTCCGGCGAGGTGGGCTCGGTCGTCGGCGAGGAGCTCCGGCGAGGGGCTCGAAGCTCCGGCGGCGCACTGAGAGGACAAGCGCGCTCGAGCGGTCGGTGGCGACGCCTGCGCGGCGAATTGCGGCGGCGGTGCCGGCGGCCGGCGATGAAACTCGGGCGGGTACGCGGTGGCCGGCGAGGTTAGGTTCGGGAGGTTGCTAGGGTGCGGGTGAGGGCATGGACGCGAGGAGGAGAAGATGACGGTAATGATGCGTGGGACCCGACTGTCAATAGAAGAATGAACCGCGCCGCTTAAAGGGGCATCGGACGCGCCGATGGATTCACATCGGACGCTCCGATGCCTGTCCAGAGAGCTCCAAAACCGCCAAAATCACATCGGATGCTTCCGTTGCCACGACATCGGATGCTGGGTAGCGTCCGATGGACCATCGGAGGCTCCGATGGTGGAACATCGGATGCTCACCTGACACTGTTCCAGCCGGAGCTGTCTACAGTGCAAGGCATCGGACGCTGGGGGAGCGTCTGATGCAGCTTCCGATGCCCCATTTTGGACTGTTTTGAAGTTTTCTGTTGCGGCTCCCTCTCCCAACCAAGTTCCAACTCAAATAAGAGGCAAATAAACACCAGTTTGAACCCTAGTATGAGCATCCTCACATAAACCCTCAATTTTATAAATATTTTGCCATAGGCTATGTATCATTTTTAGTAAATAGACGATAAATCCCGAGGAGACAACATGTGGCCACCAAAACTAGGGTCTCAACCATTAGGACCTCAAATGCTCCCCCTAGCGGTGGACGAACACAGCGGTTGCTCAAAACTTAACCGCAAAAAGAAACGACAAAGCAACAACCATGCATATAATGCATTATGGAATTTGAATCTAGGTTGCTTGTCAAGTTTGCTCATGGGTAAGCTTCTCACACGCTTTTTAGGAGCGTTATCTTAACCACGTCTGACAAGCCTATGTGCATAGCAAAATTCAAAAACATGGCATATAAACAATGCAATGCAAAGACAACCCCCTTTCACCTTTTGACAAAGTTACTTAGATCAAGCACATTATGCTCACTTCGCAATCTACAAAAGGGTTCTCATCTAGGGGTTTTGTGAAGATATCCGCAATTGATCTTCGGTTCTAACTCCCTCTAAGGATATATCTTTCTTGGAAACATGATCTCTAAGGAAGTGATGGCGATATCTATGTGCTTTGTGCGAGAGTGTTAACCAGGTTGTTAGCAAGCTTAACCGCGCTCTCATTGTCACACAACAAAGTACCCTTTCTAGAACTACACCATAGTCTAAAAGGGTTTGTTCATATAAAGATTTGAGCACAACAAGCACTCGCGGCTATGTATTCCGCCTCGGCGGTAGACAAGGCCATACTATTTTGCTTCTTTGAACTCCATGAAACTAGTGATCTCCAAGCAAATGGCACCCTCCGGATGTGCTCTTTCTATCTACTTTCAAACCCGCGAATCCGAATCGGAATACCCAAACGATTGGAAGTTAGCTCCTTTGGGATACCAAAGGCCAAACTTGGTGTGCTTTAGGTACCTAAGGATTCTCTTCACCGCTATGAGATGAGATCCCTAGGATTGGCTTGAAAGCGAGCACACATGCACACACTAAACATGATGTCGGCCTAGATGCGGTCAAATATAACAAGCTACCAATACATAGAACCGGTAGAGAGTTTGATCAACCGGTTACCCCCACATCTAGGTCGAGATGTCCATTTGTTGGCATTGGAGTCTTGATAGGCTTGCAATCATCCATGTTGAAGCGCTTGAGGAGTCTTTTGTATACTTCTCTTGAGATATGAAAGTCCCTCCTTCAATTGCTTGGACTTGGAAGCCTAGAAAGAATGTGAGCTCTCCAATCAATGGACATTTCAACTCCTTCGACATCAAGTCACCAAAATCCTTGCAATAGGCTTCATTTGTTGACCCGAAGATGATATCATCAACGTGAGACTTGACAAATGAAGATTTCTCCATCAAGCTTCTTGGTGAATAGTGTGGTGTCGACCATCCAAATGGTGAAGCCCTTCTCAATGAGGAAGTCCCGGAGGCGCTCCGTACCAAGCTCTTGGGGCTGTTTGAAGCCCACTATAGCGCCTTGGACAACCTATAAACATGATTAGGATATCTAGGGTCTTCAAACCCGGGAGGTTGATCAACATAGACTAGTTCATTTATGAAGCCATTTAAAAATGCACTTTTCACATCCATTTGATATAATTTAATGTCATGATGTGATGCATATGCAAGGAGGATACGAATGGCTTCGAGTCTTGCAACCGGTGCAAAGGTCTCTCCAAAATCCAAACCTTCAACTTGAGAGAACCCCTTTGCTACTAGCCTTGCCTTGTTTCTAACAACCTTGCCTTGATCATCTTGCTTGTTCCTAAACACCCATTTTGTTCCAATGACTCTTGCGCCTTTGGGTCGCTCTTCAAGTGTCCAAACTTGGTTGCGGGTGAAGTTGTTTAATTTTTCATGCATAGCATTCACCCAATCCGGATCACCTAGAGCTTCATCTACAATGGTAGGCTCAACAAGAGACACAAAGGAGTGATGTTCAATAAATAAAGCAAGTTTTTGAGATCGAGTCATTACACCCCTTGTTGGACTCCCTATGATGAGATCTTGAGGATGAGCTTTTAGTAGAGGAGTAGTCCTTTGATCAACCACTTGAGGGGCCGCTTGTGGAGCATCAACATCTTGAGCTTGTACCACCATTTGATCATGGGAGACATGAGTATCTTCAAATGGATCCTTCCCATCTTTGTCATCAACAAGTGGTACATTGGATGAGGATGGCTTGTCAATGACTTGCACATCATCATCATCATCATCTTTAGGCTTGATGGCTCCAACCGGCATGTTCTTCATTGCTTCCCTCAATGGTTCATCACCTACATCATCAAGATTTTCATGCTCTCCTTGAGAGCCATTAGATTCATCGAATTCCACATCATATGTTTCTTCTACCATCCCGGTGGCATGGTTTAATACTCAATATGCTTTGGACTTCAATGAGTAACCGACAAGAAAACCAATATCACATCGGCGTTGAAACTTCCCTAGGTGTTGGCGCTTCTTGTAGATGTAGCATTTGCACCCAAACACTCTGAAGAAAGATACATCCGGCTTCTTGTTGTTGAGTAGCTCATAGGGGGTCTTGCCAAGGAGACGATGGGGGAACAATCGATTTGATGCATAGCAAGCGGTGTTGATTGCTTCCGCCCAAAATCTCTCCGGTGTAGTGTACTCATCTAGCATTGTCCTTGCTAGGGTGATTAGAGTCCGGTTCGTCCTCTCAACTACCCCATTTTGTTGTGGTGTGTAGGTTGCGGAAACTTCATGCTTGATCCCAACTTCATCACAATATTGCTCAATGTGGGTGTTGTCAAACTCTCTTCCATTGTCACTTCTAATCTTTTTGATCTTCAAGTCAAACTCATTTTGGGCTCTCTTGGCAAACTTCTTGAATGAAGGGGTTGCTTCGGATTTGTCATGAAGAAAGAATACCCAAGTGAATCTTGAATAGTCATCAACAATCACTAGGCAATAGAGATTTCCACCCAAGCTAGCATATGTTGTTGGCCCAAATAGATCCATGTGAAGTAGCTCTAACTCTCTTGATGTTGATACAAAGGCTTTGGTTGGATGTGTATTTGCAACTTGCTTGCCCTGCTTGACATGCACTACACAATTTGTCCTTCTCAAACTTGACATCCTTCAAGCCTCTAACCAAATCCTTCTTGAATAGCTTGTTGAGAGTGTTCATTCTAACATGTGCCAATCTTCTATGCCATAGCCAACCAAGTGATTGCTTAGTGAACAAACATGTCTTCAAGTTGGCATCTTCGGAGGTGAAATCCTCTAGATAGAGATTGTTGTATCTAAAACCCTTGAATATCACTTGTGTATCATCTTTCTTGGTCACAACCACTTCCTTTTTGGTGAACAAACATTGAAAGCCAAAATCACATAGTTGCCCAACGGATAGCAAGTTGAAGCTCAATGATGCAACTAGAAGTACATTGGAGATGGTATGATCATTTGAAATTGCCACTTTGCCCAATCCCTTGACATTGCCCTTTGAATTGTCACCGAATGTTATCTTTTCTTGGTCATCGACATTCTCTTCTAGTGAGGTAAACATCCGGGGATCACCGGTCATATGTTGTGTGCAACCACTATCAATCACCGAATGAGATCCATCGGTCTTGTAGTTCACCTACACACACAAGAAATCAAGGTTGAGCTTTTGGGACCCAAACTTGTTGCGGTCCCTTAACCTTCTCTACTAGTGACTTTGCAACCCAAATTTGCTTTGGCCTATTCTTGTTAGGAGGACCCATGAACATGACTTTTATCTTGCCACTAGAATCTTGTCTAAGCATGTAGTGAGCATTGAAAGCAAAGGGCCTAGCATGCTTGGGCAAGGGTATAGGTTTAGGCTCTTCACAAGCATGAGCAAAGTGTCCTTCCTTTCCACACTCATAGCATCTTCCAATCTTCTTCTTCTTTGGCTTAATGATGCTTGTGCGTTGCTTAATCTTCTCTTCAAGGAAGCCAATACCATTTCTATTTGTCTTCATCACGGTGTTCATGAGTAGCTCACTTTGAATACATTGCCCCTTGGTGAATTTCTTCAACCCGGTGGTGAGGTGTTCCTTCTCTTTCTTGAGCTTGTCATTCTCTTGTTGGAGCTCTAGTTGAGATGGTGTCATCTTGCAATCTCTCTCCATCTTCAGTCTCTTGTTCTCTTCTTTTAGCATGTCTAGCTCAAGTGACATGCTATACTCATCATCTTGGGTCTCAATGATGACTTGCTTTGTGGTTGCAAGCTTCTCTAGATCAACCTTGAGCTTTGCATTCTCATTCTTGATCTTGACATAATCATCATAGTGCTCGGCCACAACCACACTCTTGCCTTTGCCACTAGCTCTTTGCTCATCATGCTCACTAGCCAAGTCCTCACAAGATGTTGCTATGTCACACTTAACAACAAGGTTAGGAGCATCATGTGTCTCATGTGAAAGCATATCATAAGCAATGGTGAGAGTATCATAGTCTATTTTCACTTGAGTGTATTGCTCTTTTAGCAAAGCATAACTAGTGGTAAAGTCACTATGCATCTTATCAAGTTTTTCATTTTTAGCTTTGAGCTCTTTGTTAGAAGACTTGAGCTCCTTGATAGAAGATGACATAGTAGCAAGTTCATTCTTTAATTCATCACTAGCATGTGTAGCATGATCATATTTCTCAACAAGAGATTCATTTTCATCAACAAGCTTTTCATTCTTAGCTCTAGTCTTTCTTATGATTTTAGAGTAGTCATTTAGCAATTTAACAAGCTCATCATAAGTAGGTGCCTCAAATTCACCATCACTATCACTATCACTAGAGTCATCATCGCTTTGTACCTTCCGGTCACCCTTAGCCATGAGGCATAGGTGTGTAGATGATGAAGATGACGGTGGTGGTGGTGGTGTAGTGGAGCCAATGACTAGAGCGGCCACCTTCTCCTTCTCATCATCACTATCTTCATTTGATGAGCCACCGGAGGAGTCAATGTCGGTGAGCCAATCACCAACAATGTAAGCCTTGCCACCTTTCTTGTGGTATTGCTTCTTCTTGCCATCCCTCTTCTTGTAGGGCTTCTCATTCTTCTTCTCATCTTCGCTAGATGAGTCATACTTCTTGCCCTTGTTCTTGTTCTTGTAGCTCTCTTTCTCGGGCTTGGTGCATTGATGAGCAAGATGGCCAAGCTCACCGCAATTGTAGCAATCCATTTCGGAGATTGACCTCCTCTTGCTACTTGTGAAGAATTTCTTCTTTCTTGAGTCAAAGTTGACTCCATTCTTGTGAAGCTTCTTCAACATCTTGGTGGTCCTTCTCACCATGAGAGCGATGTTGGAATCATCTTCTTCATCACTTGAGCTCTCATGATGCACCTCAATAGCCTTGGACTTGCCCTTCATGTCATGGCTAGCTTTGAAGGCCAAGTCCTTCTTCTTGTCGGTGGAGGAGCCACCACTTGGTGTGATGTGCATGTACATCTCATGCGCATTGATCTTTCCCAAGATTTGGGTTGGTGTAGCGGTGGAAAGATCGCCTTGATGTAGCACCGTCACGATGTGTCCATACTTCTCAATTGGAAGGACACAAAGAATTTTCCTCACAACATCGGATGGTTGCATTTGTGTGAGGCCAAGTCCATTGAGTTCCTCTACAAAAACATTCAACCGTGAGTACATTTCATTTGCACTTTCATTAGCATGCATATCAAAAGAGTGAAGCTTTTGCATAACTAAATGATAGCGTTCCTCACGCTCACTCTTGGTTCCCTCATGGAGCGCACAAATGTTTTCCCAAAGATCATGGGCATTTTTGTGGTTCCGAACACGGTTGAACACATCTTTGCAAATACCTCTAAAAAGGATGTTTTTGGCTTTTGCATTCCATTTTTCATTTTCCTCCTCATTAGGAGTGAGGCTTGTGCCTTCCTTGGGCTTGGCAAAGCCGGTGATTGCGGCAACGCGGCATTTAACATCAACCGCTTCTAGGTACGACTCCATACGAATTTTCCAATATGGAAAGTCGTCTCCCTCAAACATGGGAGATGGTCCATCACCTCCGGACATCTTAACTCTAGGCGGTTAAGCCTAAAATCGAGAGCACGAGGCTCTGATACCAATTGAAAGGATCAAGATGCCCAAGAGGGGGGGGTGAATTGGGCTTTTCTAAAACTTCTTGCAAGAATTAAAACCTCTCAAGCCCAATTAACCCCCTAGTGCCTAGAAGTGTGTATGACAAGAATTGACTGCACAAAAGACAATCGCTAAACCATTTCTACTCTAGCATGGCAATTCAATTTGAATGAACAACAAGTAAATGCAGAATTGAATTGCTCAAAGGTAAATGCGTAGTAAAGAGAGTAGAGATGACACGACGATCTTTTTGCCGAGGTATCGAGGTGTCGGCACACCCCCTAGTCCTCGTTGGAGCACCCGCGCAAGGGTATCGCTCCCCCTTGATCCGCGCAAAGATCAAGTGCTCACTACGAGCTGATTCTTCGCCACTCCGGCCCGGTGAATCGCTCGCTACCGGTCACAACTTGGCTTGGGCCATCCACAATGCCTCTGGACGATCACCAAGCTCTCCGATCGCCACCAAGCCGTCTAGGTGATGCCGATCACCAAGAGTAACAAGCTAGAACTCTCACTTGACCAACACAAGGCCAAAGAGATGGATGGATGCACACTTGCTACTCAATTCTCACTAGGAGGTGTCTAATTCTCACAATTAGCAAATCACTCAACCTCACTAGGGCTCTTGCACTCACTCACACTCACAATGTGTTTCTCAGCTGATGAAAGTGGCAAGAACTACTAAAATGGATGAGGAGGTGGAGTATATATACTCCCCCAACCGGCCATCCAAAAACAGCACAAGACAGGCACTCTGCGGGGTCATCGGACGCTC
Organism: Coix lacryma-jobi var. lacryma-jobi; assembly: GCA_009763385.1. NCBI lineage: Eukaryota > Viridiplantae > Streptophyta > Magnoliopsida > Poales > Poaceae > Coix > Coix lacryma-jobi. The sequence continues at coordinate 147,906,685 of CM019823.1, forward strand.
CGATGCCTGGCATCAGACGCGCCGATGACCTCGACCAACGGTCAACTGTACCAGCCTGTCAGACGTGATAAAGGAGCATCGGACGCTGGGCAGCATCCGATGCCCCTGCATCGGACGCGTTCGATGCCATTTGTACCTCTCTGGAACCTCTCTGGACGGCCATCGGACGCTGGCCCTCAGCGTTCGATGCCAGCGTCCGATGCCTCCCAAAGTTCACTCCCAAGTGAACAGTGACACCGGAGCATCCGATGTGACACCATCGAAGCCTCCGATGCCACGCACCAGACCAAACCCTAAGGGCGTGATTGGTTCACCGGCGAGGAGAGCCTGGCTCGCTCATACTAGCCAGGCCAAGCTAAGACAGGCCAGCCGTGTGCAGGGCCTGGTGTTTGGTTAATGGAATCAATGTACACAGGCTGAATTCATCAGTCGATTGGTTACTTGTTCGTTTGGCTGCCAGCTGCATGTGCTCTCTCTTGTACGAGTCACGAAGCGTGCTCATCCCGGCCAGGCCCGATGGAAACGGAGGTGATCTGCGTTCCTGCGGAGCCTGGCTCACGGAGGTGTTCTGCATGCGAGCGGCCTGGCTCTGACAGCAATACACCCAACCAAACGCAAGATTTATGTACTAGTAGATGCATGCATGCGAACGTGAGACCAACCAAACACGCCCTAAGTCGGGGTGGGCATCGGAGCCTCCGATGCCCACTCAGCCAGCGTCCGATGCCTCTTACAAGACCAAAACGAACTCGGATTGCGACGCGGCCTTAACGACTTTTGAGCCTCTCGACATAAGGCATCTCTCTGAGCTACCTAGGGCTATGAAATAACAAGTGTGCACCACACCTACCTCAATAGACTCATCTAGGTCAAGCTACTAATTCACGCTCCCCTTTATAGTACGGCCAAAGGAAAAACAAAGACCTAAGACTACATAAGTGTCCTCCAACACCATATGACACTTAGCCTAGTCTACCACCGTCTTCATCGTCCGTCCTTTGAAATCCGAAACGATTTACATCGCCAGGGGACATGAACTCCATATGCCCGTATCGTCGCCATTACTGTGACCTAACTCATCCCTATTTCTGCAAAACACACGTTAGTCACAGTAATCTTGTGTTTCATCCAATCACCGAAACCACTAGGGGCCAAGATGCGTTCAGCAAGCTCTAGTGGTTCTCATGATCAAAGATGCTAGTAGCTCTCAAGTGACTCATCCAAATGCAAGTGTCCAACCGCAACAAGTGCTCCAACCAACACATATTGCAAGAGATCATCCTTTGGATCAAATTGTTGGTGACATAAGAAGAGGTGTACAAACAAAATCAAGATTGGTTTCATTTTGTGAACACTACTCATTTGTATCATCTATTGAGCCAACCAAGATTGATGAAGCTTTGATGGATGTTGATTGAGTGAATGCAGTGCATGAAGAGTTGAACAACTTCACCTGCAATGATGTTTGGGAGTTAGTGGAAAGACCAAAGAACACAAATGTTTTTGGTACCAGATGGGTCTTCCAGAACAAACAAGATGAAGATGGCATTGTTGTAAGGAATAAAGCAAGATTGGTTGCACAAGGATAAACTCAAATGGAAGGCATTGACTTTGGAGAAACTTATGCACCTGTTGCTAGATTGGAGGCCATTAGAATCTTACTTGCATATGCTTGTTCTCACAACATCAAGATCTATCAAATGGATGTCAAAAGTGCATTTCTAAATGGATTCAACAATGAGCTAGTGTATGTTGAGCAACCTCCTGGATTTGAAGATTTGAAGAAGCCCAACCATGTGTACAAGCTCAAAAAGGCACTTGATGGGTTGAAACAAGCACCAAGAGCATGGTATGAAAGATTGAGGGATTTTTTGTTAGCTAAAGGATTCAAAATTGGGAAGGTTGACACCACTCTCTTCACCAAGAAGATTGGAAGTGACTTGTTTGTGTTGCAAATCTATATAGATGACATCATATTTGGATCAACCAACCAAGATTTTTGTGAAGAGTTTGGAGAGATGATGGATAAGGAGTTTGAGATGTCTATGATTGGAGAGCTTAGTTACTTCCTTGGTCTACAAATCAAGCAAATGAAGAAAGGCACATTTGTTAGTCAAGGCAAGTATATCAAGGACATGCTCAAGAAGTTTGGGTTAAATGAAGCTAAAGCAATAACCACACTGATGGGCACAAATGGACATTTGGATAATGATTCTAGTGGTGACATGGTGGATCAAAAGCTATATCGGTCAATGATTGGAAGCCTACTCTATGTGACCGCATCAAGGTCGGATGTCATGTTTAGTGTGTGTATGTGTGCAAGGTTCCAAGCTTCACCAAGAGAAAGTCATTTGAAGGCAACCAAAAGAATATTAAGATATTTGAAGCACACTCCAAATGTTGGACTATGGTATCCCAAGGGCTCTCAATTTGAATTAATTGGATACTCAGATTCTGATTATGCAGGATGCAAGGTGGATAGGAAGAGCACATCAGGCACTTGTCAACATCTTGGAAGATCACTTGTCTCATGGTCATCAAAGAAACAATATAGTGTTGCACTCTCTACCGCCGAAGCCGAATATATATCCGCAGGTAGTTGTTGTGCACAATTGCTATGGATGAAAGCAACTTTGCAATATTATGGAGTCAAGTTTGGACAAGTCCCATTGCTATGTGATAATGAGAGCGCCATCAAAATAGCCACCAACTCGGTTCAACATTCAAGAACAAAGCACATTGATATAAGGCATCACTTCATTAGAGACCATCAAGCAAAGAAAGATATATCTATTGAAAGTTTGGGCACCGATGATCAACTTGCCGATATCTTCACCAAGCCACTAGATGAGAGAAGGTTTTACAAGCTAAGGAATGAAATTGAATATCCTAGACTTCTCCAACATGAGTTGAATGCACCCCCACATATGACATGCCTCTCCTCCAAGAAAGCAAAGGTGAAATTGTTTGGCATGTGCATTCATTCTTATTAGGATGTGTTCTAGTTCATATAGCCATCACATTGTTTATCTAGGTTCATTTGTGATAAATCAAATGAATTTGAAGTATATATGGTACCACTATTGCTTCTATGTTTGACTTGATCTAGTGGTAGCATATAACTTGTAAGTGAGCTTGTAACTCTAGTGTTTGATCTAGTAAGTAAGCAATAGGTGTTTAACCAACGTGAGTAAGATAACCATTGCAAGATGTGTGAAGAAGCTTACTCTAGAGCAAACCGTGTTAAATGTCCTATGCTCATGAGCTAGATTAAGCCACAACTTGACTTAGTATGATCCCCTCATGTAAATTTCATGGTAAAAGTTGTCTCCTTTCATTACACCTTGCCCCATCTTTATGATAATTGTTGACAAAGGGGGAGAAAATGCAAAGATATGCTAGTGAAAGGGGGAAGATAATGCTAAGTTGCTAAGTAGCCTTAATAGTCTTCAAGTGGGATCGAAGCATACAAATAGAGGGAGCAAGCTCATAAACATGTATGTTGCATTTGAAATGTGCATATTCATATGATTGTTCGCATTACATAAGCTATTTTATTGTTTTACATGCTTATGTGGTGAATGCTAGTGATAAGACTTGATTGATGAATTGATTCTCTAGCATGTCTGGCAACTAGACATACCTATATTTCAAGTGGTTCAAGAGCCTTATTATTATGTTGATCTCACGGGGTTCTTGAGTTTTGGTGTATGTCTAATGATAAATGATGCTAAGGATGGTATAATATGTGCACTCCGATTGGTATCACGCTTCAAAGGTCCATTCTTATGCCTTAGCATCATCATTGATAGTGTTGCTCACCCACATTTCATATCCATACATATGTGCCAAATTTAGAACCAAACTCTATATCACATATGTAGAGGGAGCTAATACTATCAATGTGGTTACTCAAATTTAAATCACATATCTTTGTAGATGTTGTCATCAATTACCAAAAAAGGGGAGATTGAAAGCCCTAGTTTGGTTTTGGTTAATTGATGAAACCTATTTGGTCTAATCCTATTTGTAAGCATGTGTGTAGCTTATGAGAAAGGATTGGGACCAAGCCAAGTGGTGGAGCTAGCAACATGGCAACCATGGAGGATGGCGATGGCCACATGAAACTAAGTGATCATGTGCTCTACCATTGGTGAAACATGAGAAGAAGAGAAGAGATGGAGCAAAGAGGCCCGAAGGCAAATGTATAACCTATAGGGCTCTTTGTTTTGGTGATCAAGACACTTAGCGAGTGTGATCACATTTAGGATACATAGCCATACTATTAAGAGGAGTTAATTCATGACTTATGCGGTGTTCAAGTGCCACTAGGAGTTCTCTAACATATTGATGCTATAGACCTAGTGAGTGACTAACTAAACCCTTGGAAAATGCTTTGAAAAATGCTAACACTCGCGCACAAGTGTTGAAACACTTTGGTGTTGGTGCATGGGAGCAAGGGTAGAAGTTAGAAAGCGAAAGGTGCTAAGTTATCAGCATCGGACGCTGGAGGCGGCAACATCAGACGCTGGGCCAAGCGTCCGATGGCTAACCCTAGCTACAGACTGATGCTGAAGGAGCATCAGACGCTGGCAACAGACGCTGAGGAAACACTGTTGCAGAGTCCGATGGAGATGACGTGGCGTGAGCAAGCCTTGCAGGGAGCATTGGAAGCAGGCCTGCGTCCAATGCCAAACCATCGGTCGTGTCCGATGTGTTTGGGAGCATTCTGGGACCTCTCTGCATGGTCATCGGACGCAGGGGTTGAGCGTCCGATGTAAGGATGCCGACGCGTCTGATGTGGCGTTGTGGCATCGGAGCGTCCGATGCCTGGCATCGGCGCGTCCGATATCACATTAACCGTGGCGCGAAGAATTATGACTGTTGGGATCGGGCGGCTCGAATTCGTATCAGAAGGACATGTGGTGCTCATCAGAGAATTGGACGTTGGGGGAGCGTCCGATGGCCCGGACACCTGCGCGTCCGATGGTCGCGTTTTCAGCCCAACGGCTAGGCCGACTTGAGTGACCTATTTAAGTGGTTTGGCCGGCTCACATGGGTTCGCTCTTGCACATTTTGATCCCTAAGCATTCTTGTGAGCATAGCCAAGCCTTCCAACTCATCTCTAGTGTTGATTTGATCAAACTAAGCAAGATTGAGTGATTAGTGCTAAGATTTGAAAGAGTTCATTCTAGTGGCACTAGTTCTTCGCATCGGCATTGAGTTGCTTGTTACTCTTGGCATTTGTCGGTGCCTAGACGGCTTGGAGGCGTTGAGGTGGTTGATTGGCAAGATTGGTGATTGTTCTTGGCCAACACCGTTCGAGATTGTGAGAGGTTTTGGAGCCTCACCTCGCCGGAGCGGCAAGAGGCATCCTTAGTGGATTGCTCGTATCATTGAGCTACCTCACTAGTGGTAGATTCTTGTGGCGCTCTTTGTGAGCTTGGCTTTGTGCCGATTATCCATCGGGTCACCTAGTGTTGGTCGACACAACGGGGAGTAGCGTGCCGGCAAGCACGTGAACCTCGGGATAAATATTGGTGTCCCGTGTGCTTATTGTGATTGTGCATCCTTCTTGGTGATTGGCTTCACGAGTGGATTTCACCGGTGATTGGCTCTCTACTAGGCGATCCCGAAGGCTCGGTGAAACCACCTCTATCTAGCCCATTTACTTTGTGTATTTACTTTGAGCTATTTCATTTGTGTAGATTCTATTACTTGGTGTTATCTTTTGTCATATACCTTGTGTAGCTAGTTGTAATTGGTTTACATAAGTTCATCGTTTGCACACACTTGTTTATCTTAGATTATCTTGATCATAGTTGTGCTAGAGCTAGTTTGTTTATTCCGCATTAGTTTCTAGCTCTAATTGTTTGTGTGATATAGTTTTATTAGGTAGAATTGTTGGATAGGTGGCTTGCAACACACTATTAGGCTAGCGCAAAAAGCTTCGTCATTTGTTATACTAATAGTGTTTGCCTAAGTGTTTTTTGTAGATTCTTTATTAGGCTATTCACCCCCCCCCCCCCAATAGCCAATTCGGACCTTTCAGAGGAGCGGCAATCCTAACTCGCCTCAACATGGATTGAGTGATTGAGCAAGTCACCAATCCATAGGAAAAATATCGTATGTCATCCTCTATCTTGTAGTTTGCATATCTCAACACTGGCTTGTTTACTTATATTATCCTATGCTAATGTTGTTTCTCTTGTGCTAGTGTAGTTGCTTATTATTACTAGTGTAGCTTGTAGTTAGTGTTTACTGTTTACTCACTAGTATGTGTAAGAGCTCTGTGTGTGTTAGCTTGTGCTCTAGTAGCTTAGGTTGTTTGATCTTGCTAACTAGATTTGTTGAGATGCGCTCCCACTAGCTCTCCCCCTAGTTGCTCACTAGTTTACTCTCTTGTTAGAGCACTATAAGAAACTTAGTTAGAGGGTGTTTTGAAGCACTTAAGTTTTGAAGCGTTGGAAAAAATATAGCAAAATAGCCGCTTGATATTTGGCGACTAAGAATAGAACTTTTGTAGTCTCTTCATTAGTGGATCACGTCCTCCAAAACATTTACCACTAACAACAAAGCCAACAGTTTGTAATGAAGGAACCAGTTTTCCCAAGCAAGCTAAGTCTAACTAAGAGCATCTCCAATTGTCTGAAAATTTTGACTTGAGAAAAGTTGTCATTTAGCAACTTGCTAAAACTTTTGGCAAGTGATTTTTCCATGTATCTCCAATAGTTTGGTAAATGAACATAGAAAAGTAGGTGCGGGAGAAGTGGCGGCGGCGGCAAAAGGGAAAGAAACGCCGGATAGCAAGTGAAGCTGACTTGGTAAATATACCAAGTAGGTTGCCTCCGATTCCAACTTGGAAAAAATTTGTAAGTCATATACCAATCTGTTGGAGAACGTTTTTTCTTCTTTTCCCAATAAAACAAGGATAGCAAGTCATTTTTCTAAACTATTGGAGATGCTCTAACCCATTTTACTATTTAACAAATATCATTATGCAATATTTATAATATGTTGTAAGGACAAATGTTACTACTAGTATATACATTAGAATATGTTGTAAAAGTATTCTACTAGTATATATATATACCTTTAGTTTCTTCATTTCACCAGTTTTGTAAGGTGAGCCATTGCAACCTGTCGAAACACAGGTGCCCTTTGTATCATTTGCATTTGTCGCAACTGCTCGTTTTAGTTCACTCATGGTGTTTGCAACTTTGTCCCAAGCTTCTTTCATCTGATAAAATCGATTTAGATAGTAGAGTATTTTAGTACAATCTTCACTTTCCTTCGCCCCCTTATTGTTTCCTGGAAAATAAACGGGGTCATGGTTTATCTGTCAAGTATAAATTCCAACTAATTTGATATGTTCAGGATTTCTACATACTTCAGCAATTATTGTACCTAATCCCTTCTTGTTGACTCTATAGAATCTTCCACGGAAAAAAATCTACTTCCTTCATCCCTAAATAATTATCACTGTTGGTGTGTGTCAGTGTGTGCTACAAGTTTGACTCACTTTTGTAGTAAATACATCATACATGCAATATTTGTATCTCTAAATAAATTTATTAAAAAACTCATGTACAATAAATATTAATATTTTTAAATATATATTTTATCAAAGATATTTCTCGAGAAGCGAAAACAATAGTTATTTAGGGAGAGAGGGAGTAAATCTTTATATGATTCGTCTAGTGTGTGTATTTTTCTTATCGGCTATACAAAAAAATCTCCGCTTCTCAACACACTGTAGCATACTTTGGCCTTCCAGTGCGGTCCTTTATTTTCCCTCGGCTGCTTGATTCTCCATGGATTCTTCACATCAACCTCTCGATTTGCATACATTACAATTTTTAGTCCTATTGGTTCATTATGTTTTCTTCAATCACCAAGATCACTTTAAACATGGGCATAGCGCTAGGGTACGGGTTCCATTGTGTCTTACAAAGGGAGTGTAAAAGCGAACGAATAATAAGGATATGTTAAGCTGGCATAGCACAAAGAATGTTGGGCGTTGTGGCCACTTTGGTAAAGTTTCACTTCTTGATTCTTCAAAGGAGTGATTCTGGTGGGGAATGAGGTGGGGAGCAAGTTAGAATCAATTCTGAAGTGATTCCTTCTGTAAATGAATGACACTACAACAGAAATGGCCTTTGGACGATCTATCAACTGAGCTGTAGTCTCGGCAAAAAATTGCGTCCGGGGTGAATGACTTTTAGTCCCGGTTGGTAAAACCAACCGAGACTAAAGGTGAACCTTTAGTCCCAATTGGTATTACTAACTCGGACTAAAGGTCTCCCAACATTTAGTCCCGGTTGTTAATACCAACCAGGATTAAAGGGTGACCTTTTAGCCCCGGTTGGTGTTACCAACCGGGGCTAAAGGTCCTTCCCGAGTGTATTCAAAAGGAAAACGTCCAGAACTGTATCATGTGGTTTGTGTAGCTCAGTTGGTAAGTGTGCGTGAGGCGAGAGGTGCTGAGTTTGAATCTCACAAACACACATTTATTTTTTCTCGTGGGAGCCTTTAGCTCTGGTTGGGAGCAACCGGGACTAAAGACTCCCACCTTTAGTCCCGGATTGCTAGTCCCGGTTGGGAAAACCAGGACTAAAGCTCCTTCCCATCCGGGGCTAAAGGTTGTTTCTGTTGTAGTGTGAGAAGCAACATGAATCGATGGAGAGCGGATTTTTTAGCTCCCAGTTCGTAATGTAAATGGAGAAGTGATTCTCGCCAGCTCGTACCAGAATTCAGATGCATTAAAGTGTTTGGCAGCGTTCGGCAGAAGTTGGGAGTGAAGTTGTGGCTGAAAGTTGTGCCAAAGGGGCCTGTAATTGGCTAGCTAGCTATACTAGTTTATGAGAGATAAAGCAGGGAGAGTATAAGCGAACGAATAAGGGATATGTATTCGACTAGGCAAAAAAAGGTAACAAAGGAATAATTGGAATGTGCTGAACTTCACAAAAAAAGAGGTTTGTGTCACATATAATCTATAATTGAATTTATGGGTTTATGAATCGATCTTTTTTTCCCCTGGTTGCACTTGTAGAAATGAAATCCTACCAAGTTCACATGAAAACAATCCCACAGCTAAAAGGTGCAGAAGATTGCAATGTAACAAAGGCTTTTGCATATAGGGAGCTTGACAAACAATGCTAGGGATCTATATAGGGTATTCACCATTTCGGCACACACATGAACCAACACCAGTAGGACTTCACCGAAAAATGAGGTAAATGATGATATGCAAAACTGGTGTGATATATGCCGCATAAAAAAGATATTGGCAGAATTGTGTCATGAATTTTTAAAATGATTTAATTTTAAAAAGTAAATATCAAATTCTTAGGTAAAGTATTGGATAAATACAAAACACAATGTAAACAGGAGCAGATGGAAAACAATTTTGAATGTCTCAAATTGTACTCCCTCGCAATGTTTGCACTAATGAACTCACAAGTCACAACCTAGGTAGTTCGCTATTACATCAGCTCATGGCTGAGAAAGGATCAAACCAGCAAGTAAATCACATGGTGTTTAACATATCAACATCAGAAATCCTACAGTTAAATCAACACTTGTTCTTTGGGGGGGAAAAACTACATGGTAAATTGGTAACCATATATTTCCAGCGGTTTGCATTCTTTGGCTTGCATCCTCGCTGCTTTCTATCTCCTTTTGCACCCTAAATATTGCCTGCATAAAAGATGTAACGGTGTTATATATATATAAAATAGTGTCATTTCAATGTTGTAAGCATATACATATAACTCAACACAATAAAAAACCCTAGAAGTTCCTTATTTCATTCTCTATGAGAGTTCAATTTGAAGCACTATAAAAAACCAAGAAAATTTCCTTCGGGGACTATAAAATAGAATTGCTGCACATTTTCTTTACTATTGTATCGATGGGGTCCTCCAAATTAAAACATTTGTCCTCTGACGTCAACACTAACATTACATCAACACTAACATTGCATAGTAAAAAGGAACAAATTTTCACAAGCAAGCTATAATCCTAATCTATACTTTAGTATTTGACAGAGAAATAATCATATATAGGGGATATCAATAGTGTAATGCGTTGTAAAGACAAATGTTACTGGCACTCTAGCAGTATACCTTATTAACTTTTTCTCGGGTTGCTCGATACCTAGTTCCCTCGACCCAGCCATTTCAGCCTGCCGATTAACGGATGCCCTTTGTATCATTTCCATCGTCCCAGCTGCCCATTTTGCTCAACTAGTATCATTTCGGCTAGACGGCCCCTCATTGTTGTTTCCTGCAAAAGAAAAAAAAGAGACACAGATTACATAATATTTAACATATTTCCTATATTTCAGACGCTTGAACAGTTTTGTTTTGTCCTTCTATAGAAAAAAAAATATTATTTATTTATTGTAATTTGTGCTAATAGATTTTAACCATTGGATGAAGATCTGAAGATTGTTAGTCGTCGCCTGAAAAGATGTTATATTTCAAGTGTCTGGAATATAACAAATCTCAATATTTAAGTGTGCTAGATTATTGTAATCCATCATCAAGCCTAATTAAATTGCAGCATGCCAACTAATTTGATTATGTAGTCCAAGAACTTCTCTAAATTTTATAAACTTTTCTTGAGAATTCTCGTTTTTCTATGCGAATGTGCACACACATAACATATATACGTCATATAGACCAAGGTATAGCTTTTTTTTTTTTGCCGCTAAAGTTTCGCTCTAGTCTTGACCAAATCCTGGACCCTGCCGTATCAAAAAGCTAGTCGTAAAAACATTCTTAACCGTTGATTCATACGACTAGCTGGCAGTGACGAGGAGCGCATCAAACCACCAGTTAGTGATGCAAACCAGCCGGTTGGTAATACGAATTGGCGCATGATAGTTATCAACACTAGCATTCTTATGAACCGGCTATGATAATCCCAACACCGCTGGATCGTAATACGAACTGGCGGTGACAGTTATTACAACCGGTCGTAATAAACCGACGGTGATAGAGATGTTTGGCAGAATAGTCATTTTGATCCCTTGGCTATTACTCGAGACTCAATTTTATTCCTAAATTTTTTAAAATAGTTGTTTTAGTCCTCAAACTCAATTTTATTCCTGAATTACGAAAATGACCGTTTCGGTCCTCAAACTTTGTATTTTAGGCTCAAATTCATCCATAAACTATCAAAGTGCATTTTGGCCTTTAAACTTTAATTTTCAACTCAACTTCGTCCGTCTAAAAAGAAAACATCATATTTTAGGCGCAATTTCATGCATGAATTACCAAAATGCATTTTGAGATATCTTCATCCTTTGTCCAACACCACTCATGATTTGAGATAGGCAGTCAATGTTATGTATTATCCTAGAGGCCGTGAAAGTCTTATAAAATGCCGGCCAGAGTTCTTATAAGAGTCACCAGGAGCGGCTTCATGGTAGAACGACGCAAACTTGTGGGTGTTTAGGAATGAGTCTATCATCCTCGCTTTTTTTTTTGTGTATACTTTGTAAAATGAAATGATTTGATACATCATCTTATTTCTTACGAGCTAATAATTAGTACTAGTATAGAGAATAAAGTTATTTCATCAAATTTGATAGAATGGACTTATGATGCATCACCTCATCTAGAATGAGACGGTTTCTCAAACCAAACTCGTTAAGATCTGGATGCGTCCTTCCTTCATGAGACCTTGAGACGGCAACAGAGCTTCTCTCAGGTTTGGAGTTGCATGAGAGTAATTCAACCCATGTGACCGGTAAAAAGCTCAGAAGATAAGCTTAGCTTACTGGCGGGACATTGATAAAATGTAGCCCGAATGCGACCTATGACAATGAGCAAAAAGAAAAAAAGGTGAAAGGAGGTTTGATATTTGAATATGATCAGCAACAATATTTGAAAAGGTTTGTTATAATAGCACGCAAACAAATCAAGATATAGTTTGGTGGCAACAATATACTGTTTCTACTTAGCTTTTGCAATTACACATGTGTAGATTCTGCTCCAATTCTCCAAACACCAAAATTTCAGGTAATGGATGATTATATGAACTCACTTTATACAATTTTTTAAAATCTTTTGTTTTGTGAGATATATGTTGTACAATAAAATACAATTACATTTAGCAGTTGCCTGTGTATGAACTTCTATGTTTAACAGTTAGTACAAACTAGAAAACTACCATAGACCCAAAGTTCATAGAAATGAGCTATGAACTAAAAGGCAGATTTCAGATCGAAATACAACACTGAGAAGAATATCTAGCTTTGAGGGGAAAAGCAGTTTGCCAATTAGTAAGTCAGGCGTCAAATGGCACATGGTCACATGGATGATAGTTCCTCAACAAAGTAGCAAAAATGCTAATGTTATATTCAAAACTCATTTGGTGTAGTAGGCCTTGTAAAACTTTGAATTTTTACAACACTAAGAAGAATATCTAACTTTTGAATATCCGAATGGTCACATGAATGAATGAACGAACTGTTGACACTGGATTTTGACCAGCAAAATCTTCCGAGAAGATGGCATGTCCAACTGAAGGAGATTAGCTGATGAAACCGATGGAGCCAACAAAGCTGTAGTACGCATTGGTGGAGTCCTAAGGCAAAATCAAGTGTTCGCCTGATTAATTGGTCTACGCGTACAGAGAAAAAGATATGGAATAAAGAAATAAAATATTAGCACAGGCATTGGATTACTTTGCATGTGACACACCAGGAGGAGTCCAAACCAATCACGTGTGCAAACCCGATAAACTAGGAGGAAGCTTTATTAGCAAGGTCTTACGTGCGTAAGGAAAGATAAAGTTCATGTATTTTAATATTTTCCTTTTGTTTAGATGACAAGTCCCTTCAGGACTCTTATTAGCCCGGGGTATAAATATAAACCTTCAGCCATTGTAAAACTGTTCACAACCATATCAATACAAACCGGCCCCGTGCCACCTTCGAGTCCTTAGTCGTGTCGTCGAGTTCTTCGAGAGGAATCATCGATCCGTCGACCTCCGTAAGTCTTGACAACCTTGTTATCATATCTAGTATCATGCGGTGGATTTAGATATGATGCAAGTAGTCTTGCTTGTTTTCAATGGTCGTGCGGCGGACCTTTGTTAACGATCAGGAAGTCTTTGCTTATGCTTTGCTTATGGATAAATACCGTACGGCAGGCGTTTATTCGTATGTTTAGCAAAAGTGAGATAGTTATCGGCTCTATTAGACCTGGCAGATCTAATGGATTCATCAAGTTATCATGTGTTGCATTGTTTATTTAATTTTGTAACACTCTTTTGCCCAATCTAGATTGATCTTTGTTCGGCCCCTGCTTCACAAGTTTGCTTGTGTCTTTATAATTGTAAGATCATGATGGCCGAATTAACTTTCAATCTAGATTGTTACATGTTGTGGGTTCATGCATGTCAATTACGATTAGGCTTTGATGAAACTAGGTATCGTGCGGCAGATGCAGGTTTTAGATTGGTTTAAATCATGCTTGTTTGTATGTTCCTTCTTCATGGACCCCAACTCGGCTAGTTTGCCGATCTTGGTTAAACTTACACGAGTAATGAGTTTTTATAGATCTGTTTGGATATACGCATGCTTTTAGCTTCTTATAATTAGATTGTATCATGCGGTGGATTAATCTAATTATAAGGAGTGGTATAGACTTATACTTGGGTTTATGCTCGACGGGTTTACGAAGGCTAGACGTGCGGCAGACTAGTTGGATTAACCTATGCATGTGTTGTTTGGATAGATTTATATTTACAAGTTACATGTTCATGATTCATTATATCTTAATGATGTCCTCTTACATGTACATTCGGCAACCAGCTGTTGATATATGCTCATTCTTCATGTTAGCCGAATGATCTTTGAACTTATCGACAGACAGCTTATGTAGCTGTATGCCGTCATGATTGGCTTTGAAGCCGTACATATGGAACTGTCTGGTCTTATCCAGCATGTTCCAGTTTATTCTCACAGTTTTATCCTTTGTTGGTTTTCAGCTCAAACCGACTGGCACGTCTCCAGATTCCAAACCGTCCGGGCACCCGATTGAAGCCATGCTTTTTCCGGCTTGCTGTGTGTGAGGCGCGGACCACATTTTGCGTCAACACACTTTTTGGCACGCCCAGTGGGACCACAATCATCTGATTTGAAGTCAGATGCCTATTGGTTTATATTTCATCAACAAGGATCGGCCAGGAAAAGTCATGAAAAGCAGATATAACAATATTCTATACTTGGCCGACGATCTTCCAATATAAGATTGTGTTTAATGGCATCTGTTTCAAGACATCAAGTTGATCTCCTAATTGGAAGCCTAGAAACTGGAACGCTGAATAACAGCTGCGCCGTAAATGGGCTTATTCGGTTATTTGAATCGGCTATTCAAGATAGTCACAAGCCGACCACATGCATGTGTGGAATTGGATGAGATGGTTCTGATGGTTACTTTGTCTATGCACAAGTGATTGAAAGGAAAAGACAATTCGGGACATCAGCTTTGGATAAGAAAAAAATAGCCGGTGGTGAACCTTGTGTATACAATGTGCCATTTGTCAGCTACCTATGGTACACATATTATTGTTGTGAAAATTTAGATGATTTAAATTCAGGATGTACTGTTGAAGCTGGAAGGGATAGCAGCACCCGCTAGATGATATGCAATTGAAGTCGATGAATACATGAAGACAAGCCAATATTGCTAGTTGAAAGTATATTGGCTATATTAAAAATATATTGTTACATCGAGTTGATCAGTACATCAATTAAATGCATCGGCTTTTGAAAGTATCAGACTTATAATAATAGCCGATGTGGTCAAGGTCAAAGTTCCCGAACAATATTCAATATAGAAATTATTAAGGAGCTAAAAGGTCACAAGTTACAGTATTTGTGTACTATAAGAATCTAAGCATACCATGAACATGATGCTAATCGGCTACATAGAGCCGATAATATTGTAGTCTCACTTCTACGTACACACATGCAAGGTTAATCTACTGGGATTTTGAGCATTGTACTTTTATATGGCTGCATGTTTGGTAATGGTGTTGCTTGTTACATGGAGATCGGCAATTCTAAAGCTGAAATCGGCTATCAACCTTGAGGTTCAAAGCACTAGGCCTCTCCTCAATGCATGCATATTGTTCTTGGAGAATAATCAGCCGATCTTTATGTGTGGCATTTTCGAGTTACCACTCGCCGATCATGTGCAAGTGTTTTAGAAAGCTACCAGTCGATACATGGTATTCCGTGCAGCGGCCGAAAGTAGATTGAACTAGCCACAACCGAAACAGTGTTCACTTCGGTTTATTAAAAGAACATACAAGTCCTACTCAGATTAGCTGAACGAAGCAAATATTTTTGGTATCTCAAATATGAGTGCCGGATTGATAAACCAAAAAGCAAATGGAACTCTTGCTCCCTCACTTCCATCGGCTAAAACGTTGATATGGTGACCAATCGGAAAACAACGTGTTAAGTTCATAGTCGATGGATAAAATTTTACTCTGTTGGTTGAGCATATCCTATTAGCTTGTTAGTCAAGCTCGTTCATAATGGGGCGTGATTGTCTGAATATTGGTCGTTCGAGAATAGGATTGGCTCCAAAGATAGATATACGGGGATCGGCTGGGGGCCATGAGTTGTTATTGTTCGGCAAGAAGAGTCACGGAGTATGTTGAGTTGATCAGGCTTAGAGTTGAGAAAGACGAGATAGATAGCCGATCATCAGCTAAGCAAAAATTTTCTATTAATGGAGAATTGGACTCGCCACGCATATGCATTATGCAATATCTCGAGTGATTCATCATGAAGAAGGACAAGATGAATGACTTCCATTGACTCCTTCATCTTCAACGGTGGTTTATGTGACTCTACCTTTACTTTTCAAACAATGTTGAAGTTTAGAATTAAAAATACTAAAAGGGCGAAACTTATGATGTTGCATCTCCATGATAAATTAATGTCTTGAGAATAATAATCATATGTGATATAAATAATATTCTAGCTTATCTATTGTTAATAGATACTCTGTTTTATGTTTTACCCGTGTCTAATTTATAGCTTTGATTTCTCTAAATTTGAGTTTAGTGGTTATAATATTTATCTGGAAATCTTTGAAACTTGTGGGTCGCATGAAGTTTAAGCTTTGTCTAAAAGTGATCGTAAAATATGAATGAGAATGGAATTTGCTATAACATTATTCTAAGAGATACTTTAATTCTGGAGAATTCATAAAATAAAATTTTCTTAAATGTCATATTGAGCTTTGTCAAACTGTTGAGACTTCTAGTGAGATTATAGTCATATTCCCAAGATCAAGATTCACAATATAATTAATAATATCTTGTGCATGCACTCTTTCTTTGATTAAAGCATATGAGGCTATTTTTGCTCTAAAAGAAAAAAAACTCAGAAATAAAAACGACGTGCACGTGTCCGCCAAAACTGAGTTAGAAAAATGACGGTCACGTGATCGCCAGATAAAATAAAAATGACCAAAGGTTCAGTAGCCTCATATATTTTAAAATGACTAAGAAAGAATGATATGTAAAAGAATAAAAATCTTTGCTCGCACTTCTTGATCTAAGTATATGACTTGTATCTCCTTATAGTCCAGATTTTTGACTTTGCAATATTGTGTGATATCTTTCATACTCGAAAATAAAAATGATGAACAAGTGTTCGCCGAAACCGAGAAGAATATAAAAACTCCAGAAGAAAAGTGTTCGAAGAATAAAGGATAAGCAATTCTGTTTTTGTTTTGTTTTGCGATTTACTGACAGATTTAGTCAAAGCTAAAAGCCCCATGGTTGAAGAGAAAGAAGAATACCGTTTTATTCAAGTTTAAGAGAAATCTTAGTTATAAATGTGATATTCTTGAGATATAGTCAGCATGCAACATCTTTTGATCAACAAAATGGAGAACTATTATATTTATACATATACGCATTTACTGTTAACCTATTTCCACATGCATTGGAGGTTTATTGTTTTACAGAAAAATTGTGGAAATTTGGTGAGATCACGCTATTGTTGCCAGTGAGTTCCTCGGTTTCTTGGAAGAAACATTGATATGTTATAGATAATCAGTTGGTAATTCCCAAGAAATATTTCATCGGCTACTGAGAGGGCCGATTATAGTAAAGACTACTACTGATGATGAATCTACAGTCCAAGTCAATCAATCTGTTGGCAGCCAGTCGAGGATATCAAGTTATGCAGGTGACCGATTGTGATTATAAAGTCAGGAAATCTGGTCGATAGAAGGTAATCGGTATGGAGCTCATGCAGAGGTCAGAAGACATCAACTTAGAAAGAGAAGAACATCATATGAAAATAGTTCGAAGCATGAAAATTCATACTCCAAACTAGGGGGGCCTGTGTTGACACCGGATTTTGACCAGCAAAATCTTCCGAGAAGATGACATGTCCAACTGAAGGAGATTAGCTGATGAAGCCGATGGAGCCAACAGAGCTGTAGTACGTATTGGTGGAGTCCTAAGGCAAAATCAAGTGTTCGCCTGATTAATCGGTCTACGCGTACAGAGAAAAAGATATGAAATAAAGAAATAAAATATTAGCACAGGCGTTGGATTACTTTGCATGTGACACACGAGGAGGAGTCCAAACCAATCACGTGTGCAAACCCGATAAACTAAGAGGAAGCTTTATTAGCAAGGTCTTTACGTAAGGAAAGATAAAGTCCGTGTATTTTAATATTTTCCTTTTGTTTAGATGACAAGTACCTTCAGGACTCTTATTAGCCCGGGGTATAAATATAAACCTTCGGCCATTGTAAAACTGTTCACAACCATATCAATACAAACCGGCCACGTGCCATCTTCGAGTCCTTAGTCGTGTCGTCGAGTTCTTCGAGAGGAATCATCGATCCGTCGACCTCCGTAAGTCCCGGCAACCTTGTTATCATGTCTAGTATCATGCGATGGATTTAGATAGGATGCAAGTAGTCTTATTTGTTTTCAATGGTCGTGCGGCGGACCTTTGTTAGCGATCAAGAGGTCTTTGCTTATGTTTTGCTTGTGGATAGATACCGTGCGGCAGACGTCTATTCATGTGTTTAGCAAAGGCGAGATAGTTATCGGCTCTGTCAGATTTGGCAAGATCTGATAGATTCATCAAGTTATCATGTGTTGTATTGTTTATTTAATTTTGTAACACTCTTTTTGCCCAATCTAGATTGATCTTTGTTCGGCTCTGTCTCACAAGTTTGCTTGTGTCATAATAATTGCAAGATCATGATGGCCGAATTAACTTTCAATCTATTTTGTTACATGTTGCGGGTTCATGCATGCCAATCACGATTAGGCTTTTGATAAAACTAGGTATCGTGCGGCAGATGCAGGTTTTAGATTGTTTTAGTCATGCTTGCTTGTATGTTCCTTCCTCATGGACCCCAACTCGGCTAGTTTGCCGATCTTGGTTAAGCTTATACGAGTAATGAGTTTTTATAGATTTGTTCAGATACATGCATGCTTTTAGCCCCTTATCATTAGATTGTATCATGCGATGGATTAATCTAATTATAAGGAGTGGTGTAGACTTATTTAATGCTTGACGGGTTTATGAAGATTAGACGTGCGACAAACTAATCGGATTAACCTATGCATGTGTTGTTAGGATAGATTTATACTTACAAGTTACCTGTTCATGATTCATTATATCTTAATGATGTCCTCTTACATGTACATTCGGCAACCGGCTGTTGATATATGCTCACTTTTAATGTTAGCCAAATGATATTTGAACTTATCGACAGACAGTCTCTGTGGCTGTATGCCGTCGTGATTGGCTTTGAAGTCGTACATATGGAACTGTCTGGTCTTATCCAGCATGTTCCAGTTTATTCTCACAGTTTTATCTCTTGTTGGTTTTCAGGTCAAACCGACTGGCACGCCTCCGGATTCCAAACCGTCCGGGCACCCGATTGAAGCCACACTTTTTCTGGCTTGCTGTGTGTGAGGCGCGGACCACATTTTGCGTCAACACAGAACCCATTTGGTGTAGTAGCTCCCCAGCAGGTCGTGAAAAAAAGGTACCTCAGAAAACCCGAGTTGCCAAGACCATAAAAGAAACACAGATTTTTACCATTGATTACTAGTTCATTCATTCCAAGGCAAAGTATTGGAGCCTAATTGGATCGAAGTGCAACAGTTTTTTCAGAACTGGATCCTTCAACACATTAATTAAACAACTGAACGAACAAATTCACAAAGGAGACTAATTCACCAGAAAGCCTAGCGCATTCTATTACTAAACTAAATCATCTGGACTCATACTGTAAATGGAAATACATTCCTACATTGTTTCAAGTTAGACTTCACTCTGGGGATTTTCCTTTCTCAGCTGCCTCTAGTGCCCGAATCTCTTCCTTCAGAGTATTAATCTTTTTCTTCAACTCAACCATTTCGGCTTTACGAATTGCAGATGCTTTTTCTATCATTTCCTTCGTGCCAACTGCCCTTCTTGGTAGGTTATTTGCATCTTTGTCCCAGGCCTCTTTTATCCGATCAAACCGACTAAGATAGTATAATGTTTTCGTACAAACTTCATGGCTAACCAGTTGAGTATTTCCATCAAACGGCCTGCTAGAGAATCTGTCACTGTTTCCTGCAAAACAAAAGGAGGCAGAGAGAAAGTTTTAATTTGGTATTTTGATTTTCATTTCAGCTAATCTGGAGTGTAACTGCATCAGCAAATTCTTATACCTGATTTCTTTCTACTGGCTCCTGCTGAGTGTTCCATAGGATGTTCTAATTCTTCATTTAACACTAAGATATCTCTGTTTCCTTTCTCGCTGAAATTCAGAGAACCACCATTTTCATTGGGCACCTTGTCGGCATTGTCAATGTCCCCTTTGACAATACATGTATCCATTTCTTTAGTTGGTCCTTGTAAGACACCAACATTAGCAGCATGAGTTAATACATCTGGCTGCCGTCTTGGAGTTATGTCATTTTGAACACTTGCAAGCTGACAATCACAACTGTTTTGCACCGTGACTTCTTTCATCACTAGGTTGTCCTGCTCATCATTTGTTTCGCTGACCATCTGCTCTTCTTCATTACACTCTTGTAACATGGTCCCCGTTGCTACCATCTTCGGAGATTTCATATGCATGGCACCCAGTGCATCTTCCTTGCTCATTGCTTCAGCAAACACCCCAGCTTCCTTGCTCATTTCTTCATCAGGCTCATCATCACTGATTTCAACAATCTCACAAAAATTTCCTTGTGTGGTCACTTTCTTCAAAACTTGGCTGTCTTGCTCATCGTTTCTTGCATCAACCAGCTTGGTACCTTCATTTCGCTCTCTTATAAGGGACATTTTTGCCCCCGGCATATGAGATTTCAGATGCATTGCACTCACCTCATGTCCCTTGCTGCTTGATTTATCACACTCGTTATCGTCACTGATCACCAAGTCTTCATGTGTTGGAAGCATATCAACCTCAGTCCCAGCTCCAATGGCTTCACTTCTTCCAATACTCACAGCACCCTGGACAACATTAAGAAGCATTGTGCCTTCTTTCGTCACTAGGTTGTCCTGCTCATCATTCGTTTCGCTGACCATCTGCTTTTCTTCATTACACTCTTGTAAGATGGCCCCCGTTGCTTCCATCTTGGGAGATTTCATATGCATGGTACCCAGTGCATCTTCCTTGCTCATTGCTTCAGCAAACACCCCAGCTTCCTTGCTCATTTCTTCATCAAGCTCATCATCGCTGATTTCAACAATCTCACCGAAATTTCCTTGTGTGGTCACTTTCTTCAAAACTTGGCTGTCTTGTTTGTCATTTCTTGCATCAACCAGCTTGGTATCTTCATTAAGCTCTCTTATAAGGGACATTTTTGCCCCTGACATATGAGATTTTTGCCACGAGTGAGGCGGCGACGTCCTCGAGGGTGAGCGTGGCCTCGCCCCAGGGGAAGACGAAGGTGGCGGTGGCGCCGGACCAGAAGGCGGCGAGCTGCAGCAGCACGCGCTCGTGGTGGCGGCGGCGCACCCGGCACCTGCTGGCGAGGATGCCGCGCAGGATCCCGGCCTCCCGCCACAGCGGCTCGTGGCGCCGGCGGAGCCTGTCCACCCACTCCGGCCACAGCCGGGGCACGCTGGCCCAGCCCCTGAACTCCGCCTCGATCCCGCGGGGGCGGGCGGGGGCGGGGCCAGGCCCGCCGGGCGGGGCGGCGCCGTCGTGCCCCGCGCGGGGCCGCAGGAAGAGGGCCGGCCGGACGTAGGGTTTGGAGGCGGCGTCGGCGGCGTCGGAGACGACCGGGACGGTGGATTGCTCGACCAGAGGATGCACGCCCGCGGCCATCGCGGTGGTCGGCGCCGGGGTTTTCGGGCGGGGGCAGCCCCGCGGCCGGGGCTTTTGGGCAGCGAGTGAGGCGACGAAGAAGGCCAGGGGAGAGGAAAGGACAGTCGCTTTCGGGTTGAGGGCTTCATTGATGCTGCTTTGTCGTCGTCTGGCTGTTGATCACCACGACGATGCTGTTGCTCTGTTGGGTTGGGGACCCACGATGGAAGTGGGAGTGCGTGGGACCCGACAGAGTGAGACGGCGCAGAGCACCGCACGTCGGAGTACTCTACACTGTTGTACTCCGTATGCGACACACAGACAACCAAGACACTGTCCTTGCCACACCACTCTCGTCTCTTTCACACTTTGCACAGACGCACGGTGCCCGCATCGCAACATGAAGTACTACTCCCTCTGTTAAAGCGTGTGCATCAAACTATTTCAACTTTAAATAATAAATAATATTAGTATTTATGTCTTTGAAATATACTCCCTCCCTTACAAAATAGAGAACGCTATGGGTTGCGTGTAAGTCAAACTTTTCCAAACTTTGACTAAGTTTGTAGAAAATTCGTGTAACATTTAAATCTCCGAATAAGTTTATTATGAAAGTACATTTAATGATCTATCTAATGATACGAATTATGTATTATAAATATTAATATTATTTTATATATAATTGGTCAAAGTTAAGAAAAGCTGACTTCTCGGGAAGCGAGAATGACTTCTATTCTGGGACGGAGTGAGTATTTTATAACTAATTTAATGGTGCTAATGTTAGTATTTTTATATATAGTTTTAGTTAAAATTACGATATTTGACTTCTCAGAATATGATAATTATATTTTTTTATGGATGGAGGGAGTAGTATTTAATTTTGTCGTCATGTTTATGTTGTTATAGTTGGTGTTGGTGGCTCATGGTCAATATGTTGACGTGTCGTGTGATGCGGGTATTGCTGTGTGAAGCAGTGCTGCATGTAAATTGCTATGAGAAGTACTCCCTCCGTCTTTTTTTAACTGTCGTCTGGAAAACGTGTCTATGAAGAAAACACAGATTTCTAGAGAGTTATTTAGAGCATCTCCAATTGTTTCGAAAAATTGACTTCGGAAAAGTTATCATTTAGCAACTTGCTAAAACTTTTGGCAAGTAAATTTTTCATGTATCTCCAATAGTTTGGTAAAAATAACATAGAAAAGTAGGCGCGGGAGAAGTGGCGGTGAATTCCAACTTGTAAAAATAACATAGAAACGCCGGATAGCAAGTGAAGCTGACTTGGTAAATATAGCAAGTAGATTGCCTCCGATTCCAACTTGAAATAATTTAGCAAGTCGTATATCAATCTGTTGGAGCACGTTTTTTCTTCTTTTTCCAATAAAACAAGGATAGCAAGTCATTTTTTCAAACTATTGAAGATGCTCTTAGGACGGATGAAGTAGCTGGATTGCCGAGTGAATAGGTCAAGCATGATGCTTCAAAGAAGTGGCCTGAATTAGTCAGGTTTGGATGGATGCATGCACGAGATGTGTTGCTAGGCTATTAGTGGTCGACGAAGAGGTTGGCGTGAGTTACGGCTAAATGGAATTGACTGGTTTGTATGTACTTCCTTTTCCCCTGAATAAATAGATTTTTAGAGTTGTTTTAAGCCAAAATTTTTAAATTTTAACTGAATTTTTAGAAAAAACTATCATGATTGATGGTATCAAATTTATATCATTAGATATACCATAGAAAATATTTTCATAATTTATTCATTTTACATCATAAATATTATTACTCTTTTCTACAAAGTTAGTCAAAGTTTAAAAAGTTTGACTGACACTGATTCTAGGAATTGATTTTTTCAGGGACAGAGGAAGTACATAGTTGTTAAGTCTATAAATGAATGGAAAAATGAAGATAGTTGTGTGGCTTACTGATTTGGTTCCTATAATTCTTAAGAGCTGAAATAATCTAAGATAATTCAGTTTCAAACCTCGGACTTGAAGAGCCGAATATGTACAAATTGGTCAATAACAAAAGAAGTGTTGTTTTAGGCCTTAGCCTTTGAACGGTATATGTCGCTGATCGAGATAGCCGAAAGCATGAACAAACGAAAGGGCGACATAAGTAACGAAAACGAAAGATGGGAGCGACTGCTCTATATAATATGGTTCATATTACAATCGGTCTCATCATTACAAAATTCTGCATCGAGCCCTTTTATACACGCTCGTGGCCTCTTTATAAATTTTTGTCACTGCATCAACTACATATATTCCTAGAACTTTCTGGTCTACCTTGGTTCTTTTGTCCTTCCTGAGTGGATGACAGGGCCTTGCCTGATGCCGCCTCCATCCCGATCGAGAGGCCCACCACCGTCCGTAGCTGTCAACTCCCTTCACCTCGGACTCATGTTTCCCCTGATGGCGATGACATGCAAGACACAACTATTTCGCCCGATCAAAAGAGCAAAATGCAAAGCACCTTTCGCCTTGGCAAAATGGTGGCATGCTTTCCGAGCATGGCGCGCAATCCATAGTTCGCCCCGACGAAGAGATCATAGATACAATACGGGGTGCTTCTTAGGAAGAGTGAGGTCGTCGCTTCGCCACAGCGAACAGTTGCGACACCTCCATTGCAAGGGTGCGTTGGAGCCAACCTACCACCTCGCTCGGAAATTGGCAGGTGTCTCCAAGTGGCGAACAGTTGCCGATACATGACAACTCTTGCGGACGACTAATGGGTCCTATAGTTCCTATCCCCACCCAACCCTTCCAGTCTTCCCTAGTACCATGTCGCCTCATCCTCAGGCGCGCTCATGTTGGGTAAGCCGGAGGTGAGTCGTCGCCCGCATATCTGTTCTGGAGGTGGAGCCGAGTTTGAGCCGCAGCCCGCAGGCA
This sequence comes from Coix lacryma-jobi var. lacryma-jobi, assembly GCA_009763385.1. Lineage (NCBI taxonomy): Eukaryota > Viridiplantae > Streptophyta > Magnoliopsida > Poales > Poaceae > Coix > Coix lacryma-jobi. The sequence continues at coordinate 147,930,893 of CM019823.1, forward strand.
CCGTGATTGCCCGCTAACCTGGAGACCGAGGCGTCGAGTCATTGCCACATGCTGCCATGCGGGCCATAGGACCTGGACGGGAGTCCGAACCACCCCTCCGATCTTCATCTGCCTAGAGCCCTCCGCCGCCGCTACCGCTGCCTGCCTAGATTCTTTCGTCGTCGCCTTTGCTACTGGTGAAAGAAGGGTTCAATGTGTTGCAAAAATTGTACTACACAACAAAGTTACTTTTAGAAAAAGCAATTTTACATTTCACCCATTTGGTTGATGTTTTACTTTTTGGTAGCGAAAACACCTCCTACAAACTGAACCAAACACAATCTTAGTAGAAAGAAAGCTCAAAGGCACACATGTTATGCCAATCTCACACCTCACTTTGTGCTAATAGACCGCAAAGTGTATATATGTGGCCATTTTATTAATCTCGAGATCTAATAGGCAAGTCTTCTAGAAATGCTTATAGAGATAGTGTGTGAACGTTATGTGTTTGTATATAGTATGTACGTAAGCATCTGTGTCTTTACTATGGTTTGTAAATTTAAAAGGAAATGTGCTCTATTATCCGTGTGCCTAACACATGGCTTCAAGTGGAAAAAAAAACCGGATGAAAACTATCCTCATCATGTACCTATGGGTACCCATTATGTATGTATGTCACCTGTTCATATATAATTACTTAACGAGTTTTGATTTTTCTTTCCAACTAATCCTACTTAATTTATGGCTACCGGTCACCGTTGGATAATTATGTATAGCCACGTGATATAAACTTATAGTAGGTGTCTATGGATACACGGTGGGAATAGTGCCCACTCAATTTTTCATGTGTTCCTTACATGGCTTGTTTAGGGCGTGTTCGGTTGGATTTTGCTAAGGGCAAAACTTCGGCAAAATTTTCGTAGCAAAAACTTTTGCCTTGAAGGGTTATTTGTTTCTCATGCTAAATTTGCATTAATGAGTCTATAATGACATATTTGCCCCTAATACACAAGCAGCTAGAGAGACGTCGTGGCCGGAGAAGACGACTTCCTGCTCGCGCAACACCTCGCACGTCAGGGATTCGGCAGGCCCGTGGGACCCGGCGGCAGCTGAAAGCCCTAGTTTGGTTTTGGTTAATTGATGAAACATATTTGGTCTAATCCTATTATTAAGCATGTGTGTAACTTATGAGAAAAGGATTGGGACCAAGCCGAGTGGTGGAGCTAACAACGTGGCAACCATGGAGGATGGCGATGGCCACATGAAACTTAGTGATCAAGTGTTCTACCATTGGTGAAACATGAGAAGAAGAGAAGAAATGGAGCAAAGAGGCCTGAAGGCAAAGGTATAACCTATAGGGTTCTTTGTTTTGGTAATTAAGACACTTAGCGAGTGCGATCACATTTAGGATACATAGTCGTACTATTAAGAGGAGCTAATTCACGGCTTATGTGGTGTCCAAGTGCCACTAGGAGCTCTCTAACATATTGATGCTATAGACCTAGTGAGTGACTAACTAAACCCTTGAAAAATGCTTTGTAAAATGCTAACACACGTGCACAAGTGTTGAAACACTTTGGTGTTGGCGCATGGGAGCAAGGGTAGAAGTTAGAAAGCGAAAGGTGCTGAGTTAGCAGCATCGGGCGCTGGATGCGACGGCATCGGACGTTGGGCTGAGCGTCCGAAGGCTAACCCTAGCTACAGACTGGTGCTGAAGGAGCATCGAATGCTGGCAACGGACTCTGAGGAAACACTGTTGTAGCATCCGATGGTGTTGTCGTGGCTCGTGCAAGCTTCACAGGGAGCGTCGGACGCTGGCCTGCGTCCGATGCCAAACCATCGGACGCGTCCGATGTGTTTGGGAGCGTTCTGGAACCTCTCTGTATGGTCATCGGACGCAGGGGTCGTGCATCCGATGTAAGTGTGCCGACGCATCCGATGTGGCGCTGAAAAGAGCAATGGCATCGGAGTGTCCGATGCCTGGCATCGGCGTGTCCGATGTCACTTTAACCGTGGCGCGAAGAGATTTGATCATTGGGATCGAGCGGCCTGAATTCATTTCAGGGGAACACGTGGCTCCATCCGGAGCATCGGACGATGGGGCAGCGTCCGATGGTCGCGCATCGGAGCTTCCGATGGTCGCGCATCGGAGCGTCCGATGGTCACGATTTCAGCCCAACGGCTAGGCCATTTTGAGGGGACTATATAAGTGGCTTGGCCGACTCACATGGTCTCTCTCTTGCACATTTTGATCCCTAAGCATTCTTATGAGCATAGCCAAGCCTCCCAACTCATCTCAGTGTTGATTTGATCAAACTAAGTGAGATTGAGTGATTAGTGCTAATATTTGAAAGAGTTCATTCTAGTGGCACTAGTTCTTCGCATCGGCTTTGAGTTGCTTGTTACTCTTGGCATTTGCTAGTGCCTAGACGGCTTGAAGGCGTTGAGGTGGAGTTGGCAAGAGAAGGGGATTGTTCTTGGCCACCACCGTTCGTGATTGTGAGAGGTTTTGGAGCCTCACCTCGCTGGAGCTGCAAGAGGCATCCTTGGTGGATTGTTCGTGTCATTGAGCTACCTCACTAGTGGTAGATTCTTGTGGCGCTCTTTGTGAGCTTGGCTTTGTGCTGATTAGCCACCGGGTCACCTAGTGTTGGTCGACGCAACGGGGAGTAGCGTGCCGGCAAGCACGTGAACCTCGGGATAAATATTTGTGTCTCGTGTGTTTATTGTGCATTCTTCTTGGTGATTGTCTACACGAGTGGATTTCACAGGTGATTGACTCTCTACTAGGCGATCCCGAAGGCTCGGTGAAACCATCTCTATCTAGCGCATTTTTTTGTACATTTACTTTAAGCTATTTTCTTTGTGTAGACACTTTTACTTGTTGTATATCATTTGTCATATACTTTGTATAGCTAGTTGTGATTAGTTTACATAGTTCATCTTTTGCACACACTTGTTTATCTTAGATCATCTTGATCATAGTTGTGCTAGAGCTAGTTTATTTATTCTGCATTAGTTTCTAGCTCTAGTTGTTTGTGTGTCATAGTTATATTAGGTAGAATTGTTGGATAGGTGGCTTGCAACGCACTATTAGGCCAGCATAAAAAGCTTTGTCATTTGTTATACTAATAGTGTGTTTGCCTAAGTGTATTTGTAGATTTTTAATTAGGCTATTCACCCCCGTCTAGCCAATTCAGACCTTTCAGCAGCGGCAGGACCCCGCTGCTCCCGTGGTCGCGCACCGCGGCGTCTGCGCAGCGGCCACGAAGGTGCTCCAAATCCAAGGTCACGAGAGAGGCGAGTGATGGGGACGGGGACTCACACTCCACCCGCGACCCTGTCGACGACAAGCGACTTGTAGATGGTGAGGATATGGTGGTCGGGCGCCTTGACCCCCTTGCGCGTGAGCTTGGCCTCCTCCGCCAGGTTGATGATGGTGGTGACGGTCGTGTCGCTCCTGCTCTTCCCCACCACGTCCTCCAACGCCATCTCTCCCCGCCCGCGCCGCCGAGGAGGAGGAGGAGGTTGTGAGCGCCGAATCGAGCTCGGCTCGCGCTGGGGTTAAGCAGCGGCGGCAGTGAGAGGGGGTGGGGGTGTTCGTGCGCGCGTGCGGTGAAGGGCGAAACAGGGGAGCGTGTGGTGACCGGGGGTAGTGGGCGTCCGGGCTCCCACCCCGAGGCTTTTTGGCCTATTTTACCAGGTTTTGGTGGCAAGAGGAACTAGCAAAAATTTTGTTCTTTTGCTAACTTTTTTGCCAAGCTGTTTGGATTCCATGGCAAAAAGAGAGCAAAAAGTGCAAAACTAAAATTTTTGCCATGGATCCAAACAGGCCCTTAGTTCGCGAAATTTTTGGTGAAAATTTCTTGTAGCACTTTCGTTGTTATTTGATAAACTTTATCCAAACATGGACTAACTATACTCAAAAAATTTGTCTCGACATGTACATACTAAAAGTACAAGAGCATCTCCAACAATTTTGCAAATGGGCTTTGTATTCTTGTTTTTGCAAAAAAGTCTAAAAATCTATTATCCAACGGTTTGGCAAATGAGGTTGACATTTTTAGCAACTTGACAAACACCGGGTGATATTTGACATATATGTCAAGCTGCGGTTCGCTTGACAATCGCCCTCGTGTGCTACTCCCGTGGGATATTTCCCTCTCTCGCGTACAATTTTTTAGTTTTGTCAAGTCTAAATGCAAAACCGTTGGAGATTGATTCTTTTTACCTTTGTCATATTAATTTGAGAGTTGACAAATACCATATTTTGTCAAACAAGAAATGCAAAACCGTTGGAGTTACTCTTAGTTATTTTTTTATCTATATTTAATACTCTATATATGCGTTTAAAAATTTGATGTGTACTCCCTCTGTTCCAGAATAAGTGTCGTTCGGAAAGCATGTCTGTGAGAGAAACACGGATTTCTAGTGACACTTGTTGTTGGAACGGAGGGAGTATCAATCACGACAATAAGTTTTGGAAAATGTCACGTCATTGTTTTGGAAAATGTCAATGTCAACTTTACAGGTTCAGGTTAATAAATGAAACAACCACTTTCACTACCCGATGGGTAGGTGAAACATGACACCAATGTTGCACGCGCATTCACGAGTGTGATTGCCATCCCTAGTCCTTGACCCGCAGGTGAAATACGAGGACAGAATTCCGTCGTTGCTACCAAAATCTATACTAATTCCTTTATTGCATCACAAATTATAGAATTCTCTCTCATTGCCATCTATTTAGATATTTTGATTTCTTTATTGTCATTATTATCGTTATATAGGCATACATTGTTTTCTTGATTACCATCAATATAGATAATTTATTCCCTTAAATGTCATTGACTGAAATAAAATATTGTTACAAGGTGTTCGTTACACGGGACTAACTCAGTGAGTATAGTTGATAATCAAATTTGATCAGTTTTTATAATCTAAGCTTGATAGTACTTAGGCCCTGTTTATTTCGGCGTATCTGAATCTTGCTTAAAAGCTGAGCACGATTTTTCAATAAGTGGTGGTCCAAAAAATCGAAGTGTTTAGCTATCTTGATTATCACAGCAATATTGATCGATATTGCTGTGATAATCAAGATAGTCAAACACTTCGATTTTTTGGACCACCACTCATGAGTGCAAAAGGACCATTATGCCCTTCTTCCAGCCCCAACCTGCCACCACCGACCAACCCTGGCTCTAGGCCACCGCCGTAGAGAGCAGAGAGCAGGCCGCTGCACAAAGCAGAGATCCGACCGACAACGCCGGATCTGGAGGAGGGAGGAGCCGGCGATGGAGGAGAGAGGGGCGGACAGAAGCAGCAGGTGGAGACTGTCGGCAGAAGGCCAGATCCGACTAGATCCTACTCACCGCCGGCGGATCTGGTCCATGGGAGGCGGGCCGGGTCAGAGGAAGATGAGATGAAGCGGCGATGGGGATGGAGAGCCTTGACGCGGCACCTGCAAAGGAGTGAGAGACTGGGAGCGAGCGATCAGGGGAGGGTCGGCCTGGCCGGAGGGAGGGAGGCGGCGGCGGCGAAGATGGAGGGAGGGAGGCGGCGGCGGCGAAGATGGAGGGAGGGAGGTGGCGTCGGAGAGAGCGGTGCGGCACTTGCACGGGAGGGCGCGAGATGGGAGCGAGCACGAGAGAGAGAGGAAAGCACGAGAAAAGCATCGTGTTTCCTAAAACGTGGAGCCGGGCTCGCGTTTCGTCCGCAGGCACGGGAGGCACAATTGAGTGATCTACGTAACCCGTTTGGCGGGATTCTTTGCTGCTCTCGATCACCAACACACTTACAAGTGGAAACAAACATTTATCGAATTAATTAATTTTGAATTTAATTTGGTACTCTCTCTACATAGATTTTTTAATCTAATATCTATATAATAATAATAATAAACAAAAGTTTTATATCTTCCATTTGATGTGATGACTGATGAGTGAAGATTTTTTGTGGCGGGGTTTAAAAAAAACAGCTATTGAGCTGCTGAGAAAGGAGGTAGCCAAGAACACAAAGCACTGACACAACAAGCACAGCAACGAAGGGACTGCAACACTCCTGCTGCAGAACGGAAGCACGAGCTTAGTCCCCCACTTGCGGACGAGCGCACAGTGCTGAGGAGCCCGCAGCCTGCTCGGAACGACCGCCGCTCAGGAGAGCGCGCACGGCACCTGAGCAATGGCGTTTTTTTTTTGGTAGCGCTCCTGCACGACTCTGCTGGGACTGCGCCTGGACTCGCCAGCCACACCACGAGCAGAAGCTCGGACCAGAGGAACAGAGAAGTAGAGAACCGAACGCGACCACCAAAACGAACGAAACTCAAACAAAAGCTCAACTAAATAAATTCAGAAAAAAGAACCTATTTCAGTCATCGCTTGGGATTGACCAAACTCCAAAAATTTCAGATCACATCCAAAGACATTAAAAAAATATCTTCATGTTCGAGGGGAATTGGATCGTTTTACTCAATGAATAGTTTCATCACTTCGTATAACGCGAACCAACGCAAAAAAAATGAGACAAAATACTCTAAGGGTCCGTTTAGATGTTTGTAATTGAATTTATTTTAAAAATCATAATTTAGAGACATATTAATTAAGTTAATATAATTATATATAGATTATATTTGTATATTATTGTTGCTTATACGAGACAGATACTCATGTGTTGTATTTGTATCGTAGGGGAGTGAGTTAAAGAGAATGTTATAAGTTGTAAAGTAGAAATATAGGATGTTGATTTACGGAATCTATTTCTCTCTCACACCCTATGAATTTGACATAGACATATATGTCAACCTTGGAAAGTGATAAAATATCAAATTCCAAGATAGATAGACTAGTTTATTGAGTGAATTCTGATTTCTCCAAAATAAAGGGATCCAAACGGACCCTAAAAGCAATGAATCGAGACAAGAGCAAAAGAGGGAAAATAAGAACGCAGAGCACGAAATTCATCGATAAATAAATTGAACCCCAGAAAAAATCTGGAGGATTCAGGCCTCTTTTCCCAATTCTTGAAGAGTACACACATGAATGGTTCCTAAATCATCTGCGGATCCCTATAACAAACTATAGAAGGGAGGAAGCTAAACAGAATGAATCTAACTATAGGAGTAAGATGAGAAAGGTCATCTCTTATTTATAGCATAAACATAATTCTTATTCTCATATTACCCCTAGTGATGAAGAGCGAACTAACTAGCCTGAGGGCATTTTAGTCCAACTCTGCAGAATATCTGATGCGACGACCACGTGGATTCTTACCGCTTAGCTTCGCCTTGATGCAATCCCCATAATGCCATCACGTGTCGCCCCGTTCCTCCTTGCAATCTCCATTCGGGTTTGAGACCCAAATCAAAAAACCATCCACGTCTGGTTTTGAGATCAAACCAGCAAACTGTCCAACCCAGGTTTTGAGGTCCAAACCTGGAAACCGCTACTAGTAGGTTTTCGAGGCTCAACCACCAAACACGCGTTGTTGGGGGTAGAGACAGCGGAGTCTGCTCTCATAAAAAGGTCCGACGCCTAACAGGTCCAAGGACCTCCTTGTAAATACATGAACTATGAGGGTGAGGAGGAAGAATATTCCTCTCACCGCCCTTATAAATAAAAGCCTTGTTTAGTTCCCCTATTTTACAAAATTTTCTATCACATCAACCATCACATCAATGTTTGGACGCATGCATGGACAATTAAATGTAGATAAAAAAATAACTAATTGTACTTTTAGTATGTACATGTCGAGACGAATCTTTTGAGTCTACATAGTCCATATTTCGACAAAGTTTGTCAAATAACAACGAAAGTGTTACAGGAAAAAAATTTGCAAATTTTTTCAACTAAACACACCCAAAAGCTAAGGGGCTCCCGGTGGGGGTCTCTCGGGCTCTCTCTCCTCTTCCTCTTGTGTGAGACGGGCCTGGCTCACCCTCACCTTCGGTGGGGGCTTGAGCGAAGGACTCCATCCCAACAGCTGGCGCCGACCGTGGGGAACGAAAAGAAAAAAAAAGAGAGAGTCTCAGCAACCTTCGTCGTCGCCGGACGGAGAAACCTTCATCGCAAGGCAACCCTCGTCACGGCCAGGCCGGGCAACCCTCGTCGTGACCAGCTGAGCAACCCCCGTTGCGACCTAGCTGACATACCTTCGTCATGGCTGAACATAGCCTTCAGCAGGCAGCCAAAGCCACCCATCCATCTTCAACCTTCACATGGAATGCAGACCTAAAGAGCTAAGTATTCCAAGAACCTTTGTTAAATTTGTAGTAAAAAAAAAACCTTCGCTTCGAGGTGGTCTCTTGTTCTCTAGGCCTTGCTCGTGACGGCTTCAAAGTCCGAAGATGGACCATGTTCACGCGCTCGACGTATTCGAGGGCCCACCTGATCCAAGACCCGTAGCCCAGCTCGCGTCAGAAGAAGTTCCCGCTCGTTCGCTCTCCAGGCTAGTCTGGGTTACTTTTGGCTGCCCTCCGCCCGCAGCTACCTTCGATACAAGAAACTAGCTGAGTACTCCATGCACCCACTTTCGTTTTCACTAACAATTTCTTTGGCCCATGCTTGTAATCACTTCTAGCGAAGGTCTGGCTGATGTTAGGCACTAGCATCCATCAGCTGCCCGAGCTGGCTCGGCTGGGGATCGGCCACTTACAGAGACATGCATGCCGCCATTTTCTTTTTGCCCAGATAAGAAACCAGGCTGCTCGCCATCTACGCCGAGCCACACATGGCAGATAAACCAAGTTCTACACCCACCTCCTCTGGAATTACTACACAACGCGTGCCTCTTGTCGTTGAGCATGGACCCGCCGCTGCCCTCGGCGGCCGTGGCTCGTGAGTGGCGTTTGGCTTTTTGGGCAAGTGGAGAGTGCGGGGGTCCGAAAGCCAATGCTCCAAATCCGCGCGAAGCTAGCAGTCTCGGTCCGGAAAAGCTCACCCTCGCAAACAGCTAGGTGACCTTCGCCTAGCCTGGCCAGCTCCGGCACCGTCAACCTGGAACACCATCGCCAGCCAGACGTGGCGACTATGAGGACACTCGCGTTCGCATGAATTTTTGTTCGGACCTCTGCTGCCCCAGCCAATATTGGCAGATGAGGCGAAGGATTTACCTATGACCGCCTTCACCGAAGCTATGTCCGCCGTTTACGAAGGTCCCGAACCAGCTGAAGAACCAGCGCAGGACGAGGGTCCATCTCTACGTAAAGCCATGAATTGAAGGTCGGCAGCTACCAAGCGGAGGCCTTTCCACTCGAAGGCCGGCTGCGCCTGGTGTTTCCGTCGGCAAGGATCGAACGGGAACTCCGGTCCTAAAAAGCCATTTTCAAAGTTTCACCCACACCAAGACCACTTGCATGCTACTGGGTCTTCAGCGTGCACATTCACAGAATCACGCATACAACAAAGCGGTCGCACCCGAGTTGCAACCCAAGCAACGTACTGGCCATCAAAGGCTCGACGAGGGTCTAGCGGATACAACACGCTTTCTGGTGAAACTGCAGTGAGCTACGAAGCCATGCTGACATTTCCTTCTACCAACCATTCTTTCCAAAGATAAGTCGCTCAGTAAGAGTACCCTCTTGCTAAAATTGCACAGCTCGTCAAAGCACATGTATATTGTATGCTACAGTTTTCAAATTATGCAAGTAAAATTCTTTGTTTTTGGATTTAGTTCTTTTCAGTCTCCTGTCAACCTCGGCAACTGTCTAGTACGGAATGTATTTCCAGTACAAAAATATCTAACACCTAATGTTATTTCTTGCCTATACAACATTTCAGAATACTTGTCTCATCTTTTCGCAAGTTTCTTATAGAGTAACTCCCTCGATCTCGGCAAAGCTTCGTGAAGGACCAGACCAGAAACCCCGCCCGAAGCTGCTCCCACCGAAAATTTTTCTCCCGCCAACCTGGGACATACTGGCTCCACGAGTTCAGCAGTTAACTCCCAAGCACCCTGATACCTCAAGCGAAGGTCCACCTCACCGAGGGCCGGGGGTGCACCAAGGGCTCGCGCGAGGGGCCGACACATGTCGAGCACGAACCTGCAAGCAGGCCAGTTCGATGCTACCAGCCCACACTGCTCGAAGGTTTTCCAAGCATAAAAGCACCGGCTTCAGAGGAAGGTCCAGCAGAACTCGGCAAAAGGTACCAATCTTTCAACAATAATCTTGCTCTCGAAACTACTCAAGCCGAAGGCACGCCCGAGGGTCCTTAATCTTCCGGTCGAGGGGCTCCTCCACAACAACAATACAAGCAGCCTCAAGACCTTTGGTGGACGAAGGTACGTGAAATCCCAAACTACCGAAACTCAACCCTCGATGCTTTGCATCAACAATGCACAAAAATATTATCTTTTGTTGAGCTAAACCAAATAAGCTATTTTTGTATAAACCTTCGTTGGAGAACTAACTATCCTTATTAGTTGTCTGTCGTCTAATATTGCTACAAGTCAAAGAGCCGCTATTGTTCTTTTCAAGAAATAATCTTCGTCGTAAGTACAGCAGCCACCAAGCCACCAAGGTTCAACCAGCCAGGCGTAAAAGCCAACTGTCAGTGGTAAAGGCCCGCCCATGCGAAGCGAGTCCATGTCTCCAATCACCAACTCGCACGTCGTCTGAGCCAATCAAATCACTTTGTCAAAGGCCAGGTCCACGATGCCCTTCATCACGCGAGGGTCCAAAACAACGTGAAGCCCAGATATGTATCAGATAATAACTATTTCAACAAAAATTAATATTATGTGGTTCGCAACATGTTTGTACAGTTGCTTACCTCCCGGGTCAGCTTTATCTCGGAACAAATGAATCATCATAGCTTATGTACTAGCTAAGTTTTTCATCACCTTACATGTCTAACTCACTTAAATTGTGCCTGAAGCGCAAGTTTCAAGTTTGGAAAATTAAACCTATATTGTGCAAACATGCAGGATGCTAGCACCGTCGAGTATGTTCACACCCGCTCAAACGAATTTATTATTAGAACTTCCCCTTTTGACCGATCTTGGTCACCTTCGTGAATAATCACCATTCTAAACCTTCGCTTCAAATATCTCATTTACATAGCTCCACTTTACCTCGCGTGCAACATCTCAGTTTCGCTGACCTGTTTAAGCACTAATACCTCCGCTTGTGAATTGTTGGCAAACCTATAGCGATCATATTTTTTGCAGAATCGTACCTTCTCTGGTGAGTTATCTCATTCACCCGCATTTCTATAACTCATGCACTTAACCTTCGAGAAATGACTGATGCCCACTAAATGCAGTATGGTGATACCCTCGTATCATGTTAAAAATCATCTGTTGTGCATTCAACATGATCTGCACAACTACCATATAAGGCGCCTGAAAATCTTACAAGTGTCACAAAAATTAAATTTCCTTGTGCTAACATGCAGGTCATCAACAATGTGAGTATATCCTCGCCTACTCAAACTAATCGCTATTAGAACTATCCCTATGCTCGATTGCAGGTTTCCATTCTCCACAAGGCAAGGTACCTCTATATTGCAGATCTTTGTGCTTTACTCGAGGTAATGAATCTGTTGGTAACACACTTGCCCAACCTCCGCACACGTGCAGGGGGGAAGGTGGCCAATCGTCAGGATCAAGCGAAGATGCTCGGGCGAAGGTATAAGGAAGCGAGAACAGTGTTACTGTGGCTCTATTCCCAAAAAACGTCTGCATTACACTGTTCACCCCCCGGTATTTATAGGGGATACCAGGGGGTGCTGACCAAATTACAATAGGGTACAAGAAAGATTCCTCTGCGCTATGCACACAGAAGAGCAGAAATGTACAAACACGAGTGGAGTGGGAACCCTAGTCCGTCTTCCTCCTGCCCGCCGCCACTTTGCTTCGTTTATCTTAATGGGAGGGCGAGGGTTGACCTCCACCTTGCGAAGACTCCCGTCCCGCCGCGAGGTCCAGGTCCCTTCGCCTCCCGTTGGGCCTGAGCCTCTTGGCAAGGATGCGCGGGATGCGCGAGGGTTTCTTCCAGCGCTCTTCATGCTCTTTGCCTGTAAGAACTTGCTAAACATTCTGAAGGTTGGGTTAGAGTTCAGGGGCCCGAACGGTGACTTGAGGGACTCAGCAAATAAAGAGGCAGACTTTGGCGAAGGTGCGCGGGACGCGCGAGGGGCATCTTGTTGAGCCAGCCTGCGTGGCGCCACTGCCGAGGGTCCCCTTCCCCAACAACAGCCCCTCGTTGCCTTGGATCTAAAGAGCAGTATTTAGGCCCAAGCAACGCTCTTTGACGGGAAATGTAACGAGACTCTTGGCAGCGACGCCCGCGGCTGCTTTGGGCCGGGCAGTTACACTATTGTTTGTACTGTTTTGGTCCGTCTCGTTTTTTGCGCCGAGGATTTCGGTTGTCGTGCCGCTTTCGTAGGGTGGGGAGACTCATCTCCCGGCCTATAAATAGAAGGGGTTGGTGGGAAGCTTGAAGTTGTGCCCTCCTTTGCTCTAGCCACCCTGCTATTTTTTCGTAGCGAAGGTTAGTTTTAACTTGTTTGCGAAGGTTTAGATAGGCGATCGTTGTTTGAGGTTGAAGTCAGCTGAAAAGATGGCTAGGTTGAAGCAGACTGCTCGAGTTGCTTCTCCGAGTGGTGCGGATGAAGGAGTGACCTTCGAGTTTGGTCTCAGCCGAGTTTGCAGTTCTGATTTAGCGACTTATGTTAAGCGAGGGTGGATCGAGGAGGGAAAGGCGAGGACCAGCAGTGGGGAGACCATTCCGAAGCCGGATGCGGATGAGATCATTGTTTTTGAAGAGTTCTTTTTGGTTGGACTTTGGTTCCCGGTTGCTTCCTTTATGACCTCGGTTCTTCAGAGGTTCAACCTGAGGTTTCATCAGCTGACGCCTTCGTGCTTTACGAAGATGTTAGTGTATGTGTGGGCATGCCGCTCTCAGGGCATTGTCCCACACGTCGAGGGTTTTATTCGCACTCATCGTGTGCATATGCAGCCTCGGAAGGTTGTCAATAGCGAAGGTAACACCAGTCTTGGTCAATTTGCGGTGTACACATTTTGTCATCGTGCTGGGTCAGAGCTGCCGGTGCAGGCCCAAAAGAACAAGTGGACCAGCGGGTGGCAGGAGTTTTGGTTCTACTACAAGCTCAGTGGTAGTGCCGAGCTTTGCGGCGACCTTCCGCCGCTCGGTGACGTTAGCGCCGAAGCTGTGATGAGCCCCGAGGCTCATGCTGCCGTTGACTGTCTGAGGGTAGTGGCGCGCTCCCAGTGTGCTCGCGACTTGGTGGAGGAGTACTGTTGTGCGAAGGTTTGGCCCCTTGGCCGGAGGCAAGTATGGTTTAAGGTTGAGGATGACCCCAAGTATGAGGGTAGGGGTTTGAAGAAGCCGAAGGTGGATCTTAACAAGGTTTGGGAAAATGTCCTCAAGAAGTTTCCCAGGCGAGAGGATGGAATCGAAGCTGTCTATAAGCGTGTACAACAGTGGGCGGAGGAACTTGTTGGAAAGCTATCCACATTGGAGATTAAAGCTATCCACAGCTCGGTGGGTAGCGGGGGTCGAGTCAACAGGCTGTTTGACATTCTTGGGATTGAGTATGCTGACTGGTCTGCTCCTTCGAGCGAGGATGCTCCAAAGAAAAGGAAGCGTGCTTCTGCGGAGGAGAAAGAGATTGTTTCGCGGTCGAAGAGGGGTCGTGGTCGTGGCCGCGGCCGCGGCGGCGCCGCCGGCCGAGTGAAGGTGCTTGCGACGAAGGCCGCGGTAGGTTCGGGTGCTGCCGGTGCCTCCTCCTCCTCGGCCATTGTTTCAAGCGGCCGAGGTGTTGGTGGGGTTGGAGGACGGGTGCCCCGCGTTGGCGGGATTAGTGCTTTGATCCAGATCTCAGACGACGAGAGGGCCTCCGATGACGAAGATAAAGAAAGGGACGAAGTCGCGAAGGGGTCTGATTCTGAAGACGATTCGTCTGATGATGATAGTGAGACCTCCGGCAATGAGGGTGACTCGGACGAAGAAGTGTCCATCGGTGATGACCGTGGGAAAGCGCTTGTTACGTGGAGTGCTGACGCTGAAGCTGCCTTGTGCATTGATGATGTTATGCGGGACCTCGAGCCTGAAAGCCCCGAGCGAGGGTCAATTCCCGAGTTCGCGGGGTCACACATTTGGGTCGACGGTTTTGAGTTGAAGGGTGAGCTTGAGTCGGATAGGAACCCCGGTAAGAGGCCATATGGCGAAGCTAGCCGGTCCAGCCTTTCTTACTTTGCCAAGAAAGTTGGAGTTTCGGATCCAGCTACGGAGCTTTTCACGAGCCCGGACCTTCGTGAGTGTCATTTGCAATGTTCTCCGGAGGAAAGGCGTTTTCTTGGACGAGTGTTTGGACGGGTTTGTGTGCCAGAAGCCGAGCTTCGACTAGTCAACCAGCCTTTAGATGAGCTTCATGATGATATTGACGTTAAGTTGGCTGAGTTGATGCTTCTCAGTCGCTCTGCGCGCTGAAGGGCGGGTATGAACGAAGATTTTTTGAGGGGACGGTTGTCCGAGGTTGAGAAAGAAAACAAGGACCTTCGGCGCAGCTTGGAGAACAGAGATATCGAGCTTAAAGAAGCTCTTGAGAAAGTTATGAAAACCCGGGAGGAGGCACAGGGTGTCGCAAACCGCAATGCTAAACTGTTGGAATCTTGTCATGAGAAGGACAAGGACTTGGTCACTGCAGAAGAGTCGTATAGATGAGCTGTCCTCGGAGCTAGCTTCCCGGTCGGAGGCATGGCGATGGAGTATGGTGAAAATTAAAGAAAAGGTTGACGTCTGTTTGACTAAGGCTGGCGGCTCTGCCGGGGAGCCATTATGTGCTGATAACGCCGAGGCTTTCGAAGGTTGGTTGACTAATGAGCTTGACGTCTTCAGCTCATTGGTTGGTAATGCGGCCAATTTTGGTGGCTATGCCAAAGCTTTGGCGATGGCCAGTACGCTTCGTCAAGCGGATTGCGAGCACCTTCGCAAGGTCAAAAGGCCAAACCATGCCTTTCCGACAGTTGACGAGGTGCGCCAGATGAAAGTTGATGACGCCGAGGTCCGGAATTGTGCGATGCGATTGCTTCGCAAGTTCTGGATCGCTGGTGGCGGCCGAGCTCTTGCTTTTGAAGAAGCTGCCGAGGCTACTCGTCAGGTGTGTGTTTTTGGTAAAAATTGTGGTTGGGTTTGTTTGTGTAATGAGGGGTTTGGTATTGAATTTGGAGGGCTCGTCCTTTATTTTTCTTTGCAGGCTCAGAAGGACGCGATGCCTTCGCCCCCTGCGACTTATGCTGCTGCTGGTTGCTCTGGTTCTACTCCTGTGCCCGACTCTGCGGAGGTTCCACCCATCGAAGTTGTGCCTTCGGCTGGGGACGCTTCGATGGGAGAAGAAACTAACATTGAAGAGGCTGCGACGGTCGAGGCGCCTGTTAAGAGTTTGGATGCTGTGGCCGGCGAGGGTTTGGATGCTGCGGCTAGCGAAGTTAGGGCGGATGAGCAAGGGGGAGCCGAACAGGTGTGAAAACCTAGGATGATTCGGACAAGGGGGTTGTTTTGTAATATGTGAGTTATTAGAAAGACTTTATGACACTGAGACACTTTGAAAGGACCGAATCAGCCTAGAGGGGGGGTGAATAGGTGATTTTTGACTATCTGAAACTTCACAAACTATAAGATGTAGTTAGATAGCAACCGGAGAGGCCGATTTGTTTGGGTAGGTACTACCGGGTGTGAAACACCGGTACTACCAACACAAACAAACGGCACAACCGGGATCCTAAAAGAAACTACAAAACCGATGAATGTAAGCTATGAAGATAATACAAGTTTCTCACCCACTTTCCTAAGAATGATATACGGTAAATCTACTCTCACCAAACCTTGGTTGCTACCCTTGATGTAGATCGAGCCTTCCCAACCTAAGAAAGAGATAGGGATAGGAAGAACACGAATAACACAATAACAAGTGAAGTAGAGACAATAGGGACAACAACAACAAGCACACGGGACACGTGATTTATCCCGAGGTTCGGCCAATCCACTAAGGAGTGCCTACTTCCTCGTTGTTGAGGTGACCACAAAGGTCGGAGTCTATTTCACCTCCTCTCCTCACTCAAGCAACCACAAAGGCTACGAGAGTATCTCTACTAGAAATCTCAGGGTAATACAAACGCTTCGGGGAGCCCTCACAAGTAAATCAATACGGGCTACCACGAAGAACACCTAACCGGCTAGAGCTCAAAGAGCTCAAGAGTAAAAGACACAAAGCAAGCCGACAAGATGGAAACCAAGTGCTCAAGTCGAAGATTGATGCTTCCCACTCTCGAATCTCACTTCCCTAGCTCAAATCTCGCAAGGGAATGAATCTAGGAGCAAAGGGGGAGAGAGAGGGGTGAGTCAATGCTTGGAGAGTGTTTGTCACGAGTTAGGTCAGCAATAAGTGTATGGAGTGAGTGGGTGATCGTGAAGAGTGAAGAGGGGAGGCATTTATACTCCCTCAGTCCCGAGGCTGGTCGGTACCACCGACCACCCCTGGCCGGTACCACCGACCAGTTCACAACGGTCAAAAGAAACCAGATCTGACCAAACAAGCAACCACCGTCCTCACGTCGGTACCACCGCGGGCGGTAGTACCGAGGTTATGGCGGTACTACCGCCAGGCCAAATTGGCCGCGAACAGAGAGCATCTCACAAAGGGACTCGGTCCCTCGGAAACTACCGCCCAAAGGTCGGTACCTCCGAGGTCGGTGGTACCGAGGTTATGGCGGTACCACCGCCAGGCCATTTTCAACTCAACACAGAGAGCTTCGCGAAACCAAGATACTACCGACCTCGGTCGGTACCACCGCGGGCGGTACTACCGAGGTTATGGCGGTACTACCGCCAGGCCATTTTCAATTCTACACAGGGAGCTCTGCAAACTTGGTTACCACCGGCCTTGGGTCGGTAGCACCGGGGGCGGTACTACCGAGGTAATGGCGGTACTACCGCCAGACCAAAATCAGCGCGGACAGAGAGCCTTGCAAACTTGGAAACTACCGGCCACGGGTCGGTACCACCGCGGGCGGTAGTACCGAGGTTATGGCGGTACCACCGCTAGGTCAAAAACAAATCTACACAGAGAGGGTTGCAAAACCAGGTTACTACCGACCTTGCGTCGGTACCACCGCGGGCGGTAGTACCGAGGTTATGGCGGTACTACCGTCAGGTCATTTTTTGACCAACACAGAGAGGGTGTTTGAGCGCTGCGCAGAGAAGCCGTGGTCGGTACCACCGACCACCCATGGTCGGTACCACCGACCATATGAAATTACCCTCTACGTGTTCGTGATTGTGCGGTGTCTCTCAAGCGAACTAAGGTTAGTCGATTTGAGCACTTTTCTCCACATCTAGCCCAACTTACTTTGTGACCCTCTTCATAGTCCGGCTTACCTATAACTCAAGTTTAAAATTGAAATTTTAAACTACCACTTGAGCTAGGCATCTTTATGTCCAAAAGTATCCTACGTGCTTTGTTCACGAGATTTCAACGTTTCAAATCTTTCAAAGGACTAACACCTGCATACATGCTTTTATAAACTGGTTAGTCCCTAATTTGATTGTCATTAATTAGCCAAAACCCACATTGGGGGCGAATGCACTTTCAAACTCCCCCTTTTTGGTAATTGATGACAACCAACTTAGGCTTACAATTAGGAATAGAAAGAATTGAAGCTTTTGAATTCCAAAATTTAGTTGAAGCTCCCCCTTAGTGTATGCTTTGGATATGAATGTCAAACCTTGATTAGAAAGCAAGGTTGCATATACAAGAACAGGAGCTCCCCCTAAATTTTGCAATCCGTGGGGTGCCTAAGCGTGTGACAACATCAAATATATCAATTTGTGATGCATAAACGGTATGACATGGTGATTCACATAACAATGTAATAAGAAAAGCGAATGGCTATTGAAGAAAGAAAAGAACTCAAATCACATAGCCATATCGAAAACAACAATCACCATGACAAGAGCATCAATAATGAGGATGAACCAAACAAGAACATAACATTAAGCATAAAAGTTTTACATCCTCAGCATATCACAAATAAAATGTAGCATACCACACTTAGTCTCAAAGATTACCCTCTCTCACAGCTATTACAACAAGATAAGCCTAACACTCCCCCTTTGGCATCAAGTACCAAAGCGGGTAGGCCAAGATAAGCAAAGAATCAATAATAGCTGCAAGAAGATCCATCATGATAAGAGCCCCCGAAGAGAGAGGAATAGGCACTCTCTCCAACGTCACCACCAGGGAAGGATGACGGAGCAAAAGAATCAGGTGGTGGTGTAGAGTCGCGAGGGCCACCACTCCCAGCTGGATCGACGTCGGGGCCAGCAAAGCCCATGTACGAGCCACCACCCCCTCCTTGATATGACGTGGACCCGCCAGCAAAGGACGTGCCCATACCATAGTCAGGGAAGAAGGGATGAAGCTGGTACTGAGGTGGTGGCGGAGGATAGAACTGATGGGGCGGATACAACATGGAGCTGTAAAAACCCGCCTCACCACCACCTGGAAACTGGGGCTGCTGCTGGGCCTGCTGCTGAGGCTGCTGCTGGGGCTGCTGCTGGGGGAGACCACCACCATCATCAACATCATCATCATCAACATCATCATCATCATCATCGCGCCGGGCCTGAGCATCGTACTCAGCAAACGGATCTGGATGGGGTCGGACCGGAGAGCGCGGAGGAAGACCGAGATGCTGACGCACCTCCTGCTGATGTCGCTCGTCGCGATCGGCCCGATAGCACATCCACTCAAAGATCTTGCCAAGGGCGGAGCGAAGACCGCCACTCCTACGCCTCTCACGACGCGGAGGAGGAGTGGTAGCATAGGGAACATCTCCACCACCCGGCTGAGCCTCGCCAGGCGCTGCTGCATCTGCTGGGACCTCACCACCTTCATCAACTTTTTCTTTGTCCTTGGAAGGAGCCGAGGTGAACTTGCGAACACTTGTACTCCTTCATGGTGCGATCATACTCGAAGGTGGCGCCAACCACATGCTCAATGATATGCATAAGGTATGGAGCATATGGCAGGGCCTTGTGAGGATCATTGTATACATCAGAGATCTTCTGCCAAAGAAAGTGAGAGATGCTAAACCGTCCATCTGGCAGAGCAAAGCGGACTAGGACCTTGGCAGCATCATCTCTCAAGTTATCTGATCTCCAATTTTGGGATCCAGAGTCAGGCGCATGATGTTGTTGAGGACGTAGTAAGCGGGCTTCAGGCCAGGGACCTTGAAGGTCGCCACTGCACCATCCAAATAGACACCTGAGCTCTGCAACTGCTCTAAGTACATACCCCCTCCATACATCTCTGAAAGACGAGGGGCATCTCTGTCCACATGATCGAAGCCCAACAACCGAGCAAATGTGACGAAGGCACATCTGTAGTGGACCCCTTGGGTCATCCAATGCAGCACGCGAGCTTCCTGATCAATGAACAAAGTTGCCCAGAACTGGCAAAGAATCTCCTAGTTGAAGCTGCGCTCGCCAGAGATCAGCCCCAAAACTCTCCACTCCTCTAACCTCTGCACCAGGGCCTGAATGTCCTCAGAATCTTTGTCGGTCAGAGAGGAGAGAACCAGTCTCTTATGAGCAAAAAGAGGAGGATGTCCCTTAGCACAGAAACCCTTCCAGCACACTGTCACATAGAAATCTTGCTGGAACCTGGACCAGAACCTCCTATCCACAGAAGCATCTCTAATAAACAAATAGGGGTTCTCCTCATGCTGCCTCCTCATCAAGCTACCCCGCTTTCTATCGGAGTAATCTATGGGATTTCCAAGAAGAGCGGGAGGGACGGCGGATATGACAGCTTCGGCTTCAGGGTGCATGTCAAAAGCCCGGTTGATTAGCATCAACCCTGAAGTCCGAGGGGATGCCGGTCCAACTTGAGGATCGAGGGAGCGACCCTCACGATCGAGACCAGCAGAAGGCACTCCTCCCACAATGACGCTGTGCAGGCGTCCAGCTGGACCAGCGATAGGAGGTGGAGAAGGCTGAGGAGGCGGAGGAGGCGAAGGAGCAGCATGCCCACTGCCACGGGCATGACCGCTCCCGCTCCCCCTTGCGCTATCCATGCTCCGACGGCCTGTGTGGCCCGCGGACGAGCGTCCACGGACCTGACGAGAGGAGTCATCCATACTCCCAGACCGAACACGGCGCCCGGGATTGCGACGCGGCGGCGCCCCTTGCACAGGACCACCTTGCTCCAAGGTGGCATACTCCTCATCATCATCACTTGGGGAACGAGCACGAGAGGGCCTCCGGCTCATCTAGACAAAGATAGCATAGACCAACATGAGACAAAGATGATGGAAAGATTACTTCAAAGGATGTAGCAAATAAGACGATCGAAATCGGGAAGGAGAACGGCTCGCTGCGCGCGGGCGGTACTACCGACCCCTGGGGGCGGTACTACCGACCGCACAGCAGCGTGCGGTTTCCTTCAACCCAATCTACCAAATCGCTATGAACTTGCGAACCATACATCCTAGAAGCATCTTCATACTAGATAGAACAATCCTACCAAAGGAATCGACCTAGAACAAAGTACATTGAGAGATCGGGCAAGAACACCCTAGTACCTTGCTACTCATGAAGAAGAGGTCGAAATCCAATGAAGGAGGAAACTTCGGGCTTCAAGAACACCACCACGACGATCTCCAACCTTCAAAGCACCTTTCCACCGAAGGGATTTGGATTTGGGTGGAGGAGAAGGGAGATCGAGGAGGAGGAACGGAGCGGCGGCGCACGTGCTCAGGCGGCGGCTGAAGGAGGCAGGAGGCGGGCGGTCAAAACGGATTGACTAGGGTTAGAAGAGATTCACCGCGCTCCTTTTTATACTCGGGTCAAACCCGGTCGGTGGTACCGCCCATAGGGCCGGTACTACCGACGTCGGTACTACCGCCCTATGGCGGTACCACCGACAGCACAAAAACAGAGAGGACAGAGAGGGATTTCAAGAGAGCCTTGTGTGATATACTACACATACTTCAAACATGTCCAGATTTCATAAAACCAATACATAGCCATGGACATAAGTGAAGTATGCAAAATAGATTTTGAAATCACACATAATATTTTGTCAAACCATTTATCTAGGTTTCTAGGTGAAAACAAATATGTGCAAGACATCAAGCCACGTTACGAGAATCAATGATATTTAGTTCACTCCTCAAAGCACAAAATCTTGACTCATCTAAAGGCTTTGTGAAGATATCGGCTAGTTGTTTTTCGGTGCTCACATGGCGTATTGCGATATCTCCTTTGGCTTCATGGTCTCTCAAGAAATGGTGTCGGATGTCTATGTGTTTTGTGCGAGAGTGGTTTACGGGATTGTTTGCTAGTTTGATAGCACTCTCATTGTCACACAAAAGTGGAATTTTGGTTTCCTCACATCCGAAGTCCTTTAGTGTTTGCTTCATCCAAAGTAGTTGAGCACAGCAAGCGTCGGCCGCCACATACTCGGCTTCGGCGGTGGATAGGGCAACACTATTTTGTTTCTTAGAACTCCATGACACCAAAGACCTCCCAATAAATTGGCAAGTCCCGGTAGTGCTCTTTCGGTCTACCTTGCAACCGGCATAGTCCGAATCGGAATAGCCAAGTAGATCGAAAGTGGAGCCCTTGGGATACCACAAGCCAAGATTCGGAGTGTGCACTAAGTATCAAAAAATTCTCTTAACGGCCATAATATGACATTCCTTCAGATTAGCTTGAAACCTTGCACACATGCACACACTAAGCATAAAATCGGGCCTAGATGCACAAAGGTAAAGTAATGAACCGATCATAGAGCGATATACCTTTTGGTCCACTGACTTACCATCCACATTTAGATCAAGATGTCCATTGGTAGGCATAGGAGTCTTGATGGGTTTGGCCTTGTCCATCTCAAACTTCTTTAGCATGTCTCTTGTATACTTGGTTTGACTGATGAACGTGCCATCCTTGAGTTGCTTGATTTGGAATCCAAGAAAGTACTTCAACTCACCCATCATGGACATCTCGAACCTTTTGGCCATGATCCTACTAAATTCCTCACAAAAGGCAACATTAGTACTACCAAATATTATGTCATCGACATATATTTGGCACACAAAGATATCATTATCAACTTTGCGAGTAAATAAAGTAGCATCGGCCCTTCCTATCTCAAAACCCTTTTTGAGTAGGAAGTCCTTAAGACAATCATACCAAGCTCTAGGGGCTTGTTTAAGCCCATAGAGCGCCTTGTCGAGCTTGTAGACGTGGTTGGGAAACTTTGGGTCCTCAAAACCCGGTGGTTGCTCCACATAGACCAATTCGGAGAGGGGGCCGTTGAGGAATGCACTTTTCACATCCATTTGGTATAGCTTGAAATCATGGTGAGTAGCAAAGGCAAGTAATATACGAATTGACTCGAGCCTAGCTACAGGTGCATAGGTTTCCCCGAAATCCAAACCTTCGATTTGAGTGAAACCTTGAGCCACCAACCGTGCTTTGTTCCTTGTCACCACGCCATGTTCGTCTTGCTTGTTGCGGAAGACCCATTTGGTTCCTATCACATTTTGCTTGGGCCTTTCCACCAAGGACCAGACTTCATTCCTGGTGAAGTTGTTCAGCTCTTCTTGCATAGCCATCACCCAGTCCGGATCGTCAAGTGCTTCTTCCACCCTAAGAGGTTCCAAAGAGGAGACAAACAAGTAATGTTCACAAAAATTTGCTAAACGAGAGCGTGTCGTTACCCCACGCCGTATGCTCCCCAATATGTTGTCAACGGGATGATCCCGTTGAACTGTATGATGAACTCTTGGATGTGGCACAAGTGATCTTCGTTGGATGGGTCCATCTTCATCATATGCATAGATGTCCTCATCTTCTTGTCGGACTTCATGTTGAGCTTGTGTTTGATCATCAACTTGATGTATCACTTGAACATCACCCACACTACCATCATTCGGAGTTGCGGAAGCTTCATCATGCGCATTTGGATGCACATGATGGATATGAGAATCTTGTGGAGTGTGTGATGGTTCATCTTCATCATCTTGTATTTCAGCGGGCCTCACATCACCGGTTGCAAGCTTCTTGATAGCTTCGGATGGAGGCTCGTCATTACCTACAAGCTCATCATTGACTTGCTCCTTTTGAGAGCCGTCGGATTCATCAAAAGTCACGTCTACCGTTAACTCAATAGTGCCGGTGGCATTATTGAATACCCGGTAGCCATGTTCGTTAGTACCATAACCAAGTAGAAAGACTT
Source organism: Coix lacryma-jobi var. lacryma-jobi (assembly GCA_009763385.1). Lineage (NCBI taxonomy): Eukaryota > Viridiplantae > Streptophyta > Magnoliopsida > Poales > Poaceae > Coix > Coix lacryma-jobi. The sequence goes on from CM019823.1 coordinate 147,954,133, forward strand.
CGTGTACCTTAGGTGCAAACTTTGAACTTTTGGCCCTCTTGTTAAGTATGAAACACTTGCAGCCAAAAACTCGAAAGTAATGCACCTTTGGTTTGTTACCGGTTAGAAGCTCATATGGCGTCTTCCCTCTTAGCTTGTGAAGGTAGAGGCGGTTGATTGCATGACACGCCGTGTTCATTGCCTCCGCACAAAAGCCATGGGAAGTCTTGTACTCATCCAACATAGATCTTGCGGCTTCAACAAGAGTTCTATTCTTCCTTTCCACAACCCCATTTTGTTGTGGGGTATATGGAACGGAGAACTCATGCTTGATCCCTTCTTCATCAAGATACTCTTCTATGTTGGTGTTCCTAAACTCGGTCCCGTTGTCGCTTCTCACTTTCTTGATCTTGATGTCGAACTCATTTTGTGCTCTTCTAGCAAACTTCTTGAAGATGCCCTGTGTTTCGCTTTTATCTGCTAAAAAGAACACCCAAGTGAAACGAGAATAGTCATCAACAATAACGAAACCGTATTTGTTACCGTCGATGCTTTGATAAGCAACGGGTTCGATGAGGTCCATATGCAATAGCTCCAATGGTCTTGTGGTCGACACAATGTTCTTGATTGGATGCTTTGCTCCAACTTGCTTTCCGGCTTGACACGCACTGCAAATCCTATCTTTCTCAAAAGAAACATTGGTTAGTCCAAGGATGTGCCCTTCTCTTTGAAGTTGGGCCAAGTTCCTCATCCCAACATGAGCTAGTCGGCGATGCCAAAGCCAACCCATGCTAGATTTTGCCATTAGACATGTTGTAGGTTCTACCTTACTAGTTGAGAAGTCAACTAAGTAAAGTTTTCCCTTCAACACGCCTTTAAATGCAATAGAGGAATCCCTTCTTCTAGAGACGGTCACACCCTTATCCGTAAAGAAACAATCGTAACCCATTTCACAAAGTTGAGAAACGGATAACAAATTGTAACTCAACGAATGCACAAGTAATACATTAGATATGGAATTGTCAGTTGAGATAGCAATTTTACCCAAACCAAGCACTTCTCCTTTACCATTGTCACCAAACACAATGTTGTTGCATGAGTCGTTGCTTGGTTGAAAGGAGGAGAACATATCTTTTGCCCCGGTCATATGATTGGTGCATCCACTATCCAACACCCAACTTGACCCACCGGAGGCATATTCCTACAAAACAAGTTTATGTTCTAGATTTAGGTACCCAAACGAGATTGGGTCCTTGGGGGTTAGTCACATAAGCTTTTGGCACCCAAACATTTCTCATAATTTCCCTCTTCTTGAGGGCACCAACATACTTGACTACTATCTTACCATCCTTCCCCCAACAACACAAGTAATCACATGTATAGCTTCTTGATATGGGCTTTTGTTGCTTGGGGGCCTCCACTTGCTTCTCCTTGTTGATCTTACCATTAGCATGGCCTTGTTCATTAGGTCAAAGAGAGGAACCCCTTTGTTAAAGTTAACAAAAGGTACCCCATTGACCATCTTTCTACCATTGGCCTTACCACCATACCTATTGTACCCAATTCCATCCTTGATAGATGGGTGTCTTGCGGTCTTGAGGATATCTTTTGGTTGTTGCACCCTACACTTGCAACCATTCCTCAAGATCATGTTCAACCTATTAATCTCCTTGTCTTTCTTCTCTATCTCAACAAGGTTAGTTGCACAAGCATTTATATCAAGTTTATAGCATCTTTTGCAACCATTACTAGTTGAGGCATTAGAGCCATCGGAATCCTTAGAAGAAGTTGAAGAGGTGCTATTCCAAAGAGTGTTGTAGCTTAGTTCAAGAGTTTGATATTTATTTTGAGAGCTTGTGAGGCTCTCTTGAACCATGCTAACCTCATTCTTTAGGCTTGCAATTGAGTCATTGCTCATGGAACACTCCTTAGCCAACTTCTTGTTGGAGTCATTGGCTAAAGATAGTTCCACGGTCAATTTCTCAACCTTCAACTTCCCCTCGGCAAGAGAGGCTTCCAATGCACGGTTCTTTTCTCTCTCTTGTGAGATCAAGTCCCCTTGCATTGCAAGACTCTCATTCCGACTCTCTAATTTAGTGAGCAATTTTATGATTTTAGCTCCACCTTTCTTTCCAAACTTTCTAATTAAGCTAAGCTCAAATTCATCCATATCATCATCACTACATTCATCACTAGAACAAGTATGAGAGTTGGATGATACCTTCTCATTCTTAGCCATGAAGCAAGAATGAGTGAAGTCATCCTCGTCGTCGGAGAGGTTCTCGAACAAGCGTGACGAAGTTGTCGATGTAGCCATGTTGGAGAAGAGGCTTGGAGAAGAGGTCTTGTGTATGGCGATGTTGGCCGCTCCCTTCTCCTTCTCCTTGCTCTTGCTCTTCTCTTCATCACTTGAGTCATCTTCCGAGAACCACTCTTCACCAAGATGAGCTTCACCACCTCTTCTTCTTCTATGCTTCTTGTCATCACTCTTGCTATACTTGTTCTTGTTCTTCTTTTGTGGACAATCGACAATGAAATGATCATCCGCTCCACACTCATAGCAATTTCTCTTCTTTGACTTCTTGAAGTAACCACCTTTGCCCTTCTTGTGCATCTTCTTTCTCATGAATCTTCTAAAGTTCTTCACAATAAGGGCCAACTCATCATCGGAGTCTTCACTTCCTTCGCTTGAAGAGTCATCTCGGGTCTTGCTTCCTTCTTCTTGATTAGCCTTGAGTGCTACCACCTTTTTGTGGCTTGCCTCTTGATCTTCTATATCTTCATCATCCAAGACTTCATGATGCTTTATCTTGGCAAGCATCTCATGAGGTCCCATGCTCTCATAGTTAGGTCTCTCCATGATGATTGATGCAAGGTTCTTGTTCCTCTTTCTATATGCTCTTAATAGCTTTCTTCCAGCTGAGTAGTCATCCCACTTTGTGTCTCCGAGTGCTCTAATCTGATTGACCAACGTCATGAATCTGTCAAACATTTGTTGAGTGGTCTCACTTTTCTTGATTGCAAAGTTCTCAATCTTTCCATGAAGAAGCTCTATGTTGCACTTCCTCACACTCGCATCACCCTCATATGATATCCTGAGTGTATCCCAAATCTTCTTGGCATTCTCCATTCCATGTACCTTGTTGCTTTCTTCAGGCTTTAGGCATGATAGAATCAATGATGCGGCTTGAACATTTTGTTGAAACTCAAACACATCATTGTCGGTGAACTCTTGACCTTCAACATGACTTGGTCCATTGTCAACAATTTCCCAAACTCTTGCGGAAAGAAGGTGTAGCTTCATCTTGTGTGCCCAATCATTGTAGTTGATTCCATCAAAGGCAGGTGGCTTGCCTAGATTGACGTTAGGCAGCTGAATGACTTTGCCCATTTGGCTATAGTCATATCCCACTCTTGTGAACTCGGTGTCTCTCTTGCCTTTCTCTCCATCCTCCTTCTTCTTGTCATCCTTGGGCGGCTGATTTCCACCGCTTCCGGATGCTTCGGCTTTGCTTTCCAAAGCTCGCCTCAAACTCTCCATCTCATCTTTCATTCTCTTCATCTCATCTTCATGCTTCTTTGCTTGATCTTGAATTATCTGAGCAGTAACCTTCTTGACAATCTCATCAAGCTGTTCTTGACTTATGGTAGACATGATTCTCCCTTACGCGGTAAAGCGCTAACACAAGGGTTAGGCTCCGATACCAATTGAAAGGACCGAATCAGCCTAGAGGGGGGTGAATAGGTGATTTTTGACTATCTGAAACTTCACAAACTATAAGATGTAGTTAGATAGCAACCGGAGAGGCCGATTTGTTTGGGTAGGTACTACCGGGTGTGAAACACCGGTACTACCAACATAAACAAACGGCACAACCGGGATCTTAAAAGAAACTACAAAACCGATGAATGTAAGCTATGAAGATAATACAAGTTTCTCACCCACTTTCCTAAGAATGATATACGGTAAATCTACTCTCACCAAACCTTGGTTGCTACCCTTGATGTAGATCGAGCCTTCCCAACCTAAGAAAGAGATAGGGATAGGAAGAACACGAATAACACAATAACAAGTGAAGTAGAGACAATAGGGACAACAACAACAAGCACACGGGACACGTGATTTATCCCGAGGTTCGGCCAATCCACTAAGGAGTGCCTACTTCCTCGTTGTTGAGGTGACCACAAAGGTCGGAGTCTATTTCACCTCCTCTCCTCACTCAAGCAACCACAAAGGCTACGAGAGTATCTCTACTAGAAATCTCAGGGTAATACAAACGCTTCGGGGAGCCCTCACAAGTAAATCAATACGGGCTACCACGAAGAACACCTAACCGGCTAGAGCTCAAAGAGCTCAAGAGTAAAAGACACAAAGCAAGCCGGCAAGATGGAAACCAAGTGCTCAAGTCGAAGATTGATGCTTCCCACTCTCGAATCTCACTTCCCTAGCTCAAATCTCGCAAGGGAATGAATCTAGGAGCAAAGGGGGAGAGAGAGGGGTGAGTCAATGCTTGGAGAGTGTTTGTCACGAGTTAGGTCAGCAATAAGTGTATGGAGTGAGTGGGTGATCGTGAAGAGTGAAGAGGGGAGGCATTTATACTCCCCCAGTCCCGAGGCTGGTCGGTACCACCGACCACCCCTGGCCGGTACCACCGACCAGTTCACAACGGTCAAAAGAAACCAGATCTGACCAAACAAGCAACCACCGTCCTCACGTCGGTACCACCGCGGGCGGTAGTACCGAGGTTATGGCGGTACTACCGCCAGGCCAAATTGGCCGCGAACAGAGAGCATCTCACAAAGGGACTCGGTCCCTCGGAAACTACCGCCCAAAGGTCGGTACCTCCGAGGTCGGTGGTACCGAGGTTATGGCGGTACCACCGCCAGGCCATTTTCAACTCAACACAGAGAGCTTCGCGAAACCAAGATACTACCGACCTCGGTCGGTACCACCGCGGGCGGTACTACCGAGGTTATGGCGGTACTACCGCCAGGCCATTTTCAATTATACACAGGGAGCTCTGCAAACTTGGTTACCACCGGCCTTGGGTCGGTAGCACCGGGGGCGGTACTACCGAGGTAATGGCGGTACTACCGCCAGACCAAAATCAGCGCGGACAGAGAGCCTTGCAAACTTGGAAACTACCGGCCACGGGTCGGTACCACCACGGGCGGTAGTACCGAGGTTATGGCGGTACCACCGCTAGGTCAAAAACAAATCTACACAGAGAGGGTTGCAAAACCAGGTTACTACCGACCTTGCGTCGGTACCACCGCGGGCGGTAGTACCGAGGTTATGGCGGTACTACCGTCAGGTCATTTTTTGACCAACACAGAGAGGGTGTTTGAGCGCTGCGCAGAGAAGCCGTGGTCGGTACCACCGACCACCCATGGTCGGTACCACCGACCATATGAAATTACCCTCTACGTGTTCGTGATTGTGCGGTGTCTCTCAAGCGAACTAAGGTTAGTCGATTTGAGCACTTTTCTCCACATCTACCCAACTTACTTTGTGACCCTCTTCATAGTCCGGCTTACCTATAACTCAAGTTTAAAATTGAAATTTTAAACTACCACTTGAGCTAGGCATCTTTATGTCCAAAAGTATCCTACGTGCTTTGTTCACGAGATTTCAACGTTTCAAATCTTTCAAAGGACTAACGCCTGCATACATGCTTTTATAAACTGGTTAGTCCCTAATTTGATTGTCATTAATTAGCCAAAACCCACATTGGGGGCGAATGCACTTTCACACTTTTTGTATCTGTGAAAATGCAGGTTCCTGACGGAACCGTGCTAGAGGTTTTTGATGTGACGCCATTGATGTTAAATTATCAGGATGTCTTTATGACCGGCGAATCTTGGGCTCGGGCTAAATTAAAACATCCTTCGTTGAGCTTTGAGCGTTTTTGGTGGTCGAAACTGCGAAGGTACGACTTGAAGAACAGCAAGTCGAGTCGTTTTTGGCGCGAGGCGGATTATACCGATCGACAAGCTACACGTTTTTTGTTTGGTTCTTCTTCGTCCGCGCCAGCTGCTGTTGATGATGATATCGACGATAGAACGGCTTTGGATTTTTTGTTTGGACGAAGTAATCTAGAGGTTGGTTCCGATGGTTCACTTGTAATTCCGTAAGAGGAGCCTTCGGAGGTTGGTGATACGGACCGGAGATATATGTATAGGGCGAGGGTTTTGCCCGGGGAATTGCCGATTGTTCCTGTGGCTCCTTTGTTGTGGGGACCCATAGTTCCAGTGGATATAGGATTTGAGGAGGGTGTCGAAGGTTTGGATGATTTGATGTTGATTGAGGGTAGTGATGGTTCCTTGTAATTTTATTATTTTTATTGATTGTCTATCACACTGTCGTCTGAAACGAACAATTTGTGATGTTGCTCTATTCATCATTTTTTTTGCAATTTGATTGAAATAATACTTGACTCTCGGGGCTCTCTTTTCGTTTAAGAGAGGTGTTTTTTGAAAACAGCGACGCCCCCTTTTCTTTTTTAGCGAGGCTCGCGTGACGCTTTCATAAGCTGATTTGGAAAAACAGCGACACCCTCTTTTCTTTTTTAGCGAGGCTCGCGTGACGCTTTCATAAGCTGATTTGGAAAAACAGCGACGCCCCCTTTTCTTTTTTAGCGAGGCTCGCGTGACGCTTTCATAAGCTGATTTGGAAAAACAGCGACGCCCCCTTTTCTTTTTTAGCGAGGCTCGCGTGACGCTTTCATAAGCTGATTTGGAAAAACAGCGACGCCCCCTTTTCTTTTTTAGTGAGGCTCGCGTAACGCTTACGTAAGCTGATTTGGAAAAACAGCGACGCCCCCTTTTCTTTTTTAGCGAGGCCCGCGTAATGCTTACGTAAGCTGATTTGGAAAAACAGCGACGCCCCCTTTTCTTTTTTAGCGAGGCTCGCGTAACGCTTACGTAAGCTGATTTGGAAAAACAGCGACGCCTCCTTTTCTTTTTTAGCGAGGCTCGCGTAACGCTTTCCTAAGCTGATTTGGAAAAACAGCGACGCCCCCTTTTCTTTTTTAGCGAGGCTCGCGTAGCGTTTTTGGTTTTGCGGGGGTACTCGACTTTTGGACTTCGCGCCTCTCCTTGTCTTAGGCGGAGGTGAAGTTTGCTTTTTGCGAGCCCCTGGCGTTTTTTGCGAGGGTGCTCGACTTTTTTGGACTTCGCGCCTCCCCTTGTCTTAGGTGGAGGTGAGGTTTGCTTTGCGAGCCCCTGACGTTTTTTGCCAGGGTGCTCGACTTTTTTGGACTTCGCGCCTTCCCTTGTTTTAGGTGAAGGTGAAGTTTGCTTTTGCGAGCCCCTGACGTTTTTTGCCAGGGTGCTCGACTTTTTTGGACTTCGCGCCTCCCCTTATCTTAGGTGGAGGTGAAGTTTGCTTTTTTGCGAGCCCCTGGCGTTTTTGCCAGGGTGCTCGACTTTTTTGGACTTCGCGCCTCCCCTTGTTTTGGGTGGAGGTGAAGTTTTGCTTTTTGCGAGCCCCTGGCGTTTTTGCCAGGGTGCTCGACTTTTTTGGACTTCGCGTCTCCCCTTGTTTTAGGTGGAGGTGAAGTTTGCTTTGAAAAAAGTTTTTTTTTTGAAGCAATCTTGGAGGGTTATCATCGATTATAGCGCTCTTGATGAAGAGCTGTTTTTTTCGACGTTTGTTAGTAAAAGTAATAATTTGGAGTTTTACTTTTTCCGGGGGTTTTAGCCTGTATTAAGAATTTGGATGTTGTCTCGTTAAAAAACCTTACGCCCCTTCGTAAGGAAAAAGAGTGTAGCTCCTTTGTTTTTGTTACATGCATAGAGATGGAAGAAAACATAAACGAAAAAAAAACAAATTACATATTGCGAGAACTCGCTAAGGCTCCGCTATGGGTAGTATTTGCGAAGGTCGTCGACGTTCCAGGTGTGAGGCAGGATGTTTCCCTCGCTGTCAGAGAGGTGAAAAGAGCCGGGACGATTGCATTCTGCTATTAGGTATGGACCCGTCCATTTTGGCTGAAACTTCCCCGCCATGCTGGCGTTTTGTTTTCGAATGTGAACGAGGTCACCCTTCTGCAAGTCTTTGATTCTAACTTTTTTGTCTCTCCATTTTTTGGTTTCTTCCTGATACTTGCGAAGGTTGTGCACTGCGTTGCATCTTGTTTCCTCGAGTAGGTATTTATCAAGCAGCTGGCTTTTTTCATCTGATTCGAGGGTTGTTCTAAGTGATCCATGCTTCAATTCTTCTGGTAGCACAGCCTCTTCCCCAAACAGGAGCTTGAAAGGTGTGAATTTGGTGGCTCTGCATTCCGAGGTGTTGTGGGACCAGGTGACCGAGGTTAGTTCTTCCGCCCACTTTCCCTTGGGCCTGCCTTGCAATTTTTTGGATATAGCTTGGAAAATCATTGCATTGGCTCTTTCAACTAAGCCGTTGGATTGAGGGTGTTGTACTGAGGCGAAGCATAAGATTGTTCCGATTTGTGCACAGAATTCTTTGAAAACTTCGTTGTCAAACTGGGTGCCATTGTCGACGGTTAGATGTTTGGGGACTCCAAAACGACAAACTAGTTGCTGCCAGAACAATTTTTTCACTACGAGGGAGGTGATGGAAGACAACGATCTTGTTTCAATCCACTTTGTGAAGTATTCCACGGCTACCACCGCGTAGCGAAGGTTTCCTGGAGCTGTCGGTAATTGGCCCACGAGGTCCATTGCCCATCTTTGCAGAGGCCAAGTTGGGCATATGAGAGTTGTAGGAGCCCCTGGGGCGTTTTGGTTTTTTGCCGTTAGTTGGCAACCCTTGCAGTGTTTAACGATGCTTTCTGCATCTCGTAGTGCTGTTGGCCAATAGAAGCCTTGTCGGAAAGCTTTCCCAACTAACGCCCTCGGGCCGTTGTGTGAACAACAGATGCCTTCGTGAATAAGCTTGAGAATGTCATTTTCTTCAGACTGTGACACGCATTTGAGCCATGGCGAGGTTACCGAGGCTTTGTACAGAATGTTGTCCACAATCTTGTACCCTCGTGCTCTTTGTTTTAGTCTGTTTTCTTCCTCTTTGGAGTCGGGCTCATGGAGCCCTTCGATATAGGCTATGATAGGTGCTCTCCAGTCCTCGTTCTGGATTGCACTGATCAACTTGGCGTTCTTTTCGGAGGTTTCGAAAGCTGATTGAGTTGCAACCTCGTGGAACACATCTGGCGGCAGCTGCAGTTGTTGTGCTGCTACTTTAGCTAGGCAGTCTGCCTCGTTGTTTTCTGACCTCGGTATTGCTTTCACTGTTATGCCAAGAAAGAAAGATTCTAACCTTCGGACATATTGGAAGTGTTTTTGTAGCTCTGGATCTTTTGCCTTGTAGTTTTTCTCAATGTGTCCCGCGATGACTTATGAGTCTGTGTTGATGACTGCCCTTTGGACTGATAATGATCAAAGCCTTGAGAGTGCTAGTATTATAGCTTCGTACTCTGCGGAATTGTTTGTGCACTTGAACTCGAGTCTTCTTGTATATCTTAGCTTCGACCCGGATGGCGAGACTAGAATGGCCGAGGCCCCTGCTCCAGTTGCACCCCAGGCTCCATCGACATATACAGTCCAAAATGGGTCCTGTTGAGCTCCATCTCTGCGAGGGTCAGGGGTCCACTCAGCTATGAAATCTGCTAGTGCATGTGATTTGATTGTTGTTCTTCCGACGAAGGTTATAGCGTAGCTGTTGAGCTCAACTGCCCACTTTGCTATTCTTCCGACTGCCTCGTTGTTCTTGAAAATGTTCTCGAGGGGGTATGCCGAAGGTACATGGATCTCATATGCCTGGAAATAATGCTTGAGCTTTCTTGAAGCCATGACCATGGCGTAGGCTACGTTCTCGAGCTTTGAGTAGTTTCTTTTGGGAACTTCGAGTGTTTCTGACACATAGTAGATTGAGGCTTGCTTGGTTCTGTTGTTTTTGTGCAGCTCCTTGATTAGAACTGCGCTTGCTGCGTGAGGCGAGGCTGCGACATACAGCAGTAGCAGGTCCCCTTTGCTCGGGCTGGTTAAGACAGTCAAGTTGGTGAGATATTTTTTCAAATCCTCGAAAGCTTTCTGCTGTCGAGGTCCTCAATTGAATGGTGCAGTGCTTCTCAATGTTTCAAAGAAAGGTAACCCTCGCTCGGCGGATCTGGAGATGAATCTGCTGAGTGCTGCTAAGCGTCCTGACAAGCGCTGAGTTGCTTTCCTGGTCGATGGTGGTTCCATATTGATGATGGCATCAATTTTTTCGGGGTTGGCTTGAATTCCCCTTGCTGAGACAATGCAGCCTAGCAGTTTTCCTTCGCTTACCCCGAAAACACATTTTTCAAGGTTTAGTTTGAGTCCGGCAGACCGAAGGTTTTTGAACACTCTTTCCAAGTCTGTTATGTGATTTTCTTTTATCTCGCTCTGTACAATCAAATCATCAACGTAGGCAGAGATTGCGTGTTCGTCTTTGAAGACTTCAGTTGTCATGCGAGCGAAAGTTGATCCTGCGTTTCTGAGGCCCTCTGCCATTCTTCGAAAGCAAAATGTGCCCAAAGGTGTAATGAAGCTTGTTTTTTCCTCATCTTCCTCATTCATCCAGATCTGGTGGTACCCTGAGAAATAGTCGAGGAGAGATAGCATTTGGCAACCAGCTGCTCTGTCGACCAAGGTGTTTATGTTAGGCAGAGGAAAGTCATCCTTCGGACATGCTTTGTTCAGGCATGTGAAATCAACACACATTCTCTATTTCTTGTTCTTTTTCTAAACTAGTACCACGTTTGAGAGCCATGTTGGATATTTGACTGGACGGATGACGCTTGCGTCCAGAAGTCTTTTTACCTCTGCCTTCGCTGCCTCTTTCCTCTCTTCTGACATTTTGCGAAGCTTTTGCTTAACTGGGCGATAGCCTGGTTTGATGTTCAGGCTGTGCTCGATCAAAGTTCTGTTTACTCCCTTGAGGTCCTCCGCAGACCAAGCGAAGGTATCAGAGCTTTCCTTTAGGAAATGAATAATGTTATCTTCTGACTGGGGGTCTAGGTTTGCTAAGATGAACACTTTCCTTTCTGAATTGCCCTCGAAGAATTGGACTTGTTTAGTCTCTTCTTTGGGTGATACTTTTATTCTATCGATGCATTCTTCACCCTCGCCGCTAAGGTTTGTGGCTTGAGGCTTTGACAGATTGTGGACATTGCGTTGCCCTGGTGCTACTGTTCTTTCGGCTGCTCTTGCGATGTCTTGATCTCCGTACACTGCAATGACCCCCTTCGGAGCAGGAGCTTCATGCAAAGGTATGCAGGGTGGATTACAGTGTTGAATGCGTTCGTGACGCCTCGGCCGAAAATTGCATTGTAAGGGTAGAACATGTCAACCACGTCGAAGGTTATGTGCTCAGTTCTGCAGTTCAGCTGATCTCCGAAGGTAACGGGCAGAGATATTTTTCCAATGGCTCTTACTTGTTGTCCGCCGAAACCGTATAGTGGGTTGTCGGAGGGTTGCAAGAGTTTTCTGTCAAGCTTCATGTTGTCGAAGGTTGTGGCGAACAGGATGTCAGCGGAGCTTCCTGTATCGACGAGAATTTTGGTGACTGTCCACCCTGCTAAGTTGGTCTCGATCACCATTGCATCAGTGTGAGGGTAATCCCTTAACTTCATGTCACTGGAATGGAAGGTTATCGGGATGTGAGACCATCGGCCGAACTTGTGCGGTCCTTCGACGGCTACATGGTGTACTCTTCGAGCATGTTCTTTCTTTTGCCTCTTGTTGCCGTGATCTTCGTTGGAGCCTTCGGTGATGGCTAGTATCACACCGAAGGTTGATGTTGGGTTGTTGATGGTTGTTTGGGATTGGGCTTCGGATTTGACAGGTTGGGGGGCTGGCAGGGCCGGTATTGGTGGTGGTGGTGGTAAAGTGTTGCTCACTTGTTGGTTGGTTTGGGCTTGAGGGGTTGCAGGAAATGTGATAGTGTATGGCACATTTTGGCGTTGAGGAAAAGAGGTTAGTTGAAAAGAGGTGTGGTTGTAATGTGGGTGTTGAGAGTAGAAAGGTTGGTGCGAGGGTAAGCCGTAGTTTATCGGGGTGTACTGGTAGGGAGGTTGGGTTGGGTTAAAGTTTGGCTTTCTGGTGTGATTGATGGTTCTATTTTCTGTTGAAGAGGCTCTTTTGGACTCCTGGTACTCTTTCCCTCTGGCGAAGCACTCGCATTGCTTTGTTGTGTGCCCCTTTCCTAGGCCACAGAAATGACAGTACATTTTGGTCGGGTCCCTCTTTGGTTTCTTTGGTCAGGCGGGGGTGGAAATCCATGTGTGTTTTGGTTGCCCGAAGGCTGAGTGCTTCTTCTCTGGTCTTCGATCGGGTTTGCTTTGTTGATCGCTCCAACGTTGCTCTAATCTTGGCGAGGGTTGTTTTCTCTCGCTTGAGGCCTCAGCTGTGGTTTCTGCTGCGACCTTCAAGCATCGGACTTTGCCCGGAAGTCCATGTCCGCTCTACAGTACCTTTCCATTGTATCATGGAGCTCTTCGATTATGTTTGCTGGTTTCCTGGCGAACTTTGAGGAACATGGGCCTGGGCGTAAGCCGCTGACTGCAGCGAGGATCACTGCCTCGTCGGATATTCCCGGAGTTCTTGCTCTAATCTGGATGAACCTTCGCCAGTAGTCTTGCAACGGTTCGCGCTCTTCTTGTTTGCAGTTGAACAACTCAATGGGGTTTGATGGGGCTGCTGTAATACCTTTGAAGTTTGTGCAGAGCCTATCTCTGAGGTTGGCCTAGGAGTCCACAGTTCCGGGGCGAAGGTTGTTGTACCAAGTTTGTGCGATGTCACGCAGGATGATGACAAAAGACTTTGCCATAGTTGATTCATCGCCCCCCGCCGCGGCGACTGCTGCCTCATAACTCATTATGAATTGGCGAGGGTCGGTAAGTCCATCGTAACGGGGGAGATTTTGTGGATTGTAGCATGGTGGCCAGGGTTGGGTTTGTAGTTTTGGGAGAGTGGTGATCTTGGGTCGTAGGGCATCGGTGTTGTTGGGCCCTTCGCTGTATACGAAGGTTTGGCTCTCGCTCTTCTGGGTAGAGGTGGCGAAAGTTTGGTGGTGGTGGGGGTGGTGGTGGCTGATGAGCATTGCCCTGTCCCTGCCCAACATTCTCCTGTCGAAGCGGCGGCATTTGCCTGTCACTCCAATCCTCGGCTTCGGCCTCAGCTGCTGCGAGGGACTCCTCCGTTCGGCGAAGCTGCTCTCTTGCTTCATCCGCCTTTTGCCTGATGAGGCGCAACCGGTTGTGCCTTTTAAGATGGTCCAGGCGCCTCTTCTTTTCCTGTAACTCAGCTTGAAGTCTTTCTAAAGCCTCGAGGCCCAACTCCTCCTCATCTCCTTCCCCATCTCCTCAGGAGGTATGCTGGTGTGGCTGTGATACCGGCCGAGTGTGAGGGCCCGGGACCTCCGTCCCTGGAGCAACTTCTTTTGTTTCCGAGGGTGCTACATTCTCTTCCATAGGCTGGATTATCGTCGTGGCCTCCCTGGTCACGCGAGGGTCACTCGTAGTGGGCGCTCTTCTGTTTCCTGCCATTTCGATCTCCGATCCCCACGGACGGCGCCAAACTGTTGGTAACACACTTGCCCAACCTCCGCACACGTGCAGGGGGGGAGGTGGCCAATCGTCAGGATCAAGCAAAGATGCTCGGGCGAAGGTATAAGGAAGCGAGAACAGTGTTACTGTGGCTCTATTCCCAAAAAACGTATGCATTACACTGTTCACCCCCCTGGTATTTATAGGGGATACCAGGGGGTGCTGACCAAATTACAATAGGGTACAAGAAAGATTCCTCTGCGCTATGCACACAGAAGGGCAGAAATGTACAAACACGAGTGGAGTGGGAACCCTAGTCCGTCTTCCTCTTGCCCGCCGCCACTTTGCTTCGTTTATCTTAATGGGAGGGCGAGGGTTGACCTCCACCTTGCGAAGACTCCCGTCCCACCGCGAGGTCCGGGTCCCTTCGCCTCCCGTTGGGTCTGAGCCTCTTGGCGAGGGTGCGCGGGATGCGCGAGGGTTTCTTCCAGCGCTCTTCATGCCCTTTGCCTGTAAGAACTTGCTAAACATTCCGAAGGTTGGGTTAGAATTCAGGGGCCCGAACGGTGACTTGAGGGACTCAGCAAATAAAGAGACAGGCTTTGGCGAAGGTGCGCGGGACGCGCGAGGGGCATCTTGTTGAGCCAGCCTGCGTGGCGCCACTGCCGAGGGTCCCCTTCCCCAACAGAATCCCAATCGCACAAAACCAACTAAAATTGACATCATATTTTATCTGTTGGGATAACTAACACTTCGCTAATCTCGAACTTTCACTTCTCATGTTCAAATGCGCGAAGGTCTCATATTACAAACTGTTTTGCAGGATTTTATTTTTGCAATACTTCAAAACTGTGGTTATACAATTTATCGAAACATCCATGCAGGATGACCTCTAATATGTGAAGCCCCTCTCATTAATAATTCACTTTGCAGGGATCAAATTATTTGTTTTGGCATGTGCCTTAAATGTCACATTTTTGCTGCGAGCTCAGCTTATCTTCGCACTAATTTGGTGCAAGTACATATCATAAACGCATCAAACATACTCATTCATCATACCATCGCATCGCATATTCATAGTGCATACCAAACCTCACTTCGCTCTCCGAAAGACAAAGGAGACGAAGAGGGAGGTCATCAACTTTTACAGCCAAACCTCACTTCGCCCTCCAAAAGACAACGAAGGGCGAAGAGGGAGGTCCAAATAGAGTACCCTCACAAAGAAACATGCAAAGGGCTCAAATCGTATGATTCGCCGTTATATGAAAATAACTTTGTCTTGCAGAGCTACGCGCTTGCACACAACTTCCACAATGCAAAGCAAGTCGAATGTTTCCCTCAGAAAATCTTATCGACTTCACATTTGTCAAGGAGAATCCCTTGCAGGTCTTCGACATATCTACAAGGGAAACCCACTGGCCACCCAAAAAAATATATGAGCTACGACTACATCAGCGACAACAACTTCGCCTCCGACCTCAGCGACATCAGCAACACCCTCGCCGACTCTACGGCAAGGGGCTCGTCTCCGACATCAGCGACAAAAACTTCGCCTCCGACCTCAGCGACATCAGCAACACCCTCGTAGACTCTACGGCAAGGGGCTCACCTCCGACCTCAGCGACAACAACTCGCCTTCGACCTCGGCGACATCAGCAACACCCTCGCCGACTCTACGACAAGGGGCTCGCCTCCGACCTCAGCGACAACAACTTCGCCTCCGACCTCGGCAACATCAGCAACACCCTCGCCGACTCTATGGCAAGGGGCTTGCCTCCGACCTCAGCGACAACAACTTCACCTCCGACCTCGACGACATCAGCAACACCCTCGCCGACTCTACGGCAAGGGGCTCGCCTCCGACCTCAGCGACAACAACTTCGCCTCCGACCTCGGCGACATCAGCAGCACCCTCGCCGACTCCACGGTAAGGGGTTCGCCTCCGACCTTGGCAACATCAGCACCACCCTCGCCGACTCGACGACAAGGGGCTCGCCTCCGACCTCGGCGACATTAGCTGCACTCTCGCCGACTCCACGGCAAAAGGCTCGCCTCCAACCTCAGCGACATCAGCTGCACCCTCGCCGACTCTACGGCAAGGGGCTCGCCTCCGACATCGGTGACATTAACCGCACCCTCGCCGACTTCATAGCAAGGGGCTCGCAAACAACCTCGACAACATCGATAGCACCCTCGTCGATTCCACGGCAAGAGGATCGCCATCGACCTTGGCGACGTCAACCACACCTTAGCCAACTGTGACAAAGGGCTCATCAACATCTTCATCAACTAGGCACAAGTCATATGCCTGCTCATAAGCACCAACCAAGAGGGGCTAAGGGGTGCATTAAGGGGGGCACTTCATCAACCCGGAGAACATGTCTTGGTCGTTGCCCATGAGCTGAAAGAGGCAGGCCTTGCTAACTGCAACAAATGCTATATCAACATCTGCCTCGACAAATGCGTCGTCATCAACCCTCAGCGGGAACTCCGGCGTCTAACCACGTCCAGTGACCATGACCGCCCGAATGGTTGCCTCTGCTGCTATGACTACTCCTGTTACAAAGAGTTGCTCCCTACGAGGCGAAGTCCCTCGCTGAAGCTAAGTCTAACGAAAGCTGGGTCACCAACCTCCGCATTTGACAAGTCACCGTTATTATCAAGGCCTCCGACCTTCGGGTGAAATTGATTGCTGCTCTAGGGACACCAGTCGAAGCTTGAGATAGACTATAGAATTGTAATACCGGGCCTTTTTCTTGTTCTTTAGCAACTAGGTTTTGTTGTGCCTTCCAAAGCCTAGTGGCTAAGGGGCTACTATTGGGGGTAGAGACATCGGAGTCTGCTCTCCTCCTTGTAAAAAGGCCCGACGCCTAACAGGTCCAAAGACCTCCTTGTAAATACATGAACTATGAGGGGTGAGGAGGAAGATTATTCCTCCCACCGCCCTTATAAATAAAGGCTAAGGGGCTCCCGATGGGGGTCTCTTGGGCTCTCTCTCTCTCCTCTTCCTCTTGTGTGAGACGGGCCTGGCTCACCCTCACCTTCGGTGGGGGTTGGAGCGAAGGACTCCATCCCAACACGCGTCATAAAGGGTACATAGGTGCTACGCCCTTATCTACCGACACCAATGTTGACACGTATCCGTCTTCCACCAAGCTCGATGCCTTCGTCTTCTTTCCTTACTCGACCGACGACACTTGCATCTTGCATGCAAGCTTGTGTCCGGCCTTCGCCAAATGCCACGACGCCATCGTCCTCCGTCTTGACTCGATCCACGCCGTCTCCATCCACATATGCACTTGCTTGCCCAAAGTGTCAGGCCTTGTTCAGTTCGCCAAATTTGTGGTGAAAAGTTCCTATAGCACTTTCGTTGTTATTTGACAAACTTTATCCAAACATGGCCTAACTAGACTTAAAAGATTCGTCTCGACATGAACATATTAAAAGTACAATTAGTTATTTTTTACCTACATCTAATACTTCATGTATGCGTCTAAAGATTCGATGTAACGGGTAATATGCAACATTTTTAGGGTGATTTTGGGAACTGAACGAGACCTCAGCTACCACAACAGGTCCTCCGGCCTTTCAGCCCATCAGCATAAGTCTCACATCCGCCCTCCACTTCTCTCGGTTCGTCGGCACGACACATCTCTACTTGACCTTCACTTTATCATGACCATTGTCTTCAAGCTCCACGTCTGTACATCATCACAACCAAAAGACATGTCACACACACGCTAACACGTGAGCTTGTTGAAAATCACTCGTTACAAGGTCGAACCACGAGAGTACATCAACCTTGTATTCGCACAATTAGCTTATTCTCAGTACATGACTCATAGGTATCATCACGGAAGGCAAAAATAACCCTCCTAGATGGGATGGGTTGGACCGATAAGTTAGAGACGACATCTATCGAGGGGTCCCTCACCTATTTGATGATGTACAAGGCATAGATCTATATACATGTTGTCGATCTTGTTTGCCTACGAAGACAAGATCTCCTTCCAATCCTACACTAAGGCCTTGTTTAATTCCCACCACACAAATCTTTTACTTATCACATCAAATATTTAGACACATGCATAGAGTATTAAATATAAAATAAATAAATAAATACATAGATTGTGATAATTGTGCGAGACGATTTTTAAACATAATTAGTCCATAATTTGACAATGTTATGTTGTAGTTAACATGTGCTAATTATGGATTAATTAGTATTAATAATTTTATCACACGATTTTCAGACATAATATGTAATTTGTTTCTTATTAATGTATTTTTAATAAACTAAATTAGTGCCAAAATATCCTATGTGACACATAAGAACGTTTAATGGAGGAACTTAACAAGACATGTCACTACAGAAGGATCAGACTTTGCCGAGTGCTGGCAGCACTCGGCAAAGAGCCTTTTGCACTCGGCGAAGGCTTTGCCGAGTGCTGCACTCGGCAAAGAAAATATCGAGTGCTGACGTGGCACTCGGCAAAGAAAAGCACTCGACAAAGAAAAAACGAAAAAAAATCCAAAAAATAGAGAAAAACTTTTATTAAATCGGGGGAGGGGCCCACTAGGCAGCGCCCACCCGTCTCCCTCGAAATCGAAAGAAAATGTCGAGTGCTGACGTGGCACTCGGCAAAGAAAAGCACTCGACAAAGAAAAAACGAAAAAAAATCCAAAAAAGTAGAGAAAAACTTTTATTAAATCGGGGGAGGGCCCACTAGGCAGCGCCCACTGGTATTTTTCACATAATTTTCTCTCACACAGTCAGCAGGATTCGAACTCATGACCTCTCATTCGTGCGGAGCCTACTCTACCACTGCACTACATACACATATACATTCTGTCTCCGTTTCGGTTACCCATATATTATACTAAACCGAGTGTAACTTGCTTATTGGAGGCCCTAAACGAATTCAAATCAAAAAATTGTCAACTACAAAGTTTTCTAACTTTTTGAGATCTACAACTTTTATTTTGGTAGTTTTTCCATCTGAGGTCGTTTATAAAAATTTGAATTTCAAATTTGATAATTTGAAACGTAGTTTTCGTTGACAAGATGATTTCAAATCAAAAAGTTTTCAACACCAAAGTTTCATAACTTTTTGAGATCTACAACTTTCATTTTGGCCATTTCTCCATCTGAGGTATTTTAAAAAATTCAAATTTCAAAAAAATTAAATTCAAATACAGTTTTGCAAGACAAAATGATTTCAAATTAAAAAGTTGTCAACTACAAAGTTTCATAACTTTTTGAGATCTACAACTTTCGTTTTGGTCATTTCTCCATCCAAGGTATTTTGAAAAATTCGAATTTTAATTTTTTTCAAATTCAAACGCAGTTTTGCATAACTAGATGACTTCAAATTAAAAAGTTATCAACTACAAACTTTCATAACTTGTCAAGATCTACAAAGTTTATTTTGGTTGTTTAACCATTTATTCATCCGACATTGTGGTTCTAATATTATTCACAAACATTATATATCACTCTTGTAGTTTCATAAACTACCAGAGAGATATGTAAGATTTGTGAACGAATTTATTTTAAGTTTGTCAAATGAAGAAATCACCAAAATAAAAATTATTCATCTTGATAAGTTAAACAACTTTGTAGTTGAAACTTTTTCATTTGGATTAATTTACTACTTCAAAATATAATTTAAAAACTGGCTTTGCTGAGTGCAAAAAAACACTCGGCAAAGAGCTCTTTGCCGAGTGCAAAAAAAAACACTCGGCAAAAATTTTCTTTGCCGAGTGCCGAAAAAACACTCGACAAAGAATTTCTTTGCCGAGTGTTTTTTTTGCACTCGGCGAGTGTTTTTTTTTCTGGCACTTGCCGTGTGTTTTTATTTAGCACTCGGCAAAAAAGCTCTTTGTCAAGTGCTCGAAAAAAAATACTCGCCAAAGAAAAAAACACTCGGCAAAGATTAGTTTTCCCGTAGTGGTGTGCTATATAAGGCAAATATGGAGATCCCAAATGGGCAAGTAAGGAGTTTATTTTAGAGAGTCATGGAGAATCATTTCTATTAGAAGATAATCACTTTCCATTATCAAATGAGAAGCTATACTAAAGTAAGCCTTTACGGCTTTACAATTCAAATGAATTATTATACGGATTTTAATTTATTCGGAATCAAAACTCTTTCTCTTACAGAGAGGTGGTACCTGGAATCAAAACTCCAAAAAAAAAAAGGGTCACGACCATAACCTCCTCGAATTACATGACAAATTAACTTTTCTAGACAATAATGCCTGTAACTTTATTACCACAGATTATTCCGTAATATAGAAACAAAACCAAAACAATTTAGTTAGATCCCAGAAGAAAGAAAAAGGATTATTATTGCCGCAAAAAAAAAAGAAAAAAAAAGAAGAAGACACTGCCACTTTCATCCTCTCCCTCGAAACAAAACAAAACAGAACAAAACAAATCATTCATCAAACAAATTTGACCGGTGAGACGACACTACCGCGGCGGAGCTGGTGGGACCTACACGACCCGGACGACAGCAGCCGCCGATGCCACGGCAGGCGCCGGCCTCCCGCGCCCCATGGTGAACCCGCGCGTGCCGTCGGGCATCCTCGGCCCCTGTGCCGCGTGCCGGGGGCTCGCTGCGAGGCTGTCCAGATGCTGCCCGGGAGCGCCGGCAGCAGCGTGCGTCGAGGAGTGCGGCATCTGCGGCGGCCTGCCCCGCCCTCTGCCCCACGGCTTCTTGGCGCCGACGTGCTGGCCCTCCTCCTCCTGCTGCATCAGTTAGCGGCAGACATGGTCAGTCAGGCAGGGACATAGCACGTATGCGCCAGGGCGTGGCGTCTAATTTCCGCTTACGCTGTGGTCAGGGAAGTGCGCCGCCGTCGGGGAGGAGTCGGACGACGAGGCCTGCGACTGCGGCGAGCGCTCCTCGTCGGAGGCGGCGCCGGCGAGGTGGTCCAAGCCCGGCCGCTTCATCAGCCGTGCTGCTACCATCTTGGGCTGCATCATGCGGTGAATCAAATGGACGCCCGGTATGCAGTCGTCAGGTCAGTGATCAGTTCTGAAATGGGGGAGTACTAGAAGTCTAGAACCGATCGGATGAGGAGGTTCAGTTACCGGTCGTCGCAGCACGGGGCGCACGCGGAGGCCCTTCCTCCAGTTTCTCTCATCGTTCAGCTTGTCCACCTGACGAAGCAAGAAAACAGACTTCAATGGCACAGGGAAACGGTATTTTTAGCGAAAAGTTCACGTAGCACTTTCGTTGTTATTTGACAAACTTTATCCAAACATTGACAAATTAGGCTCAAAAACATGAACAGACTAAAAGTATAATTAGTTATTTTTTTACCTACATTTAATGTTCCATACATGCGTCTAAAGATTCGATGTGACGGATACTGCGCAACATTTTTTGGGTAATTTCGCAAACTGAACGTGGTCTCAGTGTTCATGTCTAAAATTAATTGACTTACTGCTCTGTCGGCTTGGTGTGAGGTCTCGTACTCTATGAGAGCATGCAGCTGTGTCAGAACAGAACACAACCAACAGACAGAACGGTTGTCATCAGGCGATGAGATACAGAAAAAAGAATACTGACTGAATTAGGGGAAACAAAGCAATGGAACCCCCGGAGTATCTACCTTGTTACTGACTAGTGTGTTTGCGTCGGACTTGGATGATCTTGCAGAGCTGGGTTCTTGTGGATGGCAGATTCTGATGTTTTTCACACTGCAAACTTGTTGTGTGGTGCACACGGTTAAGTTCATCTCAAAGCATATATACTACAAAACTACATGGGAATCAGACAGGGGTTGTTTGTTTGTTCTGTTCTGACCTGCCAATGATGCCGAAGATCTTCTCGAGGCTGTTCCTCGTGGAATCGTGCGGCAAATTCTCGGCGATGACCATCCGACACTGCATGCATAAGCGAGCGAGTCAGCAAGGTTTGGTTGGTCTCAGAAGGCAGAGATGAAGCTGGCAGTTTCCACACTTCAGGAACTAAAACCTTGTCACTGTCATGCTCAGAATTAGGAGAGATACTTAATTACCTGCAGCTCCTCTTTGTGTCGCTCCGTGAATGGCTGCGCCCGTCGCACTTTCTTGCCGTCATCGCTGACAACCTGAACGAAGAAGCCACGGCACTCACTCAAAAATGTTTCATGATATGATACATCATGCAGTACATGGCTACCACTTGTTGCAAGGAGCAGGCAAAGGTAGTTAGCACCGGCTTACGAGCTTTTCCGAGGTCCGGAGAGCCATCACCAGCAGCTGGTTTGTTACCCCCATAGCCCTGATCTTCTTCCAGGATGAGATCACAGACAAAGGAACTGGCCAAAACGTTGAACACACCATTTAGTTTCCATGTTCAGTTATAGAGGAGGACATTGTTGGTGTTGTTAGTTGGCCCTGTATTTTAGGATCATATATACATGATTTATGTTCCATGTGTGCTCTACTATAGGCTCTTTTCTTCATTATTGTATAGAATAGAAAAAGAAGGTGCTGTACACTCTTAATGCATATATATAGGATATTAGGATTGACTGAAGATATAACTGTGTTTTCACTCACCATAGCCCTCAATGCATATATATATATAGGATTGACTGAAGATATAACTGTGTTTTCACTCACCATAGCCCTCGGGATCCTTGTTCATGATCTTCGTCAAGAAATCATTGGCAACCAAGTTAGTGTCACTGAATTGGTACTCAACCTGCACAAGGCGAGAACAGTGAGTAAAAGCCAGCCACTCCAAAATCAAGAAACAAATAAATGAAGGAACATTACTAAAAGAAAACGTTAACAGCGTATGATCTACGCAGATCCGAAAATCACGAGAAGTTGCTACTGAAAACATCACCACTAATCAAGTCATAAACGGCTGCACTGAAAATTCAGGATGAGAATTCAAAGATCATGTAGCTCCCTGATCGTTGGCGCGGAGATCAGAAATCTGTAGTTCCACACTACTATAATATAATGTGCATCAAGGACGAGGAGATCATCTATGGGGTTTCCGAACCTGCTTGATAATCTTCTGTGCGACGTCGGCCGGACTCGCGCCCTTGGGGTAGCCGCCACTGATGCCGCCGGTAGCTCCGGCGATCTGATCGCCACGTCCAAAGTCCGGCAGGAAGCAGGACGGCGCCGTGGGGTCCGGCTCGGCAAAGAAGCTCCAGTCCACGCCCACCCTGCCGCCGGCGGCGGGAAGCTGCAGGAACGGAGAGTAGTAGCCAGCGCCCGCCGTCAAAGGGCTGGCCGCCGCCGGTGGCACCGGCACGAACTCCCGCGCGTGCACGTTCAACCTGAACGGCATGGAGCAGCCACTGCTGCTGCCGCCCGACCACGCCGCCGCCGACGCCGCCTTGCTGGAGCTCCCGCAGCCGTCGTCCTGTGCCATTGCCTCTTCCATCGACGACTGATGCGATCTTAATTGTCTTGCGATCGAGTGTGGGGCTGTCTCCATGTGTAAAGCATATGGCGTATTTGACCACTTCTTGGCCAGCGCAACATTTTGTGAGGCGAGAGTGTTTCTAGCGTATTTTTTTTTCTTTTTTTCTTTTTTATAAAAAGAAAAGTGACATGAGCTCTGCCTTCCGTTAAAGTAGTGCGAGTGTGTACTACTGGTGCGAGTGTGTGTGCGCGCGCGCGTACGTCAACCGACAACCGTTACGTGAGGAGGTGGGGTTTTGACCGTTGGCCAAATTACGGCCCCTGCTTGCAAGCATGGCAAATTTTCACACCAAGTAATTCCATTCCACCCGAATTTTCTAGCGCATAAAAATGCCCCCGGAAAGTTACGCCTAAACAAATGTTGTTTGGGTAAGAAAAAAAAATAGCATTCCTATAAACATGGTTAATTAGCACAAATATTGTGCCTACATGTCAATGAATTCCCTGTTTCAGTTAGTTAGTCCGACAGTGACTTATGAGCTAGCTCTAAATATATTACTATTTCATATTTTATAACTGAACAAAAAGAAAAAATATCTCTTAATTAAGAGCTGATCTCTACACTCTAAAATCATATGAGGTTGTAGTGCTAAATATTAATATTATTATGCCCCTTTGGCACGCCTCCGGCTCCCGCCCTAAAGTCGTTGTAGTGCATTGTTTATAGGAGCCAAAATTCTAGTGCAGTATAGTTGTTTTTTTTTAGGTGGGAGCCAAAGTTGCCCAAAGCCATGCCAAAGAGGACCTTATAAGAGTTGTCTTAAAGCTAGTAGTTATTTTATACGGAGTACTATTGAAGGTGTCCTTATGACAAAAAAAATCACTCAAGATAGAGAGCATTAGCATGCATTTTTATGCAGTGGTGAATCTAACAAAAATGGGTCAGCATACAAAGAAAATAGAGTTAGATATTATATTTAGTTAGGATCATGAACTACATAAGACCTCCAGTATGAAGGAATCCGAAAAACCGTCGGGGGTTGGCTGACCCCTATGGTGTAATGTAGACTTGCCCCTGATTTTATGGAAACTAATCATTCACGCCCATGTTTTAAACTTGATTTTGCAAGATTTTTGACTGACTGCGGCCACTCTCTTGGAATTGAAGTACAAAACGGATTTAAGGTTCATTATTAACAATGACAAAGAACACTCCAGGAGTTTAGGTGTTTGTAAAGTGTTTGGCTACAGGTGTAGTCAAGAATAATTTAGAACAAAGGAGGACACCACACCTCGGGTTGGATGGTCCCACCATAGTGGTCCGACCTTCGTAGCTGGATCTGAATGCAAACAACCATAAGTTAGAGTCGAATATGCATTGGAACGAAGTCACTTCTCGATCAAATGGACCAAAGGGAGTTAGCCATGGATTGAAGGCCACACACATAAACCAACTTGCCGGCAATTTTCTTGCGTGTGAAATCTTGAATGTCCAAGCCATAGTGGTGGTGAATCTGAAAGCAAAGATTATGACACATAAGTCATTAGGCGTCTAGTTTAGACAAAGTCAGATGTCTTGAACTTGCATGCCAAACTTGCTCAACTGCCTTGCCAAGTGCATCCACTAGCGGGAGCTAGTCTAAGAGCCCATTCGGTAGGGATCTAGTGGATGCCCGTAGAAAATTTTTAGATCCAGAATCTTTTAGAAAATGTTTAAACTATCAAATTCACTGGACCATTTGGCTGCAGAATCAGAATCACTATGAAACCACGTTTTACTGATTCATATTCATGGATAAAAAGTGAGAATCACTCAGAACCTTTTCTAGCATAAATGTTTCACCTCGTGTTGTTTGACTTGGCTTCTACTGATTCTCGTGAGAATTATAACTGATTCAAGGTGTCAAATGCACTCTAAGATGGACGCATATAAAGTTGACACATCCAAAGGCCAAAGGGTCTTGTGTAGGCTGGCTTGCCTCTCTTCCACAACCTTTATAAGCTCCACACTGTCACACACGCTCTTACTTTGAATCTGTCCACTTCACATCACGTGTATTCTAGAGTTAGGTTAACATAGTTAGGAGTTAGAATTGCGTTGAGCTGTTGTCTTGAGGTTCTGGAGTCATATTTGGATCCTGACGAAGCTTTTATATCCTTTTACTATTAATATTTGTGTGGTTATCTTTAGTCTCTCTCCTCCAAGATGCCTATGGTTTAGTAGTCATTTAGGAACCGTTATGTGCTACCATGAGGTTAATTGAGATATCTAAAAATGCCCTAGTTAGCTCTAGAATTTTCTAGTTGCTTAGCTATTGTTTAGTAGTCATTTAGGAACTGTTATGTCTAGTTGTCCTCTCACCTCGCTACATCACTCAAGTTATCTTTTGGATCTCCTTTGTGTCAACCCTCTTTATGTACACTTTTATCTTACACCATCTATAGTTTAGTTGGTATATATATAAATTAGTGACAATTTTTTTCCTTTTGTCTCTGAATATTCTTTACTTACTTCCGATGGAAAAAAATTTTATACTCTCGAATATTCATCACTAATGAAAAGCCATAGTAATATTGTGTACATTTGTGAAATCATTAACATTCTTATTATGGTGTAAGAAATGTCAAACAGACCATAGAGAGGCACAAGCGTGGAGATGGCTAGGGTTAAGGGTACTAGACATGATCTTTGTGATACATTGTCATAACATCTCCAAGACTTTCCAAAACTCATTCGATCCTAATTTAGATTTTTTTAGAAAGATTGAAAACCCCACTCTCCAACAACTCTCTATCTCAACTTCCAATCTTTTCTGCACTTGGGAAAATCACACACGTATCTAGAGGTGGAAGGATGTGGAAAGAATAAAGAGTAAGACAAGTTCCTGATGTAAATATATAATAGAGAAAGAAAGTATAAAAGTGGTTGAGTGTGATTTTGAAATAGTTCAGGATTCCTAAACTAAATTAAATTGTCTTTTATATTTTAGAGTGATGTTTTGGAGACTGTTGGAGGAAGCCAACAAATATGCTCCTATTTTTTAGCCACTTCTAAAACTCATTGATTTACCAACTAAATTATTAAGAACTATTGTAGATACTCTCAGAAGACAATTTGCTAGGTGCTAGCTCTGAGAATTATCGTGGGCTAGGCCTATATGGCAATGCAATGTTTATGTTGGGCTATAGTGGGGTTTTTTTGTTCTAAAAACAATGGGAAGATGTTATTTTTTTGCCTTTATCTTTATTAGTTTACATTAGACTTTTTATACCAATTTTGTTTAATTTTACCATTTTCTCTTGGGATAAACAAAAATGGTTTTTTTAAAAATACTTTTTTTTCCTTTCTAGCCCTAAAGGCATCTCTAAGATTTTCTAAAATCCACTTCCAATCTTGATTTTTTAGCAAGATTAAATAAAACTACTCTCTAACAATTCCCTTCTCTATTTCCAATCTTTTTCGCACTTGGGAAAATTCTACCTATTCGCGCAGATAAATACGAACGTGTATGCATCGGTCAATCTAGGGGTGGAAGGATAGAGAAGAATAAGAAACATGAGTTCTTGATATAAATGTACAATAGAGAAAGAAAGTATACATTTGGTTGGAGTGATTTAAAAATAGTTCAAGGTTCCTTATACAAAATCTTCTTATCTTTTAGGACTGAGATTTTAGAAAAAATTGGAAAAAGCCAATAAATATGATTCTAACTTTTTTAGTCACTTCAAAAACTCATTAATTTACTCTATTCTAAATTATAAGTTGTTATGATATTTTTTTGGTACATCTATTTTGCTATGCATCTTTACATATATATTATGCATTGAAGAATAAATATACCATAAAATACAAAATGATTTATAATTTAGAACATAAGGAGTACCAAATAATTTTTTAGAAACTATTGGAGATGCTAACTACTACCATATGCACGACTGAAGCGTCAAACAAGTTTGGATTCGAGAGTTGGAGTCATTCACAACATGAGTACAATATAGATGAAATTTAGTTTCTGGATATATTTTTTCTAGAGTACTTGTTGATGTACCCGGCTATAATCTAATACTCAATCCATCCCAAATTATAAGACGTTTGACTTTTTTGACACCAAGTTTGACCACTCGTCTTATTCAAAATTTTGTACAAAATATCACTTCTTTTGTTGTGGCTTTGTTTATTAATAAAAATTCTTCAAGAATAACTTAAATTTGACTTTGTTTGCATAATTTTTCTGAATAAGACGAGTGGTCAAATTTGAGGACAAAAAAGTCAAACGTCTTATAATTTGGGACGGAGGGAGTACAATTCTTACTTCATAAAAAAAAACTCTCTTTGCCTTGCGATCTGATCACCCCATAGTTCACATGTGGTCCGAAATAGGAAAAAGTCCTCCTCACGCCCCTTAACTATTAGGTGTCTAATTTAGTAATTTACCTTCAACTTGAAAATTGGATATTGCATTTCTCAAACTTTTGAAACCAGTTGTTTTTACTACTTGGCTGGTTTTTAGGCTGTGTTAGATTTAGTTAATGAAAAGTAGTTTTGGCCAAAAATAGAACACCAATCAAACAGACACAACTAGAAGCTATTTTTTTTTTCAGAAACCGTTGGATTCACATGATTTTTTTACAGCACATAACCCGCACATTAATTTTTTTTTTTCACAGCTCTGTCTCTCCTTTCTTTCTGGACGGAAAATAGTTTGGTTTTGGCAGGCCGAAAAATAACGCTGGCTCGGCCCACGAATGACGGACAGCTCGACGAGTCAACTTTGCCACTACTACTGGACTGCCGGGGCAGCGCAAAGCCCGGCGGCGCCTTCCCCCCACGCTATCCGGCACCGCCGCCAGCTGCTCCCCCAAAGCCCGAGTCCTCTTTTCAGTCTTCACCAATGCCGGCCCCGCCGGCCGCCCCGCCGGCGCCACCGGCCGCTCCCTGGCGCCGGCATGCTCCCGCGGCGGCCTCCTCCACTCCCAAAACTGTCGTGCTCCTCCTCCCGATCCTCCTCCTGCTCCTCTTCGTGCTCTCCAAAGCGCCGGATCTAACTTTCTCCACCACCACCACCTCCACCGCCGCCTCCTCCTCCCGCCACCTTCCAGGCGACCTCCGCTCCTTTGACTGCGACGCCTCGCCGCAGGCTTTCCCGGTCGTCGCCAACCTCGTGGAGGGCGTGCCCTACCCCTTCTTCTACTCGCTCGCCGACATGGGCACCCTCCCCGACCACCCCCACAAGAACATCGCTCGCCTCCTCAAGGGCAAGCGCTTCCGCAAGCCCGACATCTCCGAGACCATCCAGGAGCTGCTCGGCGGGGAGGTTGGGAGGGGCGAACCATCCGGAGGTTTGGTGGTGGACGTGGGGGCCAATGTCGGCATGGCATCATTCGCGGCTGCCGTGATGGGGTTCCGAGTGCTGGCATTCGAGCCCGTGCTCGAGAACCTGCAGCGGATCTGCGACGGAGTGTACCTCAACCGGGTGCAAGACCGCGTTGTGGTGTATCACGCGGCAGCTTCTGATCGAGTTGGGACCATTACGATGCACAAGGTACTGGTTCTGAGGATAGTTTGATTTTCTTAGATTAAGTCATCGTTGCAACTTTGTGTTATCACTGTTTTAATTGTTAAATGCAGTCATTTAAAATTAGAAAGTGCCATGTTCTTTTTCCTTCCTTTTGCTTACTGGTCTCTAAGCATGGCATTTTGATCATGTAACTAGTAGAACAAGCTTGCAGGATGTCATTGTAACTAGTGGAACAAGCTTACATGGAAAATCAATATTACCTGTCCAATCTCATACTGATAAACTTAATATTGTTAAAGCAACACTATGAACTTTTCATTATAGGATTACTATTTTTCTCAGAAATTTATAGCCTGTATATTTTTTTGAACATTCATGTACAACCATGATTGATTGTTGCCACTATCACATATCTGAAATTAGGCAAGACATAAAGTGCATAAAGAAAATCTGTGTTCATGTAAGGCATTACAGTTTGGCAATTATTCTGTTTTTCTTAGTTTTACAAGAGGTAATTTCATAATCTAGAAATCTCAAATTGCTTTCTCTGTGTCTGGATAATGCTTCTGTTTTGCCTTTTCCCACTACTTATTGTGTATTCTGGTAACCTAGGTGATTGGTCGACTTGACAACAGTGCTATATCTGCAATTGGTGCAAAGTTAGCATTCAAGTCTAATGAAGAAATTGCTGTTGAAGTTTCCACAATTCCGTTGGATGAAGTTATTCCAGATACCGAGAGAGTTCTTATGATCAAGGTTGACGTTCAAGGCTGGGAATACCATGTACTGAGAGGTGCATCAAAATTGCTTTCAAGGAGGAAAGGTGAAGCTCCCTACCTTATATATGAAGAAGATGAGCACCTGCTGCAGGCTAGCAACAGCAGTGCACAGGAGATCAGAGCATTTCTCACTAGTGTTGGTTACAATCACTGTACAAGGCGTGGAAATGATGCTCACTGTACAAAGGAATAGACAAATTTGTTTCTGACTGGTGCTCTTATGCTCCTAGGCTTGGGTTGTATATGAACTGCATAGAATCAATTGAGTTCTGGCAGTTTTGCCCCTTTCTCACTCAGCAAGGCCTGATGTTTAGACATGTCATGTGCCCAATAGTTGTGTTGCATCGATTTCCATGGTATCCCTTGGCTTTAACTTTTAGGTTGAGATGCCATTCTGACTAGAGTTAGCAATTGAGTCAATTGACCATTTGCTGTCAGAAGCAATGTCTTTACCTGATGGGAGGGAGTATATGTTATAGATACTTTGTATAACATCAATTTTAGCTATGATTATGTAGCGTCTCTTATTAAATTTATGCTTCTCTTAAAAATATATGTGCATGCGCTGGGCATCTTGAATCTTAATGACATTTCCAAATACTAGTGCATTTTTTTATTCTGACCTTGGAATGTATGCTTAGTACTGAAAATCATTACATATATGCTTCAGTTTATCTGTGTTTTGAGAAGCATCTAGGATCTTTTTGTTGTTGGCATTGAACAGCTAAATTAATTTATTTTAACTCAGTTTTTGGGTTACCTTGCATATTTCCTTTCAGTTGCATAGTTTACTTAAGTTCTTATTAACATGGTTACTTTGAATGAGATTTGGCATAACTTTTAACTGAAATGCTAAGATCTTACAAACAAGCAATATACTCTTGGTAAAAAGATAACAAGCTGATTCTACCATTTGCAGAAGTATTGGGATAGTTTAGCTAGTAGCACTTTGGAGTTAAATTAATATGGTTTCCATATAGAATTTTCTGGAGCACAAATTTCCTTTCTGAAAATTAATGTTACATTGACATCTATCCATATTGGATCATAGGTTTCAGATTGAAAATACACTATATTCCTATTTCCAATCTCTGCAAAATTTCACCATCTATTTCAATCCAAGGGATGTGTGCAATCTTTGGCCAGTCAACTCCATATTCTTTTATGAGCCTCTCCTTGAGCAGTGGGTGACAGAGTGCAACTTCGATCTTCCTAACTGATAGTGGCAGTGGTTCCTGTGTCAGTGATTCCAACGCAGGGCAGTTCCATAAGACCAACTTATCCAGGGACTGCATGCTGGACAGAGTGGAAGGAAGTGATCGCAGAGTGTTGGAACCAGATATACATAAGCTCTGGAGTGACTTCAGCTGTAGGAGGATATCATCATCATCTGCATTGAAGGAGGTGATCTCTGAGCAATCTTGGATGTCTAGGCTCTCAATGAGTTCAAGCCTTTCTTTTAAAAGAGAACACCTTAGTATCGTCGTTTGATCAGTGATAATGCTTCTAAGGGACCTAAACCTTGCAATTATTCCATTGTTCATTTGTGCAGATAATCTGGCAAGTAACAAGGGGCAATTGAATATGCAAAGAGATGAGACACTGGACCTGCCAGTGGTTACATGTGCCAACTTTACATCATGGTGGTATGGCACCCAATACCCTTTCTTTGCAATTGTTATCTCTGTAAGGTTAGGAGGTACTGGAGGCAGCGCTTTGAGCTTATCACAGTCCTTGATCACAACGTTATGTAGATTCCTCATTGTCTGGCCACTCCATAACCACTCATTGAGTTCTGGCATGTCATCAAGCACCAGCTCTTCTAGTGACTGGAATGGCTCCATTTGGCTGCCACTGCCATATGCCTCTGGGCCTATCCGCCTCAACATTTTCAAACGCTGCAACCAGATTGTTCGGATGGAGGGAAGCTGACCAAGTGGTGGAAGCTGCTCCCATGCATTGCAACCACTTAGGAAAATAAGCTCAAGATTGCTTAGCCATTCGTTCTCAAGCCAATTAGGGGATTTGACTCCCATCCAACCCATGATGTCTAGTCTCGTTAGATTTTCGTGTGGTTGGAGAGCTTCTAGCACATCCTCTTCCCTATTTCCATTTACCTCATCTCGATCAGATGCCCACATTAGCTGCAGCACAGAGAGGTGGCTTTTCTTGCAAAGCATGGCTTCCTTTGCCTCATTTGGAGCATCAATATTCTCGAGGTTTCTGATCTGTAGGGATCCTTGGAGTTCTAGTAGGTACCCAAGCTGAGCTATACTTTGTGTTTTCTCTCGGGTAACCTTGAAAATTGGCAACCTCTGAAGGCATTTCAGCCTGCCAATGTCTGTTATGGCTGAAATAATCTGATTAGCTGCTGTGAGATGCCGCAGATTGACCAAGTTGTTCATTCTGGAAGGCAATTTTCCAAGCCTGCAACCTGATAAATTCATAACCTGTAGGTGGTAGAGTTTGCACAAGAATTCTGGTACTGTGGAGATGCTAGTAGATGAGATATTTAGGTATCGGAGATGCACACAATTTGATATGCTATCAGGAAGTCTGTCCATCATGCACAGGGATAAATCCAACACACGGAGGCTTCTTATGTTATTGAGAGCCACTGGAGGGATGGAAACATTGATTGGAGCCACTGTTCTGCTAGTGAGGAAAATGAGAGTGCGTAGATTCTTGTATGGGATTGTGTCATCAAGTGCTGAAAGGCTATCTAGATGTACTGATAGATGGCGTACCGATGATGGGATTCTTGTCCATTCATCACCTTCTATTCTGAAGCATTCTTCAGCTGCAACTGATTTTGCAAGCTCATAAATTACAGGCGGTATCACATAATAGCTGACAAATTCTTTCTTCTGTATCGTGAAGAATGACTTATTACGTAGATCATTTATGTATTCTTTCCCAATGTCCTCCAATCTCCTGCAACCATCTGGGTGTACAAAACCTTGTGCTATCCACAGCAGAATCAGCTGCTCAGCTTCAAATTCCCAGTTCCTGGGGAAGATGCTGCAATATGCAAAGCATTGTTTCAGGTGTGGTGGCAGATTGTCATAGCTTGTTCGCAGAATTGGCATGATTTCCTCCCATACCGCATTTCTCTGCAAGACTTGTTTCCACTCTTCTACACTGTGTTTACGTTTCAGGTGTCCAGCTACCACCTTTGCGGCAAGAGGAAGACCACTGAGTGTCTCAGTAATTTTCCTTCCAATGTTCTCCAATTTTAAGTTGATGGTATGGTTTGTCTCATCAAAAACAGAAGTCTTTATCAGGGACCAACAGTCATTAACTTGCAAGGTCTCTAAACTAATTATATTGGATGATTGCAGCATCTCAGCTACTATACTTGACCGAGTTGTCAGAAGTATCTTGCTCCCGTTTGCTCCGTCCTTGAGAGGGGCTAGCAGCTTCTGCCAGTTCTCTTGTTCTATTGCTATTGTTCTGTTGTCATTATTCCAAACATCATCTAAGACAAGGAGGAACCGTTTTGAAGCAAGCCTTGCCTTCAGCGCGGCTTGAAGTCTATTGAAATTTGCTATGCCACCATGCCTAAACCGACTGCTGGAAGCTGACTCCAGCATTTCTTTTGTGACCCTCAACTCGTCCAAGAAACAAGTAACACAGATCCACATTCTCACATCAAAGTTCTCTGTTATTCTAGCGTTGCTGTACACATGCTGTGCTAGAGCAGTCTTACCTATGCCACCTACCCCAACAACAGAGACAACGGAGACTGGGTTCTCGCCCTGAGAACTTACCAGAGCGGCTACCAGCTGTTGGGCTTCGAAGTCCCGACCGATGATTTCCCCGTGGGCTATTGAGCTTGTCATGATGTTGCGATTGCTGCTTCTGATGTTCCTGGGTAGGCTGACTACTTCACTAACTCCACTTGTAACCTGCTCAATGCGCTCCAATAGATTTACCATCTTATTCTTTAGCCTTGTTGATCTATTCCAACATGGTTCCAGGCTAGAAGCTGGGGCACCTTGGTTGTGAAACCGGGAGAGCATGAAGGTGCTGATTGGGCTACTGCTGCTCTCGTTTGCACTTGATTCTTCCATTTCATGATGGAGACGGTTGTACTCAAGCTTGTCTAGGAGATCCTCTGCATCATACATGACATCTCGGAGCTCTAGCATCCATGGACGAGAGCTGTAGGAGAGCGCGGGCACCAGCTCAGCACCATGGAGAACTGACTGCGTGCGAAGCAAAGCAATACGAATCCTGTCCAGCTCATGCTCGATGCCACAGTCGGCCGCCCATCGCCGGAGCTGGTAGGACAGGTACTTGTCGAAGATAACCTGGATGAACCAGCCACCCACAGCCAAGTAGCTGGAGATATCCATATTGCAAATTACTGAGCTTGCTATCCCTTCTTAAGATCAATAATATCATATATACTACTACTAGATACCAGGTCAAAGTCTTCCAAGAGTCTTCGAAGAAACTTCTACACCATATGTTAATGGGCTACCTTTAATTTGAAAGGGACACATTTGTCAGCTTTAATCATCTGTTTGTTCCTTTATAAACGTTAATGCACCCTTTTCAACTAACCTACATTACCGGTTGTTAGAGACTTCAATTTCTAGTCCTAGACTTTATTTGGATCTCAGGTAAGGCTCTGGTACCCAGAAAGCATAGAGCATCTGTATTTTCAACGTCCTTTGTCTGGATTCGTATAGTGCAGTTTGTACTGAGTTTTGGTGTGAATAAGCAAATACGGAGTATGTTTTTGGTCGACTTTCTTCACATCAGTTTCCAGTTTGGTTTGTGCTCTAATTTGCCACGCTTGATCTTCGGCAAACTGTGGCTGTCAAAGTGTGACGAATAAAATTGAAGCCACACTTGTAGTAATGTTTGGTACGGAAATAAGTCTGACGGCGTGTCATAGCTGTGGCAGTGAACCAAATGGTTGCTAGAAAAAATGCGACACGACAAATCTGTGACGTGACAAGTTCTGGTCACCAACCAAACAGGCCCCCCAATCTTCTCTGGGTTAGCTAGGCACATTTGGGGCCACCCATCATTTTGTTCTTGGAGATCCTGCTGCTGCCTTTGTTTATCAATACACGAGTCTATTTGGCTGATGGTTTCTATAATTGAAAAATATTGTTTCCATTTTTTTTAGAAAAATATTGTTTTATGGCTGAAAAGTAAGATTGATTTTGGCTGATAAGCTTAAGTGAATAGGCCGAGGCTAGTTTAGGTATTGCAAAGCGCGCAGGGTCATTTCAAGGAGGGTTGATATTAGCTATTCCAGAATCTGGTCTTGTTAAACCCTTAGTCATAGTTGGATTGGTTTTATTTTCAGTTTTAAAACTTTGATCGCTAAATGCTGGCAGGCGGCCTCTGTAACGCTTGTAGACCCATAAATGAACAGAGAACACAGGGGAGGTTCTCCTTTTGTGAGCATGATAATAGTGATGGTAATGGTAATGGAGTGTCTGCGTGATCCTTGCTACTGTATAGTTGAATTAAGGGACCATCTTCAGGATGGTGTAAATATTCAGTAGCAACAAGGTACTATGCTTTCACACCTCCTTTTTCCAATTATTTTTTCACATTAGGATTTAGGGCGTCACCAACAAGGTTCAAATAGCTAGGCTAGATGATATCTCATTGGTAAGGAGAAAGACAGGGCAGCACGCTAGCGACTTACGTCCTATTTATTAAATTTATCAGATAAGATATAATGTTTTTCTTTTACAATAAAACAGTATCAGTCGATTTATCAGCTACAGAAACCATGAGCCGAACATAGCCTTATTCCTAGCTAGGCTTGCAAGTTCTTCACCGAAGTCTCTCTCATAGCATACACTATTCTGTACTCTAACATGCATTTGATATTGCTTCTTCACTCGCGACTTGTCTATCACCGTGAACAACTATAATAACAGACTGAGGCGGAGGAAGAGAAGAAAGGAGGGAGAGGAGAAGCGGACTGTAAGCTATAGCCGGTTTATACACAAAAACAAGAAATTCTATAAGAGAGACAAGTGTGTTAATGCTGAAGAGCTAACTACTACTCCCTCCAATTCAAATTATAAGTCATTCCAAAATTCTTGTAGAGTCAAAGTTTTCTAAGTTTGACCAAATTCGTATAATAAGACAATAACATTTATGATATGAACTAAGTATCATTGGATTCTTTATTAGTTATATTTTCATAATATACCTATTTAATATCATAAATTTGTATATTTCTTTCTATAATTTTGGTTAAATTTGAAAAAACTTTAACTCTCCAAAATTCTTGTAATTACTTATAATTTGGAACGGAGGGAGTATATGAGTGGATTGAGAGGTAGGCTATAAGAATCCTTGCCATCAACAGTCAGCTATATTAAACTTATTTGTCAAAATCAGTCTTACTTTAACAGTATATGTTATTCTTTTTTCTTTTTGAAAAAGACTAAAAGCGCATCAAATTCTGTTATGGGTTTTTGGTACCCCTCACCCAAATTATTCAAATGATAAAAACATTACGACTATTGAACGATATTGGAAGAAGATTGCCTTTTCACTATTCTTTTTTATTTTCAATACAGAAATGGTCGTACTACCAAGCAGATCAATATTAATTTTATATACTCCCTCGATACCTATAAAGTAAGTTGTTTTGGATAAGGCTTGAGTTAAATATTAGGAATATAAATTATGAATAAATTTTAAGTTGTTGAGTTTGGAATTGTAAAAAAATCATATGAATAAATTTATCTTGAAAAATACATGAAAGGATCAAGATGCCCAAGAGGGGGGTGAATTGGGCTTTTCTAAAACTTCTTTCAAGAATTAAAACCTATCAAGCCCAATTAACCCCCTAGTACCTAGAAGTGTGTGAACAAGAATCAACGGCACAAAAAGACTATTGCTACACCATTTCTACTCTAGCATGACAATTCAATTCATGAAAGAACAACAAGTAAATGCGAAATTGAATTGCTCAAAAGTAAATGCGAAGTAAAGAGAGTAGAGATGACACGACGATCTTTTTGCCGAGGTATCGAGGTGTCGGCACACCCCCTAGTCCTCGTTGGAGCACCCGCGCAAGGGTATCGCTCCCCCTTGATCCGCGCAAGGATCAAGTGCTCACTACGAGCTGATTCTTCGCCACTCCGGTGTAACACCCTAAAACTTTCTCCAAAACAAAATAGGTGAAAATGCTTTAATTATGATTTTTTGAAGCATTTAACCTATGGGTTAAATAATTTTTGTTGAACTAAAATAATAGTGGCAACATGTTTATGCATTCATGCTGGTGCATTTTAGTT
Source organism: Coix lacryma-jobi var. lacryma-jobi (assembly GCA_009763385.1). Taxonomy (NCBI): domain Eukaryota; kingdom Viridiplantae; phylum Streptophyta; class Magnoliopsida; order Poales; family Poaceae; genus Coix; species Coix lacryma-jobi. The sequence continues at coordinate 147,990,610 of CM019823.1, forward strand.
ATTTGTGTGACTGGTTTTGCCAAAATTCAAAATGTTTTCAAATTCTTTTGAAAAAGGCTTTGAATTGTGTTGAAATAAAAAGAAGAAAAACTTTTTCCCTTCTCTTTTCCCTCCCTCCATTTCCGGCCCGAACGGCCTGAGGCCCAGCCGCCGACTCTCTTCTCCCTTCTCCCTCATTTCCCGTCGGGCCGGCGCCCTCCCTTTTCTCTTCGCTCGCGCGGCCCAGCAGGCCGGCCTGCTTGCGCTCGGCTGCCGTCCGTCGCGTCCCGCGCTCCCTCCCCTTCTCTCTCTCTGACGTCGCGGCCCCGCCCGTCAGCGTCCTCCATCTCCCTCCCCTTCGCTCTCGCCCGAGCGCAACCGCCGAGCTCCGCGTCGTCCGCGCGTCGTGCGGCGCCCGCTCCCACGATCTCGGCCTCCTCCTCATCCTTTTAGCAGATGCGCCCGCGCCCCGCTCCTTCTTTTCCCTCTCCCACTCCCGCAGCGCCGCGCAGAGCAACCCCAGAGCCTCTCCGCGCCATTGCCGCCGCCGCCGTGCTCGCGCCGTCGTCTCGCTGCTCCGCCGGTTGATTCGACGCCGCGGGAGCTCCGCGCCACAGAGGAGGTGCCCCCTAACCCCTTCCCTCGCTTCCTTGAACTCGGAGTCGCTCTAACCGCCGTACTCCGTGAGCAGGTACCCCGCCGGTCGCCGTGCTCCGCCGTTCGCCGTGGGTTGCCACCTCCGAGCCCTCCCCTCCGTTCATTTTTTCCGCCGTGGTGAGCCCCCTCGATCTCCTCTATCTCTCTGTTCGCTTGGTTTGGTCGGAGGCGAGCTTCGCGGCCAAGTCCGCGAGCTTCCGCGTCCCGGCCATGGCGTGTGCGTGCCCGGCGTCGCGACGCGGCCACGACGTCGCGGCCCGTGCCCTGCCCGCGGCGCGCCGTCGGCCCACCCCGCGCGCTCACACTACCGATCTAATCTGAGCCGCCCGTTCTCGATCCGACGGCCGTGCGTGGCCCGAACCCCTTCGGGGGAGGTTTTGCTTAAGAGCCCCCGAAGAAACCATGAATCAACCCGCACTCCGACCGGCACTATTCCCTGAGTCTTGAGAATCTTTCTTTAAGCCCCCTGCGCTTCTTCTTGATCGAGGCGCAGTCCAGCTCAGAGAAAAATCCGTTTCCTTTTATTTTAAATGCCGAAAATAGTTTCAGTTTATTTACAGATTTGCCACTACACTAAAACGCTTATAAAATCCACGTTTTAGCTCCGTTTTGATCCGTTCAAATTGCGTTAGCTTCGTAATTTAGTGCTCTACCCGTTTATACCCCTGTTAGCCTGTTTTGGACAGATTAGCTTTAGGGTCCAAGATAATCTTGTTTAGGGCTTTAGAAATACCGTTACGATCGTAACTTTCACGCCGTAACTCCGTTTTCGATGAACCAAAACTTGTTGTGATCGTAGAGATGCGTACTTCAGTTTTATCAAAGTTTTATTTCAGTTTATTACTGTTTGGTGTATTGTTCTAATAATAGCCCTGTTTGCATCGTGTATGTTTGCACCTGGAATGCGTGGTGATGTTTGTGATCGAGTAGACGGTGAGTCGGTGTGGTACGACCAGGACCCCTCGTTCAGTGACCAGCAGGAGGATCAACCTTTCGACAACCAAGGCAAGTTAGCATGGGACTTCCTTGTTTACCTATACACTTTACTTTAATCACTCATTTATGCATGTGTCCAATTGAGCAACCTTAGAAAACCCACTTAGCTTTGTGATCTGTGATGTTCTTGTTCCCGTGGGATATATGCATATGGGTAGTTTTGCTAGTGCTAAATGACTTATAATCGATCCAGTCCAATGATGAATATGCTCTCATGATGATATGTGTTAAACGGTTAATAAAACTTGCTGTTAGCAAAAGCTGGGATTGACAGTGCTACCATGAGTGCTATATGGCTCTGGTTTTAGCTCAGTACCCTGGACCTTTTCTAACTTGTTAGCGGTACCCCGGACGGGCGCAAGAGGGGCTTGCCTCTACGGATGTAGGGCTGCTCCTGTTCCTATGAGTATAGCTGCGATGGCCTTGTGCCATAGGAAAGGGGGGTTTGCTATGTCTGATTGCCAAGGAAACCTCGCGGCCCTAACCTGTTAGACGAACCAGCGAAAGGCTTCATAGTGTGCCCTGCCGATCTACCTCGGAAGTGGGTCAAGAGGTTGGCCGCCTCGGGCACAAGGGTAACACGGCTTGTGGGTAAAGATGCACAACCTCTGCAGAGTGTAAAACTGTTATAACAGCCGTGCTCACGGTCACGAGCGGCCCGGGAAACTAGCAGAACTTTGATACTTGTATAACTGTTACTTTATGTTGTTGGTAATATCTGATGTTATATTTACTTTTGATGGACAAATGGATCATGGGTTGAGGGTTAAGCACCATATACGTTTACCTTAATGCTAAAACCTGCCAACTTAAAAGCTAACTGCAGTCAGACAGTGTCAGCCGTTTGAGCCTCATGAACCCTGTGTTAGCTTGCTAAGTACGAGAAGTACTTACGCCTGTTGTTTATTTTCTTTTTGGGCAAAAATCCCGGATGGGTAACAGATGAAGGTGCAGTTGGTGACTTTCCTGAAGACTTCTAGGCTAGCTGCTCCCCCAGTCGACATTTCCCTGTGGTTTAGTTTGGGTACCAGTTCAGTGATCTGTGGTTCAGTTTGTTGTAAGACTCTGTTTTAAATACTGTCGTGATGTAATAAACAATGTGATGATGCCACTCTTGTAATTTGTCTACTTATGTGTGTGATTTTTCCTGGGCACACATGAGTATGTTGTCTCAACTTTATCCTTAAAGTTGGGGTGTGACAAATTGGTATCAAAGCTTTGTTGACTGTAGGACGCAAGCCTAGCTAGGAAATGGCCGTCTAACACCTTTTTGTACCTGTTCATGCTTATTTTATTAACTTGTTACTTTATTAAAATTTATACCTGCTTCTTATTCTTAGTCTATTGCATAAAACTAATTGTTTCCGCTTATCTTATCTTGTTTTATAACGTCAGGATGCCTCGCATGAACACCCGTGCCTACCGTGCTCTTTTCACCAGCCAGCCTGCTCCCCCTGTGGTCCACATCAGTGACGGTTCCTCCAGCTCCTCCAACACCGCCTTCATCGTGGAGGATGAAGAGTTGACCTCTACCCCGTCTGTCTCTGAGGAGCTAGCAGCGCCACCACCGCCCCCTGCAGCAGTTCCCGAGTCTCCAGCTCCGGAAGTGCCTGCTCCGGAGGTGCCAGTCCCTGTGGAGCCTGTGCCTGAGGCGCCAGCGCCTGAGGTCCCTGCTCCAGAGGCACCCGCTCCTGTGGCGCCTGTCGCCCCACCAGTCGTGGAGGCCCCCGCCGTCCCAGCGGTCCCTGCAGCACCTGCCGCTCCACCAGCTCCTGCGGCACCAGCCTTCGTGCCAGTGTACCCGGTGGTACACTCTCCCGCCGCCTCGTCAGCTTCGGCACCAGCACCTCCTGCCGTTCCAGCAGCGCAGGTGGTGGAAGACCTTGGTTGGGATCGTCGCTTCATGTTCAAGAAGCCCGACGAGACAGCATACTACCATAGTATGCTGGTTCGTCTGCTGGAGGAGTACTACCCGGAGATGGAAGCCAAGCTCCAGTATCACTGTGGCGAGTACACCCACCCGTTGGAGGCTGCGTACTGGAAGTCCAACCTGATGGTTACAGGTTGGAAAGCTGCGGATCAAGCCCATGTCATAGAGTCGGCTCACAGGACTACCACCAAGCGTGGTGATGCCCTCGCAAGTATGGAGGACGCAGCGCAGGATGCCTACCTGCATTATCATGGTCTACGTTTCCAGGAGATGAGGAATGACCGCTTCCGCTACCTTCCCCAAAGTGACATGGAGGGCTCGTGGCGAACCCTGCTACCACCAGTGGAGTACCCGGTTCTGGTCTCTACCGCCCAGCATGCCTATGAGGTGCATAGGAAGGCCGACAAGGTGCAGGATGACCTGCGTGCTGCCCAGAAGGTGATAAGGCGCTTGGAGCGCGAAGTGGATTACCTTCGCGGTGAGCTAGACTATGCAGCTGTTTACAAGAAGAAGTACAGAGCCAACGATGCCCCCGGTGGAGCCCAGTAGCTTGCCTACCACGTTCAGTTATCCCGTTAGACGTGTCGCTTAAGTTTCAGTTTGTGTTATGTGAACCTGTGGTGTTTGTGTTACTTATGTTGGTGAGCTATGTTTGTTTGGATCTTTGTTCGTGTGTGGTAAAGTACAAGTTATGTTGTGCTTCTCCAAGTTAAACACCTTCATGTGGCATATAAAGTTGTTTATCTCTTTTCTGTGTTGCTGTTTTCTGGAGCAGCCTGTGTTTAAATCTGTATATCTCTTAACCCGTGTCCCCAAAAATTATGAAATTTTTGTGGGAGTAACTAGACTGATGTACCTTTCAAACGAATCTGGAACCAAGTCCTTATCTGTTCGGATCTAGGAGATATGCCTGTTTAAAGTCGATGTTTCTGCGCAGTCGGTCGTCCAGAACAGGTTCTGTTCAACGCTGTTTTCAACCCAGAATCTGGCCGAATCTGAAAAAGTGTTCTATACGAAAGTTGTAGTCGGTTTCTTAAGCTTTCCATTGATGTCTGGTTTGTCCCTGTCGGATTTCTGTAACTCAAGTTATGCCCGTTTTAGTGTGCTGCTGTTGACAAGGATGTGCACAGAATTTTCAGCAATGTTTATTTATGTTCATATATACATTCTTTGTTGGGTATAAGGGTCTAACTCTTGCGCATTTGTTGGTAAGCAGATGGCAGCAAGGGGTGGACGCGGAAGAGGCCGTGGCCGTGGGCGTGGTGTTCGTATGGACCCGCCACCGCCACCGCCGCCAGTGACCATCGAACAGCTGATGGCCACGCAGAATCAGCTTATGCACGCCATGATGAACCACCTGGATCAGGCGCCCGCTGCCGCACCTCAACCTCTTCAAGTCAGGGACCGTCGAGGAGAGTTCCTGAAGGGCCATCCACCTGTGTTCACTCACGCCTCTGAACCACTGGAGGCGGATGACTGGCTCCGTGCAGTGGAAAAACAGCTGAACATCGCCCAGTGCACCGATTATGAGAAGGTGCTCTACGCTTCTGGGCAACTGCAGGGAGCTGCACAGGACTGGTGGGATGCGTTCATGTTCGGCCGTCCCCAAGATGCCCCAGTTGTTACATGGCAGGAGTTCAAGGAGAACTTCCGATCCTATCACATCCCAGATGGTCTTGTAGAGTTGAAGCAAGAGGAGTTCCGCTCCTTGAAGCAAGGGTCCATGTCAGTGGCGGAATACCGCGACAAGTTTGCACAACTGTCGCGCTATGCCCCACAGGATGTGGCTCAAGACAAAGACAAGCAGCGCCGATTTCTGAAGGGTCTTTACGATGGGTTGCAGCTCCAGCTCATGTCGAACACCTACCCGAACTATCAGGCCCTGGTCAATAGGGCGATCGTTATTGACAACAAGAGGAAGGAAATGGAAGCAAAGAAAAGAAGCTTCCAAGGCCAGTCATCGGGGAGCAACACTCGTCCCCGAATCAACCCACAGCAAGGTTACCCCCAGAGGAGTCAAGGCAACCAGTGGAACAGGGGACAACACCCCCAGAACAACCAGAACCAACAGCGCCTTCCATACCAACAGCAGTCAGGAGGTCAGCGTTTTCAGCAGCAGCCAGGAGGACAGAGGTTCCAACAGCAGAGCAGTCAAGCCTCACGCCAGGGAGCACCCAATTCCGCTCCCATGAAGAATGCAGCTCAGCAGAACCCCAACGCTTGCTACCGTTGCGGGGAGTCAGGACACTATGCTCATCAGTGTCCTAAGAAGCAGAACCCTCAAGTCCCGTGAAATCAAGTGGGGAACCCGAAGCAGAACACCCAACCCACTAACACTGGACGGGTGAATCATGTAGCTGCCGATACTGCCCTGGATGCACCGGATGTTATGATGGGTACGTTCAGCATCAACTCAATCCCAGCAACCATACTTTTTGATTCTGGTGCTTCGCATTCTTTCATTTCTCAGTCATTTGTTAGAATGCATGGTGTGCCTTTATGTGCAATGAAAGAAACAATCATAGTAAACTCACCAGGGGGTAGTATGCCTGCAAATTTCTGGAGCCCCACCTCTAGTGTCAACCTAAGGGGGGTAGATTTTAAAGTAAAGCCTATAGTGCTAAGAACAGCAGGTATAGATCTCATCTTGGGTATGGACTGGATGAAACAACATGGGGCTGTCATTCAGTGTCAAGAAAGATCAGTTGTTATATCTACACCCAAGGGAGACAGGATTTGTGTGGAAGTGGTGATGAAAGAGCAGCCAACTGCCACGGTCAACCAGATGGATGCTAGTGGTGCAGAGCAAGATCGGGTGGTGGACGAGTTCCCTGATGTCTTTCCTGATGACCTGCCAGGTATGCCACCTGATCGCGATGTTGAGTTCATTATTGAATTACTGCCTGGAACTGCACCAATAGCTAAAAGACCTTATAGAATGGGGGTAAATGAATTAGAAGAACTTAAGAAACAGCTTAAGGAGTTGTTAGAGAAAGGGTATATACGCCCTAGTGCTTCTCCTTGGGGAGCACCTGTGATTTTTGTGGATAAGAAAGATGGTAGCCAAAGGATGTGTGTGGACTATAGGTCTTTAAATGAGGTTATCATTAAAAACAAATACCCTCTACCCCGGATAGACGATCTATTTGACCAACTTAGAGGAGCATGTGTGTTCTCTAAAATAGATCTCCGATCTGGGTATCACCAGTTAAAAATCCGGAACACAGACATTCCTAAGACCGCCTTCACAACGCGGTACGGACTGTATGAGTATACAGTGATGTCTTTTGGACTGACCAATGCCCCAGCTTACTTCATGTATCTGATGAATAAAGTGTTCATGGAGTACCTGGATAAGTTTGTGGTGGTGTTCATAGATGACATTCTAGTGTTCTCTAGAACAAAAGAGGATCATGCTGAACATCTAAGGATGGTTCTGCAGAAGCTAAGAGAGCACCAACTCTATGCCAAGAGGAGCAAATGTGAATTTTGGCTGAAAGAAGTCTCTTTCTTAGGGCATGTTGTCTCTAACGGAGGTATATCCGTTGATCCTGGCAAGGTGCAGGATGTGTTGGATTGGAACCCGCCAACTAATGCCAGTGAAATCCGAAGTTTCCTGGGTTTGGCCGGGTATTATAGGAGGTTCATTGAAGGATTTTCCAAGCTCGCAAAGCCTATGACTGCCTTGTTAGAAAAGGATGCTAAGTTTGTGTGGTCTGATAAATGCCAAGCAAACTTTGAAGAGTTAAAGAGGAGATTGACCTCAGCACCAGTCCTAGTTCTGCCAGACTTGAACAAAAGCTTCTCCATCTTTTGTGATGCATCTCGTCTGGGACTTGGATGTGTTCTAATGCAAGAAGGAAGAGTAGTTGCTTATGCATCTAGACAGCTGAGAAAACACGAGGTGAACTATCCAACTCATGATTTGGAGTTAGCAGCTGTGGTCCATGCTCTGAAAATATGGAGACATTATCTAGTTGGGCATAAGTGTGATGTGTACACGGATCATAAAAGTCTGAAGTACATATTTACTCAGTCAGATCTGAATTTGAGGCAACGCCGTTGGCTAGAATTGATCAACGACTATGACCTGGAGGTACATTATCACCCAGGAAAGGCCAATGTCGTGGCCGATGCCTTGAGCAGAAAAACTTATGCAACTGGACTGCAAGTGGAATACATGTCAGCTGAATTGAGAACTGAAATGGCATATCTTAATCTATGTTTTGCCAACAACGTAGTGGAAATGTCAGTTGAACCTACTTTGGAGAAAGAAATCCGTGAGGGTCAGTTGAAAGATGAGAAATTGAAAGAGATAGCAGAGAACATAGTGCTTGGAAAGGCACCAGGATTCAGGATGGATGATAATGGAACTCTTTGGTTTGGGAAAAGGATATGTGTGCCCGAAGTGAAAGCTATCCGTGATGCCATCTTGCGAGATGCACATGAATCTGCTTACTCCATACACCCCGGCAGCACCAAAATGTACTTGGATCTGAAAGAAAAATACTGGTGGTATGGTTTGAAACGAGATGTAGTAGAATATGTGGCTTTATGTGACACCTGTCAGAAGGTCAAAGCTGAACATCAAAGACCAGTAGGATTGTTACAGCCTATGCAGATACCCGAGTGGAAATGGGAAGAAGTGGGAATGGACTTTATTACTGGTTTACCACGCACACAAAGAGGCTATGATTCTATATGGGTAATAGTCGACCGTCTCACTAAGGTCGCTCACTTCTTACCAGTAAAGACCACCTATTCTGGAGCAAGGTTAGCAGAACTGTACATGGAGAGGATTGTGTCTCTGCATGGTGTTCCAAAGAAAATAGTGTCCGACAGAGGGACACAGTTCACTTCTCACTTTTGGCATCAGGTACATCAATCTCTGGGAACTAAGCTGACGTTCAGTTCTGCATATCACCCACAAACAGATGGGCAGACTGAAAGGATAAACCAGATCTTGGAGGACATGTTGAGAGCATGTGCCCTTCAGCATGGGACTGGTTGGGATAAAAGCCTGCCATATGCTGAATTCTCATACAACAACAGTCACCAGAAGAGTCTGAAAATGGCTCCCTTCGAAGCTTTGTATGGACGGAAGTGTAGAACTCCTTTGTTCTGGAATCAGACAGGAGAAACTCAAGTGTTTGGACCGGATGTTCTTAGAAATGCTGAAGAACAAGTAAGGACGATCCGGGATAACTTGAGGATAGCTCAGTCCCGACAAAAGAGTTATGCAGATACTCGCAGGAGGGACCTAGTTTTCAAAGTGGGAGACTATGTGTATTTGAAAGTGTCACCCATGAGAAGCGTAAAGAGATTCAACATGAAAGGAAAGTTGGCACCCAGATACATAGGTCCTTTCCGGATCTTAGCCAGACGTGGAGAAGTGGCCTATCAGCTCGAGTTACCTGAGAAGCTGTCAGGTGTACATAATGTGTTCCATGTTTCCCAGCTAAAGAAATGCCTGAGAGTGCCTGAAGAGCAAGTTCCCCTGGAAGAGATCAAGATAGGAGAGGATCTCACTTATGAAGAGTACCCTGTCAAGATCTTGGAAACAGCAGAAAGAGTTACCAGGAGCCGAGTTATCAAGATGTGCAAGGTTCAGTGGAACCGATATACAGAAGAAGAGGCTACCTGGGAAAGAGAAGAAGATCTTCGGAAATCCTATCCGCAGTTGTTTGAGTAAGCTCCGGTCGAATCTCGAGGACGAGATTCATCTTAAGGGGGGTAGAGTTGTAACACCCTAAAACTTTCTCCAAAACAAAATAGGTGAAAATGCTTTAATTATGATTTTTGTGAAGCATTTAACCTATGGGTTAAATAATTTTTGTTGAACTAAAATAATAGTGGCAACATGTTTATGCATTCATGCTGGTGCATTTTAGTTATTTGTGTGACTGGTTTTGCCAAAATTCAAAATGTTTTCAAATTCTTTTGAAAAAGGCTTTGAATTGTGTTGAAATAAAAAGAAGAAAAACTTTTTCCCTTCTCTTTTCCCTCCCTCCATTTCCGGCCCGAACGGCCTGAGGCCCAGCCGCCGACTCTCTTCTCCCTTCTCCCTCATTTCCCGTCGGGCCGGCGCCCTCCCTTTTCTCTTCGCTCGCGCGGCCCAGCAGGCCGGCCTGCTTGCGCTCGGCTGCCGTCCGTCGCGTCCCGCGCTCCCTCCCCTTCTCTCTCTCTGACGTCGCGGCCCCGCCCGTCAGCGTCCTCCATCTCCCTCCCCTTCGCTCTCGCCCGAGCGCAACCGCCGAGCTCCGCGTCGTCCGCGCGTCGTGCGGCGCCCGCTCCCACGATCTCGGCCTCCTCCTCATCCTTTTAGCAGATGCGCCCGCGCCCCGCTCCTTCTTTTCCCTCTCCCACTCCCGCAGCGCCGCGCAGAGCAACCCCAGAGCCTCTCCGCGCCATTGCCGCCGCCGCCGTGCTCGCGCCGTCGTCTCGCTGCTCCGCCGGTTGATTCGACGCCGCGGGAGCTCCGCGCCACAGAGGAGGTGCCCCCTAACCCCTTCCCTCGCTTCCTTGAACTCGGAGTCGCTCTAACCGCCGTACTCCGTGAGCAGGTACCCCGCCGGTCGCCGTGCTCCGCCGTTCGCCGTGGGTTGCCACCTCCGAGCCCTCCCCTCCGTTCATTTTTTCCGCCGTGGTGAGCCCCCTCGATCTCCTCTATCTCTCTGTTCGCTTGGTTTGGTCGGAGGCGAGCTTCGCGGCCAAGTCCGCGAGCTTCCGCGTCCCGGCCATGGCGTGTGCGTGCCCGGCGTCGCGACGCGGCCACGACGTCGCGGCCCGTGCCCTGCCCGCGGCGCGCCGTCGGCCCACCCCGCGCGCTCACACTACCGATCTAATCTGAGCCGCCCGTTCTCGATCCGACGGCCGTGCGTGGCCCGAACCCCTTCGGGGGAGGTTTTGCTTAAGAGCCCCCGAAGAAACCATGAATCAACCCGCACTCCGACCGGCACTATTCCCTGAGTCTTGAGAATCTTTCTTTAAGCCCCCTGCGCTTCTTCTTGATCGAGGCGCAGTCCAGCTCAGAGAAAAATCCGTTTCCTTTTATTTTAAATGCCGAAAATAGTTTCAGTTTATTTACAGATTTGCCACTACACTAAAACGCTTATAAAATCCACGTTTTAGCTCCGTTTTGATCCGTTCAAATTGCGTTAGCTTCGTAATTTAGTGCTCTACCCGTTTATACCCCTGTTAGCCTGTTTTGGACAGATTAGCTTTAGGGTCCAAGATAATCTTGTTTAGGGCTTTAGAAATACCGTTACGATCGTAACTTTCACGCCGTAACTCCGTTTTCGATGAACCAAAACTTGTTGTGATCGTAGAGATGCGTACTTCAGTTTTATCAAAGTTTTATTTCAGTTTATTACTGTTTGGTGTATTGTTCTAATAATAGCCCTGTTTGCATCGTGTATGTTTGCACCTGGAATGCGTGGTGATGTTTGTGATCGAGTAGACGGTGAGTCGGTGTGGTACGACCAGGACCCCTCGTTCAGTGACCAGCAGGAGGATCAACCTTTCGACAACCAAGGCAAGTTAGCATGGGACTTCCTTGTTTACCTATACACTTTACTTTAATCACTCATTTATGCATGTGTCCAATTGAGCAACCTTAGAAAACCCACTTAGCTTTGTGATCTGTGATGTTCTTGTTCCCGTGGGATATATGCATATGGGTAGTTTTGCTAGTGCTAAATGACTTATAATCGATCCAGTCCAATGATGAATATGCTCTCATGATGATATGTGTTAAACGGTTAATAAAACTTGCTGTTAGCAAAAGCTGGGATTGACAGTGCTACCATGAGTGCTATATGGCTCTGGTTTTAGCTCAGTACCCTGGACCTTTTCTAACTTGTTAGCGGTACCCCGGACGGGCGCAAGAGGGGCTTGCCTCTACGGATGTAGGGCTGCTCCTGTTCCTATGAGTATAGCTGCGATGGCCTTGTGCCATAGGAAAGGGGGGTTTGCTATGTCTGATTGCCAAGGAAACCTCGCGGCCCTAACCTGTTAGACGAACCAGCGAAAGGCTTCATAGTGTGCCCTGCCGATCTACCTCGGAAGTGGGTCAAGAGGTTGGCCGCCTCGGGCACAAGGGTAACACGGCTTGTGGGTAAAGATGCACAACCTCTGCAGAGTGTAAAACTGTTATAACAGCCGTGCTCACGGTCACGAGCGGCCCGGGAAACTAGCAGAACTTTGATACTTGTATAACTGTTACTTTATGTTGTTGGTAATATCTGATGTTATATTTACTTTTGATGGACAAATGGATCATGGGTTGAGGGTTAAGCACCATATACGTTTACCTTAATGCTAAAACCTGCCAACTTAAAAGCTAACTGCAGTCAGACAGTGTCAGCCGTTTGAGCCTCATGAACCCTGTGTTAGCTTGCTAAGTACGAGAAGTACTTACGCCTGTTGTTTATTTTCTTTTTGGGCAAAAATCCCGGATGGGTAACAGATGAAGGTGCAGTTGGTGACTTTCCTGAAGACTTCTAGGCTAGCTGCTCCCCCAGTCGACATTTCCCTGTGGTTTAGTTTGGGTACCAGTTCAGTGATCTGTGGTTCAGTTTGTTGTAAGACTCTGTTTTAAATACTGTCGTGATGTAATAAACAATGTGATGATGCCACTCTTGTAATTTGTCTACTTATGTGTGTGATTTTTCCTGGGCACACATGAGTATGTTGTCTCAACTTTATCCTTAAAGTTGGGGTGTGACAAATTGGTATCAAAGCTTTGTTGACTGTAGGACGCAAGCCTAGCTAGGAAATGGCCGTCTAACACCTTTTTGTACCTGTTCATGCTTATTTTATTAACTTGTTACTTTATTAAAATTTATACCTGCTTCTTATTCTTAGTCTATTGCATAAAACTAATTGTTTCCGCTTATCTTATCTTGTTTTATAACGTCAGGATGCCTCGCATGAACACCCGTGCCTACCGTGCTCTTTTCACCAGCCAGCCTGCTCCCCCTGTGGTCCACATCAGTGACGGTTCCTCCAGCTCCTCCAACACCGCCTTCATCGTGGAGGATGAAGAGTTGACCTCTACCCCGTCTGTCTCTGAGGAGCTAGCAGCGCCACCACCGCCCCCTGCAGCAGTTCCCGAGTCTCCAGCTCCGGAAGTGCCTGCTCCGGAGGTGCCAGTCCCTGTGGAGCCTGTGCCTGAGGCGCCAGCGCCTGAGGTCCCTGCTCCAGAGGCACCCGCTCCTGTGGCGCCTGTCGCCCCACCAGTCGTGGAGGCCCCCGCCGTCCCAGCGGTCCCTGCAGCACCTGCCGCTCCACCAGCTCCTGCGGCACCAGCCTTCGTGCCAGTGTACCCGGTGGTACACTCTCCCGCCGCCTCGTCAGCTTCGGCACCAGCACCTCCTGCCGTTCCAGCAGCGCAGGTGGTGGAAGACCTTGGTTGGGATCGTCGCTTCATGTTCAAGAAGCCCGACGAGACAGCATACTACCATAGTATGCTGGTTCGTCTGCTGGAGGAGTACTACCCGGAGATGGAAGCCAAGCTCCAGTATCACTGTGGCGAGTACACCCACCCGTTGGAGGCTGCGTACTGGAAGTCCAACCTGATGGTTACAGGTTGGAAAGCTGCGGATCAAGCCCATGTCATAGAGTCGGCTCACAGGACTACCACCAAGCGTGGTGATGCCCTCGCAAGTATGGAGGACGCAGCGCAGGATGCCTACCTGCATTATCATGGTCTACGTTTCCAGGAGATGAGGAATGACCGCTTCCGCTACCTTCCCCAAAGTGACATGGAGGGCTCGTGGCGAACCCTGCTACCACCAGTGGAGTACCCGGTTCTGGTCTCTACCGCCCAGCATGCCTATGAGGTGCATAGGAAGGCCGACAAGGTGCAGGATGACCTGCGTGCTGCCCAGAAGGTGATAAGGCGCTTGGAGCGCGAAGTGGATTACCTTCGCGGTGAGCTAGACTATGCAGCTGTTTACAAGAAGAAGTACAGAGCCAACGATGCCCCCGGTGGAGCCCAGTAGCTTGCCTACCACGTTCAGTTATCCCGTTAGACGTGTCGCTTAAGTTTCAGTTTGTGTTATGTGAACCTGTGGTGTTTGTGTTACTTATGTTGGTGAGCTATGTTTGTTTGGATCTTTGTTCGTGTGTGGTAAAGTACAAGTTATGTTGTGCTTCTCCAAGTTAAACACCTTCATGTGGCATATAAAGTTGTTTATCTCTTTTCTGTGTTGCTGTTTTCTGGAGCAGCCTGTGTTTAAATCTGTATATCTCTTAACCCGTGTCCCCAAAAATTATGAAATTTTTGTGGGAGTAACTAGACTGATGTACCTTTCAAACGAATCTGGAACCAAGTCCTTATCTGTTCGGATCTAGGAGATATGCCTGTTTAAAGTCGATGTTTCTGCGCAGTCGGTCGTCCAGAACAGGTTCTGTTCAACGCTGTTTTCAACCCAGAATCTGGCCGAATCTGAAAAAGTGTTCTATACGAAAGTTGTAGTCGGTTTCTTAAGCTTTCCATTGATGTCTGGTTTGTCCCTGTCGGATTTCTGTAACTCAAGTTATGCCCGTTTTAGTGTGCTGCTGTTGACAAGGATGTGCACAGAATTTTCAGCAATGTTTATTTATGTTCATATATACATTCTTTGTTGGGTATAAGGGTCTAACTCTTGCGCATTTGTTGGTAAGCAGATGGCAGCAAGGGGTGGACGCGGAAGAGGCCGTGGCCGTGGGCGTGGTGTTCGTATGGACCCGCCACCGCCACCGCCGCCAGTGACCATCGAACAGCTGATGGCCACGCAGAATCAGCTTATGCACGCCATGATGAACCACCTGGATCAGGCGCCCGCTGCCGCACCTCAACCTCTTCAAGTCAGGGACCGTCGAGGAGAGTTCCTGAAGGGCCATCCACCTGTGTTCACTCACGCCTCTGAACCACTGGAGGCGGATGACTGGCTCCGTGCAGTGGAAAAACAGCTGAACATCGCCCAGTGCACCGATTATGAGAAGGTGCTCTACGCTTCTGGGCAACTGCAGGGAGCTGCACAGGACTGGTGGGATGCGTTCATGTTCGGCCGTCCCCAAGATGCCCCAGTTGTTACATGGCAGGAGTTCAAGGAGAACTTCCGATCCTATCACATCCCAGATGGTCTTGTAGAGTTGAAGCAAGAGGAGTTCCGCTCCTTGAAGCAAGGGTCCATGTCAGTGGCGGAATACCGCGACAAGTTTGCACAACTGTCGCGCTATGCCCCACAGGATGTGGCTCAAGACAAAGACAAGCAGCGCCGATTTCTGAAGGGTCTTTACGATGGGTTGCAGCTCCAGCTCATGTCGAACACCTACCCGAACTATCAGGCCCTGGTCAATAGGGCGATCGTTATTGACAACAAGAGGAAGGAAATGGAAGCAAAGAAAAGAAGCTTCCAAGGCCAGTCATCGGGGAGCAACACTCGTCCCCGAATCAACCCACAGCAAGGTTACCCCCAGAGGAGTCAAGGCAACCAGTGGAACAGGGGACAACACCCCCAGAACAACCAGAACCAACAGCGCCTTCCATACCAACAGCAGTCAGGAGGTCAGCGTTTTCAGCAGCAGCCAGGAGGACAGAGGTTCCAACAGCAGAGCAGTCAAGCCTCACGCCAGGGAGCACCCAATTCCGCTCCCATGAAGAATGCAGCTCAGCAGAACCCCAACGCTTGCTACCGTTGCGGGGAGTCAGGACACTATGCTCATCAGTGTCCTAAGAAGCAGAACCCTCAAGTCCCGTGAAATCAAGTGGGGAACCCGAAGCAGAACACCCAACCCACTAACACTGGACGGGTGAATCATGTAGCTGCCGATACTGCCCTGGATGCACCGGATGTTATGATGGGTACGTTCAGCATCAACTCAATCCCAGCAACCATACTTTTTGATTCTGGTGCTTCGCATTCTTTCATTTCTCAGTCATTTGTTAGAATGCATGGTGTGCCTTTATGTGCAATGAAAGAAACAATCATAGTAAACTCACCAGGGGGTAGTATGCCTGCAAATTTCTGGAGCCCCACCTCTAGTGTCAACCTAAGGGGGGTAGATTTTAAAGTAAAGCCTATAGTGCTAAGAACAGCAGGTATAGATCTCATCTTGGGTATGGACTGGATGAAACAACATGGGGCTGTCATTCAGTGTCAAGAAAGATCAGTTGTTATATCTACACCCAAGGGAGACAGGATTTGTGTGGAAGTGGTGATGAAAGAGCAGCCAACTGCCACGGTCAACCAGATGGATGCTAGTGGTGCAGAGCAAGATCGGGTGGTGGACGAGTTCCCTGATGTCTTTCCTGATGACCTGCCAGGTATGCCACCTGATCGCGATGTTGAGTTCATTATTGAATTACTGCCTGGAACTGCACCAATAGCTAAAAGACCTTATAGAATGGGGGTAAATGAATTAGAAGAACTTAAGAAACAGCTTAAGGAGTTGTTAGAGAAAGGGTATATACGCCCTAGTGCTTCTCCTTGGGGAGCACCTGTGATTTTTGTGGATAAGAAAGATGGTAGCCAAAGGATGTGTGTGGACTATAGGTCTTTAAATGAGGTTATCATTAAAAACAAATACCCTCTACCCCGGATAGACGATCTATTTGACCAACTTAGAGGAGCATGTGTGTTCTCTAAAATAGATCTCCGATCTGGGTATCACCAGTTAAAAATCCGGAACACAGACATTCCTAAGACCGCCTTCACAACGCGGTACGGACTGTATGAGTATACAGTGATGTCTTTTGGACTGACCAATGCCCCAGCTTACTTCATGTATCTGATGAATAAAGTGTTCATGGAGTACCTGGATAAGTTTGTGGTGGTGTTCATAGATGACATTCTAGTGTTCTCTAGAACAAAAGAGGATCATGCTGAACATCTAAGGATGGTTCTGCAGAAGCTAAGAGAGCACCAACTCTATGCCAAGAGGAGCAAATGTGAATTTTGGCTGAAAGAAGTCTCTTTCTTAGGGCATGTTGTCTCTAACGGAGGTATATCCGTTGATCCTGGCAAGGTGCAGGATGTGTTGGATTGGAACCCGCCAACTAATGCCAGTGAAATCCGAAGTTTCCTGGGTTTGGCCGGGTATTATAGGAGGTTCATTGAAGGATTTTCCAAGCTCGCAAAGCCTATGACTGCCTTGTTAGAAAAGGATGCTAAGTTTGTGTGGTCTGATAAATGCCAAGCAAACTTTGAAGAGTTAAAGAGGAGATTGACCTCAGCACCAGTCCTAGTTCTGCCAGACTTGAACAAAAGCTTCTCCATCTTTTGTGATGCATCTCGTCTGGGACTTGGATGTGTTCTAATGCAAGAAGGAAGAGTAGTTGCTTATGCATCTAGACAGCTGAGAAAACACGAGGTGAACTATCCAACTCATGATTTGGAGTTAGCAGCTGTGGTCCATGCTCTGAAAATATGGAGACATTATCTAGTTGGGCATAAGTGTGATGTGTACACGGATCATAAAAGTCTGAAGTACATATTTACTCAGTCAGATCTGAATTTGAGGCAACGCCGTTGGCTAGAATTGATCAACGACTATGACCTGGAGGTACATTATCACCCAGGAAAGGCCAATGTCGTGGCCGATGCCTTGAGCAGAAAAACTTAAGCAACTGGACTGCAAGTGGAATACATGTCAGCTGAATTGAGAACTGAAATGGCATATCTTAATCTATGTTTTGCCAACAACGTAGTGGAAATGTCAGTTGAACCTACTTTGGAGAAAGAAATCCGTGAGGGTCAGTTGAAAGATGAGAAATTGAAAGAGATAGCAGAGAACATAGTGCTTGGAAAGGCACCAGGATTCAGGATGGATGATAATGGAACTCTTTGGTTTGGGAAAAGGATATGTGTGCCCGAAGTGAAAGCTATCCGTGATGCCATCTTGCGAGATGCACATGAATCTGCTTACTCCATACACCCCGGCAGCACCAAAATGTACTTGGATCTGAAAGAAAAATACTGGTGGTATGGTTTGAAACGAGATGTAGTAGAATATGTGGCTTTATGTGACACCTGTCAGAAGGTCAAAGCTGAACATCAAAGACCAGCAGGATTGTTACAGCCTATGCAGATACCCGAGTGGAAATGGGAAGAAGTGGGAATGGACTTTATTACTGGTTTACCACGCACACAAAGAGGCTATGATTCTATATGGGTAATAGTCGACCGTCTCACTAAGGTCGCTCACTTCTTACCAGTAAAGACCACCTATTCTGGAGCAAGGTTAGCAGAACTGTACATGGAGAGGATTGTGTCTCTGCATGGTGTTCCAAAGAAAATAGTGTCCGACAGAGGGACACAGTTCACTTCTCACTTTTGGCATCAGGTACATCAATCTCTGGGAACTAAGCTGACGTTCAGTTCTGCATATCACCCACAAACAGATGGGCAGACTGAAAGGATAAACCAGATCTTGGAGGACATGTTGAGAGCATGTGCCCTTCAGCATGGGACTGGTTGGGATAAAAGCCTGCCATATGCTGAATTCTCATACAACAACAGTCACCAGAAGAGTCTGAAAATGGCTCCCTTCGAAGCTTTGTATGGACGGAAGTGTAGAACTCCTTTGTTCTGGAATCAGACAGGAGAAACTCAAGTGTTTGGACCGGATGTTCTTAGAAATGCTGAAGAACAAGTAAGGACGATCCGGGATAACTTGAGGATAGCTCAGTCCCGACAAAAGAGTTATGCAGATACTCGCAGGAGGGACCTAGTTTTCAAAGTGGGAGACTATGTGTATTTGAAAGTGTCACCCATGAGAAGCGTAAAGAGATTCAACATGAAAGGAAAGTTGGCACCCAGATACATAGGTCCTTTCCGGATCTTAGCCAGACGTGGAGAAGTGGCCTATCAGCTCGAGTTACCTGAGAAGCTGTCAGGTGTACATAATGTGTTCCATGTTTCCCAGCTAAAGAAATGCCTGAGAGTGCCTGAAGAGCAAGTTCCCCTGGAAGAGATCAAGATAGGAGAGGATCTCACTTATGAAGAGTACCCTGTCAAGATCTTGGAAACAGCAGAAAGAGTTACCAGGAGCCGAGTTATCAAGATGTGCAAGGTTCAGTGGAACCGATATACAGAAGAAGAGGCTACCTGGGAAAGAGAAGAAGATCTTCGGAAATCCTATCCGCAGTTGTTTGAGTAAGCTCCGGTCGAATCTCGAGGACGAGATTCATCTTAAGGGGGGTAGAGTTGTAACACCCTAAAACTTTCTCCAAAACAAAATAGGTGAAAATGCTTTAATTATGATTTTTGTGAAGCATTTAACCTATGGGTTAAATAATTTTTGTTGAACTAAAATAATAGTGGCAACATGTTTATGCATTCATGCTGGTGCATTTTAGTTATTTGTGTGACTGGTTTTGCCAAAATTCAAAATGTTTTCAAATTCTTTTGAAAAAGGCTTTGAATTGTGTTGAAATAAAAAGAAGAAAAACTTTTTCCCTTCTCTTTTCCCTCCCTCCATTTCCGGCCCGAACGGCCTGAGGCCCAGCCGCCGACTCTCTTCTCCCTTCTCCCTCATTTCCCGTCGGGCCGGCGCCCTCCCTTTTCTCTTCGCTCGCGCGGCCCAGCAGGCCGGCCTGCTTGCGCTCGGCTGCCGTCCGTCGCGTCCCGCGCTCCCTCCCCTTCTCTCTCTCTGACGTCGCGGCCCCGCCCGTCAGCGTCCTCCATCTCCCTCCCCTTCGCTCTCGCCCGAGCGCAACCGCCGAGCTCCGCGTCGTCCGCGCGTCGTGCGGCGCCCGCTCCCACGATCTCGGCCTCCTCCTCATCCTTTTAGCAGATGCGCCCGCGCCCCGCTCCTTCTTTTCCCTCTCCCACTCCCGCAGCGCCGCGCAGAGCAACCCCAGAGCCTCTCCGCGCCATTGCCGTCGCCGCCGTGCTCGCGCCGTCGTCTCGCTGCTCCGCCGGTTGATTCGACGCCGCGGGAGCTCCGCGCCACAGAGGAGGTGCCCCCTAACCCCTTCCCTCGCTTCCTTGAACTCGGAGTCGCTCTAACCGCCGTACTCCGTGAGCAGGTACCCCGCCGGTCGCCGTGCTCCGCCGTTCGCCGTGGGTTGCCACCTCCGAGCCCTCCCCTCCGTTCATTTTTTCCGCCGTGGTGAGCCCCCTCGATCTCCTCTATCTCTCTGTTCGCTTGGTTTGGTCGGAGGCGAGCTTCGCGGCCAAATCCGCGAGCTTCCGCGTCCCGGCCATGGCGTGTGCGTGCCCGGCGTCGCGACGCGGCCACGACGTCGCGGCCCGTGCCCTGCCCGCGGCGCGCCGTCGGCCCGCCCCGCGCGCTCACACTACCGATCTAATCTGAGCCGCCCGTTCTCGATCCGACGGCCGTGCGTGGCCCGAACCCCTTCGGGGGAGGTTTTGCTTAAGAGCCCCCGAAGAAACCATGAATCAACCCGCACTCCGACCGGCACTATTCCCTGAGTCTTGAGAATCTTTCTTTAAGCCCCCTGCGCTTCTTCTTAATCGAGGCGCAGTCCAGCTCAGAGAAAAATCCGTTTCCTTTTATTTTAAATGCCGAAAATAGTTTCAGTTTATTTACAGATTTGCCACTACACTAAAACGCTTATAAAATCCACGTTTTAGCTCCGTTTTGATCCGTTCAAATTGCGTTAGCTTCGTAATTTAGTGCTCTACCCGTTTATACCCCTGTTAGCCTGTTTTGGACAGATTAGCTTTAGGGTCCAAGATAATCTTGTTTAGGGCTTTAGAAATACCGTTACGATCGTAACTTTCACGCCGTAACTCCGTTTTCGATGAACCAAAACTTGTTGTGATCGTAGAGATGCGTACTTCAGTTTTATCAAAGTTTTATTTCAGTTTATTACTGTTTGGTGTATTGTTCTAATAATAGCCCTGTTTGCATCGTGTATGTTTGCACCTGGAATGCGTGGTGATGTTTGTGATCGAGTAGACGGTGAGTCGGTGTGGTACGACCAGGACCCCTCGTTCAGTGACCAGCAGGAGGATCAACCTTTCGACAACCAAGGCAAGTTAGCATGGGACTTCCTTGTTTACCTATACACTTTACTTTAATCACTCATTTATGCATGTGTCCAATTGAGCAACCTTAGAAAACCCACTTAGCTTTGTGATCTGTGATGTTCTTGTTCCCGTGGGATATATGCATATGGGTAGTTTTGCTAGTGCTAAATGACTTATAATCGATCCAGTCCAATGATGAATATGCTCTCATGATGATATGTGTTAAACGGTTAATAAAACTTGCTGTTAGCAAAAGCTGGGATTGACAGTGCTACCATGAGTGCTATATGGCTCTGGTTTTAGCTCAGTACCCTGGACCTTTTCTAACTTGTTAGCGGTACCCCGGACGGGCGCAAGAGGGGCTTGCCTCTACGGATGTAGGGCTGCTCCTGTTCCTATGAGTATAGCTGCGATGGCCTTGTGCCATAGGAAAGGGGGGTTTGCTATGTCTGATTGCCAAGGAAACCTCGCGGCCCTAACCTGTTAGACGAACCAGCGAAAGGCTTCATAGTGTGCCCTGCCGATCTACCTCGGAAGTGGGTCAAGAGGTTGGCCGCCTCGGGCACAAGGGTAACACGGCTTGTGGGTAAAGATGCACAACCTCTGCAGAGTGTAAAACTGTTATAACAGCCGTGCTCACGGTCACGAGCGGCCCGGGAAACTAGCAGAACTTTGATACTTGTATAACTGTTACTTTATGTTGTTGGTAATATCTGATGTTATATTTACTTTTGATGGACAAATGGATCATGGGTTGAGGGTTAAGCACCATATACGTTTACCTTAATGCTAAAACCTGCCAACTTAAAAGCTAACTGCAGTCAGACAGTGTCAGCCGTTTGAGCCTCATGAACCCTGTGTTAGCTTGCTAAGTACGAGAAGTACTTACGCCTGTTGTTTATTTTCTTTTTGGGAAAATCCTGGATGGGGTAACAGATGAAGGTGCAGTTGGTGACTTTCCTGAAGACTTCTAGGCTAGCTGCTCCCCCAGTCGACGTTTCCCTGTGGTTTAGTTTGGGTACCAGTTCAGTGATCTGTGGTTCAGTTTGTTGTAAGACTCTGTTTTAAATACTGTCGTGATGTAATAAACAATGTGATGATGCCACTCTTGTAATTTGTCTACTTATGTGTGTGATTTTTCCTGGGCACACATGAGTATGTTGTCTCAACTTTATCCTTAAAGTTGGGGTGTGACATCCGTCCCGGAATCCTCGCTACCGTCCACAACATGGCTTGAGTCTCACAAAGCCTCCGGATGATCACCAAGCTCTCCGATCGCCACCAAGCCGTCTAGGTGATGCCGATCACCAAGAGTAACAAGCTAGAACTCTCACTTGACCACACACTAGGCCAAGAGATGGATGCATGCACACTTGCTACTCAATCTCACTAGGAGGTGTCTAATTCTCACTTAGCAAATCACTCAACCTCACTAGGCTCTTGCACTCAGTCACACTCACAAGTGTTTCTCAGCTGATGAAGTGGCAAGAACACCCAATGGATGGAGGCAAGGAAGTATATATACCCCTCAACCCGGCCATCCAAAATCAGCACAAGACAGGTATTTTGCGGGGGCATCGGACGCGCCGATGCCAGGCATCGGACGCTCCGATGACCCGTCCAACGGTCTACTGTACCTTCTTGTCAGACATGATTATGGAGCATCGGACGCTGGGGAGCGTCCGATGCCCCTGCATCGGACGCGTCCGATGCCGAAAAGACCTCTCTGGAACCTCTCTGCATGGCCATCGGACGCTGGCCCTCAGCGTCCGATGCCGGCGTCCAATGCCCTGCACAGTTCACTCCCAAGTGAACAGTGACACCGGACGATCCGATGTGGCAGCATCGGAGCCTCCGATGCCACGCACCAGACCAAACCCTAGGTCGGTGTGGGCATCGGAGCCTCCGATGCCCCACTGATCCAGCATCCCGATGCCCATAACAAGGGCAAGATCAACTCGGATCGCGACGCGGTCTTAACGACTTTTGTTCCTCTCACATAAGGCATCTCTCTGAGCTAACTAGGGCTATGAAATAACAAGTGTGCACCACACCTACCTTAATAGACTCATCTAGGTCAAGCTACTGATTCACACCCCTCTTTATAGTACGGCCAAGGAAAAACAAAGACCTAAGACTACCTAAGTGTCCTCCAACACCATGTGACACTTAGCCTAGCCTACCACCGTCTTCGTCGTCCGTCCTTTGAAAACCGAAACGATTTCCATCGCCAGGGGACATGAACTCCATATGCCCGTATCGTCGCCATTACCGTGACCTAACTCATCTCTGTTTCTGCAAAACACACGTTAGTCACAGTAATCTTGTGTTTCATCCAATCACACGAAACCACTAGGGGCCAAGATGCGTTCAATCTCCCCCTTTTTGGTGATTGATGACAACACGAGATCGGTATAGAGAGAAGAGGTTTTTTAAATCATGACATGTATGAACTTGCAATAAATAAGAGAAAATGATTAGGGAGGGCAAGTTCAAACATGTCATGCCATCATCCTGCACTCAACAGTGAGTGAATAGCAAGTGCAAGAGTAAAGAGCTCATATACATAAACAAGTGAGAATTGAGCACAAGTAAAGAGCGAAGCGAAATGACATGTCTATATAAAATCATAGTGAGCACAAACATGTCATGAGATCCATAGCATAAGTATATAAACATAAATATGCACAAAAGATGCGATAAGTAAAGAGCGTATGTGAATATAACACATCAAAAAGATACAAAGCCCTCTCACAACACTCCCCTATCGCTATAACTCGGACCACTCTCCCCTTTGGCATCAAGCGCCAACTAAGCGTCGGAGGGCGGAGGTGGTGCAGACGAAGTCAGGTGCCGTCTCCGGAGTCCTCTGCGTGAACTCAAACTGCTGAAGTAGGGCCTCGGAGTCGGAGGACGAGTCGCGGGAGCCTGCTGACCCTCTGTAGCTGGACGCTGTGGAGAAGCGGTCCTGGGACGGGTCCGACACTGACTGCTCTGCCTGCTCGATCTGCTCTGACGCTGTCTCTGTCGCAGTCGCAGTCTGTGTAGTCGTGTCAGCCTGAGGCTCGGAGTGCGGAAGCTCTGGGATAGCTGACAAACTCAGGCTGCACGGACGTGGTCATCTCGGACTGGACTGGTCTGTCTGCTCTGAAGACGCGACTGACTCGGAAGAGTCTCTGTGGTGGAGGTCACAGGCAGGGGTTTTTCTTACCGAAGCCGGTCGATCAAAACCGCCGGCCACCGGTAGCGGTTTACCGGACCGGTTTTGATCGGTAACCGCCCGGTACCGGCCGGTTTGAAGTTTGAATTCAAACGCCTCAGTTGTTCGGTTTCGAATCGGTAAACCGGTCGGTTTGGGTCGGTTACCGACCGTTTTGAGCGGTTTACCGTTTGGTTTGAGCGGTTTTTTTTTCAAAATTCAAATTTATTTTTTTTAAAAAAATGCTAAAAATTCCTAAAAATATTCATGATTTATAGAATCCAACGATGTCAAAATTTTTCAAATTTGAGTGTGTTTAGTATGTTTTTCGACCTTCGTGATTTAATGGGCCGTCGTCTATGTATTTTTTTCTTTTTCTTTTTCTTTTTCTTCAAACTTCTAAACGTCTAAATAAATACTAAACGAACTCAATTTGAAAAAATTTACCACATTAGCTTCTATAAATCATGAAACTATTTTTAAGAATTTTTTCATAATTTATTTTTAAAATTTAAAATTTTCAAATTCAAATTTTGTTAACCGGTCCGTTTTGGTAACCGGACCGGACCGGTTTCATCGGTTACCCGAAAACCGACCGGTTACCGATCGGTAAGAAAAACCCTGGTCACAGGAGCCGTCGACGTCTGAACCGGATCCGGAAGATCTGGAGTGGGAAATCCGGTGAGCTCGCTGAACGTGGCCGACAGGTCTCGAGTGACAGAGGTCGTCGTAGCGAAGAGCGACTCTGTCGGCCTGGGAGTGAACCCTGTGCGGAGCGGACTGAAGAGCGGGGCCCCGCCTGGAGTAGTGAAACTCGTGAACTGCGAGGAGCTGGGGCCGGAAGCTGCTGCTGCTGCTGAGCAAACTGTGAGCGGCGGAAGCCGAACCGAAAACTGCGGCTGAGGAAGGGACAGGTGGCTGCCACTGAAGACTGTTGTTGTGGGGGAGGCTGCTGCCACTGCCACTAGGGGAGGTCCACTCGCAGCCTCTCCATGAAGCTCAAGGTCTGCTGCTGTAGAGCCATCATCTGGCGCTGAAGAGCATCAGACCGCTCCTGTGCCCTGCTGCTGAGCGAGGGCCTGCGCTGGGGCTAACCGCTGCTGCTCCCTGGGCAAGCTCTTGACGTCCTGGGTGACAGTCCTGCTGCTCCCTCCATCCGGGCCTAAGACTACCTAAGTGTCCTCCAACACCATGCGACACTTAGCCTAGCCTACCACCGTCTTCGCGTCGCGTCTTTGAAACCGAAACGATTTCCATCGCCAGGGGAGATGAACTCCACATATGCCCGTATCATCGCCATTACCGTGACTCAAACTCATCTCTGTTTCTGCAAAACACAACGTTAGTCACAGGTAATCTTGTGTTTCATCCAATCAACCGAAACCACTAGGGGCCAAGATGCGTTCATATTTTATATTAAAATATCATATTTCATTTTTGATAAATACTTTTATAAAAGTAAGAAGTTACAAGTTGTGCTTTGAAGACCGTGTTGTGGCCCAAAATGACTTACTCTACAGGTATAAACAAGGAGTACTTAAGACCATCTAACAAAAGTACAAATTTATATACGCTATACACAAAATTCACAACTTGACATATTAGGATAATTGTACTCCCTCTATCCCAAAATACCTATCATTTTCGCTTTTCGAGAAACAATTTTAAATAAGTATATTTTTAAAAATATTAATATTAATGATACATAATTAGTATCATTGGAAAAATCTTTAATCTAGTTTTAATAAATTTATTTAGAGATATAAAATTTGCTCGTATTTCCTATAAATCAAATTAAATTTATGGCACGAAAACAAAACAATAGTATATTCGAGATTGAGATACAAATAATCAGATATGACCAAGGTATATAAACCCTTCTCTTGTCTCTTGTTTGGTATAAACCGGCCTGAGCGACGCTTAGGCCATCCATATGGTTGTCAAATAGCTAGCTAGGAGGAATTCTATTGGCTCTCAATAACACTTTTACAAATAGCTAGCGAGATGACGTATAAAAATAAAAAAATAAAAAATATAGCACTCTTATTGGCTATCAAAGAGAGAGATCAAATAGCTAGCGACTTCCCAATAGCTAGCTATTTGATCTCTCTCCTCGATACCCAATAAGAGTGCTACTTTTGTAAGTTGTCTCATCAAAATAGTATTTATTTATATGTCTCATCAACTAGCTATTTGTAAGTTGTCATTGAGATCAATAACATTCTTTCTAGAGATCAAATAGCTAGCGATTTAAACACCATTGCGGACGCCCTTAGAGTGGTGTCTCCTTAGGCCAATCTCAATGAGAGTTTTCATTTGTATTAATTGTGGCCACATAAGCGATTTTGATGACAAACAATGTATTTAACAAGAGAGTGGAATGAGTTTCATCTAGATGAAACTCTCTTGACACGAATATTAACTCTCTATGAGTCATGGAATTTAATGTCTATAAAACTTTAGAATGAAACTCTCACTCTCAATGAGAAGTTTTATTCAATGAGAAGTTTTATTCAAGTTTTATTTTCTCTAACCTGAGATGACAGTCCTAGAAACACCAAAATGAAACTCACTGTTCGGATTGGCCTTAGCGCGGCGCCCACCCTCTGACAGACATCGGCCTCGCCACGCCACTGGAGAGATGCTGCTCCAGAGCTGAACCAAAACCCCGGGAAATCAGGCAGCAGGCCCGCGGAGGAAATGGAGCAGCTGGTGGGGGTTCATCACCACCACCACCACCACCACCACTCGCTCTCCCCCCGGGCTCCTCGCACCCCGACCCGCCCGCAGCCGCACCCGCTCCTCCACCAGCTCCCATCCAACAGGCTCCGGGATCTCCACTCCCAGATTCGCATTCACCCCGCGGTCCCCGCGGCCGGCAGGGTCCTCCGCGCCACCCCGCCCTTCTTCCTCATCCTCCTCGCCGCCGTCTACCTCCTCGCCTCCGTCACCATCTTCTCCGCCCCGACGCCGCTGCTTCGCCTCCGCTTGGCCTCTCCCAGGCCGCTGCTGCTCCCGATGCCCGCGCCGCCTGCGCCGGAGCTCTTTGATCTAGACGGCGGGAGCGTTCGGGTCCGCCTCACCAATGTCGGCGCCGCCATCACCTCGCTCCTCGTCCCGGACAAGAACGGTGCGGCTTTCTCTTTGGTGCCCCCATTATGTTTGCTTGTGCTGTAGAGCGGCTCTGAGTCTCTTGGTTCACGATGTTCTGCTCGTTTTCCTCTCAGGGGTTCTCGCTGATGTGGTGCTCGGATTCGACTCGCTGGACCCGTACCTGGTGAGTTCTCGATGCAGGCGTTTCGATTTCGAACCATTAATTAGCGCATTGCCTCATTTCTCGGAGATCTATGCGGGAGTAGAGTTAGGAGTCAGAGGGGAGATCGGCCCTGTTTGCTTGAGCTACAAGCCAGTTCGGCTGATTCGTACGGCTGACTCAAGCGAACAGAGCCGGTTTGGCTGATTTTGTTGGTTTCTGACTTTTGAAAGTCAACTTGTGCATCCCAGCGCTGCATATACTATGTATTTGTGCTAGGACCCTCCCCTCGTCTCTTGTTTGGATGTATATTGTAGGTATACTCCTTGTTGGTTGTATTTGTTGTATTATAGTAGTAGTACTAGAAGAAGTACTAGAAGGTAGTAGTAATTTTTAAATATTTTTTCTGTGAAAGTTCAGACAATTTATTGATTCATGTCTATAGAAACTTAGAATACTGTTATTAACTACAGTATTATGATGACATCTTTAAAATATTTTTACTAGTAACAAAAGCATTAACCTTGAATGTGTACACTCTATTTTTAATATCTCGTGTTGAATTAATATACTAAAACTTTGGTTGTTATGTTGCTAATCAGCAAAGACACATTCAGGCATTACTCTCATCTTTTCTTGGTAACATGGAGCATCTGTTGTTTGGTTTAGTATGTGTCAAGATTTTAACAACTGTGCTGCCATGCCAAACTACTTTGGGCACTCAAAAGTATGAAGTGTAAAAGTAACTAAAAAATATGAAGCCTTATTTGATTTAGTTTCGCCCGAGTGCTGCTTATAAGTTACAGCGCTAATACTGCTTAACAGTTTAATGATTTTGCCTCCGACATCATTGTGCTATCGACAAGTTTTACCTCGAAGGTCTGAACTCTAGTGCCATTTATTACATTTCACATATAGTTTTAACTCATAACATTTAATTTGGAAATAACATTGAAATAAATTCAACACTGTCCCACGGCCACACTTAATTTGTTCAATATTGTTCATTACTGTAGCTTGCAGCATGAGTTTTATTTCAGTGAACTGTTAGTTGTCTTGCATGTTTTCCGATTTCTAAAATATTTCCTTCTTGTGCACGAGTGTAACTTCATGCTAATGGCAGCATGAATTGGTGTTCCAGCATTAGAAAACAACAGGTGGAAGATTGTGGCTGTGTGCCTCTGCCACAAGCTACACCCTTTTTTTTTCAAGTTTGTATCACATTTTGCCAAACTGCATTATGGTGGCCAGCTGGCACCGCTAGCCAAGAGTCAGCACTTAGTATCCTTGTGTGGAAGTAAATGCCTTTTCATTAAAGGAACCAGGAATTGGTATGTTTGCTGGTGGAACTGAATTCTAATGTTTGGTTGACGTCCTTTTCTACCACTGAACAAACCTTTCAAGTTAGACCTACTTCATCTGGTTTACGAATGCTTACCTTTTGGATAGAGTTAGTCAAACTTTCAAACTACTATCAAATGTTTAAAACTATTTTGCTTGGAAATGTGAAAACTCATATGTATATATTGTCTTTAAAATACTTAAATGTTATCATCAATTTATTGTATTCTATAAATATATCAAAATACAAATAGTGGTCCAAGGTACACATTAAGGACTATGTCAAGTCCAAAACGGTCAAGTATTTTTGACTCGAGGGAGTACTTTGCAAGTCCACTGTCCACTAATATTAACCTTTTTTGTTTATCTTTTCAAATGCTGTAACTTCAGTTTTTCATTTGCCAACTAACTCATATTACTTTTAAGTGTTGTAATCTTAATTTTATGGATATCAGGATTACTGTGTGGTGTGGTGTTCCTGGACTCCTAATTAGTAACACAATTGAAGCATTCATTACATCTCTTGGAGCAGTTCACTTAAATTGCATGCTAAAGTTGTTCTGAAAAGATACGTCTCTGCTGACCACCTGCTATCTACATGTCATGGCTGGCATGCCCATGATGGAATAAACACCACAGGAAAGATGGCTGGGTGGAGTCGGCTTTGTTGGAGATGAGGTCTAGGTCAAAGATGAGAGGAACGAGCAGTCAAACACAAGAGGGAACTACACCGATTGTTTCTTGCTTGCCTTTAATTATATATGGACTTTCTACTCGTAAGAAAGAGATCCAATCTAATACTACCAAATATTATCTTATCTCTAACTAACCCTAAACCTGAGGGAGGCAGTGCTACAGGCCTGGCACTACAGTATGGCCCTGCTACAGTGCCGAACCGACCCAAAGAGCTCAGTTGGCTGCCCATTACATCTCGTGCTGCCATTTTACTTATTCTTCCAGTGCACACAGGCACACACCACCACACTTAACAACATGAGCCCACCTGACCCTCTTGTTTGACAGTTTTAGGTTTCACTGATGTGGTCAGAGAACATTTTTTAACATATTGATCTCTCTTTACTAAGAAAGCAGTTTCTGCAATATAAGTTCATGATGACCTTGTGTACTACTCTATTTGTTCCAAATTATAGTTCATTTTTAGCTTTGTTCTAAGTCAAACAAAGGTTCGAATCAGCCTCTTTGCAAAATAAGCAAAGACACGGTTGCCTAGGAATTCCCTTCCCTAGAGGCCTGGAGTACACCTAATGTGGTAGTTTTCAGCGCTGGGTACGCCCTCTTACTTTGTTGAGAAAACTTGAGAAGTACGGTTTCTGGAATGAAAACTATTTGGAGAACTGATTCTTGTTGTCTGGGATTGTTATTCCGCAGAACTCCTTTGGATCCTCTAAACTTCAAAATGACCTTCAAAAGCAGCCATAGGGGTAGGTTATCCAGTTTTATAGTTCAGGGGTTACGTGGATTTTCACAAAAGTATAGGGTGTGTGAAATGGATTATTCGTAATTTAAGTTTGCATTCCTTTTCTGGGTTGCCCTTATATTTTGATGTGCATTTTTTTCCTTCAGGGATTAGCTTCACAACTGTGGCTGTGTTTATCTGCAGTTTGTAAATTGTTATTTACGAATATCTCAGCGATCAAGAATTGCTTTGATGCTAACAATTGGAGTCTCTTTAATCAGAATGGAACCTCACCTTACTTCGGCTGCATTGTTGGCCGGGTTGCAAATAGAATCAAGGATGGAAAGTTCACTCTAAATGGGGTGCAGTACAATCTGAGTATCAACAACCCACCTAACACTCTTCATGGTAAGAAAGTTATTTAAACACGCAAATATAAATAATAATGAAAAGTGTCTTATAGCAATCCTGGTACTAAATGCCTTTGGCAAATTGGGATGTAACTGCATATGATATTCATTGTACAACAAAGGCTAAATAAATATCCACAATGTGTAGTTTGTACAAAGCTTTCAATGGTGATATTTTGTTATTGCTAAGCTATTAATTGTAGTCATATGATATAAAACTTTCAATGTCCACACTGTATATTTCCCATTTCTCATTAAATACATTGCTGCCCTCTCATTAGGACAAGACAGTTACACACTAATTTTGGCTATCACCTATGCATTGATAATATTGCAAGTCACTGTCATGGACTACCCCAGTGGTACAACGATGCCAATAACCAGCAGCCACACTGTCAGGACAGGAGAAAAGGAGTTGAGTTTGGGATGAGATTGATATTAATGAGTGCTTGTGTGAGCTGAGGGAGTTAAGCATGATCTGGCTTCTATGGTAGAAAAACCTGGTCTTGTGGTGGCCCGCAGCAGCAAGCCACTCTCAAAACCGGCTTCATGGCTGAAATGATCTGGCATTGAACTTTATAGGGTTTAGTGGACTCAAAGAAAAATAGTATTGTGGGAACAAAATACTGTTTCCTCGATACTTCCTTTCCCTTGCTGAATGAAAATAACTGCTGTCTGCTCTTTATAGAACTAGGCATGAACTTAACAAGTGCACTCTAGAATTTTTCAAATACCAAATCATTGAGGTAATTCATGACCTAAACCAGTTATTAACCTAAACAAATAACTAATAGGATATAGGTGATCAAAGTAGATAGGGAGACTTATCTCGGAAGCCACCATGTGCTACAATACCCTTACCCCCGACTTATGCACATGACAACTGAACCCAATAAGGGGATGGGACACGAGTAGTAGTAGTAGTAGTAGTAGTTACCCTTAGGGCCAGTTGAAGTAGGGTAAGGGGTTGCCATTGCCATTTTTTTAGAGAAACAGTACGGACGAATCGATCTAGTTACACCTCAACTGTCATGGTTTGAACCTCTGAACACTTGCTGGACAAGATGTTTCTGACAAAAGAAGGCTGCGGGAAAGCAAGTGTTTGCTGCTGCAGTTGAGACCCATTGACCACAACAGCCTTGGTGCTGGCATGCTCTGTTTTTTCAGAGACTGCTACTAACTATAGTCTCAGTTAATGTATGTTATTATCCGCTCTCTTATTTTGGTATATCTATTGTATTAGGGACACCTAACATCCAATACAGATGCATGTTTGCACATAGAAAAAAGAGATCTACATCACTTCAATTATTTGTGCTTCTGTTCCATTAACTAATCCAGGCAATACCATATTCAGGTGGAATTTAAAGGGTTTGACAAAACTGTATGGGAAGGTCGTCCGAATATAAAAAAGAGGACAAGCCCTCAATTACCTTCAAGTATTATAGTACGATGGAGAGGAAGGTACTGTGGCAATTACCTTCTATGAAAAATAACTGTATACATGCTTTATTTCAACGAATACTAATGCAGTAATGCTGTGAAAAACAGGTTACCCAGGTGATGTTTCTGTCACTGTCAGATATTCACTTCTTCCAAGTGCAACACTGAAGCTTGAGATGGAAGCCATACCATTGAACAAAGCCACACCCATCAGTTTAGCACAGCACACATATTGGAACATGGCAGGCCACGACTCAGGAGATGTGGTTTCACATTCGGTCCAGATATGGGGCTCTCAGATAACTCCAGTAGATCAAACCTCAATACCTACAGGCGAGTTCATGCCAGTAAGTGGCACTCCCTTTGATTTTCTGACTGGGAACAGAATTGGAAGCAGAATTGATCAGGTCCCTGGTGGTTATGATCATAATTACATGCTTGACTCCAGCGAAGTGAGATCAGGTCTGCGACATGTGGCAAAAGTGGCAGACCCATCTAGTTCGAGGGCCCTAGACATTTGGGCCGATGCACCTGGAGTGCAGTTCTACACTGGAAATTTTCTTCATGGCATTGTGGGCAAAGGAGGTGCGGTCTATGGAAAGCATGCTGGCCTTTGCCTCGAGACGCAAGGTTTCCCAAATGCTGTTAATCAACCTAATTTTCCCTCAGTTGTCTTTCACCCTGGTGAGAAGTACCGGCATACGATGCTGTTTGAGTTCTCTACCGAGTGATGTAGCCCATGTAGATATACCGCCATTTTTCTTGTGTATTCTGCTTGTCAGTAGTTAAAAACTATTGCAGCAGTTGTTAAATTGATTCTTGATAGGGATGAATATATATAGCAGAACGTAGCAAAACTAGTAGGAAAGAAACAAATTTGACGTGAAGTAGTAGGTTACTTACTAGGTCCGCATCTCATGTGAACCTGTCACTTGTGAGTTCAGTATAGATCATTCAGGATTAGCAATTCTTGCATGCGGTAGGTTAACATCCATATTCTGTTGAGAAAACTGAATGGAAACATGATTTATCCGAATATTTTAAACCACATGGAAAAGGGAAGTCTTCTGAAAGATTAAATTGTATATGCTGTCTCTAATTGCCTTTGAAATGGGATAGTACGTTCTTTCTTCAGAGTAGTATAACCATGAATCATGATTGAACTGTTTCGTAGCTGGTCTTCTCGCTCATATTTAATTGTATTATAATAAGAACTCCGTAATGCACAGGGACGTGTCCATACACCCTTCACGCCAGCTATTGCGCATTGAAGATGACCATACACGCTTGTTCTATTGCGTCTTGAAAGAAATAAGAGTATTATTATGGAAAGAACTATACATTTCTCTTTTCAGTTTGCATATATAAACCGTTGGCTAAGAAAGCTCACTTGGGAAACAGCGCGAGGTGCAGCCTGCTTTGGATCTGAAGCAAAAGGCTGCAGCTCAGTTTCAGCGGATGCAGCAATTCACATTTATTACCGCGCGCGATCCAGATTCAGTGACTTTCCTTGAGCAAGTCACGCTGTAACTTTCCCACTCATCTCTACCCTCCAAATCAGATCCAAAGGCCATCCTTCCTCTCAGCTTGTGGAAACCATCCGTCAATCACTCTTGGCCGTCAATCACTCTAGACAGCCGCCTCGTCTCCCAGGCTCCATGCTCGCTGCCGAGTGCCGACGCGCGCCTCCTTCGCCTCCGATCCGGGCTCCGGCTTCGCCGTGGATGCGCACGTCTATCGGCTCCAGATGGATCCGCGGCCTCCCGCGCCAGAGAGCTGCCGTGCTTGGCGCCCGTGCTACCGGCGCCGTCCGCGGCCGTCTCCGCGGTGGCAGCGCTGCTCCGACTCCGAAACCGCCGCGTAGGCGGCGTTTCGAGACGCGGCTGCGGTCATGGCCGCGCGCGGCGGGGCGGCGACGCTACTTGCCACGTACCCGGACCTCCTCCCAGAGCCCCAGTGTTCTGCGACGAGGGCAGCGCAGTGCCGCTGCTCCTGCAGCTGGTCTCCCTGGGCATGCCGCGCGCGCAGGAGCGGGCGCTTGGATGCCAGCAGAGCCTCACCGTGGGGGACTGCGACGAGGGCCGTCATCCTCGCGCCCAGCCACATGCCACGTGCCGCTCCGTGCGCCTACAGGACACTCGTGCCGCGCGGTGGAGGAGAGGAAAACTTGCACAAAGCCATGGAGGAAGCCGAGTTAGGACGTTCGTCCAGGCTGGCACACGGTGTCCGTCAGTCCGTGCATCAGTTTAGGAACGTGGACCTCACCGTCACCGAGTCACCGTCCGCACCGAGCCTGTGACCCAAGGTTCGTTTTTGACTTCAACGAGCACTTGCAGCCCCAACTTGCAGTCCGTAGGTGCTCCAGGTGAAGAGCAGCATCACGGACACGACCTCCCTTGGAGCTGCTGTCGCGCAGTTCCTGGCGATGACAGGATCAGGGACCACCTGATGTGTGGTAGCGCCGTAGCGCCATCATCGGTCTTGTGCCCCTGAGCAGAGGAGGTCAGCCTCCAGCACGTCGGGGTCGCAGGTCGTCGAGGGTGGGCAGGACAGCGTCCGGGAGCTGAGGTCGTCTACGAGCTGTGGGCGCCGAGGAAGGTTGCGCCTGCCTGATCGAGCGGGGCGTCGCTGGGCACCACGCCGTGCAAATAGACGAGGGAGAAAAATAGACGACTATCACTTAATACCATCGGATGCAGAATGGACGGAGGATATGGGTGGGAAAGTTACAACGAGTCACTGAATCTGAATCCGTTCGGCTACACACAAATACATTTTAATTCACGTAGTTTAAGAGAAATTATGGTGTAATTTATTTTAATTTATACGCCAATCCACTTCAATTCATATGGATTGAAGTGTATTTGTGTGTAGCCATACAAGACCTGAAAAGCAAATTTTGCTCGGATCCTAAAGCAATTCTGTGTCAAGTCAATGGATGGCAAAATACTAGATATATTACTCAGAGTCTGAAACGCAAACAGTCAAACAGCATAATAATACATAGACGAGTCAACCACAGTCGCCATAACATAAGTACTTTACTCATCTATACTACAGTAGTCCTAAAGATTATTACTGCTATATTAATACTGAACAAGCGGAGGGGAAACGAATTGAAAAGAAACGGCGGACAAGAAGAATGGCATCATCCTGTACTTTGCTTATTCTCTCACAGAATACTATTGAAATAGCCGAAATCAGTCGTTTACTATTGAAATAGCCGAAATCAGTCGTTTACTATTGAAATAGCCAAAATCAGTCGTAAAAACAACGAGCCGAAATAGCCGAAATCAGTTGTAAAAACAACGAGCCGAAATAGCCGAAATCAGTTGTAAAAACAACGAGCCGAACAGCACAATAATATTGGCACAAATTTCTCCGGATCTGAATCTGATTGCAGAATAATGCAGCACGTATCGATCCTCCTGTACCTGCCCTGTAATCAGCAGCCGCAGCTAGTCCTGCTGCGGCAGGGCGCCCGCGCCCCCGTCGTCGCCCAGAGGCCGGTAGCGGACCCTGGAGGGCCCGCTCCCTCCCGCCGCTGCCGGCGGGGTCCTCGGCGACCTCCGCCGACGAGCACATCCTCGGCAGGAAGGACGACGGCGACGCATGGGCTGCTACCACGGCAGCCTTCTTCTTCGTCGTCGTCGGCTTGGGACTCTTGCTGCTGCGCCGGGGGCTGCCGGCGGCACTGGCTGCAGCTGCAACGACGACCTTGCTGCCGCCGCTCTTCTTGCCGTGGCCGCGGGCGACCTCCATCCGCCGGAAGTACTCGACCTCCCGGAGCACCAGCGCGCCCACCGTGCCCTGCGCGCCCACCTCCACCGGCGCTGCCATGCCGGTTGCACTACCGGAGACGGGCTCTTTGCCGAGTGTCCGGCTCTTTGCCGAGAGCTAAAACACGGGCACTCGGCAAAGGGCTCTTTGCCGAGAGCCAGCCCTCGGCACCATAAGAAACTCGGCGACGATTCCTACGCCGAGGGTCCGACTCTCGGCGAAGTCAGGCTCTCGGCAAAGGGACCCTATGCCGAGAGCCGAACCCTCGGCGTAGATGCTAACGGACCCTCACGAACGGCTCCCCCTGCGCCGTTATATTTGCCGAGAGCCCTCTGTTAGGCTCTCGGCACAGAGTTGAATTTTTTTTTTTACAATATGCTATGCCGAGAGCCCTGGCCCTGGCTCTCGGCATAGGTGGCCTTTGCCGAGGGCTTTAGGAAGCTCTCGGCAAAGCATATTATTTTTTTTTTTTTGGCTCCCAATTTTTCCTGTGGCCTTGCTACAGTACTACAAGCCAAGATTTCAAATTTGAAGTGTTTTCCACAAATCTTGCTATATTTCGCGCATTTTTTTTAATTTGATGATTTTTTCCGCGGGACGCACGTTTGAAACTGCAGGTGCATGAAATAATGAAACTCAGCGATTCGAAAAATGGTATTCATTCTTCAGAGGGTATTTCGACACCGTATCCAGGGACAGGTGCGAGACTCGACCGTCTCGTGCACGAGAAACGGCGACCAAGTTGCGCGATATTGGATTTAAAATTATTAAAAATACAAACGAAGTCAGAAAATCATGAAAATGGACGAGTGACCTTGACATCGCATGTAGAGGCTATGAAAAAAATTTGAAAATGTTTGGAGTAAGTGGTGACGCAAGATGTTTGAAACCCTGAGATCTCCGCAAGACGTCACATGTGATGATATGCAGGCCATCATCACCTACAACGCCACGGTCTTGGCCACGAGGGTGACGAAGGCCCAGGCGAGAGGCATGACGCTGGGCCGGGCGCAGTTCTTGCAGGTAAGTGTTTTCTTTTGAGATTAAGCTTTTGGTACTTTTCATCTGACGCTTAGACGTGAAATACTTGATGATGTGCAGATGATCCCCCAATGGTGCCAGTCGTTTCCCGAGTGCTGGGAGATGATCGTGGACCGGTGGCTATCCGAAGAGGTGGGCGGCCCACCACGCCGAGGCCCGGGAGGCGCGTCTGCAGATGCCAGGTGTACCACACCACCAGGGCAACCGCAACCTCGCCGAGTACGCACAAGCTTGGGTACGTGAAAGACTTTATCAATTCCTCGATCAAATGTTGCCTGATTGCTAATCATCTTGTTGTCTTCCTCCTCGCAGTCGGAGGCACACGGTGGCCAGCCTTGCGGCACGTGGCGGCATACGCCATGTCCCACAAGGGCAAGGCCACGGCAGCGGAGACCTCCTACAACCCCGACGATCCCGCCGACGCGTACACCAACTCCAGCGTCCACTCCCGCCTCACTGACTACTCAGAGGCGGCAAGGACGGTCCATGGGGATGACTTTGATCCCGCCACCGCGGACCTGGACGGGAGCATCGTCATGAGGATTGGAGGAGGGAAGAAGCACGGGCGGTTCTGGCTTGGCGACGGCGTCATCGACACGGCCTCCACTCCCACTCTGTCCCAGCTCCGAGCACAGAGCACGAGCGGGAGCGTCCCCATACGCCCACGCCCGTCGCCTGCGCAGTCGCGGGTCGCCGAGCTCGAGGTTATTTCTATTTTACTCATCGTACATTGATCTTTAAATGTTTGCATTGTTCTAACATTCACTTTGTATTATCGCAGGCCCGCCTGGAAAGAGAAAGGCAGGAGCGCCAGGTGTCCGAGTTCCAGATGCGGTCACAGATGGGGCCCAGATGGAGGCTCAAGCTAAGCAGATGGCGACCTCATCGCCTTCATGGCCTCCCAGGGCATGGCCGTGCCGCAGACGCTCATGACTCCTCCACCGCCGTATCAGGACCCCGGAGCTGCGCTCCTGTGAGTATCAATACTTCAGTGTTTCGTTTATTTCATTTCCTTGTCTGACATGACCTTTTGCAGCCTCCTCCGTCACAAGGTTCGAACAACCACCGATGGAACCAGACCGGGACCGGGGTGAACCAGGCGGCCCCTCTCAGGGGTGGCCTGGTTGCCGGGGGTGTAGTACGTTGGACTATCGTGTGTCACTGAAGTTATGTGATGTGCACTAGATTCGAGGACGAATATGTTGTTGAACTATGTGATGTGAACTTTCATGATATGTACATATGTTCTGTGATGTGAAATGTGATATATATGTGATATGTGATGAATGTGATATATATATGTTTGGTAGTGTGGGAGAAAAGAAAAAAAGAAAAAAAAAAAAAAAATTGCTACTTTGCCGAGGGTTGCTCTCGGCAAAGGGCCTCTTTGCCGAGGGCTATGACCATAACCCTCGGCAAAGCTCGACCAGAAAACAATGTTCCCAGGTTTGCCGAGGGTTATGGTCATAGCCCTCGGCAAAGCTGGGAATGTTGTACGCAATTTCAAGGGCTTTGCCGAGAGTCAGATGATAGAGCCCTCGGCGAAGAGGCCGCAAAAAAAATCATTAGAAATTTCTTTGCCGAGAGCCGACCCCCTAGTTAACCGTCGGCACAGGAAAATAAAAAATAAAAAAATATAGCTTTGCCGAGAGCCGGACTCTCGGCAAAATATAACCTTTGCCGAGGACCAGGTTAGCCCTCGGCAAAGTGACCGACGTCAGTAGGGAGCGCCGTTAACGGCTACTTTTTTTTGCCGAGGGCTACCGAACCCTCGGCGAAAAGTTGGCCGAGAGCCCGATAAATGGCCCTCGGCAAAGGTCCTTTGCCGAGAGGATTTTTGGCGAGAGTCCTATGCCGAGAGCAGCCCTCGGCATAGCCTACGCCGAGCGTCAGAGGGCCTTTGCCGAGTGCTACAGGCACTCGGCAAAGCAATGATTTCCAGTAGTGTTGCCGGCCGGGGCAGCTGCAGTGTTTGCTCGTCGGCAGGCACAGTACAACGCTTATAATGGCTCGCTGGGATGATTAGTTCAATATATTAGGCGATGCGAATGCGAACAAC
This sequence comes from Coix lacryma-jobi var. lacryma-jobi, assembly GCA_009763385.1. Taxonomy (NCBI): domain Eukaryota; kingdom Viridiplantae; phylum Streptophyta; class Magnoliopsida; order Poales; family Poaceae; genus Coix; species Coix lacryma-jobi. The sequence goes on from CM019823.1 coordinate 148,029,100, forward strand.
GAAGGTCTCTGGCCACAAAGCAGATCATAATGGAGTGCGTGCAGGAGGCGTGGACGCTACTTCAGTAGCCGACTAGACGAGATGGCATCATGCGAATGCAAGTGGTCCGTCCCACTGCTTCCGTGGACGCATTCGTTGGAGACAAGCAAACCATGCATGCATGGTCCATATGGATCGAATACATCACCGCACACCCCCTTTGGATCACAGGTGAAACACAGTAAAAATGAAGGAATCGTCTCCTATGGTTTTGCTGACGTCATCAGTCGTTTGGGAAAGGAGAAACGCTACGGGGAAGATTCCAGAGGAATGGAGGAATAGATCGACCTCTCACAACGACGCATCAAAACAAGCATGCACTTCGAGCTTTTTTTTGCGTGGAAGTCCGAGGCACCGAAGGGCTATCCTCTCATACGAAGACGAATGCCTACAAACTTCCTACGGTTCAGCTGTTCACCAAAGGGGGCTGAATGATATATGGCTACGGTACGCTGCTGATCGTCGTCCTATGTGGCGCCGCGGCCGTACGTCCGGACCCGGACTCGCGTGCTTCCATGTGGCCCCAAGCCCAACTAGTAGAAGCCTACGCATCTGAGATCTCACTGAGGGAAAAATGTGCCCCTAAGGGCACATGTCCTTAAATGTGCATTGAGGTGTGTGCCCGATATGTACAAACACACACTTCAATACATATCCAACGGTGAATGTGCTGAGAGCATGTGCCCTTAAGGACAAAAAAAATCGCTTTCATCTGACTGACTACGCTGCACCGAACATAATACATCTCTTAGGGCATGTACGTATATTTTGCGGATAGACATAGAGATGGAATACAGGGACGGCTGCTGCTGCATAAGCGTGCAAGTGACCGTGCACACAAGATTATTATTTCGACTGGCGGTTAAGTCGCATTATGTCGTTGTTTTTGTCGCAAGAGGAAAATATGTATCATGACTGATAAGACGAGAGATTATAAATTCAAATGAATAGGGCGACTGAGATATCTTCACACCCATCTTATATTTTATTGGACGTACACACACGCCATGAAACAACCGAAAAACTAGCTGAGCAGTAAACTATATAAGCACGCAATATAAGATTATTTTTTGACACTAACGACATATATTATATACGTGATGATACTTCACCCACTTTCACGGTATTTCGTGCACACGAAGATCTGCTCCTTGTTGCCTTCGTGCCCCCGTTGTAACAACAGTGTCCAGTGATGAAGCCGGGTGTGTTGCCGCCTTGACCACCTGAACCGAACGTACTTGTGCATGCAGGAATACAGTACAATATTATGGGGCTGATTGGTAGCCCGAATTGGGCTGTGCCCGAACCACTTACCTGGGCCGCATCGTTCCACCCGTGTGTTTGGTTGCCTTTGTTGTATCCTTTCACCGCACCCTGCCATTCCTCTCCTCGCCTCCATCCCGGACGACGTCATCTTCTCGATTCGGCCTTCCCTCTCGGTGCAGGACGCCTCGATGCTTGGCGCGAGGATTTGGGCGAGCGCGGGAGATGGCCCCGTCCTGGCGATAAAAGGGCGCGCACGGGGTGTCCGCTAGGGTTACCTCCTCCCTCATTTCGCGCCTCCTCCTTCCTAAGCTCTGGTGCGGTCTGTGCCCTTCCTCCCCCTCGTTCTTGGTTGACTGTTGGTTTGGATCGCCGGCGGCGGATTGGTGGTCGACCGGTCCCGCGACGGTATATCTCATCTACTCCTTTCTAACCTGTGCGTGTTTGTGTTGATTTCTGTTCGTTTTTGTTTTGTTCGGTTCCCTGCTTCTAGGGTTCTTGATGTCTCACACTCAGATCTACGGTCTGGTGCTCCTGATCTACTTGTTTGTAGTTATTTTGTTACCCTATCCCTCAAATCTAATGTCTGGTAAAGTTGTTTTGTTGTTCATATGTCGGATCTATGACATGATGATGCATATTTTCATATATACTGAGCATAAGTGCCTAGGTCAATGATGTTATATTTGTAACCCTAGGCGCTGGACGAGCACCAAATCGTGTGGTAGCCGCGTCTAGGGTTTTGTACATGCTCTGAATATTTGCTTGCATCTCAGTACATTCCACACCACAAATAGTTGTTCCTATCTAACTTTTACCTCCAAACTTTATCCCATCCAACATACCAGTGCACATGGCTTTCGAAGATAGGCGCAGGGCGGCCGCTGCTGTGGTAGTTGCAGTGGCTGCTTGGTTTTTCTGTTGGTTTAGGAGGCGAGTTGAAGATGCTCATTCAGTCACATATGGTCCCATGGCAGAAAGGGACCAACAGAGGATGAACAACCTGAGATACATTTATGAGTCTGATGATGTCCACTGTGTGAATTTGCTTAGGATGAAAAGGGCACCTTTTTTTCAACTATGTGACCTATTTCATAGTAGGGAGTTGGTGACTGACACCATACATGCATCTGTTGAAGAACAAGTAGCAATGTTCTTGCATGTGGTTGGTCACAATGAGAGGTTCAGGGTTGTTGACCTCAGTTTTAGGAGATCTGGAGAGACCATTAGCAGGTTTTTCCAGAGGGTTTTGTATGCAGTAGGAGAGCTCAGGAATGAGTTGATTGTCCCTCCTACCACCAATGTTCACCATAGAATCCAGGGCAGCAGAAGATGGTATCCCTATTTTAAGGTAGGTTTGACAAATACATTTCTTTCAGGTCCTAAGTAGTAGCACACATCCAACAGTATAAATGTTCATCATCACTTCTCTTTTGTTCATTTAGGACTGCATAGGAGCAATTGATGGAACACATATCCTAGCTAGAGTGCCTGTGAAGATGCAACCTGCCTTTAGAGGCAGGAAGCACACAATCACACAAAATGTGTTGGCAGCAGTGGACTTTGACCTGAGATTTACCTATGTTCTTGCTGGTTGGGGGGGGTCTGCACATGATGCTCTTATCCTGGCAGATGCTCTGGAAAGAGCTGATGGACTTAGAGTTCCACCAGGTATCACCCAAACCCACACATATCCATTGCACACTAACTGTTACTAAATGAAACTACTAAAACATGTCCTTTCTTCAAATTGTTAGGCAAGTTCTACCTTGTTGATGCTGGATATGCAGTGAGGCCTGGTTTCTTGCCACCATATCATGGGACAACCAGGTACCATTTGAGGGAGTTTGGTTCAAACAGACCTCAAAATCAAAGAGAGTTGTTTAATCTGAGGCATTCATCTCTTAGAGTGACAGTGGAGAGGGCTTTTGGGGCTTTGAAGAATAGGTTTAGAATTCTGGACAACAAACCATTCCACCCTTACAAACCCAAGTTAAGCTAGTACTTGCTTGTTGCATTCTACATAATTGGATCTTGAGGCATGGTATGGATGAACATGTGCCTACTAAATCTTCCTGGAGTCCAAATACCAATGATACTGCCTCACAGCCAGAGCATGGCCCTGACAATGGAACCTGGGCTCAGCAAAGGGATGCTTGGGCATCCCAGATGTGGGAAAATAGGGGCAATTCTAGAGTTTAGACCTTTCTGGTTTGTTTACATTTGCTTAATTATGTTACCATTTGTGGTTGGTGTGCTGAGACTGTAGCATTGATGAAACTTGTAATAATTTCTGAGACCTAAGGCACTATGCAATGATGTCATCCATTAATTCTTGCATTCTCTAGTACATTGTGACTCAATTTATTTATGCTTATACTGCATAGGAAAATGGAGAACTTTGTTAACCTTGATGGTGGTGAGGATGTTGAGGGAGGGCCTCAGGGTGGTAACCATCCTATTGATGATGCCATGCCTGCAGCCCAGCTTCCCAATGGCCCAATGCACTGGACTCCTGTCCAGTCTGGATTCATGTTAAGGAGATTCCATGACCTGGTTGGCCAAGGGGTGAAAACTGACAAGGGCTTCAAGGAAGTCCATGTTAGACAGGTTGCTTCCATGGTTTCTGACTTTGCTCAAGTAAATGTCACAACCCAACAGATTTACAATCACTTGCGCAAATGGAGGACAAGGTGGGTTAAAATTGTTAGGTTGAAGGATATCAGTGGTGCCCTCTGGGATGAGGAGCACCACATGATAGTCCTTGATGATGAGCACTTGCTTGGCCACACCAAGTTAGGACATGTGCACATACCAGTTCCCCCTTCTGCATTCTTATCTTTGTCTAATAGTAAATCTGTTTGACTACTAGGACCACCCAAATGATGCTAAGTTCTTGAACACGCCATTAGCACTATGTTGAGATGGAGGCTATATTTGGTGGCAACCAGGCCACTGGCAGGTTTGCAATGGGGTCAAATGAGCCTTTGGGCACACCAACTACATTGGTCAGGGTGATGTAGATGCTAAGGAGGACCTCACAGACCTAGGTGTGAATGAGGCTGATTCTGGGAAGAGTACTACTGCTGGTGTGGAGAGCTCTAAAGGCTTTGATGAAAAGACAAAGAGAGAAGAGGTGGTAAGAGGAGGAGGCTAGCTCAGGAGGAAATTGACCTCATGACTGGATGGATGGTAGAAGCTGTTAAGTCAGTAGGACAGGCTCTAAAGGATCCTCAGCACAATGAGGTGCCATGAGGATCTGTAATGGTTGTGTATGAGTTGCCCTGGTACTCACAAGAAGCAATGATGTAGCTCGTGTGATCTGCAAAAAACAAAGCAGAAGACTTTTGCTTTGTGCAAATGATGAGGCTCATAGGATCCTCTGGTTGAGTAAATCTCAAAACTACAACCATGTGAGCCTATTGATAGGATCCTATGGCCTCTTCACTTTTGCAAATAGCCATGCTGACTTATGCTAGGTTGACTTTTGGGTGGTGTAACACTAACCACCTTTTGTGAGAACATGCATTGTCTAAGCCTGCCTAGAATGATGGTATTTTTGTATGCATAGGAGACATGGTGGTGGATGTGAGGCTGTGTGGTGCAGACAGGCACCCTTGCTGTGTGATGCAGACATGAACAATTGGTGTCAACAGTTTGGGAACTGTATTAGGTTCCACTGAATGGTATCTATGTCATATATTATGCTAGGCATATGAAGGTATCTATGTTAGTCTGAGGTGGCAGTGTTTTTGGGTCCATTCTATCTTCTGTCTTGTTTGCCACCTGTGAAGTTTACTAAGTACCTGATATTTCCTCTACTTAATTCTTCCTTAACTAAGGCTTGTTTAGTTCTCTTGGTTGTTTCATTCTCCTTCACTTTTTCATTTTGCCAATGATGAAAATAATGCCATTGGGTGAGGTTGTTGGACTTGTGAGGTACTGACTAGCTGTTTTCCTTCTAATTTCTTGAGATGGCTTTCATGAATGTCATCAAGCCATGTGAAACATCCATGCCGAAGCAACAGCTCTACTTATCTGATAGCCTGATGCCTGGGCTGGATGGCTCACATGGTTCCATGCCTTTCATGATGTTGGTTTTCTAATCGGTTTGAAGGTTCCTTAAGCTCCAAGTCCAATGGTTAATGAACTGGCAATACAATCTGAGGCCTTTATCTTTCTTGTCTATGATGAAACATGCTAGATAGAGGTGGCTGCCTTTTTTATGTCATTCATCTGATCTTCTGAAATCATCCACTGTTTAGCAACATTTGGGTGACCCCCAACTTGATGGCAAACAGTGGATGGTTTAGAAGATTAATGGGTGCCATGTATGGTACATATGAGGCCTTTACATTTTGCTTGCAGCCACCAATGACGTCTATGTATGTTACGAGACTACATTTTGGTAATGACGAAAATATTGTTTGATCTTGTGACGATGATCTTCGACTTGTGAGGTACTGGAGCATTGTTCTAGCTGAGGCTCACATGGCTCCATGCCTGTCATGATGTTTATATTTTGCTGTCTACATGTTCCTTAAGCTCCAAGTCCAAAGATCAAATGAAGTGACAATTATAACTGAGGCAAATTGTTTCACCTATCCATTCTTATTACAACATCTTATACTTGGTTTTTCTGATTTCTTAAAGGACTACATGGCTTGGTATACTGTTTATCGCGGCAGGGTTCCTGGGGTGTATCGAACTTGGTCAAAATGCAATGACCAGGTAACTGGTTTTTCGAACAACTCTTACAAGGGTTTTCCAACTAGACAAGAGGCAGAAGCATCCTACTTGGAGTTCATTACTGGTGAAGAACGACCGTTGTTGCCGCAACACCTGAACCGGTTGTTAACAAATCACATTGCTTATTTCCTATTTGTGTAGTTTTGGCTTTTGTCCTGTTGGTATTGCTCTTGTTCATCATCTTCGGTTGCAAGAAGTGCTGTGATGGTTTCACATTGTCATTGACTAATCTAAAGACAATGACCTTTGTGAGAAACTGTGACTCTTTAGTGGTCAAATTAATGAAGTAATTAGAAGCTCCAAGGTCATTGTCAGTGACAAATTTAAGGTGATAACTAAGGCAAATGTATCTTGATCATTTCCTATTCTCTTGCTGCAAAAGGTGGTAACCACACCACAACCATACAGGGGTGCTTGCACCACTCACCGTCCGCCCAACCAAACACACTAGGTTCAACCAGTTCATACTGGAAAACTGTCCGTTCGGGCAACCAAACAAGTGCTCTGTCGTTCGGTATGACACTGAAAATGCTAACCAAACACACCAAAGTGTATCTCTTCATTCAGGCTCAAATGAGCCTGGATGGGTACTTCATCCTGGACAGGAACTCTTTGGGCAACCAATCACCCCCTATATATATATAAAGCCGCTCCATCAGTAGAGTCCATCCAGAGACGACTATGGCGATCGACGACTAATTAATCAGACACATAGAGATGCACCGGCAGACGAGGCTGAGCTTGTAACAAGAGTGGCTTAACTAGCGCGAGACTTGCAGCGGATTCCTTGAGCTCGATTGCACGAACGCCGGACGGCTTGGTCCACGTGAACCCCTGCAGAAGCCTCGCGAACAGCATCACCGTCACGGAGGTGCCGAGCGACACCCCTGGGCATCCCCTCCTACCTGCGGTGTAGAGGCTCTGAAAAAAATTTGGGAATGTTTGGAGCAAGTGGTGGTGCAAGATAGTTGAAACTCTGAGATCTCCGCAAGGTGTCACATGTGATGATATGCGATGATCTCAGGGTTTCAACCATCTTGCGCCACCACTTGCTCTAAATATTCCCAAATTTTTTTCATAGCCTCTACATGCGATGTCAAGGTCACTCGTCCATTTTTTTCATGCTTTCTGACTTCGTTTGTATTTAATAATTTTAAATCCAATATCACGCAACTTGGTCGCCGTTTCTCGTGCACGAGACGGTCGAGTCTCCGCGCCTGTCCCTGGATACGGTGTCGAAATACCCTCTGAAGAATGAATACCATTTTTCGAATCGCTGAGTTTCATTATTTCATGCACCTGCAGTTCAAACGTACGTCCCGTGAAAAAAAAATCAGAAATGAAAAAGAAAATACGCGAAATATAGCAAGATTTATAGAAAACGCTTCAAATTTGAAATCTTGGCTTGTAGTACGGTAGCAAGGCCACAGAAAAAAATTGGGAGCAAAAAAAAAACAAAAAAATAATATTCTTTGCCGAGAGCTTCCTAAAGCCCTCGGCAAAGAGCACCTATGCCGAGAGCCAGGGTCATGGCTCTCGGCAAAGAATTTTTTTTTAAAAAATAAAAAATAAAATCCTTTGCCGAGAGCCGGATCAGGGGGCTCTCGGCAAAGGGCCGGTATATGCCGAGAGCCGGATCGCGGGCTCTCGGCAAAGAAGGCAAATGAAAAAAATAAAAACGGCCGCGCACCCGAACGCACACGCACGCCGGCGCCCTACCGTCGCCGCCGCCTCCGCCGCCGCGCCCGGAAGCCCGCGCCAGCCCCCGCCGCCCGGCTGCCCGCCTCCGCCCGCCCGCCTCCGCCGCAGCCGCGCCCGGCCGCCCTCGCCAGCCCCGGCCGCACGCGCCCGCCCGCCGGCGCCTGCCTCAGCCGCCGCCGGCCGGCCGCCCGCGCCAGCCCAGGCCGCGCGCGCGCGCACCCGCCAGCCACGCTCGCTCGCTCGCTCCAGCCTCGCCCGCTCGCTCGCTCCGGCCCTCCTCTCCCCGCTCGCTCCGGCGGCCGCTGCTGCCGGCCGCCCCGGTCGCCTGCCCCTGGCCGCCCGGCTGCGCCTCCGGCCGCCCCGCCATCGCCGGCTGCCGCCCCGGCCGCCCGCCCCTGACCGCCCGGCCGCCCACGCCGCCGCCTCCGGCCGCTCGCCCCCGGCCGCCCGCGCCGGCCGCCCACCCACGGCCGGCCGTCCGTGTCCGCACCCGGCCCCTGCGCCGTCAGCCACACCGCCGTCGCGGTAGAGGGCGAGAGGAAGAAGATTAGAGGAAGAAGAGAGGAGGAGGAGGAGGAGAGGAAGAGGAAGAGGAGGAGGAGAGGAGAGGAGGAAGAAGAGAGGAGGAGAGGAGGAGGAGCCCCCGCCGGCCTTGTCCTGCTGCGTCCCCGCTCCGCCCGGCCACTCCACCCGGTTGGATAGGAGGAAGAAGATGACCGCCTCGCTGTGCCCCCTTTGTTCGCTCATCGGTCGTCGTCGATTGGGCTGTCTGTAAGTCATCCTCGATCGCCCCATCGTCATTGCACATGTGCCACCCAGTTGTAGTATGTAGTAGTAGTAAGTAATTGTTAGTAGTAGTAGGTAGTAGTTTGATAGTAGTAGTGGTATGTGTGTGGATGTCGGCCATCGTGCCGCATATATGTGTATATCGGCCATCGTGCCGTTGTTTCTTGCAGGTTTTGAAACCTCATCGTGCAGGGGAGGTTCTGCCGAAATTTCTAATTGATACTATCTTTTTGTCTTTTCTGTAGGAGGAGGACCTGTCGGGGCCAAGCCGGAGATCCTCGGCGACCTCGATCGTCTTCGTCGTCGTCGCGGGTCTGCCTGCACCGCTTCGCCTCGCCACTGCTTGTTCTTTTGGTTATGTTATTTCTAATACAACATTGCTTGTTCTTTTTAAATGCAGGAGGTCGAGGCAAGATGCCGGGAGGACGTCAGAGGCGGTTGAGTTGGTTGTACTGCAGCTCGCAGGCCGACGGGCCCTCGACGAGGAGTGGCCGCCGCCGGAGGGAGCCGTCTCCACAGGAGGAGGAGGAGGAGGAGGTCGAGGAGGAGGTGCCGGCCATGCCCGAGGCCCAGCGGCAGGAGGAGGCACCATTGGCCGAGGAGGCAGAGGAGGAGGGACGAGCAGGAGGAGGACGAGGCGGACGGGTGTTCGGGTGCCTCAGGGGTGTCCACGCCCTACTTGAGAGGCCCCGCCAGCCTCCCGGCGTTGCCGCCACGTGCCCGACGCCCAGTGATCACGCCCATCAGACAGAAGTACATGTTCTAACTACCTGTTCGTACGATGAGACTCAAAATAGAAATAGAAGGTAATAATCTTTTTTAATCACTTGTGTAGGTCATGGGACTTTGTGGGGCCTAAGGCCGCAAACCCAACGGCATCCTAGGTCTCCTGTGCCGCGAGCACTACCCTGGCATAGTACAGTATGCTGGGAGGCACGAGCCGGCCTACACCTTTGACCACTACAGCGTTGCCCCAGACCCAGACTTCCCCAACAAGGCAGCGTGGGTTAGAGCGGAGCTGTGGGTAAGTCTTCGTCAAACAATATCAAATTCATCATATTTTTTCTTTAATTTCTGTCTCGCCTCATATTGTGTCTGTATGCAGAACTACTTCAAGTGCGAGCCGGGGAAGGAGGCAGTGGCGGAGGTGACGGCTACCGGGCTTGTAGGAAGCTCGTCACCGACATGATCTACGAGGCGAGACTGCAGGCCATCATTACCTACAACGCCACGGTCTTGGCCACGAGGGTGACGAAGGCCCAGGCGAGAGGCATGACGTTGGGCCGGGCGCAGTTCTTGTAGGTAAGTGATTTCTTTTGAGATTAAGCTTTTGGTACTTTTCATCTGACGCTTAGACATGAAATACTTGATGATGTGCAGATGATCCCCCAATGGTGCCGGTCGTTTCCCGAGTGCTGGGAGATGATCGTGGACCGGTGGCTATCCGAAGAGTGGGCGGCCCACCACGCCGAGGCCCGGGAGGCGCGTTTGCAGATGCCAGGTGTACCACACCACCAGGGCAACCGCAACCTCGCCGAGTACGCACAAGCTTGGGTACGTGAAAGACTTTATCAATTCCTCGATCAAATGTTGCCTGATTGCTAATCATCTTGTTGTCTTCCTCGCAGTCGGAGGCACACGGTGGCCAGCCCTGCGGCACGGTGGCGGCATACGCCATGTCCCACAAGGGCAAGGCCACGACAGCGGAGACCTCCTACAACCCCGATGATCCCGCCGATGCGTACACCAACTCCAGCGTCCACTCCCGCCTCACTGACTACTCAGAGGCGGCAAGGGCGGTCCATGGGGACGACTTTGATCCCGCCACCGCGGACCTGGACGGGAGCATCATCATGAGGATTGGAGGAGGGAAGAAGCACAGGCGGTTCTGGCTTGGCGACGACGTCATCGACACGGACTCCACTCCCACTCTGTCCCAGCTCCGAGCACAGAGCACGAGCGGGAGCGTCCCCATACGCCCATGCCCGTCGCCTGCGCAGTCGCGGGTCGCCGAGCTCGAGGTTATTTCTATTTAACTCATCGTACATTGATCTTTAAATGTTTGCATTGTTCTAACATTCACTTTGTATTATCGCAGGCCCGCCTGGAAAGAGAAAGGCAGGAGCGCCATGTGTCCGAGACCCAGATGCGGGCACAGATGTCGGCCCAGATGGAGGCTCAAGCAAAGCAGATGGCGGAGCTCATCGCCTTCATGGCCTCCCAGGGCATGGCCGTGCCCTAGACGCTCATGGCTCCTCTACCGCCGTCTCTGGACCCCGGAGCTGCTCCTGTGAGTATCAATACTTCAGTGTTTCATTTATTTCATTTCCTTGTCTGACATGACCTTTTGCAGCCTCCTCCGTCAGAAGGTTCGAACAACCACCGTTAGAACCAGACCGGGGGTCAACCAGGCGGCAGTTCTCAGGGGTGGACCGGTTGGCCGGGGGTGTAGTAGATTGAACTTTGGACTATCGTGTGTCACTGAAGTCTCATGTTGTTGAACTATGTGATTTGAGGACATATGTTATTGAACTATGTGATGTGATGTGAACTATCATGATATATATATATATGTTCTGTGACGTGAAATATGATATATATGTGATATGTGATGAATGTGATATATATATGTTTGATAGTGTCGGAGAAAAGGAAAAACAGAAATAAAAAAACAAAAATTAGCGTGTTTGCCGAGGGTTGCTCTCGGCAAAGAGGCCCTTTGCCGAGGGCTATGACCATAACCCTCGGCAAAGCTGAACCAGAAAGCCATTTCCCCAGCTTTGCCGAGGGCTTTGGTCATAGCCCTCGGCCAAGCTGGGGAGACTGAAAGGAATTTCCAAGGGTTTGCCGAGAGCCGGCTGAGCTAGCCCTCGGCGAAGAGGTCCAAAAAAAATATTCAAAATTTCTTTGCCGAGAGCCAACCCCGGATAACCCTCGGCACAGGAAAATAATAATAAAAAAATTTACAGCTTTGCCGAGAGTCCGGCTCTCGGCAAACGTGACGCCTTTGCCGAGAGTCCGGTTAGCCCTCGGCAAACCTACCGTCAATAGGGACCGCCGTTAACGACCACTTTTCTTTGCCGAGAGCCGGTCGGGACCCTCGGTAAAAGGTTTGCCGAGAGCCCGATAAACGGCCCTCGGCAAACGATCCTTTGCCGTGAGGTTTTTTGCCGAGAGCTCTATGCCGAGGGCTGCTCTCGGCATAGGCTTCGCCGAGTGCCAGATGGTCTTTGTCGAGTGCTACAGGCACTCGGCAAAGCAGCCGTTTCTAGTAGTGCATGCTGAAGAATAAATCCATTTAAAATAAAAAAAATTGATCTTCATTACGTCACCACTACTGCAGACTCGTACTTTGCCGAGTGTTTTTACACTCGGCAAAGAGCCTAAAAACACTCAGCAAAGGCTTTGCCGAGTGTTTTTAAGCAAGGCACTCGGCAAAGTTTGCTCGGCAACATTATTCACGACAAAAAAGACTTTGCCGAGTGCTTTCTCTCGGGCACTCGGCAAAATAATAATATATTTTGCCGAGTGCTGTGTAAGACACTCGACAAATTTTTTCGGCCGTTACGTCGCTTGCCGTTAGCCGTTATTTTGCCTAGTGTCATAAAACACTCGACAAAATTGTTTTCCAAGAAAACTTTGCCGAGTTTTTTTACTGAAGGCACTCAGGAAAAGTTATTTTCTAAAAAAATAAAAACCAAATTTCCCGAGTGTTTTTTGATCAAGGTGCTCGGCAAATATTATTTAAAAAAAATTGAAAAAACATATTTTGCCGAGTGTTTTTTCGTATAGGCACTCGACAAAGACTGTTTTGAGAAAAAAAATTAAAAGCAAACTTTGCCGAGTGCCTAGCCTAAAACACTCGGCAAAGTAACCGAGATTTGCAAAAATTTTTATTTTTTCAGTCCATTATAACAGATATTATACATATATATACACACATCAATCATCAGAGCTATATCACCAACATGCATTATATATCACAAGGACACACATATTTCATAAATCCATCAGAAATCCATCGAAAATCCATTACAAATCCACCAAAGTTTACCATTACAAGTTCATTATTACAAGTTCAACATCACAAAGTTCAACATCCCTGCTGCGACGATGAAGGCTGCACCCCTGACGGACCGGAGTGCGGTGAAGGATTGACGGGATCCGCCGTCGGTGACACGATAGCAGGATTGTTTGAACCCACCAACGGAGGCTGCACATAAGAGAAGAGATTGCATGTGTTAGACGGAAAAATGGAAATTTCGGCAGCACCTCCCCTGCACGGGGAGGTTTCCAACCTGCAAGAAATAACGGCACGAAGGCCGATAATCACAATGGTAGGAAGGTCGGCAATCCGAACAGCACGAAAGCTGAAAATCACAACGACACGAAGGCCAATAATCCCAACGACACGAAGGCATTAAACTTTTATACTCACAGGAGTGAAGAGTCGAACCGGAGCTGGAGTTGGCAACTGCACGGCTACACCCGATGCTTGCCCGAGGCTTTGCATGATCTAATACATTTCCGCCATTTGCTTCTGCGTGGCCTCCAGCTGAGCGGACATGTGCGCAGTCGTCTCCTTTGTTTCTGCTAGTTCAGCCTAAAGTGTTTCAATCACATGTTTTAGTATTGCAAATATGATCAACGTGTGTAAAGTTCAATGTACGACGAGTGAAACCAGAATTACCTGAAGTTCGTCGACCCGCGACAGAGTAGGAGTAGGTCGTACACGTATGGGAAGGCTTCTGGCCGTGCTCCGTGCCCTCACGTCGGAAAGAGAGGGTACAGAGCTCGAAGAGTCGGCGCCGTCTGCAATCCACAACCGCCCGTGCTTCCTACCTTGCCCCAGCCTCACGATCACCTCTGTCTCCAAGGGCTCAGTGTTCAGATTGTAATCTGGGCCATGGAGCGACCTAACCTCCTCTACGTAGTCTCTGACTTTAGTGTGGACGGTCGGGTCAGAGTAAGCCTCGGTAGGGGCATCCGGGTTGAAGACGACACCGGATTTCAGTCGGGCTTGGTGAGACACAGCCTATGCCCCTAACTCCGACACCGACATGTCTGGGTGTGCCTTCTCCTGCGAGAAAGACAGAAAGTTGATAAGAGATACAAAACTGAGCGTTACAATAGATAAATGACATCACGCACAAGTGCTTGCTTGAATGCGGAGAGGTTGCGGCTGCATTGGTGGTGACTTGGACCGGTCTTTAGTGCCCGCTTCCACTTGCCGAGCTCGTGCTTTTCTTGGTTCACCGGGTCAAGGTACCTGTCCACGATCATTGCCCATGCGGGTCTATGCACCATGCACCACGAAGCTGGCACCTACACATCATCAAGTGAATCATGACGTCAGTACCTAAATCTCAAAATGAATCAATATTATTCACCTACCTGAAGGTACTGCTCCTTGGTCAGCACCACCAATCTTGAGCCAGCCTTATTGAGGTGTTCTTTCTTGATGGACCTGTAGTAGTCGATGTGGGCCTGGAGTCGCGCCTCGTGAATCATGTTGCGGACGTACTTCTGACAGGCTCTATGTGCCGTCTCATCCGCCACTTTCTCCCGACCATCTTCAGCCTGGAAAAAACTCTGCATACAAACATGATGTATCCATTCATTATTTCAGTAAAAGACTTAACCAAATGAGGAGATGTAATGAGCTAAGTTGTGAGGCACTTACCCAAAAGTCCGCCAAAACCCGCTCCTGCTTGTTGTCCTACTCGTTATCTGTGGCTAGCGCATACCTCTTCCACGATCAGGCCGGCTCCCGCTTCCTGTCCTTCAAGGTCACAAGGCCAGGGAAGTGTTTCCTGCACAAGCATCCCAGCACGGTAGCGGGGGTGCGTGGGGGATCAAGAGCACCAGACATAACTAGCCAGGCCCTGCATTATTGAAAAATATCAGTGTCTCTTTTGATTTTCAATGTATCATATGAAGTACTACTGATAACATTTATAAGTACTTACCTTCTTCCCACAGGACGAACTACTGGGCGTAGGTCAGGAAGCAAAACCGGAGGGAGGTTTGTGGGACCTCGCAAGTAGGGAGTCGACTGAGCGGAACCATCCTCCGTCTGCTGAGTATCATCGTCTGTCTGCCTAGCACCCTCGTCCCTCGATGGAGTGTCTGTGGTCGCGCCCGTGGGTCTTGCGATCACCTGCTGGGTAGGAGACGAGTCCTCCGGCTGGTCAAGAGATGGGTCCTCCGACTGGTCAAGAGACAGGTCCCTCCTGGGGCGACCACGGCCCCTCCCCCTCCCAGTGCTGGGGCGACCAGGGCCTGCTCTCGTCGCTGCCACTGAATCTGTCCCCTCGCGTCCATGTTCAAGCATAGCCTCTGGTACATCGAGGCTATCTGCCTCGGTGAACAGTTGGTCGCCATCTTTGATCTGTCACCTGCAATTCACAAAAAATGACCAAGTGTTAGTACATACATTACAAATAGTTCAAAATGAATAAACATAACAAAATTTAATTAAAAAAAGGATTACATGCTTTACAAATAATCTTCCCCCGAGACAAAGGTCTCGTCATCACTGTCAAAATTGTCCAAATGGGCAACACTGTCGGAATGTTCTAGGTCTTCTTCATTGTCTTTGCCTAAATGGAATCGCTCAAGCATTTGAATGTCCTTCAGATTCAACACTACATCTCCAAGGTCCTCATCATCAACCGTTTCATTTTCTACCTCCATTTCGGTCACATTGGGTAAGACTATCTCAAACGTCCCTTCTAGCTCATCTGCTTGGTAGAACTCTCCATCATATGTGTTTGTGTCGAAGGTGTAATCTTGATCGTTTGGAAGAGGTAGTTTACCGTGTGGAGATACCTGATGCACAATAGACCAACCCTTAAGATGGTCTTTGGCTTGGCACGTGTATGGCGTATGATACACCTGCACGGACTGTTGAGCCACAATATAGACATCTTTTCCTTTATAGATGAAATCATGTCTAATCTCGACTAGCCCAAGATGAGGGGTTCGTCTCATTCGTCCAGGATCAAACCAGTGGCACTTGAATATGACAGGAGTAAGAGGTACCCGACCCTCATATTCAAGCTCATAGATCTCCTCAATTATTCCGTAGTAATCGACACCATTACTACCCTGCGTAAAAACTTGGCTGTTGGTGGTTTTCCGACTGGCCCGATTCTGCTCGTGTATTGACGTGTGGAAGCGATATCCGTTCACATCATAACTGCTATATGACTTCACCCTTAACTTGAAGACGTTTGCACCTTTCTAAACTCGTCACTCATGGACGCATTGGTCTGCGCCTGCAAGCTCGAGCATGATACATCGTTAGACTATTGGAATGTATGAGCTACTAAGGAATATCGACGAATGTACCTTTTGTTTGAACCAAGAAATGAAATCAGGTCTCCCAGCTCCCGCACCCTCTAAAAGAAGGGTATCATGTTCGTGCGGGGTAGGATCCCTTGATTGATGCCACTCTTGACGAACAAATTCCCTGTAACAAAGAGAATCAATGGGGTTCGATACAGAATAGTGACTGTATTCAATCAAGTTCGTTGAGAACTTACTCAATGAATGGCGCAACCTCGACAAGGTTGGTGAACACATATAGCGTGATTTTGCGCCACTCTTGTGGATCCAATCTCTTGGGGGTCGATCCACTTGCGCTGCCTAGTTGGCCTTTGAAAAGGCTGAGGGTCGATTCAACTTCGCCAACATTGTAACGAGGGGGTGGATTATGGTTGCTAGGCAGGTTTGGCTTGTAGTAGGCAGTTGTGAAGTTTGCAACCTCCTCCCGAAGGCTTGCCTCTGCAATGGAAGCCTGAATTCTAGCTTTATTTGTACATTTCTTGCGAAGAATCTTTAGACATCTCTCGATTGTATAGCACCAACGAAACTGCACGGGCCCCCAAGCGTGCCTCATTCGGGAGGTGCACAATCAGATGCTGCATCGGCAAGAAGAAGCCGGGTGGAAAGATCTTCTCCAGCTCATAGACCAACTCAGGTGCCATTTTTTCAAGTTCTGTAAGGACAGCCAAAGATATCTCCTTGGCACAAAGCTGGCGGAAGAAGTAGCTCAACTTTGCCAGGACTAGCCAGACATGCTCAGGCACATAGCCTCGAACCATCGACGGAAGAAGCCGCTCAATCCATATGTGGTTGTTAACACCGAGTTTTCGCACTATGACAAGTGGACCGGCACTATGAAGATTCGGCGAACGCCGCCGCTTGAAGGATTCGGCAGACGCGGCGGATGCGGTCGGCTAACTCAATGTATTCGGCAAGGCTGTGTGAAAGCGATTAGTCAACGGCGAGCAGATTCGGCAACGTAACGCTACGGTCGGTTACCTCAAGCCAAGTCGGTTTGCGACGAATACGGCATGTCAAGAAGATTTAGCGATGGGAATCTCGTCATTTTAGCGCATGCCGGTTATTAAAGGAAGCTTGGAGCAAAAGGCATCATGTTTTTGATAGTTTCCTAATTATCATTGTAATCGTATCCTTCTAGGACTCAGAGAACACCAGGGTATAAATATAAACCCTGAGGCTATTGTAAAAAGGGTCACAATCAATACAACCAACCCCGGCCCCGTGCCGTCTTCGAGTCCAAGTCGTGTCGTCGTGTTCTTCGAGAGGGGCCATCGATCCGTCGACCTCCGTAAGTTCCGGCAACCTTGTTATCATGTCTAGTATCGTGCGGCGGATTTAGATATGGTGCAAGTAGTCTCGTACGTTAAGCTTAGTATCGTGCGGCGGATTTAAGCTTATGACGGGAGGTTTTTGCTTATGCCTTGTATCGTGCGGCGGATTGAGTCATGAGTAAAAATAGTTATCGGCTCTGTTAGATTTGGCAATCTGATAGATTCATTAAGTTACCCTGTGTTATGTGTTTTGCTATGTTATTTCATCATAACACTTTGCCCAATCCAGGTACCGTCCGTTCGGCTTCATCTTTATAGATCTGCTCTGTTCTTTCACGTTTATTATTGAAAAGTCTTCTATGTAGTAGATCTGTTGTTCGTAATAGCCGATTGGATCGTATCTGGATTGTCACGTGGAGAGGGTCCATGCATGTTAAGTATGTTTGATCTATGATAAGGCTAGGTGTCGTGCGGCAGGCGCAGGCTTTAGATTAGCTTAGTCATGCTTAGTTTGTATGTTCAATCCCCATGGATCCCAACTCGGTTGTACAATCGAGATTGGTTAAGTTTTAACTTATATCCAATACATCACGCAAGTACGATTTTATGCAAACGTGTTCGGCAACCTGTTATTCACGTAACTCTGTTCATATTGCCGAATAATCTTTAAACCTGTTGACAGATAGCTTTCATAGCTATATGTCGTCGTAAGTGGCTTCAGGGCCGTATATTTGGAACTGTCTGGTCATACCCGACATGTTCCAGCTTTGTATTTAACAGTTTATCTCCCTTGTTAGTTGCAGGGCAAACTGACTGGCACGCACCGGACTTCCGAGCACCCGGGCCACGATTGAAGCCAGCTTCTCCGGCTTGCTGTGTGATTGGCACAGTGCGCCACTTTTTGCGCCAACACACTTTTTGGCACGCCGGTGGGACACCCTTTTTCCTGCAGCGATGGTCGAAGTCACTGAAGCCGAGGCCAGCAACAAGGCGGGGCTCGTGCAGGTGCAGCTCACTGAATTACCCGACGAGTACAGAGAGCAGGTGGATGATGCTTGTGCCGAATTCCAGGCCAAGTGCCTAGAAGCCTTTTCCAAGAACAAAGCGGGAAGGTTCGCCGTTTGCACGATCTGCCGAAGCCCGTCCAGCTCAACCCGAATGATCCCGGGGAAGCAGAGGCAGTGTTGAAAATGTCTCATATGATCAACGAAGCTGTCTCTGGTGCCATCGGTCGCATGCATGGGGCGTTTCTCAACACTTTCCGCACCATCATGATCGCCCAATTCGGCCCAAGGCCGATGAACTTATGGAGGCCGAGTTTGGCCCTATAGCAGGACCACATCTTTTCAATCTGCCGAATCACCTCAAGGGGGCAGGAGCTGCCGGTGAGGAGACCCCGCCTAAGGCTCAATCAAGCGGGATGACCATTCAGGAGAAGCACACGCCAGAAGGCCAATTGCCGACCATGGGGCAGCTCACGTTCGGCACTAAGGGTCAGCCGCCAGAGTCAACACGCAAGATCTCCCCGCAAACCTATAGGCTCATAAAGGACTACTACGGAAACGGGTACCATGAGATGCTTGAGCCTCACAATATAGAGGGTGCCCCGCATCCAGGATATGGGAAGCCGACGGCCGAGAAAACCGCCGACTCTAATGTCGATGTCATGCTAGAGAAGATGGCGGATATGATGCAGCGCACTTTCGGCCTGAAGCCTAAAGGCACGTATGCTTACAGGTCTCCGTTCCCCGAATGGTTCCACCGTGTGGCTCTACCTCCCAGAGTCAAAGTGCCGACGGACCTGTCCAAGTTCTCCAGCTTAGACGACACCAGCACGGTGGAGCACGTCAGTCGTTATCTGCTCCAGCTTGGGAGGCCAATACCGAAGACGCCTTCAGGGTTCGGTACTTCCCGTCGTCACTCACTGGACCGGCATTCGCATGGTTCACGTCACTACCGCCGGGCTCTATTCTCTCTTGGGCGGACTTGGAACAAAAGTTCCCATACACACTTCTACACGGGCACCAGGAAAGAAACTAGGGACATCAGTACGTGCGCAGGAAGCCGAATGAGACACCGCAGGACTACCTGCGCAGGTTCAGGGGGTCAAAAGCCAGTGCTTCGGCATGCACCTGCCGGACGATCAGCTTCCACCATTGGCCGTGCAGGCATGCTCGCCGAGCATCAGGGACAAGCTGTTCGGTCAGGAGTTTGAAGACTTGGGTCATCTCTCCGCCGGCTGAATGAGATGGCTATCCAAGCGCAAGGCTTCCGGAGGGAAGGGCGTTTCCAGAAGGACAATGTCGCGGCGCAGATGTATCAGGCTTTCCTGGACGAAGCCGATGACTATACCGACGCGGAAGATGAGGTGGCCGCTGCCAGAGTTCAACTGGGACAAGGGAGCCGACCCAAGCCAACAAGCAATGGCTGCGCCAGCAGAAGGGGGCATACGACTTCGACGTCACCAAAGCTGACAAGCTCTTCGAGTTCCTGGTTGCCGAAGGAAGAGTCAGGCTACCCCGGATCACCCGATGCTGCGTCCTGGAGGAGTCAAGGACAAGAAGTACTGCGGTTTTCATAACACTAACACTCATTCTATTAATGATTGCGTGTGTTCAGGACGAGAATCCAGAGAAGCCATCCAGGACAGCCACATCAAGTTCAATGGCAAGATGAAGATCGATGCAAAACCCCTTCTCCCAGAACGCCGTGTTCTTCTCAGGTGAACATGGTAACCCCGGCGGATCCCAGAGGCAAGGGCAAAGTCAAAGTCCTCACCTCCGATAAGGCACGCGAATCTGGCGCAGTGGATCCCGATCGGCAAAATCACTGGCGATGAGCTCCGGCAGCGCGCCCAAACCACGAATAGCCGATACGAGCACGGAGAGTCATCTCCAGGCGCAGGCCTACACACAGAGATCTCCTTAACAAATGGCGCCGGCAAATGAGAAGGAGCAGAGGCGTCTCCAACGCGAAGAGCGAGAACTCGAAGGAGGAATACCAACATGAAGACGATCACACGGGAGTGCACGGTATCGGTAGTCTGCTGAGGAGAGGGCTTACCACCAGAGAACAGGCCATCGTGGGAACAAGAACACCGCCAAGAGCGGGAGCAAGAGCACTGGGGCTGCCCGTTCTTTCGCCACTGCTGGAACGAAGGCTTGAAAATGCCTGCCGTCAACAACTGCCCCGAATGCAGCGATCAGTAAAGGGTATAGGCAGGATCGGGTCAACCGCCGTCTCGTTTCACGAAAGGTTGGGAGCTCGCATCCCGATGAGCGATCGGCGCCTGAAAACGGAAAGCCCGGGCCGACAAGCTAGAGATATGCCGATCGAGAGTGGGGCACCACCAGGACGACGGCGAGGAGGCACAGCCTCGCCATATAGATGGCAAAAGGGGCAGTGGTGCCCACCAGGGTCAGAAAAAAGCAGAAAAGGAGAGTGCAGCGCTTCCGGAACAGGGAGTTGGAAGAAGCAGCCGCCAATGGGAAGAAGCAAGAATGGCGCCCGAAGGAAAAACCAGATGACACCGACAAGGGCGCTGACGTGGCCATGACTTTCTTCCTCCCCTGGAGTTCATGGCTCTTGCCGGCCGGGGGGCACAGGACGAGGTGTATTCGGATTCCGACGAGCCGAGCACGACGAGCTCGCGGCACAGCTCATGTTGTCTCAGAAGGCAGCATTTGACAAGCCAGCCAAGCATCGGCATTTGAAGCCGCTGTATGTCAAGGGGTACGTCAACGGGAAGCCGCTAACCAAGTTTGTTGACGGCGGCGCAGCAATCAACATCATGCCTTACGCCACGTTCAGAAAGCTGGGCATGAACGATGAAGACCTACTCAAAACAGATATGATACTCCGCGACTTTGCCGGCAATCCCTCCGAACTCGGGGTGCCGTACGTGGAACTGATGATTGGATCCAAGACGCTCATTACGACTTTCTTTGTCATTGATGGCAAGGGGCATATAGCCTGCCTTCTGGGCAGGGATTGGATCCACGCCAACTGCTGCATACCTTCAACCATGCATCAAATACTCATACAGTGGGTTGGAGATGACATCGAGATTGTCCAAGCTGACGACTCGGTGAGTGTTGCCACCATTGAGCCCACCTACTGGAATTCGACGGGGTAGACTGCTTCTCCGATCGCGTGTGGGGAGAGGGTCTGTCAACGTCTACGGTAGGGATCAACAGCCGATCCAAGCAATCGGCTCTCAAAGCTTCTTTTCGATGGACAACCCAACGACAGCAGCGAGGGCAAACTGGGACGTGGTTTCACGTCGGCTGACAAGTTAGAGGAAGTGGATGTTGATGATACGAGTAAGAAGAGGCCGATGTTCGTAAGTTCCAGTCTAGACCCTGATTTCAGAGTGCAGCTAGTAGATCTTCTAAAGGAGTTCAAAGACTGTTTTGCGTGGGACTACACAGAGATGCCCGGATTAGATCGGTCCATTGTTGAGCATAAGTTGCCGATCAAACCTGGATACCGCCCATATACAAACAACCTCCGCGCAGGATTTACAAGGAGGAGGTGTTGGCCGACGTGAAAAAGGAAGTGGAAAGATACTAGAAGCTAACTTCATTCGGCCGTGTCGATATGCGGAATGGATCTCCAATATTGTCCCGGTGTACAAGAAAAACGGGAAGATGAGGGTCTCATCGACTTCAGGAACCTCAACAAAGCCACTCCTATGACGGTTATCCAATGCCGGTGGCCGATTTGCTAGTAGATGCTTCGGCCGGTTTTGAAATCATAAGCTTTATGGACGGCAACGCAGGTTACAACCAGATCTTCATGGCTGCAGAGGATGTGGCAAAGACCGCCTTTAGGTGCCCCGACCATATAGGTTTGTTTGAATGGATGGTCATGACTTTTGGTTTGAAAAATGCCGGTGCCACTTACCAGCGAGCCATGAATTACATATTCCATGAGCTGATCGGCAAGATTGTAGAGATCTACATTGATGATGTGGTGATCAAATCCAGCAGCAAGGAAGACACTTAGCCGATTTAAGGAAGACCTTGGAGTGCACGAGGAAACATGGTTTAAAGATGAATCCAACCAAGTGTGCATTTGGGGGTCGGCTGGTGAGTTCTGGGATTCCTGGTCACAAAAAGGGGATCAAAGTCGGCAGGAAGAGCATGGAAGCAATTGATAAGGTAGTGCCGCCGACCAATCTCAAAGAACTTCAATCACTGCTCGGCAAATCAACTTTGTCAGAAGGTTCATATCCAACTTGTCTGAGCGCGTGCTGCCATTTTCTCCACTATTGAAGCTCAAGAAAGATCAGGAGTTCGTGTGGGGTGACGTGCAACAAAAGGCTTTCGATGAGATCAAGGAGTACATGAAGGCACCACCAGTATTGGTTCCTCCACAACTCGACAAGCCTTTCAAGTTGTACGTGGCAGCGACAACCTAACAATAGGGTCGGCCCTCTACAAGAATTCGAAGAAGAGAGGAGAGTCATAGCCTATCTTAGCCGGAAGCTACTGGACCCCGAAACAGGTATTCGGCTACGGAAAAGTTGTGCTTGTGTGTTTTCTATTCTGTACTAAGTTTCGGCACTATCTATTGAATGCCGAATGCGTGGTAGTATCAGAGTTTGATGTAATCAGCACATGTTGTCAATGCCGATTTTAAGTGGAAGGATCGGCAATGGGTTTTAGCTCTTTCTGAATTTGATTTGCGCTTTGAATCGGCAAAGGCTGTTAAAGGCCAGATTATGGCTGATTTTGTCACTCACCACCGTGATCCTAATGCTAACATGGTAACCATTATCCCTTGGGCATTGTTTTTGATGGATCCTCGTGCAGCAAAGGTGGTGGAGTCGGGATCGTGTTGATTTCTCCAAGGGGCACCCTTCAAGTACTCTATACCGATCGAGTACCGGTGGTAACTAATAATCAAGCAGAGTACGAAGCACTGCTCCGAGGGCTGCGGGCTTGTGGACATTAAGGCAGACGCCGTGGAGATCTTCGGTGACTCAGAATTGGTGATCAAGCAATTGACCGGCAAATACGAGTGCAAGAACGACACGCTGCAGGAATATCTCGAAGGTTGCCAAGAGCTCCTCAAACAGTTCCGGTCGGCAACCTTGCAACATCTCCTAGGGGGCAAAACGAAAGAAGCAAACCAGTTGGCTCAGGCAGCATCCGGGTATAGGGAAAATCAAAACATTTTTGCAGTTGAGGAAGAGCAAGCAACCCCAGAAGATGATCAAGCAGTCCCAGGTGATAATCAGGCAATTGAAGACTGGAGAGACAACATTGCCGATTACCTCAGGGACCCATCCAAGAAGGTCTCCGAAAACTCAGGTACAAGGCTCTTAAGTTCACGCTCGGACAATCAATGTACTACAAATCCATAGATGGGGTTTTGCTTAAATGCCTGAACCAAGACGGGGCTAGGAAACTGATATGAGGTGCACGAAGGCGTATGTGGTGCACACCAGTCGGCTCACCGTATGAGATGGTTAATCTGGAGGACTGGATATTTTTGGCCGACTATGCTCGAAGATTGCTTTGAGTACTACAGAGGTGTCAGGATTGCCAGCGATTCGGCAATGTGCAAAGGCCCCAGCATCGGCCATGAATCCGATCATTAAGCCTTGGCCTTTCAGAGGATGGGGCATTGATTTGGTCGGCCAGATCCACCCTCCATCTAGCAAGGGACATAAGTTTGTTTTGTTAGCCACAGATTATTTCACTAAGTGGGTTGAAGCCATCCCATTGAAGAAGGTGACATCAGAGAACATGGTATCCTCGTCAGGGAGCACATCATTTACCGATTCGGCATTCCCCAGTCCATCACTACCGATCAGGGAACTCAGTTCACTTCCTCGGAGTTTCGTGACTTTGCCGAAGGGATGGGGGTTAAACTCTATAATTCTTCCCCTTATTATGCACAGGCCAATGGGTAGGCAGAAGCTTCTAACAAAATCATGATTAAGATTATTCAGAAGAAGATCGAAGAGAAACCTAAAAGGTGGCACTTGGTACTCAATGAAGCTTTGTGGGCTTACCGAATGGCTTGTCATGGGTCGACTCAGACGTCGCCATGCGAGTTGGTCTACGGGCATCACGCAGTGCTGCCATGGGAATTGCAGTCGGGGTCAAGATGAGTTACATTGCAGAACGATCTAACCAAAGGGAATTATAAAGATTTGATGATGGATGAGCTAGAAGATTTGCATTTGATTTGTCTCAAGGCCTTGGAAAATATTGAAAAGAACAAGATCCGCGTTGCCAAGTACTACAACTCGAAAGTGAAAGAAAAAAGATTCGAAGAAGGAGACTGGAAGGAGACTTGGTTGGAAGATTGTCTGCCGATCGGTACCAAAGATAAGGCATTCGGCAAATGGTCCCCTAACTGGGAAGGGCCTTTTCGAGTTCTGAAACGTGCTCCGGGTAATGCGACATTCTGAAAACCCTCCAAGGAGAAGAGTTTACTAGGGCAATTAATGGACGTTATCTAAAGAGATTCATCCTAGCGTGGAGGTCGGGGCATAACGGAATCAAGGACTAGCGGGCACCAACGGCCGATACAAGGTTGTATCGCCCTTACACAAAAAATGGCCGATAGGTTCTATCGCCCTTAGAGCAAAAAACAGCCGGCACGGCATGCGTCGCCTCTAGTGCAAAAAACGCAGAAATACAGGGCAAGTGCACGCGGTGCTATGCAATCGGCTAGATAAATCAAACGCTCAACAAGGCAGAACGAGAGGGAGAACAGATTGTGCGCATGAACATAGCAGAAATAGAACATTGTTCATGAGTTGGGGCGGTACGAAAGTGCGGATCAGTTACCAAGCACCTTGTTGATGACCGTCTGCGGATTGGTGACTGCGGCGAGGGCGTGAGCATGATCCTCGTAGGAGTCCAGAAAATCGTCGATCTGCTCGACGTCCTCCGGACATGCCCCGCGGGGGAAGCCAACCGGCGTCACGGAGAAGTCCTCCTCCGTGCGGACCGTTAGCGCCGACAACCCCAGCGCCACGCCGTGGTGCACACCCAGCAGGGCGACCTGCTCGACGCGGCCATGCACATTGGCCAGGCGCGCCTCGGCGGTGTCGCCCTGGGCGTTCACCCGGTCTGCGACGGCGTTCGCCGCCATCTTCAGGCGCTCCAGCTCTTCAGACAGCGCTGTGAACGACGAGTTGAAGTGGATCGGTTAAAAGATCAATAAGAACGACCAAAAGCCGATCTAGGATTGGGTGTCCATACCCGTGATTGCGTCGCAGAACTGCTGGCGCTGGTCCTCCCACTCCAGCTGATCGATCCCGTACTGCTTCGAGACGGCGACCAGCTCTTCCGGGACTCGTCCCGCAGCGCCATGAAGTTCAAAGCGTCGTTTTGGTCGTAGAGGCCGCCGTCGGAGTCCCGGTCCGGGCTCGCCTCCCAAGGATGGGAGTGGTAGGAGAGGCTGTCGGAGGAGCTCGACGAGCCCGATGGTGGAGCCTCTGGCCTCCCCGGTGCTGGAGAAGGCCGGGCATGCCCGCCGGCGGAAGAGATAACGGGGACCCTGTCGGCGAGCAGTAACAGTAACAGAGCGTGAGCGAGGTTTTCAAGAAACTGCCACAAAGGACGTAAGCGAGGATGTCCTACCCGCGCTGATGGAGGCGCCGAGCGCGGCTCCCTTCGTCTCCTCAGCCGCCGGGCGCTTGCCGCGGTCATCATGGCCCGCCATTGCACTCGAAAAGTTAGGGTTTTCTGGGCGGAGCGAGCAAGGAAGCCGAGGCGGCGAGAGTACTAGAGGAACGGATGCAGAAGATGGGAGAAGGCAGGACTCTAGGGACGATTTATGCCGAATATCACCGGCGGATTGGGGTTTTTCTGCTTCCCAAGATGGGCCTCTACAGTGATGGGCTGTGCAAATCATCTGAATGCACCACGTGTTCGGCGGGGAATAAAGCGCCTGGCTTCGGCAAAATTGCCGATTTAGGTGTTCAGGACAAACACTGGCCAGATTGCCGAACAGGTTCACACAGTTAAACACGATGTCATCAGAACGGTAACCGATTGGATGCAAATACAGATATATTACAAGGTGCAAATGGCCAAGTACATGGAATGGAATATGCTTTGATCCCAAAAGATCAGTCACAGATTGATGTCAAGAAGATAGATAAAAGGACTTCTTATCACATAACAAGAGTCAATTACAAATGAAGGATCAGTTCGTCCATGTCATTCTATTTCTAATCGGAAGATCAGAATCGAAAGAGTCGGCCAAGTCTGTTCTGGCTTCCTCATATCCTCAACTGAACGTGCTATCCTAAATTCTAGTCCTCGCTCACAAACGTCAAAATGACGGTAGTCGGCGCCAGAATGGATCCGGACGGCATTGAAGGCAAGTGCTGCGCCGTAGCCCATGCCGGCCCTAGAAATGTCAGGAAGGACCCGCTTGATCTCATTTACCTGCCTTAGAGCCACCGTGCCTGACACATTGGCTGAAGTAGCAAGGTCGGCAATAGCGGCTTCGAGGGAGTGGAGCCTAATCTCCAGAGCTGAAAGAAAGAGGGGTCAAGCAGAGGAAAGGGATAAGAAAAGGACGGTTGGGGAATGCTTACCGATGGCTTGTTCCCAAAAAGCATCGCGCTCCTGAGAGATTGAGTAATCTCCCGATTCTTCTTTCCTAGATCAGACTGGAGGTCTGTGACCTTCTGAGCCAGGTCCTCGGTGAGGTCGTCGCCAATCCTCCTGAAGAGGAAACAAAATGAAGCCTAAACATCCCAAAGCGAAAAGATCAAAGAAGAAGCAACCTTCTCTTAGAAGTGCTGGTGTCGCCGAGCTCGAGACTGTAACGACTTGCTTGGGAAGACATTTTCCGGTTCAGGGCAAGAGAAGAGGGGGGTTTTCTAGATGAAGAAGCTGAACAGAGGAATTCGGGAAGCTCAGGCCGAAATGGAATAGAGAGGAAGTTTTAAAGGATCTCGAGTGCATCGGGAGCGAGTCGGCAGCTGTGATGATTAATGACGTGGGAAGTCGGATGCTTCCAGAGATTCTACAGTGGTGCGAAAAGGAGAAAATGAATTTTAGAATAAAACATTTATCCCAAAATTAGGGGGCATGTGTTAACACCGAGTTTTCGCACTATGACAAGTGGACCGGCACTATGAAGATTCGGCGAACGCCGCCGCTTGAAGGATTCGGCAGACGGCGGATGCGGTCGGCTAACTCAATGTATTCGGCAAAGGCTGTGTGAAGCGATAGTCAACGGCGAGCAGATTCGGCAACGTAACGCTACGGTCGGTTACCTCAAGCCAAGTCAGTTTGCGACGAATACGGCATGTCAAGAAGATTTAGCGATGGGAATCTCGTCATTTTAGCGCATGCCAGTTATTAAAGGAAGCTTGGAGCAAAAGGCATCATGTTTTTGATAGTTTCCTAATTTATCATTGTAATCGTATCCTTCTAGGACTCAGAGAACACCAGGGTATAAAATATAAACCCTGAGGCTATTGTAAAAAGGGTTCACAATCAATACAACCAACCCCGGCCCCGTGCCGTCTTCGAGTCCAAGTCGTGTCGTCGTGTTCTTCGAGAGGGGCATCGATCCGTCGACCTCCGTAAGTTCCGGCAACCTTGTTATCATGTCTAGTATCGTGCGGCGGATTTAGATATGGTGCAAGTAGTCTCGTACGTTAAGCTTAGTATCGTGCGGCGGATTTAAGCTTATGACGGGAGGTTTTTGCTTATGCCTTGTATCGTGCGGCGGATTGAGTCATGAGTAAAAATAGTTATCGGCTCTGTTAGATTTGGCAATCTGATAGATTCATTAAGTTACCCTGTGTTATGTGTTTTGCTATGTTTTTTCATCATAACACCTTTGCCCAATCCAGGTACCGTCCGTTTCGGCTTCATCTTTATAGATCTGCTCTGTTCTTTCACGTTTATTATTGAAAAGTCTTCTATGTAGTAGATCTGTTGTTCGTAATAGCCGATTGGATCGTATCTGGATTGTCACGTGGAGAGGGTCCATGCATGTTAAGTATGTTTGATCTATGATAAGGCTAGGTGTCGTGCGGCAGGCGCAGGCTTTAGATTAGCTTAGTCATGCTTAGTTTGTATGTTCAATCCCCATGGATCCCAACTCGGTGTACAATCGAGATTGGTTAAGTTTTAACTTATATCCAAACATCACGCAAGTACGATTTTTATGCAAACGTGTTCGGCAACCTGGTATTCACGTAACTCTGTTCATATTGCCGAATAATCTTTAAACCTGTTGACAGATAGCTTTCATAGCTATATGTCGTCGTAAGTGGCTTCAGGGCCGTATATTTTGGAACTGTCTGGTCATACCCGACATGTTCCAGCTTTGTATTTAACAGTTTATCTCCCTTGTTAGTTGCAGGGCAAACTGACTGGCACGCACCGGACTTCCGAGCACCCGGGCCACGATTGAAGCCAGCTTCTCCGGCTTGCTGTGTGATTGGCACAGTGCGCCACTTTTTGCGCCAACAGTGGTAGTCATGGCTCTTCATCCCGTTGACTCGTAGAGTTTTTAAGTTCACACCCCTGCTAATATTCGCTGCATACCCATCAGGGTACATTAACGTCTTGATCCAATTAAGTACTTCCCTTCTTTGATTGGTTGTCAAGACAAAATCGGCCTTAGGCCTTTTCCACCGCTTTCCTGGTTCAGGAGGTCGTATCTCTAGTTTTGGCCTGTCGCACAACTCTGCCATGTCCACTCTAGCCATAGGGTTGCCCTTAGATTTGTCAGTGTCCATCAATGTTGCCCATAGTGCCTCAGCGATATTCTTTTCAGTGTGCATTACATCAATGTTATGTGGGAGTAAGAGGTCGTCAAAATAGGGGAGCCTCGTCAAGCCAGACTTATCGGTCCACATATGTTGCTCACCATATCCTACAAAACCACCTTCTTGGTTGGGCACGAGAGCATCTATTTGAGCACGAACCTCGACACCAGTCCTCAAGCGCGGTTTAGGATCCGTCACTTTGACACATTTGGTGAAGCTCTTGATGTCTTCTCTGAATGGATGATCAAGAGGGAGGAATTGAATTGACGATGTTTGTCGAACGACGAATACTTGCCACCCTTCTTCAACCATGTGAACCTCAAAGCTTCCTTGCATATTGCACATGGGAACTTCCCGTGAACACACCAGGCGCTGAACAACCCGTAGGCAAGGAAGTCATGCATGGAGTACTGGTACCAGACGTGCATTTTGAAGCTTGTGCTTGTAGCTCGGTCGTACGTCCAACACCTTCGTCCCAAGCACGAATCAACTCATCTATCACAGGCTCCATGAAGACACCCATATTACTCCCCGGGTGTCCAGGAATTATCAACGACAAGAACACGGTATGTCGTTGAAAGGAGACGTCGGGGGGGGGGGGGGGAGATTGAGGGGGATGACGAACACGAGCCAACATGTGTATGGTGCAGACATCATACCATATGGATTGAACCCATCTGTTGCTAGCGCAACACGTACATTACGAGCCTCATGTGCTTTATTAGGATTTCACGAATCGAAGTACTTCCAGGCCTCAACATCAGATGGATGTATCATCTTCTCAGGATTGTACTGTGTGCCATTTTTGTGCCATGCCATCTGTTTCGCGGATTCTGGCATCATGAAAAGTCGTTGGAGCCTCGGCTAGAACAGAAGGTGTCGTAGGACTCTCATGGGGATCGTAAGCTGCCTCTTCTGGCCATTGTCTGAGTCTACCTCCACGTACCTCGAGGATTTACACTTCGGGCAATACTTTGCATCCGCGTGTTCTTTCCTAAATAGGACACACCCCTTCGGACACACATCTATCTTGTCATACGACATCTTAAGTGCAAGAAGGACCTTCTCTGACTCGTACAAGTTCTTTGGCATAATGTGTCCCTCCGGTAGCATGCCGCTCCACACGGCCAACATCGATCTTGTCGATTTTTTTTATTTACCGAAATTCAACTTTGCCGAGTGCCTTATGGGCCCCTCACTCGGCAAAGTAATTTTTGCCGAGTGTTCCCCAATGCACTCGGCAAACTTTTTTTTTTGGATTTGGCCTCAAATTTTTTTTGGTAGGCCTTGTGACCGTATATGAAACTTTAATCTAAAATTTGAACTATAAGGTGCATGAAATAATGAAATGTAGCCATTTAAAAAATAATATTCATGTTGGAGAGTGTATTTTAGGCCGCATCTAGGAATTCACCCAAAAATTAGAACGTCTTGTTCACAAAACATGGTCACCGTTTGTGGTCGGAGTGTTTTTAAATTACAAAAAATGCGAACGAAGTCCAAAAATTATGAAACTTGTCGAGATGTCATGTTATCGCATGTAGAGGCTACTATAAAAAATTGAGAATATTTCGAGCAAGTTTGAGACGTCGGATGCCTAGAAGCCACACATCTCTACAAGTTGTCGCATGTGATCACATGTGGATATTTCTGGGTTTTAGGCATCGTACATCGCAACTTGCTTCAAATCATTTCAAAATTTTACCACAATCTCCGCATGTGATAACAAGACGCTTCCAGAAGTTTCATGATTTTCGGACTTTGTTTGGATTTTATATAATTTAAATCCTCTTTTTCCGCAACTAACTCGACATGTTACGTCAACGAGATGCGTGAGATTTCATGTGACTCCCTGGATACGGCCCCAACATACGGTAAGTATCATGAATATCAATTTTTGAATGAGCAAATTCCATTATTCCATGGACCTGCAGTTCAAATTTGAAATACACCAAAAAAATCAACAAAACAAAATAAATTAACGAAATATACCAAAAAATTCAAAATTTTAAAAAATTTTATATTAGAGCTTCAAATATTGTCACAAGGCTACACAAAAAAATTTGGGTCAAAAATAAAAAAAAATAAATATATTTTGCCGAGTGCCATATGGGAACACTCGGCAAAAATTACTTTGCCGAGTGCGGGCCCTAGGAGGCACTCGGCAAAATTATTTTTCAAAAAATAAAAAAAATTGCCAAGTGCCCATGGATAGCACTCGACAAAGATTATTAAAAAAAATTTGCCGAGTGCTAGGTCTTGGAGGCACTCGGCAAAATTAATTTTCAAAATATAAAAAAACATTTTGCCGAGTGCCAAGGCTAGAAGCACTCGGCAAAATTATTTTTCAAAAAATAAAAAACAATTGCCGAGTGGTGGGCCCGGGCAGTGGAGCGAATGAAGAGGTAACGCGTATATCCTGCATCCGGCTCGAGACGTGGTTAGGTGGGCGCATTGAATGCATTCGGTTACCTTTTCACGTCGTGGGAGATCCCGCCCGTCTGGATTTCCCCCTATAAATATCGAAAGAGGGGAAAAAGAAACCCTTTACTTTGCCTTTGCCTTTGCCGCCACCGTAGCCTTTACGCGCCCTCTCCTTCGAGCTAGTCGATTGGGGATTTCCGGCCGCCCGCCCGCTGCTCGGATACGCGCCACGCCACCGTCATGGCCGTCCAGACACAGATGCTGCCGGCCGAGGACTGGAGCCCGTCGAAGGTGACGCAGAGCGAAATGGACTCGCTGGTGGCCCAGGGGCTTCTGCGCCCCAACCGGAGGAGGGACCCGCATGGTGAGTTATCCCGTCGACGGAGCACCGGGAGCCGCACCCGCCGGAAGGGTACGTGGTGAGCTTCACGCGCTACCACCGTATGGGGCTCGGCGTCCCGCCGAGCCGCTTCTTGCGAGGGCTGGCCCATCATTTCGAGGTGGAGCTGCAACACTTCTCCCCCAACTCCATCTCGCACGCCGCCATATTTGCCGCGGGTGTGCGAGGGGTACCTGAAGATGGAGCCGCACTGGGAGATGTTCGTCCATCTCTTCCGGGGCGAGCTCTTCATCAAGTCCCTGAAGCCCAGCGGGAGGCGGCCCGTGCGCATGGGCTCCCTTGCCATTACCGCGAGGGCGGGGACCTCGTCGGCCAATGTCCCCCGCGAGTACCTGCGATACAAGCTTTCCACAACCAGCCGGGTGGGACGACCATTGGTTCTATCTGCGGAACGAAGGCGGCCTCCTTCCGCAGTACACCGGCAGGGTCCTCACTCAACGCCCGGAGAAGTGGACCTAGGGCGTTGCGGCGGACAGGCAACGCCACCTGGCCCCGTTGATGGAGATGATGAAGATGCTGGTGGACGAGAAGAAGCTGACCGTGCAAGCGGTCATTTGGGCGTTCCACCAGCGAAGAGTTCTCCCGCTGGCGGAGCGCCCCCTTCTTATGCACGAGATGGGCCCGCAGGCTCAGCTCGAGGCGCTCAATCGCTCGAGGATGTCGAAGGGAGGCTGTCCCGGAACGAGGGCGTCTCCCGGGTGTCGATCACGATCCAGGGGTCGTTCGTCCCTGAATCCTCCAACCTGGTGGCGATGGCACCCGACGAGGGGTGTCTCGACCTGGTAAGCCTCCCTCGAGTCGAGCTATCTCGAGCCTCCTCCCCCTTTTTCCTCCTTCGATCCATTTGCATCCGTCTTGCGGTTTGTCTCATCACGCTTCTTCTTTCTTCAGGGGGCATTTACTTGTCGCGCGTCGAGGCCCCCGGTGAGGGAGGACGCCGTGGGTTCTCAGGTGAGGCGCCTCTCTTCTCAGAAGGATAAGGAGAGCAAGGATGCCAAAAAGAAGAAGGAGAAGAATAAAAACTTGCGTCGCTTAGCTCGGGAGCAGAGACTGGCGAAGGCCCGTCGTAACCGTCAGCCTGGGGACGGGTCCCCCGAGCTGAGCTCCTCGAGCTCGGCGGAGGAGAGTAGTGATGAGGAGGAGGGCGATGACGAGGGGATGGATGTGCGCTTGACGCGCGCGGGGCTCGTTGGTGACAGGGCTGACCGCTCCTCTGTGCAGGAGGGTACACTGGAGGTCCCCCCGGCAAAAGGGTCGCGCGGGACGCAGCCGCGGAAGGCGGCGCCGATCCCTGCCTCGTCGGGGGCCCGAGGTCCGTCGAGCTCCGCGCCGGATGTGCCCCCGGTCGTAAGGAAGCCCCGGACCCGGAGCGCCTCCGCCTCAGCGCCAACGGAGGCCGCCCCCGTCGGCCCAGACGGGGGGTCTCGAGATGGGTCGGGCCTCGAGAGGCGGTCGACAGGTCGAGAAGGGTTTCGGGCCCGACCCCCACGAGCCGTCAAGGGCGCCGTCGAGCCCGCGGAGGAGCGGGCGCCAGGAAGAGGCGTCGAGCCCGCGCCATCACGAGCGTCGGGGAGGGAGCCCCCGAGCGTTTCGTGACCAGGGGCGCGAGCGTCCCCGGAGTCCATCGCCGTACCGCCGCCGGGACACGGAAGCGGACGCGGGAGGGCGCGACCTCCAGCGCGGTGCCGGAGCAGGTCCCGGAGCCCGCGCCGGGGCGAGCGCCACGACGTCGGCACGAGGGTGGTACGGTCCCTCCGCGACGTGGGGCGGAAGGAGGGCTCTCCCTCGAGGTCGAGCCATGGGAGGCGTCGGGAGCCCTCCCCCCATCCCAGCCCTGTGGAGACGGCCCAGGCACAGGGCTCGAGCCACGGGGTGGGCTCGAAGCCCACGAGTGGGTCCGGCGATTCCGGGAAGAAGCCCAGCCGCCGCTTCGGGTGAGTAGTTTCCTTGGGACTCGTCGGAAGTGAGGCTTCACCTCTTTGCTTTTGATGACGCGTGCCATCTCCGTCTTCTCAGGGGGAAGCGCTCCTACCAGGAGGTGGACCTTGCTTCGTCCAAGCGGGCCAAGACCTCGAGCCCTGTCGAGGCACAGGCACCTCGAGGTATGGGACCTTCCTCCGCTAGAGAAGCCGCTTGGCTGGAGAAGGCCCGAGCTGCCATGGCTCGAGGTGGCCAGATGACCGTTGCGAATTTTGGTGAGGCCGTCGCCATCGACCACAGGGGTCGAGGTATTCTTCCTGGTTCTGACATCTCCGTCATCTCGTTATTGCAGGGGCCTCAGCTCGTGGCATCGAGCCCGCCACCACCTTAACCGCCGAAGCGCTGCCTCCTCCCCCTCCTCCTCCTGCGATGGTGCCAACTGGGAGCGCCATCCTTCCCCTCACCACGACGGCTGTTCCGGGGGAAGCGCCTGGGGCGAGCGCGGCCCCGCCGGCGTCTGGGGCTGAGGAGACTGCGCCCCTTGTGGCTCCGACCAGCACGGGCCGGACTGCGGAGGAGGGAGAGGGGGGTGAGGCGTCGACGGAGAAGGAGCCGACGGTGGAGGACCTCCTGAACGAGCTAGAGCAGGGGCCGCTCCTCGCCGCGGGCTCGATGACGGTGGAGGCGCCCGAGGTGCCGGCTAGCGCCGACAAGGCGCCGGAGGGCCCGGCCAGGGAAGAGGGCCCGGGGTCGAGCCTTCCCTCGATCGATCCACAACAGGAAGTGCCGGCGGAGGGACGGGGGGAGGGAGTCGGGGCCCGTGCCGTCGGGCGGCGGCGGGTCGCTGTCGGGGCGGCTCGAGGCGGAGGAGGATCTGCTCGACATCGAGCTCGATCGGCCGATATGGCCGTTTCCCGTCCCATTGAGCCCGCCCCTTGCCGTGGTCCCCATCGAGCAGCCGGCCAGCGGGGGGCCCCGCGCGAGGCGCGGTCCATCTTCCGGGAGGTGGCCGTACTTATGGCGGAGGCGGAGCGGTCCTGCTCCGAGGAGGCGGGCCGGTCCGCACAGGTGTCAGCCGCCCTCGCGCGGGCTGAGGCGGAGCTTCGAGATCTCCGCGCGGAGCTGAGCCGGAACGCCTAGATGGCGAGCCGGCTTAACGAGGCGGAGGCGGAGGTCCGGGTGGCTCGAGGCGAGGTCGCTCGATCTAAGGAGGAGGCCGCCACCGCTCTCGAAGCGTCGAGGAAGGAGGCCGCGGACGCCCGAAGCGAGGCCACCTCTGCCCGGGCTGAAGCCGAGGCGGCGAAGCAGGAGGCTGCTGTCGCCCGTGGCGAGGCCGCCGCTGCCCGAACCACAGAGCAGGCGGCGAGCGAGAAAAGAGGCCGAAGACGCCAAGAGTGGTGCCGCCACCGCCCGAGCTGCCGAGGGGGCGGCGCGGCAGGAGGTGATCCGCAAGGATCTGGCCCTGGTAGAGGCGGGCCGGCTGATCGAGGACCTTAGGTCCGAGAAGCTCCTCACGCTGGCCGAGAAGCGCAGGCTGGAGCAGCGTGCTGAGGCCTGACCAGCGACCTCGCCGCACTGGGGCAACACTGCGACGGTGAGGCTTACACCTTGTTTTTGTTTGAGTCTCGAAGTTCTTTGTTACGCCGCAGTCTCACACTTCCTTGTTTGTTGCGCAGGGGTCGAGAAGACGGTCGAGGAGCTCCGCGGGACGAACCAGGCTCTCTTGGACCAGCTCCGAGACGAGACGATGGTGGCGGAGAGGGCTCGCTCTTCTCTTGACCGGCTCGGCCCCATGTGGGGTGCTCCTCCTGTGACCGCGGCAGAAGGTGCAGTGGCTCGGGGCGATGCCTTGGTCGACGCCTTGTGCTTCTTCGACGCAGCCGCGCGGGACCGTGTCCGGCGAGCTCTCCATCACGGCGTCAAGCAGACACTCGCGCGGTCGTTCGCTCCGGTTTCCGCTTCCCGGTCCATGTTGTCGCGAATGGCTTCATCGAGATCGAGGGGAAGGATGAGGAGTGGAACAACCGCCGTGTCGACAAAATTTTGGAGAAGATGGAGAGGCCGGGACGTCGCTCGCGAAGATCTTCGAGGAGGATGTGTGCCTCCTGATGCCAGCAGCGCGTGTCGGGAGTCCTCCTCCTTCGAGCTCGGGCGTCGATGTCGAGCCTGCCATCGTGGACCTGGGAGGAGTATCGCACCGACGAGGATTGAGGCCTGCGTGCCAAATTGGGCGTCGAGGCCCTTGTAAGAATTCTATGACATAAATGAGGGTACGTCGAGACCCGAATGTATATGTGATTTGTTTATGAAAAGAGTTGTTTTCTTTTCAAATGCGTTTGACCACTCTTCTTTGTCGCAAGCTCGAGTTTCTGCTAACTTAGTCTGTGTTCCTTTGATACGTCGCGAGCCCCTCGAGGGGAGGCGCAGGTAGGGCACCGTAGCTCGGGGGCGTAGGTGGCCGTCTACGTCGACGCCCCCCCCCCACCTTGGAGGCTCGAGGTACTTTTAGGATTTAGACGTCGCTAGTTCACTCGAGGCACGGGTCGAGACGAGGGTCGAAATTTTTAGAAAAGAAAACGCGTTTTTTCCGGAGTGGGGGGGGGGGGAGGCCCCCCGTCAGCCCCCGAGGGAGGCTTGACCCTGAGCAAAGCAGGGTCGAGGCTACCTTAAGACGCGAAGCAACACGAACGACAATGCACGAGTTTGTTCATTCATTTTGACATGTTTGTATAAAGTGATAAAATGAACAAGGCCTCGAGGCCTTTAAGGGTAGAAGCGACGTAGCTGAGATATGTTCCACGCGTTCGCCAGGATCCTGCCTTGATCGTCGTAGAGCTTGTATGTTCCTGGCTTGAGCACCTCGGCCACGGTGTATGGGCCTTCCCACGGAGGGGGTGAGCTTATGGCGCCCTCGATTATCTTGCAGCCGTCGAAGCACGAGGTCCCCCACCGCCAGGTCCCTTTTGCGCACGTGCTTGTCGTGGTAGCATCGAAGTGTTTGCTGGTAGCGTGCAGAGTTGATGAGCGCCACGTCTCGGGCCTCGTCGAGCTGGTCCTTGGCGTTGGCGAGCCTTTCGTCGCTAGTTTGCTCGTTGTAGGCTCGGAGTCGAGGTGAGCCGTACTCGAGGTCCGTAGGCAAGACGGCCTCGGCGCCGTAGGTTAGGAAAAATGGAGTGAACCCGGTGGCTCGACTCGGCGTAGTCCTAAGGCCCCACAACACCGAGGGGAGTTCTGTAGCCCACCCCTTTCCGAAATTCTTGAGGGTCTTGAACAGCCTCGGCTTTAGCCCATGGAGTATCATGCCGTTGGCACGCTCGACCTGCCCATTGCATTGGGGGTATGCGACCGAGGCCCAAGTTACGCGAATGTTGTTGTCATCGCAGAAGCTGGTGAACTTTTTGCCCGTGAACTGGGTGCCATTGTCGGTGATGATGACATTAGGCACCCCGAACCGGTATATGATGTTTGCGATGAACTCGACTGCTCTCTCGGAGGTGGGGGTCTCCTATCGGCTTAGCCTCGATCCACTTGGTGAACTTGTCGACGGCCACGAGCATGTGTGTGTACCCTCCACTTGTCCTCTTGAGGGGACCCACAAGGTCGAGCCCCCAAACGGCAAATGGCCAAGTGATCGGGATCATCTGCAGGGCGTGTGCGGGCTGGTGCGTTTGCTTGGCATAGAATTGACACCCATGGCACGCTTGGACCAAACGCTTGGCGCCCAATGGCGGTCGGCCAATAAAAGCCTTGACGGAAGGCGTGCCAACCAGGGCCCTCGGCGCTGCGTGGTGGCCGCAAGCCCCTGAGTGCATATCGTCGAGGAGCTTGCGCCCTTCCTCGAGTGGGATGCAGCGTTGAAGGATCCCAGTCGGACTTCGTCGGTATAGCTCCCGTTCGTCGCCGTAGATGACGTAGGTCTTAGGCCCTCCGAGCGATGCGTCGGGCCTTCCGCCTTGTCTTCTGGGGCGCTCGCCTCACGTCAGGTAGTCGGTAGGGCGTCCGCCAGTTCGAGGGGCGAGGGGCCGTGATGACGAAGAGGCGTGTGCGTCGACCTGCATCGCCTGCCTCGCGGACGTCGAGGGGTCCTTCTCGAGGGGTGGCGTTGAGAGTCGAGCCCCCGTGTTTTGCTCGAGGGGTGGCGTCGAGGGGCCAGCCCCCGTGGGTCGATTTCGACGGATGGCTCGAAGACGTCCCTCGAGAAGACGTCTGGCGGTGTACCGGCCGCCGCGCGTGGACGCCAACTTTGCCAGCCGTCTGCGGCCTCTGTTGTACTTCCGAGCTACGTGGTTGAGCTCGAGTAGTCCGTAAAACTTGTCTTCCAGCTTGCGCACCTCCCCGCAGTATGCCTCCATCTTGGGATCGATGCAGCTTGAGGCCTTCATAACCTGGTTGACGACAAGCTGCGAGTCTCCTCGGGCGTCGAGGCGTCGAACCCCGAGCTCGAGGGCGATGCGCAGCCCACTGACGAGAGCCTCGTACTCGGCGACGTTGTTGGAGGCGGGGAAGTGCAAGCGTAGCAGGTAGCGCATGTGTACTCCGAGGGTGAGATGAAGAGCAGGGCCTGCTCCTGCCCCCGTCTTCGTGAGGGATCCATCGAAGTACATGGTCCAGAGCTCGGCTTGAATCTGTGCCGGCGGGAGCTGAGTGTCGGTCCATTCAACAACGAAGTCCGCCAACGCTTGCGACTTGATGGCCTTTCGCGGGGCATAGGTGATGGTCTCCCCCATTAGTTCGGCGGACCACTTGGCGATGCGCCCCGTGGCCTCCCGATTGTTGACGATCTCTCCGAGGGGGAAGGACGACACCACCGTCACGGGATGAGCGAGGAAGTAGTGCTGGAGCTTGCGCCTTGTGACGATGATGCCGTAAAGCAGCTTTTGGATGTGCGGATACCGGACCTTGGCCTCGGAGAGTACCCTCACTGGTGAAGTATACCGGTCGCTGGACCGGCAATGTATGACCCTCCTCGTGCCTCTCGACGGCTATGACCGCGCTAACCACCTGAGTGGTTGCGGCCACATAGAGGAGGAGGGGCTCGGGGGAATCATCACCTTCGGCTGGTCGCGGGGCACGAGAATTGGTGCAGAAGTCAGCAACCCCTTTAACTTGGTTAAGGCCTCCTCTGCTTCGGCGGTCCACGCGAAGTGTTGTCTTTTTTAGCAGGCGGTAGAGGGGTAGTGCTTTTTCCCCCAGCCTCGAGATGAATCTGCTGAGAGCGGCTAGGCAGCCTGTTATTTTCTGCACACCCTTGAGGTCACGAATCGGGCCCATCCTCGTGATTGCTGAGATTTTTTCAGGGTTTGCCTCGATCCCCCGTTGTGTGAGACGATGTAGCCAAGTAGCATGCCTCGAGGCACGCCAAAGACACACTTCTCGGGGTTGAGCTTCACATTCTTGGCCCGGAGGCACTCGAACGTGGTCTCGAGGTTGCTGATGAGGTTCCCGACTTTTTTTAGTTTTAACCACCCCGATGTCATCGACGTAGGGCCTCGACGGTCTTTCCTATGCGCTCGCCAAAGATGTGCTGCATACATCGCTGGTACGTTGCCCGGCGTTTCGCAGGCCAAAGGGCATCGTAACATAGCAATACATGCCGAACGGCGTGATAAAGAGGTTGCGAGCTCATCGGATTTTCTCATCCTAATTTGGTGGTAGCCGGAATATGCATCAAGGAACGAAAGCACTTCGCACCCGCAGTGGTCGACGATCTGGTCAATTCTAGGTAAAGGAAATGGAACTTTTGACATGCTTTATTCAGACCGGTGTAATCTACACACATCCGCATTTTTCCATTCTTTTTCCTAACTAGTACAGGGTTAGCTAGCCACTCTGGGTGAAATACCTCCTTGATGAATCCGGCCGCCAAAGCTTGTGTACCTCCTCGCCGATGATCCTGCGCTTTTCCTCGTCGAAGCGGCGCAGGCGTTGCTTCACCGGTCTGGACCCGGCCTGGATCTCCAAGGCGTGCTCGGCGACTTCCCTCGGTATGCCCGGCATGTCTGAGGGGTTCCATGCAAACATGTCGATGTTCGCACGGAGCAAGTCGACGAGCACTGCTTCCTATTTGGGCTCGAGGTTGGTACTGATGGTCAGCGTCTTGCCATTGGCCGAGGTCGGGTCGACGGGTATTTGCTTGGTGTGCTCAACCGGCTCAAAGGTGCCGGTGTGACGCTTTGCTTCTGGGGCCCCTTCGGTGGCCAGAGCTGCCAAGGCCTCGAGCGAGTCGAGGTGGACGTTGGCCTCCCCCCCCTCGACGCACTCCACGTCGCAGTGGTATGCGTGCTCGTAGAGGAGGTGTCAACGGTGATGACCCCTTTTGCCCGGCATCTTGAGCTTCAAGTACGTGTAGTTAGAATCGCCATGAACTTGGCGTAGCCTGGCCGGCCGATATGGCGTGGTAGGTCCCTTGGAAGCCGACCACCTCGAAGGTGAGCGTTTCCTGACGGAAGTTTGCCGGCGTGCCGAAGCAAACCGGCAGGTCGATGCGCCCGAGGGGGTGGGCCTTCTTCCCAGGGACTACTCCGTGGAATCCCCCGACGCTGGGTCGGAGCTGTCCCTCTGAAATCCCCAGGAGGTCGAGGGTCTCGAGGTATATGATGTTGAGGCTCGAGCCCCCATCCATCAATACCTGGAGAACCGAACGTCGATTATGATGGGGTCGACGACGAGGGGGTAAGCCCCCGGTTTATGACACGGTCCGGATGGTCGTCTCGGTCGAACGTGATTGGCGCATCGGACCAGTCAAGATACCGGGGGGCGTCGTGGCTAAGCGAGAAGATCCCGGCGCTCCTTCTTCTTTCTTCTCGAGCTGAGAGCCCGACGGTCGGCCCCCCCGTAGATCATGTAACAGTCGCGCACCGGGGGGAAGTCGCCATCCGCGTTCCTGCCGCCGCGTCGATCGGTATCCTTTCCCTTAGGCGCGTCATTCCCTCTTATCGGCGAGCTTGGAGTAGTAGCCCTTCAACAGTCGGCAGTCTTTCAACTTGTGGTTTACGGGGCCCCTGTGGTAGGTACAGGGATCCTCGAGCATCTGGTCGAAAACAGCCCCATCGGGGGGGCCTCGGGCTTCTTAGGCTCGAGGGCGAGGGCGCCCGCGAGCACCTCTTGTCGTCGTCGTCATCGGCGCCATGCTTCGCCTTCTGGCCCTTGCGTTTGTTTTTCTTCCTTTTGTTGCCGTCATTGTTGTCGTTGTTGGCGTCGTTGCCCTTGTTG
Source organism: Coix lacryma-jobi var. lacryma-jobi (assembly GCA_009763385.1). Lineage (NCBI taxonomy): Eukaryota > Viridiplantae > Streptophyta > Magnoliopsida > Poales > Poaceae > Coix > Coix lacryma-jobi. The sequence continues at coordinate 148,069,982 of CM019823.1, forward strand.
GGGCCCTCTGGCGCGATCACCGCCTTGCCTTTGTCCGTGGAACGGCCAAAGAAAGCCCCCCCTGCTTCGTCGCCCGAGGCAAAGCTGGTGACGCGATCCATCAGGTCCTCGACCGTCCCGGGACGGTAGCGTCCATGCTCATGAACAAGCTTTTGGCATGTCGTGCCTGCGAGGAACGCTGAGATGACGTCCTCGTCAGGCACGTGGGGGAGCTCGAGACGTTGCTTCGAGAACCGTCGAGCAAAGTCACGGAGGGGCTCGCCCGCTGCCTGCCTGCAACGCCGTAGGTCCCAGGGGTTGCCTGGACGCACGCAGGTCCCCTTAAAGTTCCCGTCGAAGACCCTGACTAGGTCGGCCCAGTCATGGATCCGATCCGGCGGGAGCCCCTCGAGCCACCGGCGGGCGGTGTCCGAGAGGTAAAGTGGGAGCTGACGTATGATCGCGCGGTCGTCGTTCTTCGCTCCGCCCAGTTGGCAGCCAAGGCGGAAGTCCGAGAGCCAGAGCTTCGGCTCGACCTCCCCGTCATACTTCACGATGTTGGTCGGCGGTCGGAAGCGGTCGGGGAGGGTCGAGCTGCGGATGGCCCCGGCTGAAGACTCGGGGTCCCGGGGGCTCGAGGACCTGCCGGTCCTCGTCGCTATCGTAGCGCCCCCTCGATGGCGCTATAGCCACGCTCTTGGGCCCCCTTGTCTTGCGCCGTCGGTTGATGTCGTTGCGGGCGTCGTTGGGGTCTCGAGGTGGCCGGTTGTCGACGACCCGTTCGCGGACTGGCCTAGCTCGAGAGGCGTCCGGCTGGTGGACGGATGCCTCGCGAGCGTCGTGGGGCGTGTCCGCTGGTCTCCCCGAGGCTGCTCCGTGTCGGCGCGACGCCGAGCTCTCGGCCTGTTGTACCGCGGCTGTCTCGAGGAGGTTTTTCATTTCTCTGAGCATGCGCCTGGCATCGGGGTTGGAGACGGCGGGCAGGTCACGGAGCATCATAGCCGCTGCCACCACGTTCTGCCCAGCTCGCGGGAAACATACCTCGGGGCGTGCTGGTGCCCCGTCCTCGAGGATCCGCTGGTGGACTTCTCGAGCTCGGCCTCGGGCTCCGGCTCCTCGGGGCTGGGGTGATTCCTGCATCAGGGTTTGCCGGAGCTGCAGCAGGTGTCGTCGTTCTTCCTCGGCTTTGGTGATTGCCTCTTGCACTTGTGCAAGTTGCGCCGCCCGGCCATCGTCCTGCTTAGGCGGCACAGCTGGTGCGGGAGGTTCGTCCCTTCCCCGAACGCGTGATCCGCCTGCTGCGGCCACGTCGCTAGGTCCCTCTAGGTCGAGTGCCGGCCTGGCGTCGTCGCCTTCGTCCTCGGTATCGCATACGACTCCCTCGAGTTGGAAGCACTCCTTGGTGGGATCCCAGAGGTCGGGGTCGTGGTAGTCGTATTCGTCGGAGTCGGAGCTGTTGACGGCACGTCGCCTTGGCCCATGCTGGGATCGCAGCTCGCGGTACCATTCTCCGACGGTGGCTCGCCGGGGTGGCTCGATGGGTCGCAAGAAGTCGCGGTCGACGCACGCGGGGTGGACGATCTCCAGGCTGGCCATGGCCCGCAGCAGCGCGCCCGAACGCTGCTCCTGGTCCACCCCACCGTCTGGTCCTAATGGCGCTCGTCGAGGCGGTGGGAGTATACAGCCGCAGAGCTGTCGAGCCGATCGGGAACCGCTGGCGTCGAGCGCGGCGCGACCCGTGCGGGAGGAGGCTGAACGGCGTCGACGGCGCACGTCTCGGAGGCTCTGGCCTGGTTCCTGGTCCGTACGTATGATGAATGCGAAGTCGCTAGGCGGGCGCGGGTGCGCCCTGGAGGTCTCCGGCCGCGCGCCAGGCTGGTTTCCCCTTGGGGACCCCGCACCGGCTACGGGGGCGTATGTGTTTGCCGTGGGCACTGCCTGCGCCCGGCGACGACGATGACGACGGCGCCGCTCGCGATGTGGCGACGTGTGGTGGTGCGGGCGACGCGTTACGCCCCCCCCGCGGGGTGGCGCGACACGCACTCCGCTCAGGCCCTTCGTGGAGAGCAGAGTCAGCTCGTTGCCGTTGCCTGTGGCCAGGAACTCGAGGCTCCCGACCAGACGACGGCACCAGCCGAGAACGGAAGAGGGGATGAAGCCATCCAGGAATCAACGAGAAATCGGCTCGGACACGCGAAGTCCCCTACCTGGCGCGCCAACTGTCGGTGTTTCGTACCCGGGGTATCACACCAACGAGTAATGTGATCGCGTGCTCTCTTCCTGGATGGCGATGCAAGATGACACAAGGATTTATCCTGGTTCGGGCAAAGAAGGCCCTACGTCCAGCGGGGGAGGATGTTCTTGTATTACTTGCACCTAAGTGCTTGTACAGAGGAGAATACAAGCTCAGTGAGCGTGGACCGGAGTCCGGACTCGTGCCTGTGTGTGGACTTGTGTATTGTGTCCGTCTTTTTGAATGAGGGCCCTAGTGTCCCCTTTTATAGAGCAAGGGGAGGCCAGGGTTACATAAAGGTATTACAGATGCCGGGACGTATGGTGCCCCATACGGAGAAGGGTAGGAACCCCGTCTCGTCGGGGCCACTGGAGCCGATGTGATCGTTGCTGTTGAGGCGTCCTGGGGTCGTGGCTTCCATCCCGGGCGCGGACGTGGTGGCGCGACAAGGCGGGAGCCGTACAGCACCCATCCCGGAATGTACAGTACGCGGCGGGGTCCCTCCGGATCTTGGGGTACCTGTCTTCCAATAGCATGAAAGTAGTTAGGGCTTGAAGGATGCGGAGCCGGCTTCGAGGTAGCGCCACGGGGGCTCGAGGGGCGCGGAGCCGGCCTCGAGGTGTTACAGTGCAGGGCTCGAGGGGCGCGTAGCAGGCCTCGAGGGGTTGTAGTGCAGGGCTCGAGGGGCGCGTAGCCGGCCTCGAGGAGTTGCAGTGCCCGGCTTGGCTGAACAGTGCTGTACTGGTGCCCTTTTGCCCATGCTTGTGGAGAAAACGAGACTTGACCTTTACACGAGTTACTGTGGTACATGCTGTGCACTAGTGGATATGACCGGGGTAGGTGAAGGCATTAAATGCGTGGTATGGGCTGGTACGGCTGTCTGGGCCGCTCGAGGGAGGCGTGAAGCGTCTCGAGGGGTGGCGGAGCGTTCGCCCGAGACATGACGCGGAGGGCTCGGGCGAGACGGAGAACGAGCACTCGCCCGAGGCCTGACGCGGAGGGCTCGGGCGGGACGGAGAATGGGGGCTCGCCCGAGGCCTGACGCGGAGGGCTCGGGCGAAGCGGAGAATGGGCGCTCGCCCGAGGCCTCACGCGAGGGCTCGGGCGAGGCGGAGAATGGGGCTCGCCCGAGGCCTGACGTGGAGGGCTCGGGCGAAGCGGAGAATGGGCGCTCGCCCGAGGCCTCACGCGGAGGGCTCGGGCGAGGCGGAGAATGTGCATTGATTGGGGGTACCCCTTTGACGTTCCCCCGACACTACTATTGTATTTGTTTCCTGCAAGATGATGTATCGACTTCTAGCTCATGGATTTTATGAAAGTATTCAAAGTGAGATCCGATACGCTCTATCCTGGACTATACTAACTATCATATTCCTTGTAAGTTGCAGGATCAAACTGATTGACATGCACACGAACATCTAAACCTTACTTGTCCTGTATTGGAGCTATATAGATCTCCCAGGCTGGTCGAGGAAGAATCTTCATCGGCCAAAGCCCCGGTCGGATAGTGATCGGGAGTTTTCAGCGTCAACACTAGGATTCAAACTCATAACGACAATGTTTACATTCTCTCCGAGTGTCCATAGCAGCTAGGCTACATACATGACACGTGAGTATACAATTGATGTTATTCTTCTCACTACACAAGTATGATCTTATATTATATATTCAAAACTCTAAATGGTTTTAAATGAGAAGTGGTTAACTGCAAAGTTGTAAATCTCGTTAAACGGTAACAATTTTGTTATTAGCTTTGTCTTCATTAGACATGTTAAGCATCTGAAATCTGATTCTAAAACTTATATTAAATACTTGGACATGTAAAACATTTCAAATTAAAAAGTTGCTAACTATAACTTTTATATTTCCGTGAACTCTATAATTCGATACAACGTTTATCTTAATATCCAAACTCATTTGAAAAAGTTATAATTTTCTTTTGTAAAATAGAGCAACTAATTTTTTCGTGACCGTACCTTAGCACGTTATTCATTTAGAGTAAGTAGATTATAAATACACAAACCTTTAGTGATAGATGTGCTAGCCATGTAACCATCAGCGATAGTGTACAACATTGCCTATCTCTATCGGTCTGTGGCCACACACCGGTAGTGATGGTCTACCTATATTACTGCCTGTTGTATTATACTGTCAGTTGAAACCACACGAATTTACAGTAAACACTGTCACACTAGCGGTTAAAAAACAACCGACAGCAACGTGTTCCGTGGCCGCGTTATAATATTCAGTCACCAACTCGATCTCATCTTCTTTCGTGCTCGACCGATGGATGCCTGGCTCCAATTGATCAGGAGGCAAGAGCAGCAGCAACTCGTGTTCAATGCTGACATCCTTTTCATGCTCAGGTCACGCCGCAGCACACGTACGACGACATTGACCTCGACCCCGCATCCCTTCCTCCCCCTCGTGTGTGCGCATATGCATGTACTATACGAGGGCATGCACCGAAACCAGCCGCCAGCAGTTGGCTGCCTTTCACCCGCTAATGTCGGGCAACGCCTTGCCGTACGCCGGGGTACCCGTCCATGCTCATGCACACATTCCACGTGATGACCACGTGTTGTCAACAGTTACCTATATATATTCTATTATATTATTCTGGTACAATGATCATGTAGTCACGCGCTCTGGTACTGTTCGACAATGATTTCTGCGATAGATACAACTAGCTTATGCTCTTTGTTGTGAGAGAAACTATTATACTATATAGCTAATAAGGGCTGATAAGTTCAAGCGAATAGGACATAGGACACTCCTTGATTGATCATGGAGCAAACATTAGTTCTTCTAAACCTAGCTACTCCTTGTAATGCTCTAATTACTAAGGGATTATTTGGATGTGTATGTACTCTCCTCACTCCAAGTGTATTAAGAAGAATTTCTGTGAAAATTTAAACTACATTTCACACCAACTCACCTCAACACACATGGATAAGTTGGATACATAGGCATTCGAACGAGACCTAAGTTGGACCGACAATTAGGAAAATAGAAAACTGGAGGTAGAAATGAAGAGAAATATGGGTGGCTCCTCGAGGGAAAACAATTTCTCTAGGACCTGTTTGGATCCTTGGAATTAAATTTATTTTAATAATCATAATTTAGACATATCTTAATTAAGATAATATAGTTGTATATAGATTATATTTATATGGGTGAGTTTTTCTATACTCCTGGGAGTAGTTACTCCCATCTTCAAAAAATCATGTTGCGTATATTTTCATACTTGTTTATCACTTTGAGTATGTTTTATATACTCATGTTAACATATTCCATGTCTTAATATACTAAAAAAATTCAAAGGAACCCATACTTTTTAAATATTTACAAAAATGTCACTCACTTCAGTATATAAATAAGTATATCCACATGCTCTATGTATGCATGCATACTTGACGTATATACTTTCATAATAGTCTAGTATGATCATATACTTCAGGTAAATATACTTCGTTCGGTCATATATACCATAAATCTAGAGATATAAACATGGGAGTAACTACTCCCTAGGAGTAGAAAATAATTTCTCATATTTATATATTATTGTTGGCTATATAAGAGAGATATTCTCATATGTTGTATTTCTATCGTAGGAGAGTGAGTTGAGAAAAGTGTTTATAAGTTGCAAAGTAGAAATATAGCATGATGATCTATAGAATCTATTTCTCTTTCCCATCCTATGGATTTGAGATAGACTTTACATGATATGTGAACTTTGAGAAGTGGTGGAATATTAAATTTCAAGCCAAATTCTTGTTTTCACGATGAAACCGGCCACTTGACCACTCTCAACTATTCACGAGAGTTTGGTTTTCTTTCATCATGTAAAAAAACAGATTTGTATCCCTCCTCAACTCTTAAACTGTTTGGTTTTTTTTCCTTGGACGGTTTTGTTCGACCTGGATCAGTCACGAAGGAGCAAACTGGACTACAAATATTTTTACTAAAAATATAATATTTTTTTTCTAGAAAAAATATGCAATTAGAAATCCTAAATCTAGTACGTATAACAATAGAAATTGTGTTTTAGTTCGGAAAGATATGAAACCAGGTTTAGATTTTTTTTTCATGAAGGCATGCTCGTGTCTGGCTTTGAATTATTTGAATCTTATATATTGTCTACTACATTTTTGGTGTTTATTTGCTAGTAAATGGGACTCGGACTGCCTAGAAGTTGAAGCGACTATGTAACCACACCTCATGGTTGACCCTATTTAATATGAAGACACTTCAAATTTGAATCATGACAAAAATTCGCCTTTTTCTAGGGTTCTCGGATTCTTCTTAAAATTGAGATAAATTATCAATATTTTTTAGTGTTTCTTGTTGGAGAGGATTCCCAATGACGAGGCGAGGGCATATGTTGCAAAGCTCAGTTCGATCATTCAGTTTTGATTTGTTGTCTTTTGATCGAAGAATTCTCTCGCGCGCAAGATCATGCAGTTCGCTCTCTGCTCTGTCTCTCTTTGCCTCGTAAATCAGGTGCTGTCCACACAGCTTAGATATAATTGTCCTTGATCCGTGTCCACCAGTTCGTGTATTTTTTTTAGCGGTCCAAATCTTTCCAGCGCTTGGCTGCTCTAATTTCTTCGTTTCAACGACGACAGCGAACGACAGTAGTAGTGCAATACCGGCCATGCATCATCAGGTTTGTATCGTGCTCGATTCAAATTAAAAGCAGCATCCAGAAGCTACTAGGCAAAGATGATTCAGTGTTTGTGCAATATCATTTTCATGCATGCTATATAGTGTTCTCTCTTTTATTTCCATTATTATTTCATCACATTTTGCTTGCATGGTTCCTTGCATTAGGTATAATCTTTGTCTAGTCATGCGAGAGCTAGCTCGTTTATTGTGCGCTACTTTGGTTGCCCTCCTGCATCTTGGTTTTGCAACTGAACCTGTTGCTGTCCCATTCTAGCTCTCTGCACTAGGGTGTTTTAGCTCTTTGCTGATTTGCTGTCACATCTTTTAGTAACTTTGGCTTGTTTCGTTTCTAGGGGTAACCATATATAATTCCCTCGTGATTGATTGAGCGAGCGAGGTAGGTAGCTAGTTTTCTTTAATTTTTTCCAGCCATGCACTTGCGTTCGTCAGTAACACTTTTGAGTGTCTTGCTAGTTACCAGTGCTTAGCCGATTCTTTCAAGATGATATACATACTCGGATGCCTCCGTTTCATTACGCGATGAAGTAGTAGTTTAGTGAGATGCTTTTTAAGCTTTACTTCTACAGTGAGCTAAAAATACCTAATTAATTGGTCCTAGGGTGTGCAAGTCACTAAAATCTGATTGGTAGATCACACTAACTTGCATAGCATGTAGATTCTATGCAACATACTCTTATTCTGCATTAGCCAATACAACTTGCAGTTCTTTGGTTTGACTAGATAGGCAGTTTTGTATATTATTGTTGTGCATGTCTATGCATAGACACAAGAGAGTACAAATGTATGTGAGTCACCAGTGTAGTTTTGCATAGCTAGATACACTCAAATTTGGTAAAATAGTGGGGTGCAGAAGAATACTGCTTTGAGGATAGTGTTATGTTACATAAGACTATACAGGTAACCAATTAAGTCCAGTTTGCATTATGGAACCCTAGAGAAGAGGTACCGTAGGCAACCAATCAGATCCTAATCAGCATGTGTCACACCTTAACAGATAGAAAAGAAGACTCTTTATTAGTTGGATTTGGATATATCTCACGTTATTTTTCTTGGCAAGGAACTTTTTTGTCAGCTCCTAATCACTCCTATCTAGTCGTTTGTAGCTAAGTAGAGTACCTTGTAGCTGTAACTAGTTGTAATTGGTTTACTAGCTTGCTCTCTAGTTGTGGTAGTAGTTGCTATGTTGCTTGTTTGGATTAAAACCAACCTCAGAGATCTAGCAACTAGTATTGTTAGGAGGCTTGCTTGAGGTGGTGTAGAGCTAGAGCAATTTGCTAAGTGCGGTCTCATTTACTAATCAAATACTCACAAATTTTATAGACTACTACTTCCCTCTAACCATTGAGATCCTTTTATAAGTCCTCACACAATACAGGTTAGCCACCAGTGCGTTTAGTTGGCTTTCACAAATCAAAGCCTAACTCATTTTTGAATGCTAGGTGACTTGAGCTCCTTGGGCTCAACAAGAACTGGACACCTACAGACTGAGTCAATGTGACTAAGGAAGGCTTTGAGGACTAGCATTCAGATGTTCCTCTAACTTATATGTGGTGAGGTATGCTATCCTATCAGGTACTCGAGACCGAATTCGATTAGACGGGTTTAGATTTGTCTATGTCCAGTCTAGAATCTGTATACGAATGTTCAACTCATATATTTATGATATGATATCCAATCATATTCTATCTGACATAGCCGATATAATGCAATTCTAACTTGTCGGTGGTACCAAAAAGGGTACCCCCAATCAACGCAAACACCCGAACGCTCTATCTCCGTCTCGCCCGAGCCCTCCCAGCCAGGCCTCGGGCGAACGCTCTATCTCCGTCTCGCCCGAGCCCTCCCAGCCAGGCCTCGGGCGAACGCTCTATCTCCGTCTCGCCCGAGCCCTCCCAGCCAGGCCTCGGGCGAACGCTCTTTCTCCGCCTCGCCCGAGCCCTCCGAGCAAGGCCTCGGGCGAGCACGATCGCTCTCCGTCTCGCCCGAGCCCTCCAGGCCTCGGGCGAGCGCGCCCCCTACACCTCGAGCCTTAACGCACGGACCTCGAGCTGTACAGACAGCCGTACCAGCCCATACCACGCATTTAATGCCTTCACCTACTCCGGTCATGTCCACTAGTGCACAGCATGTACCACAGTAACTCGGTGTAAAGGTCAAGTCTCGTTTTCACCACAAGCATGGGCAAAAGGGCACCAGTACAGCACTGTTCGGCCAAGCCATGCACTGTAACCCTCGAGGCCGGCTACGCGCCCCTCGAGCCCTGCACTGTAACACCTCGAGGCCGGCTCCGCGCCCCTCGAGCCCCCGTGGCACCACCTCGAGGCCGGCTCCGCGCCCCTCGAGCCGACAACTACTCTCACTATTGGAGGACAGGTACCCCAAGACCCGGAGGGACCCCGCACGTCCTGTACATTCCGGATGGGTGCTGTACGGCTCCCACCGCCACGCCTCCACCGCGCCCCCCCCGGGATGGAGGCCACGACCCAAGGACGCCTCAACAGCAACGATCACATCGGCTCCAGTGGCCCCGACAAGACAGGGTTCCTACCCTTCTCCGTATGGGGCACGTACGCCCCGACACTTGTAATACCCTGTGTAACCCTGGCCTCCCCTTGCTCTATAAAAGGGGACACCAGGGCCCTCATTCGCAGGTGACAAACACGTTAGAGCGCCTTACACCCATACACGAAGTCCGGACCCCGGTCCACGCTCACTGAGCTTGTATTCTCCCCCTGTACAAGCACTTAGGTGCAAGTAATACAAGAACATCCCCCCGCTGGACGTAGGGCCTTCTTTGCCCGAACCAGGATAAATCCTTGTGTCCTCTTGCATCACCATCCAGGAAGAGAAGCACGCGATCATATCACTCGTTGGTGTGATACCCCGGGTACGAAACACCGACAGTTGGCGCGCCAGGTAGGGGACTTCGCGTGTCCGAGCCGATTTCTCGTTGATTCCTGGATGGCTTCATCCCCTCTTCCGTTCTCGGCTGGTGCCGTCGTCTGGTTCGGGAGCCTCGAGTTCCTGGCCACAGGCAACGGCAACGAGCTGACTCTGCTCTCCACGGAGGGCCCGAGCGGAGGCGTGTCACGCCACCCCCGCGGGGGGCGTGACGCGTCGCCCGCACCACCACACGTCGCCACATCGCGAGCCGCCGTCGTCACCGTCGTCGCCGGGCGCAGGCGGTGCCCGCGGCAAACACCCACGCCCCCGTAGCCGGTGCAGGGTCCCCGAGGGGAAACCAGCCCGGCGCGCGGCCGGAGACCTCCAGGGCGCACCCGCGCCCGCCTAGCGACTTCGCATTCATCATGCGTACGGACCAGGAACCAGGCCAGAGGCCTCCGAGCCGTGCGCCGTCGACGCCACTCAGCCTCCTCCCGCACGGGTCGCGCCGCGCTCGACGCCCAGCGGTTCCCGGTCGGCCTCGACAACTCTGCGGCTGTATACGCCCACGCCTCGACGAGCGCCATCAGGACCGGACGGTGGCGGACCGGGAGCAGCGTTCGGGCGCGCTGCTGCAGGCCATGGCCAACCTGGAGATCGTCCACCCCGCGTGCGTCGACCGCGACTTCTCGCGAGCCTTCGAGCCACCTCGGCGAGCCACCGTCGGAGAATGGTACCGCGAGCTGCGGTCCCAGCATCGGCCAAGGCGGCGTGCCGTCAACAGCTCCGACTCCGACGAATACGACTACCACGACCCCGACCTCTGGGATCCCACCAGGGAGTGCTTCCAACTCGAGGGAGTCGTATGCGATACCGAGGACGAAGGCGACGACGACAGGCCGGCGCTCGACCTAGAGGGACCTAGCGACGTGGCCGCGGCAGGCGGATCACGCGTTCAGGGAAGGGACGAACCTCCAGCACCGGCTGTACCGCCTCAGCACGACGACGGCCGGGCGGCGCAACTCGCACAAGTGCAAGAGGCAATCACCAAAGCCGAGGAAGAACGGCGACACCTGCTGCAGCTCCGGCAAACCCTGATGCAGGAACCACCCCAGCCCGAGGAGCCGGAGCTCGAGGCCGGGCTCGAGAGGTCCACCGGCGGATCCTCGAGGACGGGGCACCAGCACGCCCTGAGGTATGTTTCCCGCGAGCCGGGCAGAACGTGGTGGCGGCGGCTATGATGCTCCGTGACCTGCCCGCCGTCTCCAACCCCGACGCCAGGCGCATGCTCGGAGAAATGAAAAACCTCCTCGAGACAGCCGCGGTACAGCAGGCCGAGAGCTCGGCGTCACGCCGACGCGGAGCAGCCTCGGGGAGACCGGCGGACACGCCCCGCGACGCTCGCGAGGCATCCGTCCACCAGCCGGACGCCTCTCGAGCTAGGCCAGTCCGCGAACGGATCGTCGACAACCGGCCACCTCGAGACCCCAACGACGCCCGCAACGACATCAACCGACGGCGCAAGGACAAGGGGGCCCAAGAGCGTGGCTATAGCGCCCATCGAGGGGGGCGCTACGACAGCGACGAGGACCGGCAGGTCCTCGAGCCCCGGGCCCCAGAGTCTTCAGCCGGGCCATCCGCAGCTCAACCCTCCCCGACCGCTTCCGACCGCCGACCAACATCGTGAAGTATGACGGGGAGGTCGAGCCCAAGCTCTGGCTCTCGGACTTCCGCCTTGGCTGCCAACTGGGCGGAGCGAAGAACGACGACCGCGTGATCATACGTCAACTCCCACTTACCTCTCGGACACCGCCCGCCGGTGGCTCGAGGGGCTCCCGCCGGATCGGATCCATGACTGGGCCGACCTAGTCAGGGTCTTCGACGGGAATTTCAAGGGGACCTGCGTGCGTCCAGGCAACCCCTGGGACCTACGGCGTTGCAGGCAGGCGGCGGACGAGCCCCTCCGCGACTTTGCTCGACGGTTCTCGAAGCAGCGTCTCGAGCTCCCCCACGTGCCTGACGAGGACGTCATCTCAGCGTTCCTCGCGGGCACGACATGCCAAGAGCTTGTTCATGAGCTAGGACGCTACCGTCCCGGGACGGTCGAGGACCTGATGGATCGCGTCACCAGCTTTGCTTCGGGCGACGAAGCAGTGGGGGCCTTCTTTGGCCGTTCCACGGACAAAGGCAAGGCGGTGATCGCGCCGGAGGGCTCCAACAAGGGCAACGACGCCAAGAACGACAACAATGACGGCAACAAAAGGAAGAAAAACAAACGCAAGGGCCAGAAGGCGAAGCGTGGCGCCGATGACGACGACGACAAAGAGGTGCTCGCGGGCCCCCTCGAGCCTAAGAAGCCCCGAGGCCCCCCTGACGGGGCTGTCTTCGACCAGATGCTCGAGGATCCCTGCACCTACCACAGGGGCCCCGTAAACCACAAGTTGAAAGACTGCCGACTGTTGAAGGGCTACTACTCCAAGCTCGGCGATAAGAGGGAAGACGCGCCTAAGGGAAAGGATACCGATCGACGCGGCGGCAGGAACGCAGATGGCGACTTCCCCCCGGTGCGCGACTGCTACATGATCTACGGGGGCCGACCGTCGGGCTCTCAGCTCGAGAAAGAAAGAAGGAGCGCCGGGAAATCTTTTCGCTTGGCCACGACGCCCCCGGTATCTTGACTGGTCCGATGCGCCAATCACGTTCGACCGTGACGACCATCCGGACCGTGTCATAAACCCGGGGCTTACCCCCTCGTCGTCGACCCCATCATAGTCGACGTTCGGTTCTCCAAGGTGTTGATGGATGGGGGCTCGAGCCTCAACATCATATACCTCGAGACCCTCGACCTCCTGGGGATTTCAGAGGGACAGCTCCGACCCAGCGTCGGGGGGTTCCACGGAGTAGTACCAGGAAAGAAGGCCCACCCCCTCGGGCGCATCGACCTGCCGGTTTGCTTCGGCACGCCGGCAAACTTCCGTCAGGAAACGCTCACCTTCGAGGTGGTCGGCTTCCAAGGGACCTACCACGCCATCATCGGCCGGCCAGGCTACGCCAAGTTCATGGCGATTCCTAACTACACGTACTTGAAGCTCAAGATGCCGGGGCAAAAGGGGTCATCACCGTTGACACCTCCTACGAGCACGCATACCACTGCGACGTGGAGTGCGTCGAGCGGGGGAGGCCAACGTCCACCTCGACTCGCTCGAGGCCTTGGCAGCTCTGGCCACCGAGGGGGCCCCAGAAGCAAAGCGTCACGCCGGCACCTTCGAGCCGGCTGAGCACACCAAGCAAATACCCGTCGACCCGACCTCGGCCAATGGCAAGACGCTGACCATCAGTACCAGCCTCGAGCCCAAATAGGAAGCAGTGCTCGTCGACTTTCTCCGCGCGAACATCGACATGTTTGCATGGAACCCCTCGGACATGCCGGGCATACCGAGGGAAGTCGCCGAGCACGCCTTGGAGATCCAGGCCGGGTCCAGACCGGTGAAGCAACGCCTGCGCCGCTTCGACGAGGAAAAGCGCAGGATCATCGGCGAGGAGGTGCACAAGCTTTTGGCGGCCGGATTCATCAAGGAGGTATTTCACCCAGAGTGGCTAGCTAACCCTGTACTAGTTAGGAAAAAGAATGGAAAAATGCGGATGTGTGTAGATTACACTAGTCTGAATAAAGCATGTCCAAAAGTTCCATTTCCTTTACCTAGAATTGACCAGATCGTCGATTCCACTGCTGGGTGCGAAGTGCTTTCGTTCCTTGATGCGTATTCCGGCTACCACCAAATTAGGATGAGAAAATCCGATGAACTCGCAACCTCTTTTATCACGCCATTTGGTATGTATTGCTATGTTACGATGCCCTTCGGCCTGCGAAACGCCGGGGCAACGTACCAGCGATGTATGCAGCACATCTTTGGCGAGCACATAGGCAAGACCGTCGAGGCCTACGTCGATGACATCGTGGTTAAAACTAAAAAAGTCGGGAACCTCATCAGCGACCTCGAGACCACGTTCGAGTGCCTCCGGGCCAAGAATGTGAAGCTCAACCCCGAGAAGTGTGTCTTTGGTGTGCCTCGAGGCATGCTACTTGGCTACATCGTCTCACAACGGGGGATCGAGGCAAACCCTGAAAAAATCTCAGCAGTCACGAGGATGGGCCCGATTCGTGACCTCAAGGGTGTGCAGAAAGTGACAGGCTGCCTAGCCGCTCTCAGCAGATTCATCATCTCGAGGCCTGGGGGAAAAAGCACTACCCCTCACCGCCTGCTAAAAGACGGAACACTTTGCGTGGACCGCCGAAGCCGAGGAGGCCTTAACCAAGTTGAAGGGGTTGCTGACTTCTGCACAATTCTCGTGCCCCCGCGACCAGCCGAAGGTGGCGATTCCCCCGAGCCCCTCCTCCTCTATGTGGCCGCAACCACTCAGGTGGTTAGCGCGGTCATAGCCGTCGAGAGGCACGAGGAGGGTCATGCATTGCCGGTCCAACGACCGGTATACTTCACCAGTGAGGTACTCTCCGAGGCCAAGGTCCGGTATCCGCACATCCAGAAGCTGCTCTACGGCATCATCGTCACAAGGCGCAAGCTCCAGCACTACTTCCTCGCTCATCCCGTGACGGTGGTGTCGTCCTTCCCCTCGGAGAGATCGTCAACAATCGGGAGGCCACGGGGCGCATCGCCAAGTGGTCCGCCGAACTAATGGGGGGACCATCACCTATGCCCCGAAAAGGCCATCAAGTCGCAAGCGTTGGCGGACTTCGTTGCTGAATGGACCGACACTCAGCTCCCGCCGCACAGATTCAAGCCGAGCTCTGGACCATGTACTTCGATGGATCCCTCACGAAGACGGGGGCAGGCGCAGGCCTGCTCTTCATCTCACCCCTCGGAGTACACATGCGCTACCTGCTACGCTTGCACTTCCCCGCCTCCAACAACGTCGCCGAGTACGAGGCCCTCGTCAATGGGCTGCGCATCGCCCTCGAGCTCGGGGTCCGACGCCTCGACGCCCGAGGAGACTCGCAGCTCGTCATCAACCAGGTTATGAAGGCTTCAAGCTGCATCGATCCCAAGATGGAGGCATACTGCGGGGAGGTGCGCAAGCTGGAAGACAAGTTTTACGGCCTCGAGCTCAACCACATAGCTCGAAAGTACAACGAGGCCGCAGACGAGCTGGCAAAGTTGGCGTCCACGCGCGGCACGGTACCGCCAGACGTCTTCTCGAGGGACGTCTTCGAGCCATCCGTCGAAATCGACCCGGGGGCTGGCCCCTCGACGCCACCTTCGAGCAAGACACGGGGGCTCGACTCTCAACGCCACCCCTCGAGAAGGACACCTCGACGTCCGCGGAGG
Source organism: Coix lacryma-jobi var. lacryma-jobi (assembly GCA_009763385.1). Classification (NCBI taxonomy): domain Eukaryota; kingdom Viridiplantae; phylum Streptophyta; class Magnoliopsida; order Poales; family Poaceae; genus Coix; species Coix lacryma-jobi. The sequence goes on from CM019823.1 coordinate 148,085,111, forward strand.
CGATGCAGGTCGACGCACACGCCTCTTCTTCATCACGGCTCCTCGACTGGCGGACGCCCTACCTCGACTACCTGACGCAAGGCGAGCTACCAGAAGACAAGACGGAGGCCCGACGCATCGCTCGGAGGGCCAAGACCTACGTCATCTACGGCGACGAACGGGAGCTATACCGACGAAGTCCGACTGGGATCCTTCAACGCTGCATCCCACTCGAGGAAGGGCGCAAGCTCCTCGACGATGCACTCGGGGGCTTGCGGCCACCACGCAGCGCCGAGGGCCCTGGTTGGGAACGCCTTCCGTCAAGGCTTCTATTGGCCGACCGCCATTGGGGACGCCAAGCGTTTGGTCCAAGCGTGCCATGGGTGTCAATTCTACGCCAAGCAAACGCACCAGCCCGCACACGCCCTGCAGATGATCCCAATCACTTGGCCATTTGCCGTTTGGGGGCTCGACCTTGTGGGTCCCCTCAAAAGGACAAGTGGAGGGTACACACACATGCTCGTGGCCGTCGACAAGTTCACCAAGTGGATCGAGGCTAAGCCGATAGGAGACCCCACCTCCGAGAGGGCTGTCGAGTTCATCGAGCCAACATCATGTACCGGTTCGGGGTGCCTAATGTCATCATCACCGACAATGGCACCAATTCACGGGCAAAAAAGTCACCAACTTCTGCGATGACAAACCAACATTCGCGTAACCTGGGCCTCGGTCGCATACCCAAGCAACGGGCAGTCGACGCGCCGGCAACGGCCATGATACTCATGGGCTGAAGCCGAGGCTGTTCAAGACCCTCAAGAATTTCGGAAAGGGGTGGCTACAGAACTCCCCTCGGTGCTGTGGGGCCTCAGGACTACGCGAGTCGAGCCACCGGGTTCACTCGTTTTTCTAACCTACGGCGCCGAGGCCGTATTACATACGGACCTTGAGTACGGCTCACTTGAGCTACGGCCACGTCGACGTCACACCACCGAGCTTCGAGCCTATAACGAGCGCGGCGCGACGAAAGGCTCGCCAACACCAAGGACCAGCTCGAGGAGGCCCGAGACGTGGCGCTCATCAACTCTGCACGCTACCAGCAAACACTTCGATGCTACCACAACAAGCACGTGCGCAAAAGGGACCTAGCGGTGGGGGACCTCGTGCTTCGACGGCTGCAAGATAATCGAGGGCGCCATAAGCTCACCCCTCCGTGGGAAGGCCCATACACCGTGGCCGAAGTGCTCAAGCCAGGAACATACAAGCTCTACGACGACCAAGGCAGGATCCTGGCGAACGCGTGGAACATATCTCAGCTACGTCGCTTCTACCCTTAAAGGCCTCGAGGCCTTGTTCATTTTATCACTTTGTACAAACATGTCAACATGAATGAACAAACTCGTGCATTGTCGTTCATGTTGCTTCGCATCTTAAGGTAGCCTCGACCCTGCTTTGCTCAGGGTCAAGCCTCCCTCGGGGGCTGACAGGGGGGGCCTCCCCCCCAGACTCCGGAAAAAATGCGCGTTTTCTTTTCAAAAATTTGACCCTCGTCTCGACTCGCGCCTCGAGTGAACTAGCGACGTCTAAATCTTAAAGTACCTCGAGCCTCCAATGTCGGGGGGCGTCGACGTAGACGGCCACCTACGCCCCCGGGCTACGGTGCCCTACCTACGCCTCCTTCGAGGGGCTCGCGACGTATCGAAGGAACACAGACTAAGTTAGCAGAAACTCGAGCTTGCGACAAAGAGAAGTGGTCAAACGCATTTGAAAGGAAAACAACCCTTTTAAACAACAAGTCATATATACATTCGGGTCTCGACATACCTCATTCACGTCATAAAATCTTACAAGGGCCTCGGCGCCCCCAAATTTGGCGCGCAGGCCCTAGTCTTCGTCGGTTGCGGTACTCCTCCCCGAGGTCCTCCGCGGCGGGCTCAACCTCGACGCCCGAGCTCGAAGGAGGAGGGCTCCCGACACCGCTACTGGCGTCAGGAGGCAGCACGTCCTCCTCGAAGATCTTCGCGAGCGACGTCCCCGGCCTCTCCATCTTCTCCAAAATTTTGTCGACACGGCGGTGTTCCACTCCTCATCCTTCCCCTTGATCTCGATGAAGCCATTCGCGACAACGTGGACCGGGAAGCGGAACCGGACCGAGCGAACGACCGCGAGTGTCTGCTTGACGCCGTGATGGAGAGCTTGCCGGACACGGTCCCCGCGGCTGCGTCGAAGAAGCACAAGGCGTCGACAAGGCATCGCCCCGAGCCACTGCACCTTCTGCCGCGGTCACAGGAGGAGCACCCCACATGGGGGGCCGAGCCGGTCGAGAGAGGTGCGAGCCCGCTCCGCCACCATCGTCTCGTCTTGGAGTTGGTCCAAGAGAGCCTCATTCGTCCCACGGAGCTCCTCGACCGTCTTCTCGACCCTGCGCAACAAACGAGGAAGAGTGAGACTGCGACGTAGCGAAAACTTCGAGACCCGACAAGGACAAGGTGTAAGCCTCACCATCGCAATGTCGACCCAGTGCGGCGAGGTCGCTGGTAAGGCCCTCAGCGCGCTGCTCGAGCCTGCGCTTCTCGGTCAGCATGAGGAGCCTCTCGGACTTAAGCTCCTCGATCAGCCTGCCACCTCCGCCAGGGCCAGATCCTTTCGGATCACCTCCTGCTGCCGCGCCGCCCCCTCGGCAGCTCGGGCGGTGGCGGCACCACTCTTGCATCTTCGGCCTCTTTTCTTGCCGCCTCCGCTACGGTTCGGGCGGGGGTGGCCTCGCTTCGGACGTTAGCGGCCTCCTGCTTCGCCGCCTCGGCTTCAGCCCGGGCGGAGGCGGCCTCGCTTCGCGCGTCCGCGGCCTCCTTCCTCGATGCTCGAGAGCGGCGGTGGCCTCCTCCTTGGATCGGGCGACCTCACCTCGAGCCGCCGGACCTCCGCCTCCGCCTCGTTGAGCCGGCTCGCCATTTGGGCGTTCGGGCTCAGCTCCGCGCGGAGATCTTGAAGCTCCGCCTCAGCCCGCGCGAGGGCGGCTGACACCTGCGCGGACCGGCCCGCCTCCTCGGAGCAGGACCGCTCCGCCTCCGCCATAAGCTCGGCCACCTCCGGAAGATGGACCGCCTCGCGCGGGGGGCCCCGCTGGACCGGTGGCTCGACGGAGACCATGGCGAGGGACGGGCTCGGCGCATCGGGAAACGCCATCCTGGCCGGTCAAGCGATGTCGGGCAGATCCTTCTCCGCCCCGAGCTGCCCGACTGCGGCCCGCCGCCTGACGGCACGAGCCCTGGCTCTTCCCTGGCCGGGCCCTCCGGCGCCTTGTCGGCGCTAGCCGGCGCCTCGGGCACCTCCACCATCATCGAGCCCGCGGCGAGGAGCGGCCCCTGCTCCAGCTCGTTCAGGAGGTCCTCCACCGTCGGCTCTCCCCTCTGCCAACTCCTCTCCCCCCTTTCCCTTCGCCGCAGACCGGCTCGTGTCGGTCGGGGCCTCGATGGGGCGGTCTCCTCGCCCCAGACACGGCGGGGCCGTGCTCGCCCCAGGCGCTTCCCCGGAACAGCCGTCGTGGTGAGGGGAAGGGTGGCGCTCCCAGCTGGCACCATCGCGGGAGGAGGAGGAGGGGGAGGAGGCAGCGCTTCGGCGGATATGGTGGTGGCGGGCTCGATGCCATGAGCTGAGGCCCCTGCAATACGAGATAACGGCGATATCAGAACCAGGAAGAGTACCTCGACCCCTGTGGTCGATGGCGACGGCCTCACCAAAATTCGCGACGATCATCCGGCCTCCTCGAGCCATGGCAGCTCGGGCCTTCTTCAGCCAAGCGGCTTCTCTAGCGGAGGAAGGTGCCATACCTCGAGGTGCCTGTGCCTCGACGGGGCTCGAGGTCTTGGCCCGCTTGGACGAAGCGAGGTCCACCTCCTGGTAGGAGCGCTTCCCCTGAGAAAACGGAGATAGCACGCGTCATCAAAAGCAAAGAGGTGAAGCCTCACTACCGACGAGACCCAAGGAAACTACTCACCCGAAGCGGCGGCTGGGCTTCTTCCCGAATCGCCGGACCACCCACTCGGGGGCTTCGAGCCCACCCCACGGCTCGAGCCCTGTGCCTGGGCCGTCTTCGCAGGGCTGGGATGGGGGGAGGGCTCCCGACGCCTCCATGGCTCGACCTCGAGGGAGAGCCCTCCTTCCGCCCCACATCGCGGGAGGGCGACCGTACCTCCCTCGTGCTGACGTCGTGGCGCCCGCCCCGGCGCGGGCTCCGGGACCTGCTCCGGCGCTCGCGCTGGTGGTCGCGCCCTCCCGCGTCCGCTTCCGTGTCCCGGCGGCGGTGCGGCGATGGACTCCGGGGACGCTCACGCCCCTGGTCACGAGACGCACGGGGGCTCCCTCCCCGACGCTCGTGATGGCGCGGGGCTCGACGCCTCTTCCTGGCGCCCGCTCCTCCGCGGGCTCGACGGCGCCCTTGACGGCTCGCGGGGTCGGCCCGAAACCCTTCTCGACCAGTCGACCGCTTCTCGAAGCCCGACCCCTCTCGAGACCCCCCGTCTGGGCCGACGCGGGGGCGGCCTCCGTTGGCGCTGTGGCGGAGGCGCTCCGGGTCCGGGGCTTCCTTACGACCAGGGGCATCCGGCGCGGAGCTCGACGGACCTCGGGCCCCCGACGAGGCAGGGATCGGCGCCGCCTTCCGCGGCTGCGTCCCGCGCGACCCTTTTGTCGGTGGGGACCTCCAGTGTACCCTCCTGCACAGAGGAGCGGTCAGCCCTATCATCGACGAGCCCCGCGCGCATCAGCGCGCATCCATCCCCTCGTCGTCGCCCTCCTCCTCATCACCACTCTCCTCCTCCGAGCTCGAGGAGCTCAGCTCGGGGGACCCGTCCCCAGGCTGACGGTTACGACGAGCCTTCGCCAGTCTCTGCTCCCGAGCTAAGCGACGCAAGTTTTTGTTTTTCTCTTCTTCTTTTGGCATCCTTGCTCTCCTTGTCCTTCTGAGCAGAGAGGCGCCTCACCTGAGAATCCGCGGCGTCCCCTCACCGGGGCCTCGACGCGCGACAAGTAAATGCCCCCTGAAAAAGAAGAAGCGTGATGTGACAAACCACAAGACGGATGCAAAAGGATCGAAGGAGAAAAAGGGGAGGAGGCTCGAGATAGCTCGACTCGAGGGAGGCTTACCAGGTCGAGACACCCCTCGTCGGGTGCCATCGCAACCAGGTTGGAGTATTCAGGGACGAACGGCCCCTGGATCGTGATTGACACCCGGGAGACGCCCTCGTTCCGGGACAGCCCCCTTCGGCCATCCTCGAGCGATTGAGCGCCTCGAGCTGAGCCTGCGGGCCCATCTCGTGCATAAGAAGGGGGCGGTCCACGCGGCGGAGAACTCTTCGCTGGTGGAACGCCCAAATGACCGCTTGCACGGTCAGCTTCTTCTCGTCCACCATCGTCTTCATCATCTCCATCAGCGGGGCCAGGTGGCGTTGCCTGTCCGCCGCAACGCCCCAGGTCCACTTCTTCGGGCGTTGAGTGAGGACCCTGCCGGTGTACTGCGGAAAGAGGCCACCTTCGTTCCGCAGATAGAACCAATGGTCGTCCCACCCGGCCTGGTTGGTGGAAAGCTTGTATCGCAGGTACTCACGGGGGACATTGGCCGACGAGGTCCCCGCCCTCGCGGTAATGGCAAGGGAGCCCATGCGCACGGGCCGCCTCCCGCTGGGCTTCAGGGACTTGATGAAGAGCTTGCCCCGGGAAGAGATGGACGAACATCTCCCAGTGCGGCTCCATCTTCAGGTACCCCTCGCACACCGCGGCGAATATGGCGGCGTGCGAGATGGAGTTGGGGGAGAAGTGTTGCAGCTCCACCTCGAAATGGTGGGCCAGCCCTCGCAAGAAGCGGCTCGGCGGGACGCCGAGCCCATACGGTGGTAGCGCGCGAAGCTCACCACGTACCCCTCGGCGGCGGGTGTGGCTCCCGGTGCTCCGCCGACGGATAACCCACCATGCGGGTCCCTCTCCGGGTTGGGGCGCAGAAGCCCCTGGGCCACCAGCGAGTCCATTTCACTCTGCGTCACCTTCGACGGGCTCCAGTCCTCGGCCGGCAGCATCTGTGTCTGGGCGGCCATGACGGTGGCGCGCGGCGGGATCCGAGCAGCAGACGGGCGGGGCCGGAAATCCCCAATCGACTAGCTCGAAGGAGAGGCGCGTGTGAAGGCTACGGCGGCGGCGAAGGCAAAGGCAAAGTAAAGGGTTCCTTTTCCCCTCTTTCGATATTTATAGGGGGAAACCCAGACGGGCGGGATCTCCCACGACGTAAAAAGGTAACCGAATGCATTCAATGCGCCCACCTAACCGCGTCTCGAGCCGGATGCAGGGTACACGCGTTACCTCTCCATTCGCTCCACTACCCGGGCCCGCCACGACCGTCGCTCCGGCTTCGCGCCCGCCGCTCTCCCCGACGGTTCCGCCTAAAAAGGCGTGCCCAACGGGCAGAAGGACTCCCAGACGACGGAGGCTTCTTCACAAAGGTAAAAACGGGCCCCGGCCCTAAGTCTCGAAGCAGCGAAGGCTGGCCCTCGAAAAGGGTTCGACAGCCGGCTTCGAGCACCCGAGTCAGGGACACCAAGGGGCGCCACTCGTGGCATTACTCGAGGGCCGAGCCCTCGAGGCCCTCACGTGTATCCAAGGCGGGGAGCTCGACGTGCAGTGAGATCCCTCGGAGGGAGGCATCGAGCCACCGGGTCCTATCGAATGGACCCGGCACTCCTGCAGACTGAGCACCCATGCTTTATGAGACCGCCTCCGGGCCACAGTCGACCCCTATCGAACGGGGCACGAGCTCTCACTTGGATTCCCGTTACCAGCTCACCGGGAACCTCGATACTCGCCCACTCGGGGTAGTACGAGGCATCCCCCTCGCATCCGATCGAAAGGACTCGCGGGATGACAAGCCAGGGCAATCGGCATGCCGGACAGCTCGAGGACGGCCAGTCGGTTCAGCCTGGCACCCCTCGACGAAAGAGGGTCTAAGAACTCGGACAGTTATGACTAATCTCTTTTCTTTGTGTAAACATGAGGTTTTCAGGCCTCGGGCGAACGCTCGTCCTCCATCTCGCCCGAGCCCTCAAGGCCAGGCCTCGAACGATCGCTCGTTCTCGTCTCGCCCGAGCCCTCCGAGCCAAGCCTCGGACGGAGTCTCCCACGACAAAGGAAAGGTAACCGCAAACATTTAATGAGACTACCGAACACATTTCGAGCCTGTTGACAGGTACACACGGCGCCTGCGATCTCCGCTCCTGACGATTTCCGCCTAAAAAGGCGCGCCCACTGGGCAGAAGGTTCCCAAACGACGGAGGATTCTTCGGGAAGCCCACGAGGGAGTTCTAACCACTCCCCCATGGCCTCGGGGGCTACACCCGCGGGTGTTGCTCGCACGACACCCACAGAATCAAATCGACAAAAACCCTCGAGACCAGTTAGCTATCCATCGAGATCCCAATCTGGAGCCCCTGCTCGAATGCAAGCACTCAAACAAGGGCTCGGGGGCTACTGTCGGTGGTACCAAAAAGGGTACCCCCAATCAACGCAAACACCCGAACGCTCTATCTCCGTCTCGCCCGAGCCCTCCCAGCCAGGCCTCGGGCGAACGCTCTATCTTCGTCTCGCCCGAGCCCTCCCAGCCAGGCCTCGGGTGAACGCTCTATCTCCGTCTCGCCCGATCCCTCCCAGCCAGGCCTCGGGCGAACGCTCTATCTCCGTCTCGCCCGAGCCCTCCCAGCCAGGCCTCGGGCGAACGCTCTATCTCCGTCTCGCCCGAGCCCTCCCGGCCAGGCCTCGGGCGAACGCTCTATCTCCGTCTCGCCCGAGCCCTCCCGGCCAGGCCTCGGGCGAACGCTCTATCTCCGCCTCGCCGAGCCCTCCCGGCCAGGCCTCGGGCGAACGCTCTTTCTCCGCCTTGCCCGAGCCCTCCGAGCAAGGCCTCGGGCGAGCACGATCGCTCTCCGTCTCGCCCGAGACCTCCAGGCCTCGGGCGAGCGCGCCCCTACACCTCGAGCCTTAACGCACGGACCTCGAGCTGTACAGACAGCCGTACCAGCCCATACCACGCATTTAATGCCTTCACCTACTCCGGTCATGTCCACTAGTGCACAGCATGTACCACAGTGACTCGGTGTAAAGGTCAAGTCTCGTTTTCACCACAAGCATGGGCAAAAGGGCACCAGTACAGCACTGTTCGGCCAAGCCATGCACTGTAACCCCTCGAGGCCGGCTACGCGCCCCTCGAGCCCTGCACTGTAACACCTCGAGGCCGGCTCCGCGCCCCTCGAGCCCCCGTGGCACCACCTCGAGGCCGGCACCGCGCCCCTCGAGCCCTGACAAGCTCTCTCACTCTTGGAAGACAGGTACTCCAAGACCTGGAGGGACCCCGCTACGTCCTGTACAAGCCGGAATGGGCGCTGTACGGCTTCCACTCCGCAACGCCTCCATGACCGCGCCCGGGATGGAGGCCACGCTTCAAGGACGCCTCAACAGCAACGCCCACGTCGGCTACAATGTCTTCGACAAGACAGGATTCCTACCCTGCTTCGTATTGGGCGCCGTACGCCCTGACACTTGTAAAACCCCTGTGTAACCCTGGCCTCCCCTTGCCCTATAAAAGGGGACGCCAGGGCCCTCATTCGCACGTGGACAAACACGTTAGAGCGCCTTACACCCATACACTTAAGTCCGAACCCCGGTCCACGCTCACCAAGCTTGTATTCGCCCCTGTACAAGCACTTAGGTGCAAGTAACACAAGAACATCCCCCCCGCTGGACGTAGGGCCTTCTTTGCCCGAACCAGGATAAATCCTTGTGTCCTCTTGCATCACCATCCAGGAAGAGAAGCACGCGATCATATTACTCGTTGGTGTGATACCCCCGGGTACGAAACACCGACATAACTACAGTACTAAGTCAATCCTAAAAAACTACAGTATGAAGTTAAATTAATGGGAACAAGGTCACTCGATCTTTAGTTGGGTTGAGATAACTCTCGATTTGGTGCAGGCTTAACCCACATGATTAGGCTTCCAATTAATCACAAAGACCCAAATCTTGCACTTGCAATACTACTTTTCCTTTGGTTATCAACCAAGCATGCACTATCTTGTTGACCTCTGTTGTGAAGGCTAATCGTTGCCTGCAAATCAAAAACACAAGATACAATATGAAAATATTACTAAAATTGGATTAAGCACTTGAAGATGGGGTCTCACAAATCAATGAACGACAACGGTTCCATCATAGATTAATCTAAGCAAAACATAAACACTAACTTGATTGAACGACAACTACTAAATATATACTATTAGGGGTGTCCAAGATGTGCCTCTAACGTACTCGAACATGGATACTCGCGCCGGATCTGGAGGGGGCATCAATGGCAGCATCAGCGGAGTCGGAGCCGAGCAGGGGTGAGGAGACAGCGGGGAACGACATGCGGGTCAAGTGTGGGTGGAAGAAGATACTCTAAGGAAGGAGGCATGTGTGAGTCGAGCGACGAAGGAAGAAGATAAGTTGAGGAAGGAAGAAGCGTGTGGCCAAAAACTTAACTAATCCGCCTCCGCACGCGGAGAATAGTAAGTCTGAACATTGATACATTCAATTTAATTTTTGGTGTGGATTCTATAAAGCATGACAAAGTAGCATGGATATATCTATCTGTGAAGGCTTATATCGTGTCATTAATTATGGGTAAAAACAAAAAAATAGTTTGTAAGCACCTAAGGCAAGAAAGCTCCTAATTCTGAAAAGTTGTCACACTTAATTTTGTGAGGCCTAATCTCACTGTATCTATAACTCTTATAAAGGAAAACTTCACTATTTCTCTCATACAAGCTATCCACCTCATCAGTCATCATTGGTACAAGATGCTCACAACTCTTCAATAGCCGGTTCATCCTCCTCAGAATTTCTTCATTGGGCTGCTGCTCGGCAGAATGCCGGCTTGGGTCCTTCACGCCAAGATACTCGAAGCCAAAGTTGGCTCGTTGCTGCAGCGGATGGACTCGGCGAGCGATGAAATCTTGGGCGACGGTGTATCCAGTCAATCCACTCAATTTCAAAGCCGCTATCATATCAATCAATGGTTGAATGGCCTCCACCTCTTGGGAAGAAATTTTATCCTTCCACTCACGAATCTTGTGGGGCGGCCATCCATCATGACGACGAAGAGCTGGTGGTGGGTTGGCCATGTAGAACGATCCGCTAGCCCACTCTCGGACGAACTCCGATAGCTCTACAGAGATGTATTGGGTAGCTATTTCTAGCCTAAGCTGAATACTAGCTCCTCCGACTACCTCCACCTTCGCGTCGCTGGGTTGACACTTTACCCAGAAGAAATAGCGAAAGAGGGTAAAAGAGGGACATATCCCTAGAAAGGCCTCGCAGAGGTGGGAGAAGATCGCGATATTAAAGCAAGCATTTGGAGTAATATGGTTGAGGGTCAAACCATAATAATGCAGTAATCCCCTCAGGAAATCGGATGCTAGAAGCCCTAATCCGCGCTCAACAAAAGACTTGAACATCACGATCTCCGTCGTATTGGGGGCTGGAGCGCAATGATCAACTGGGACCCTCCATCCATCCATCGGCTGCAAACGAAGCAACCCTTGCTGATTCAGAAAAATCAGCTCCACTTCCTTAGTGTCGGGCGCCTTCCAGGCGAGAGCATCAGTGGGAGGGCATGGGTGCCGCGGCTTTCCACCAGCGATTCTCTTTTTCTTCTCCTCCTGAGATTGCTTCTTGGGACCCATATTGATGACAAGGGTTTTCCTACGCATCAACTTCACAAACTATGAATTTTTTCTCAAAGGCAAAGGCTCGATGAAAGCGTGAAGAATTTGAGAAGCAAACGGTGGCTTATTATAGATCTGTTTCGGCAACCGTTCAGCTTACACAAACGGCATTACGGAACCATCCAAAACCCTAACGGTTGGAAGGACATTCTGGACGGTGTCAGTGAAAAGACACAGGCAACCGGCAAACAGACAATATTATTTTCCAAAGATGCATTTAGTACTCAAAAGCAAAGACAAAGGACTCGGAAAACATTCCAAGTACCTGGATCTTAACAATGATTACTCGGAATTACAACAAAGATACACGGTTACATCTTAAGATACAGCAGCTTCCAGTACAACTTCAATCAGGATGTAAAACACTACTCTAGTGTAATCAAGGTATAAAGTCTTGATGCGCAGTGCATCAAGGCCTGAGTTCAGTGAGTCGCAGTAAAGCAGACACAGAACCTTGGGTAAACACTATCTTTTCAGTGCATCCCAAGGTGGGTTCAAGGCTCTACCCCAGTACACAAGGAACTCGATAGTCAGCCTTAACCCTAACGCCTTTTGACAACCTGTGACCCCGAGGTTGCCCGCGATGCGGGAGTCACAAGAGTTCTTCTAGGCGCAACTCTGTATCCCTCTGCTCCCGACCACTTGGAAACCACCCTAACAGATGATCCCTTCACAAGAGTTCTTTTGGGCACTTCGACTATCCTACATAAGGAAGACACCCGGGGGCTCGGATATCTCCGCTACAGACATTATAACACTCATGGGAATAAGAGAGGTCATATACTCAGGAAGGTGTGGCATCCTTGCTCCCCAGGCAGGGTATTTATAGGCGTCCGCTTTTGGTCTATGGACTTAGTTTACGGATACAATCAAGCAGAGTTCAATAAATGCACCCTTGTGTGTACTGTCACACATGTGAAGACTGGCATCACTGGGGGTTATTCATTTTCACGTGCATGCTTCAAGAGGAAACAGACAAAAGTGATGCAGTTGCACAAAACGACAAGGAATTATCAATGTGGACAGGTGATACAGTCACTGGTCAATTATTATTGTCCTTTGTGGTAATCTTTATTCAGTGGGGGTGAAAATGGATGTTTGATGAAAACATCACCCACCTGAAGCTGAATAATTATTACTCGGTTGGATTAAAACATCAAATCAGTGTCATGTACTAACCTCATACAGACTTTAAGATTTACCCGGATGATATATTGAAGACCCCAAGTACCGACTACTTGAGTATTCGGAACTCAGGCTCGGGGGCTGCAGAGTATATATCATTAAGGAAATGTTTTTTCTTAACTAAGGATTACTCGGAAAAAAGCTCGAAGATCCTCAAAGTTATTAAAAATAACAAGAGGCTCGGGGGCTACACCCTATGGGTGCACTTTTCTGAAAAAGTGCACACCATGAAGTTCTTTTATCTACAGAGCACTTCAAGATTTCTCAAGACATTACTCGGGAGATTCTCAAAAGAAACCAGAAGATAACGTTTTAGAGAAATATTGAAGAGCTCGGGGGCTTGACGGACCAGAATGCCAGAGATATCATCAGAAGATGATTACTCGGACTAGTCCTGGATGTCGCGGGAGATCTGAAGACATGGTACGAAGACAACATGGATTAGGACTCTCGTTGTAACTTAGTCGAGTTTCTAAAGGAAGTCTTGTAATTAGAATAGGACTCCTCTATTGTAACCGACTAGGACTTGGTATGCGCTGAGCTTCACCCAATTATATAAGGGGAAGCGGGTGCCTATCTGTCGGTGGTACAAAAAAGGGGTACCCCCAGTCAACGCAAACACCCGAACGCTCTATCTCCGTCTCGCCCGAGCCCTCCCAGCCAGGCCTCGGGCGAACGCTATGTCTCCGTCTCGCCCGAGCCCTCCCAGCCAGGCCTCGGGGCGAACGCTCTGTCTCCGTCTCGCCCGAGCCCTCCCGGCCAGGCCTCGGGCGAGCACGATCGCTCTCCGTCTCGCCCGAGCCCTCCAGGCCTCGGGCGAAGCGCGCCCCCACACCTCGAGCCTTAACGCACGAACCTCGAGCTGCACAGACAGTCGTACCAGCCCATACCACGCATTTAATGCCTTCACCTACCCCGGTCATGTCCACTAGTGCACAGCATGTACCACAGTAACTCGGTGTAAAGGTCAAGTCTCGTTTTCACCACAAGCATGGGCAAAAGGGCACCAGTACAGCACTGTTCGACCAAGCCAGGCACTGCAACCCCTCGAGGCCGGCTACGCGCCCCTCGAGCCCTACACTGTAACCCCTCGAGGCCGGCTACGCGCCCCTCGAGCCCAGCACTGCAACTCCTCGAGGCCGGCTACGCGCCCCTCGAGCCCTGCACTGTAAAACCTCGAGGCCGGCTCCGCGCCCCTCGAGCCCCCGTGGCGCTACCTCGAAGCCGGCTCCGCGTCCTTCGAGCCCTAACTACTTTCATGCTATTGGAAGACAGGTACCCCAAGATCCGGAGGGACCCCGCCGCGTACTGTACATTCCGGGATGGGTGCTGTACGGCTCCCGCCTTGTCGCGCCACCACGTCCGCGCCCGGGATAGAAGCCACGACCCCAGGACGCCTCAACAGCGACGATCACATCGGCTCCAGTGGCCCCGACAAGACAGGGTTCCTACCCTTCTCCGTATGGGGCACCATACGCCCCAGCACCTGTAATACCTTTATGTAACCCTGGCCTCCCCTTGCTCTATAAAAGGGGACACTAGGGCCCTCATTCAGGAGGACGGACACAATACACAAGTCCACACACAGGCACGAGTCCGGACTCCGGTCCACGCTCACTGAGCTTGTATTCTCCCCTGTACAAGCACTTAGGTGCAAGTAATACAAGAACATCCCCCCCCCCGCTGGACGTAGGGCCTTCTTTGCCCGAACCAGGATAAATCCTTGTGTCCTCTTGCATCACCATCCAGGAAGAGAAGCACGCGATCATATCACTCGTTGGTGTGATACCCCCGGGTACGAAACACCGACAGTTGGCGCGCCAGGTAGGGGCCTTCGCGTGTCCGAGCCGATTTCTTGTTGATTCCTGGATGGCTTCATCCCCTCTTCCGTTCTCGGCTGGTGCCGTCGTCTAGTTCGGGAGCCTCGAGTTCCTGGCCACAGGCAACGGCAACGAGCTGACTCTGCTCTCCACGAAGGGCCTGAGCGGAGTGCGTGTCACGCCACCCCGCGCGGGGGGCGTGACGCGTCGCCCGCACCACCACACGTCGCCACATCACGAGCGGCGCCGTCGTCATCGTCGTCGCCGGGCGCAGGCGGTGCCCACGGCAAACACCTACGCCCCCGTAGCCGGTGCAGGGTCCCCAAGGGGAAACCAGCCCGGCGCGCGACCGGAGACCTCCAGGGCGCACCCGCGCCCGCCTAGCGACTTCGCATTCATCATGCGTACGGACCAGGAACCAGGCCAGAGTCCTTCGAGCCGTGCGCCGTCGACGCCGTTCAACCTCCTCCCGCACGGGTCGCGCCGCGCTCGACGCCAGCGGTACCCGGTCGGCCTCGACAACCCTGCGGCTGTATACTCCCACCGCCTCAACGAGCGCCATCAGGACCAGACGGTGGCGGACCGGGAGCAGCGTTCGGGCGCGCTGCTGCGGGCCATGGCCAGCCTGGAGATCGTCCACCCCGCGTGCGTCGACCGCGACTTCTTGCGAGCCTTCGAGCCACCTCGGCGAGCCACCGTCGGAGAATGGTACCGCGAGCTGCGGTCCCAGCATCGGCCAAGGCGGTGTGCCGTCAACAGCTCTGACTCCGACGAATACGACTACCACGACCCCGACCTCTGGGATCCCACCAGGGAGTGCTTCCAACTCGAGGGAGTCGTATGCGATACCGAGGACGAAGGCGACGACGGCAGGCCGGCACTCGACCTAGAGGGACCTAGCGACGTGGCCGCGGCAGGCGGATCACGCGTTCAGGGAAGGGACGAACCTCCTGCACCGGCTGTGCCACCTAAGCACGACGATGGCCGGGCGGCGCAACTCGCACATGTGCAAGAGGCAATCACCAAAGCCGAGGAAGAACGGCGACACCTGCTGCAGCTCCGGCAAACCCTGATGCAGGAACCACCCCAGCCCCGAGGAGCCGGAGCCCGAGGCCGGGCTCGAGAGGTCCACCGGCGGATCCTCGAGGACGGGGCACTAGCACGCCCCGAGGTATGTTTCCCGCGAGCTGGGCAGAACGTGGTGGCGGCGGCTATGATGCTCCGTGACCTGCCCGCCGTCTCCAACCCCGATGCCAGGCGCATGCTCGGAGAAATGAAAAACCTCCTCGAGACAGCCGCGGTACAACAGGCCGAGAGCTCGGCGTCACGCCAACGCGGAGCAGCCTCGGGGAGACCGGCGGACACGCCCCACGACGCTCGCGAGACATCCGTCCACCAGCCGGACGCCTCTCGAGCTAGGCCAGTCCGCGAACGGATCGTCGACAACCGGCCACCTCGAGACCCCAACGATGCCCGCAACGACATCAACCGACGGCACAAGGACAAGGGGGCCCAAGAGCGTGGCTATAGCGCCCATCGAGGGGGGCGCTACGACAGCGACGAGGACCGGCAGGTCCTCGAGCCCCCGGGACCCCGAGTCTTCAGCCGGGCCATCCGCAGCTCGACCCTCCCCGACCGCTTCCGACCGCCGACCAACATCGTGAAGTACGACGGGGAGGTCGAGCCGAAGCTCTGGCTCTCAGACTTCCGCCTAGGCTGCCAACTGGGCGGAGCGAAGGGCGACGACCGTGTGATCATACGCCAACTCCCACTTTACCTCTCGGACACCGCCCGCCGGTGGCTCGAGGGGCTCCCGCCGGATCAGATCCATGACTGGGCCGACCTAGTCAGGGCCTTCGACAGGAATTTCAAGGGGACTTGTGCGCGCCCAGGCAACTCCTGGGATCTGCGACGTTGCAGGCAGGCAGCGGACGAACCCCTCCGCGACTTCGCTCGGCGGTTCTCGAAGCAGCGCCTCGAGCTCCCTCACATGCCTGATGAGGAGGTCATCTCAGCATTCCTCACAGGCATGACGTGCCAAAAGCTGGTCCACGAGTTAGGGCGCTACCGTCCCAGGATGATCAAAGACTTGATGGATCAGGTCACCAGCTTCGCCTCCGGCAACGAGGCAGTGGGGGCCTTCTTTGGCCACTCCGCGGGCCAAGGCGAAGGACAGAAGGCAAGGCGCGACGACGAGGACGACGACGACGAAGAAGTGCGCGTGGGCGCCCGCCGCAGACGAGCTGGCTAAGTTGGCACCCACGCACGACGCCGCCCCTCGAGCCGGACGTGGGAGTTCGACTTCGACGTCACTCCTCGAGCCGGACTCGGGGGCTCGACGCCCCTTCAACGCCCCTCCTCGAGCCGGACTCGGGGGCTCAACGTCCCTTCGATGCCCCTCCTCGAGCCGGACTCGGGGGCTCGACGTCCCTTCAACGCCCCTCCTCGAGCCGGACTCGGGGGCTCGACGTCCCTTCGACGCCCCTCCTCGAGCCGGACTCGGGGGCTCGACGTCCCTTCGACGCCCCACCTCGAGCCGGACTCGGGGGCTCGACGTCCCTTCGACGCCCCTCCTCGAGCCGGACTCGGGGGCTCGACCTTCGACGCCCCTCCTCGAGCCGCACTCGGAGGCTCGACCTTCGACGCCCCTCCTCGAGCCGGACTCGGAGGCTCGACCTTCGACGCCCCTCCTCGAGCCGGACTCGGAGGCTCGACCTTCGACGCCCCTCCTCGAGCCAGACTCGAAGGCTCGACCTTCGACGCCCCACCTCGAACCGGACTCGGGGGTTCGACCTTCGACCTTCAGCGCTGCCCCACGAAAACAACCCCGAGCCCGACTCCAGCTCGGAGCGTCAAACAGCCGCGGTCTGGTACTCCTCCCCAGGATCTTCTGCTGCACGCTCAGCCTTGACGTCCGAGCCAGAAGGAGGGAGGGCCCCTACACCGCCGTCCGCATCCTGTGGGGCATAGCGCGACAGTTGGGCAAACTTATCGCGGTATTCCGCCACTGACATGGACCCTTGTTTCAAGGAGCGGAACTCCTCTTGCTTCAGCTCTACGAGACCATCAGGGATGTGATAGGATTTGAAGTTCTCCTTGAACTCCTGCCATGTAACAACTGGAGCATCTTGGGGACGGCCGAACATGAATGCGTCCCACCAGTCTTGTGCAGCTCCCTGCAGTTGCCCAGAAGCGTAGAGCACTTTTTCATAATCTGTGCACTGGGCGATGTTCAGCTGTTTCTCTACTGCACGAAGCCAGTCATCCGCCTCCAAAGGTTCAGAGGCATGAGTGAACACAGGTGGGTGGCCTTTCAGGAATTCTCCTCGACGGTCCCTGACTTGGAGGGTTGGGGTGCTGCAGCTGGCGCCTGATCCAGGCGGTTCATCATGGCTTGCATCAGTTGAGTTCGCATCCCCATCAGCTGCTCGATGGTCACTGGCGGCGGTGGCGGTGGCGGGTCCATAGGAGCACCACGCCCACGGCCACGACCCCTTCCGCGTCCACCCCTTGCTGCCATCTGCTCACCAACAAATGCGCAAGAGTTAGACCTTTATATCCAACATAGATAGCATATTTAGATATAAATGAACATTGCTGAAAATTTCTGTGCACATCCTTGTCAACAGCAGCGCACTAAAACTGACATAACTCAAGCTACACAAATCCAACAGGGATGAACCAGACATCGTTGGAAAGCTTAAGAAACCGGCTACAACTTTCGTATAGAACACTTTTTCATATTCGGCCAGAATCTGGGTCGAAAACAGCGTTGAACAGAACCTGTCCTGGATGACAGACTGCGCAGAAACATCAACTTTAAACAGGCATATCTCCTAGATCCGAACAGATAAAGACTTGGTTCCAGATTTGTTTGAAAGATACATCAGTCTAGATACTTTCACAAAAATTTCATAATTTTTGGGATCACGGATTAAGAGATATACTGATATAACCACAGACTGCTCCAGAAAAACAGCGATACAGATAAGGGATAAACAACTTTATTCACACAGAGATATGATTTAAACCTGGAGAAGCACAGACAAAACCCATACTTCACCACACACAAGCAAAGATCCATCAAACATAATTCACTAACACAAGCAACACATCCACTAAAGTTCACCAGACACAAACTGAAATTTAAACAACGTGTCTAAACGAGATAACTAAACATGGTAGGCAAACTACTGGGCTCCACCGGGGGCATCGTTGGCTCTGTACTTCTTCTTGTAAACCGCTGGAAGACCCAGCTCACCGCGGAGATGGTCCACTTCACGTTCCAGACGCCTCATCACTTTCTGTGAAGCGCGCAGGTCATCCTGCACCTTGTCAGCCTTCCTCTGCACTTCATAGGCATGCTGGGCGGTAGAGACCAGAACCGGGTACTCCACAGGTGGAAGCAGGGCCTGCCACGAGCCCACCATGTCACTGTGGGGCAGGTAACGGTAGCGGTCATTCCTCATAGACTCGAAACGCAGACCACGGTAATGCAGGAAAGCATCCTGCGCTGCGTCCTCCATGCTTGCGAGAGCTTCACCACGCTTGGTGGTAGTCCTGTGAGCCGACTCTATGACGTGGGCTTGATCCACATCATTCCAACCTGTAACCATCAGGTCGGACTTCCAGTAAGTGGCCTCCACAGGATGAGTGTACTCGCCACAGTGATACTGGAGCTTGGCCTCCAACTCAGGGTAGTATTCATTCAGCAGACGAACCAGCATACTATGATAGTATGCTGTCTCGTCAGGCTTCTTGAACATGAAGCGACGAGTCCATCCAAGGTCTTCATCCACCACCTGCACTACTGGAGAGGCAGGGGGTGTTGGTGCTGAGACAGACGAAACAGCGGGAGAGTGCACCACCGGGTACACTGGCACGAAGGCCGGTGCTGCAGGAGCTGCTGGAGCGGCAGGTGCTGCGGGGACTGCTGGAGCGGCAGATGCTGCGGGGACTGCTGGAGCGGCGGGGGCCTCCACGACTGGTGGAGCGACAGGCGCCACAGGAGCGGGTGCCTCTGGTGCAGGGACCTCAGGCGCTGGCGCCTCAGGAGCTGGCACCTCCGGAGCTGGAGACTCAGGAACTGTTGCAGGGGGCGGTGGTGGCGCTGCTAGCTCCTCAGAGACAGTCGGGGTAGAGGTCAACTCTTCATCCTCCACGATGAAGGCGGTGTTGGAGGAGCTAGAGGAACCGTCACTGTCGGGGATGTGGACCACAGGGGGAGCAGGCTGGCTGGCGCTGGCGGTGAAAAGGGCACGATACGCGCGGGTGTTCATGCGAGGCATCCTGACGTTATGGTTTAATATAAGATAAGCAGAAACAATTAGTTTTGCATAATAGAATAAGAATAAGGAGCATATAAATTTTAATAAAATAACAAGATAATAAAGTAAGCATGAACAGGTAACAAAAAGGTGTTAGAACGGCCATTTCCTAGATAGGCTCGCGTCCTACAGTCAACAAAGCTCTGATACCAATTTGTCACACCCCAATTTTAAGGATAAAATTGTGGCGGAAAACTCATGTGTGCCCAGGAAGCATTCACACACATAAGTTAGACAAATTACAAGAAGGTGGCATCATCACATTGTTTATTACATAACGATAGTATCAACACAAGTATTACATCAAGCGAAACAAAAGATAACTGAACTGCTAACTAGATCTACTCCACAGGGAACGCTGACTGGGGGAAACCGCTAGCCTAGAAGTCCTCTGGGAAGTCGCCAACTGCACCTTCATCTGTTACCCATCCGGGATTTGCCCAAAAAGAAGATAAACAACAAGCGTAAGTACTCCACGTACTTAGCAAGCTAACACAGGGTTCATGAGGCTCAAAAGGCTGACACTGTCTGACTGCAGTTAGCTTTTAAGTTGGCATATTTTAGCATTAAGGTAAACGAATATTGTGCTTAGCCCTTAACCCATGACCCATTTGTCCAACAAAGATAATTAAGACATCATAAGGTGCCATCAACATAAAGCAACAGTTATTCAAGTATCATAGTTCTGCTAGTTTTCCGGGCCGCTCGTGACCGTGAGCACGGCTGTTATAACAGTTTTACACTCTGCAGAGGTTGTGCATCTTTACCCACAAGCCGTGTTACCCTTGTGCCCGAGGCGGCCAACCTCTTGATCCACTTCCGAGGTAGATCGGCAGGGCACACTATGAAGCCTTTCGCTGGTTCGTCTAACAGGTTAGGGCCGCGAGGTTTCCTTGGCAATCAGACAAAGCAAACCCCCCTTTCCTATGGCACAAGGCCATCGCAGCTATACTCATAGGAACAGGAGCAGCCCTACATCCGTAGAGGCAAGCCCCCCTTGCGCCCTTCCGGGTTACCGCTAACAAGTTAGAAAAGGTCCAGTGTACTGAGCTAAAACCAGAGCCATATAGCACTCATGGTAGCATTGTCAATCCCAGCTTTTGCTAACAGCAAATTTTAGTAACCGTTTAACAACATATCATCATGAGAACAAAATTCATCATTGGACTGGATCAGTTATAAGTCAGTTGGCACTAGCATTCTACCCATATGCATATACCCCACGGAGTCAAGAACATCACAGATAACAAAGCTAAGTGGGTCTCTAAGGTTGCTCAATTGGACACATGCATAAATGAGTAATTTAATGGTAAAGTGACATGGGTAACAAGGAGATCCCATGCTAACTTGCCTTGGTAGACGAAAGGCTGGTCTTCCTGCTGGTCGTTGAAAGAAGGGTCCTGATCGTACCACACCGACTCACCGTCTACTCGATCACAGAACATCACCACGCATTCCAGACGCATACATATACAAAGCAAACAAGGCTATCATTAGAACAGTACACCAAACAGTAATAAACAGAAATAAAACTTTGATAAAACTGAAGTACGCGTTTCTACGATCACAACAAGTTTTGGTTCACCGAAAACGGAGTTACTATGCGAAAGATACGGCCGAAACGGTGTTTCTAGAGACCTAAACAAGATTAACATAAACTCTGAAACTAAACTGATCTACGCTGTCTAACAGAGGCATAAACAGGTAGATAACTAAATTACGAACCTAACGCAACTTGAACGGGTCAAAACGGAGCTAAAACGTGGATTTTATAAGCATTTTAATGTAATGGCATTTTTGTAAATAGAGTGAAATCAATTTGAAATTAAAACAGAATTTAAACTGAGTTTTAAATCGAATTCACAGCCGGCTGGACTGCGCCTCAAATCAACCAAAGCACAGGGGCCTGGTTGCAAACTTTTCAAGGCACAGGGAATAGTGCCGGCCGGAGCGCGGGTTGATTTCAAGTTTTCTCAGGGGCTCTTAAGCAAATCGGTCGGCGAAGGGGTACCGACGAGCCACGACCGTCGGATCAAAGACGGACGGAGCTGATTAGATCCCGAGAGAATAGCCCGCGGGTTGGGCCGACGGTGCGCCCGCGCCGCGACGTCGTGGCTTCCCGCGCGACGCCGTGCGCACAGCCGCCATGGCCGGCGCGGCGGAGCTCACAGACTCGGCCGAAGAGCCTGCCCTAGGCCAAGACAAGCGGACAGGGAGATAGAGGGAGACAAGGGGGTTCTCACCGCGGCTAAGGAGGCGGCGGGGAGGCACTAACGGCGGCGAACGATGAAGTCCGGCGGACGGCGGCCGGCGAGGTCCTCCTGCAAGAATTCTGCCGGCGGTTAGGGCGAAATCGAGCGCAAGGGAGAGAGAAAGGTGGTTCGGGGTCGTCACCACTTCGGCGCGGAGCTCTGAGGGTGACGAATCGGCCTGCGGAGCGGAGATTCGCCGGAGCGACGGCGGCGGGCGGCGGCAATGGCGCGGCGGGCTCTGGAGGTGCTCGGGTGGTTGCTCTAGGGCGCTGAGGAGTGCGAGAAGAGAGAAAGGGGGAGCGGGGGAGAGACCGCGTCCACTTAAAGGACGAGGGAGGGAGCGAGGACGTGGGAGCGAGCTCGCGGAAGACTCGGGGGCGTGCGGCTGCGGCAGTTGCGCTCGGACGGCGCGAGCGCGGAGGGGAAGACTCGGCTGACAAGCGGGCCCGGCGGGTCTGCGACTGGGAGAAGGGAGAGAGGCGGCGGTTGCTCAGCGAGCGCCGAGCTGGGCCGGCCTGCGGGCCGCGCGGGCGAAGGGAAGAAGGAGAGCGCCGGTCCACGGGGAAAAGAGGGAGAAGAGAGGGAGGCGCCGGTGGGCTGGGCCGCAAGGCTTCCCAGGCCGAAAGCGAGAAGAGGAGGACAAAAGAATAAAAACTCTTTTCCTTTTTGTTTTCAAAGCATTTCAAACCAAATTCAAATAGAATTTGAATTCATTTCAAATTTTGGCAAAAACCAGACACACACATAAATCCAGTGCATCAGCATGAATGCCAAAACATGTTGCCACTATTATTTTAATTCAACAAAAATTATTTAACTCCTAGGTTAAATGCTCACAAATTCATAATTAAATCATTTTCACCTATTTTGTTTTGGAGAAATTTTTAGGGTGTTACATACGCGCCCCTCGAGCCCTGCACTGTAACCCCTCGAGGCCGGCTACGCGCCCCTCGAGCCCTGCACTGTAACCCCTCGAGGCCGGCTACGCGCCCCTCGAGCCCTGCACTGTAACCCCTCGAGGTCGGCTCCGCGCCCCTCGAGCCCCCGTGGCACCACTTCGAAGCCGGCTCCGCGTCCTTCGAGCCCTAACTACTTTCATGCTATTGGAGGACAGGTACCCCAAGACCCGGAGGGACCCCGCCGCATACTGTACATTCCGGGATGGGTGCTGTACGGCTCCCGCCTTGTCGCGCCACCACGTCCGCGCCCAGGATGGAAGCCACGACCCAAGGACGCCTCAACAGCAACGATCACATCGGCTCCAGTGGCCCCGACAAGACAGGGTTCCTACCCTTCTCCGTATGGGGCACCATACGCCCCGACACCTGTAATACCTTTATTTAACCCTGGCCTCCCCTTGCTCTATAAAAGGGGACACTAGGGCCCTCATTCAAGGGGACGGACACAACACACGAGTCCACACACAGGCACGAGTCCGGACTCCGGTCCACGCTCACTGAGCTTGTATTCTCCCCTGTACAAGCACTTAGGTGCAAGTAATACAAGAACATCCCCCGCTGGACGTAGGGCCTTCTTTGCCCGAACCAGGATAAATCCTTGTGTCCTCTTGCATCACCATCCAGGAAGAGAGGCACGCGATCATATCACTCGTTGGTGTAATACCCCAGGTACGAAACACCGACACCTGAGTTTCCTGTGGTGCATGAAACAACCAAAACACTAGCTGAGTAGTAAACTATATAAGTACACAATATAAGATTATTTTTTTGACACTAACATATATTATATATACGTCATACGTGAGGATACTTCACCCACTTTCACAGTATATTATATAAATATAAATATAAATATATACACATATATATATATACATACATACATATATATATACATATATATATATATACATACATATATACATATATATATATATGCACGAAGATCTGCTCCTTGTTTTCTTCGTGCCTCCGTTGCAACAGCGTCCAGTGACGACGAAGCCGATCCAGACGACTATAGCGATCGATGACTAATCATCAGACACTGCATGCATAGCGATGCAACGGCAGACGAGGCTGAGCTTGTAACAAGAGTGGCTCAGCTAGCGCGAGATTTGCGGCGGATTCCTTGAGCTCGATTGCACGAACACCGGGCGGCTTGGTCCACGTGAACCCCTGCAGAAGCCTCGCGAACAGCATCACCGTCACGGAGGTGCCGAGCGACACCCCCGGGCAAACCCTCCTACCCGCGCTGAACGACATGAACCTGAGGTCCGGCTCCGTGAGAACCACATGCTGCTGGTGGTGGCCTGATTGTCCGCTGCTGTTCTTCATCGGCAGATGTCGCTCCGGCCGGAACTCGAGAGGAGCGTCCCAGACGTCAGGGCTCCGACCAAGCCCTACCCGGCTTATAAGAACATGGCTGCCCTTGGGAACGAGGTATCCGGCGACGACGGCGTCTTCCATGGCGACGTGGGGCGGGTTAAAAGCGTGGTAGGGGTGCAGGCGGAAGGCCTCGCGCAAGCATGCTTTCAGGTAGTTGAGGCGAGGGATGTCGGATTCTTGCACGAGCCTGTCCTTGCCAACCACGGCGTCCAGCTCGCTCATTGCTTCCTTCATCACCTCTGGTTTGTTCACCATCTCCGCAAGTGCCCACTCGACCGCGTTCGATGGGTTGTCAACAATTGCAAACATGATCTCCTGATGAACATATGGCACCATGCACATAGATGAATCGAATTAGTACGTGACACAACATAATAACATATATAGAACTTCTTTATTTTTGGATGGATTAAATGAAAATTAACCATGTGCTATAGTAGCTAATTGTAGTAAATAATACTAATACTATATCTTACCGCTATCTGCGCTTTTATTTCATCAAACGACAAGAAAGGTCGTCCTTGTGAATCTTGAAGAGAGGCCAAGGCATCAAGAAAATCTCTGACCTCTCTCTTCTCACCGCGTCTGCGAAGACCATCCCACTCATGGATCCTGTCCTGTATGATGGGATCATGCAGTCCGTTCAGAGTCTTCATTACGCTCCGGGCAACCTTGTTATGGCCGTCAAGGTCGAGGGCAGCGACCATCCACGTCCACGCAGCGGGGACGTAATCCGAGATGGAGAAGCTATACAAATGGTTGAGCAGCGTGAAGAGCGCGTCCACATGCGCCTCCTCCTCAGGACCGGGGCCGCCATTGCTGGCGCCGGCATCATCAGCGACGACGAAGTGCCGCTTGCCGAACACGAGGCCGCGTATCATGTTGGTGCAGAAATGCTGGGCGACATGGCGTACATCGACGAGGACGCTGCTGTCAGTGTTAGCTGCTGATGATGTGGTGCACGTGCACTGGCTGTACACGAGCCTGACGAGGTGGTCGGCCTCCTCCGCTCGCCGGCGCTGCAGCCGCTGCTCCATGGACGTGGACAGGATCTCGGAGGTGAGCACCCGCCTCATCTTCTTCCACTGCTCCCCGTAGGGCGACAGGATGGAGCCCCTGTACCCGAAGCTGAACAGCTCGGAGGTGACCGTCTCCGGGCGGGACGCGAAGACCGCGTCGTTCTTTCGGAGAACCTCGCGGGCTATCTCCGGGCAGGCAACGGTGACGACATGGACGGCTCCGAAGCGGAGGCACAGGACCTTGGTGTTCATGTCCCTGAGAAGGCCATGGATCCATCGAAACACCGGCCTTTTTGACACCAGACAGTGCATGCTGCCGATGATCGGCAGCCCGGCCGGCCCTGGCGGCAGCCGGCGGTGTGTTTTCTTGGGTGACGACGTTGCTTTGGTTCGGTAGAGAAACAATGAAGCGACAAGGCCAAGATAGGTGCAAAGTACTGTGGACAACAAAGCTATGAAGACGCCCTGTGCATGGCTAGGTGCTAGTAGTGTCATGCTGCTTGATGACGCGTTCGAGCTCATCATGATGATCATATGTATTATTTGTGTTGGGAAGTACATGGGTCTATGTTCGGCTCGGTGTGTGCGGTATTATTGGGCAAGGTGTTGCAAGTTTGTGCTGATGCTAGCTCTCCTGTGTTTATGCTCTTGGCGAGCAATGTGGGAGCATATTATATACTACTCCTCTGATGGAGACCCTCTGCCTACCTTAGAGTGGATCTCAGTTGCTCGTCATTTTGACTGGTCTGATTTGGAACTCACTAGAAGAAATGTCTAGTGATTTGGAACTCAGGCCACGTTTAGATTCCAAAATCTTCCCAAATATTTTGCACAATATCCGTTTTAGACACATGCATGGAGTATTAAATATAGATAAAAGAAATAACTAATTGTATTTTTGGGAATGTTTGGAGCAAGTGGTGGTGCAAGATGGTTGAAACCCTGAGATCTCCGCAAGATGTCACATGTGATGATATGCGATGATCTCAGGGTTTCAACCATCTTGCGCCACCACTTGCTCCAAACATTCCCAAATTTTTTTCATAGCCTCTACATGCGATGTCAAGGTCACTCGTCCATTTTCATGATTTTCTGACTTCGTTTGTATTTTTAATAATTTTAAATCCAATATCACGCAACTTGGTCGCCGTTTCTCGTGCACGAGACGGTCGAGTCTCCGCGCCTGTCCCTGGATACGGTGTCGAAATACCCTCTGAAGAATGAATACTATTTTTCGAATCGCTGAGTTTCATTATTTCATGCACCTGCAGTTCAAACGTGCGTCCCGCGGAAAAAATCATCAAATTAAAAAAAATGCGCGAAATATAGCAAGATTATGGAAAACACTTCAAATTTGAAATCTTGGCTTGTAGTACTGTAGCAAGGCCACAGGAAAAATTGGGAGCAAAAAAACAAAAAAAATAATATGCTTTGCCGAGAGCTTCCTAAAGCCCTCGGCAAAGGGCCCTATGCCGAGAGCCAGGGCCAGGGCTCTCGGCAAAGAAATATTGTAAAAAAATAAAAACAAAATCCTTTGCCGAGAGCCGGATCAGGGGGCTCTCAGCAAAGGGCCGGTATATGCCGAGAGCCGGATCGCGGGCCTCTCGGCAAAGCAGGCAAATGAAAAAAATAAAAACGGGCGCGCACCCGAACGCACACGCACAACACACGCACACGCACGCCCGGCCGCCCTGCCGCCGCCGCCGCCTCCGCCGCCGCCGCGCCCGCCCGCCCAGCTGCCCGCCTCCACCCGCCCGCCTCCGCCGCGCCGCGCCCGGCCGCCTCGCCAGCCCCGGCCGCACGAGCCCGCAGACCGGCGCCTGACTCAGCCAGACAGCCGCCGCCGCGCCCGGCCGCGCGCCCCGGCCGCCGGCCGCGCCCGCGCACCCGCCCAGCCGCCCGCTCGCTCGCTCCAGCGCCGCCCGCTCGCTCGCTCCGGCCCTCCTCTCCCCGCTCGCTCCGGTCGCCGCCCCGCCCGGCCGCCGCTGCCGGCCGCCCCGGTGGCCTGCCCCTAGCCGCCGGCTGCCGCTCCGGCCGCCCGCCCGGCCGGCCGCCGCCCCCGGCCACCCGCCCCTGACCGCCCGGCCGCCTACGCCGCCGCCTCAGGCCGCCGCCCCCGGCCCCCGCCGCGCCCGCCACCACCCCCAGCCTCCCGCCCCGGCGCCCGCGCCACCACCCCCAGCCTCCCGCCCCCGGCCGCCCGCGCCACCGCCCCAGCCGCCCGCCCCCGGCCGCCCACCCACGGCCGGCCGTCCGCGTCCGCACCGGCCGCCTGCGCCGTCAGCCACACCGCCGTCGCGGTAGAGGGCGAGGAGGAAGAAGATTAGAGGAAGAAGAGAGGAGGAGGAGGAGGAGAGGAAGAGGAGGAGGAGGAGAGGAGGAAGAAGAAGAGGAGGAAGAGGAGGAGGAGCCCCCGCCGGCCTTGTCCTGCTGCGTCCCCGCTCCGCCCGACCACTCCACCCGGTTGGATAGGAGGAAGAAGACGACCGCCTCGCTGTGCCCCCTTTGTTCGCTCATCGGTCGTCGTCGATTGGGCTGTCTGTAAGTCGTCCTCGATCGCCCCATCGTCATTGCACATGTGCCTGTAGTATGTAGTAGTAGTAAGTAATTGTTAGTAGTAGTAGGTAGTAGTTTGATAGTAGTAGTGGTATGTATGTGGATGTCGGCCATCGTGCCGCATATATGTGGATGTCGGCCATCGTGCCGTCTTTTCTTGCAGGTTATGAAACCTCACCGTGCAGGGGAGGTTCTGCCGAAATTTCTAATTGATACTATCTTTTTTGTCTTTTCTGTATGAGGAGGACCTATCGGGGCCAAGCCGGAGATCCTCGGCGACCTCGATCGTCTTCGTCGTCGTCGCGGGTCTGCCTGCACCGCTTCACCTCGCCACTGCACCGACTCACCACTGCGCCGCTAGCCTGACTCCACCGGCACCCTAGGTATAAAGAACGTCTCTTCCCAGAAAAGGGTCTTAGGTCATTGAACCCAGTTAGGTGTCTCCCGTTCGAAAGAGATACGGCTGGAGGTATGCAGGTCTCTGCATATCGATAACCGTATCTGTTTCGGATTGTTCACGTTACTTGGACAGCCCGCAGATGCGTCGATGAGGCTAGTTCCCATGGTCTGCCCCGATTCGAGATGGAGTTTCAGCATCACCTCCCTGTTGTTCTCCGGATACACACTCTCCCTATAGGGACGTGTATCTTGAGAACATCGGGGAGGTGCTGCCGAAATTCTGTCTCGGCTCGGGGCAGACAATGGGAACTGGCCTCATGTACGTATCCGCGGGTGGGATTAGGACCTATCCTCACCTATTAGATGATAGTAGGATGGAAGTACTCGGAGGTAGATATGTAAGTACTCGGATGCATGACAGTAGGATGGATGACCGTCAGTGGATGTACTCGGGCCGTAGAAGCAGAAGTGATTTCACCGATGAATGGTTGCGCAAGACAGATGCTTTCGTGAACAATGCATTTGGCGCGGCTCGGCGAGGAGAGATCAAAGTGTTGTGCCCATGCAGCAGATGTGGGAACCGGAGAAGGCAAGACAAGGAGAACATGGCTAAACATCTTGTGAACAATGGATTCACGCCGGACTACACCCGGTGGATCTACCATGGTGAAGCACATTGTTTGAGAGCGGAGGCAGTGCGACCACGTCTGGAGGACTTTGATGCTGATGCGGGGGTAGCAGACATGTTAGATGACTTCCAAGAAGCACAGTACGCTGAAGGACGTACGGAGGAGGAGATGGAGAAGACCGCAAAGGCGTTTTACGAGATGATGTCTTCGGCACAGAAACCCCTTCACGAGCGGACAACAGTTTCTCAACTGGATGCCATTGGCCGTGTGATGGGGTTCAAGTCCCAGTTCAACCTGAGTCGAGATGCGTTCGATGGTATGTTGGCCCTATTTGGTAGCATGCTTCCGGACGGCCACATATTGCCAAAGAGCCTGTACGAGTCACAGAAACTGCTTCGTGCCCTGAAGATGCCGTATGAGCAGATACATGCTTGTCCAAATGGGTGCGTCCTCTTCAGGAAAGATCTCACGGATGCAGGTTACTGTCCGAAGTGTAAAGCGTCGAGATACATGGAGGTAGACGATGGTGAAGGCCCAAAGAGGCAACTTTCTATCCCCATGAAAGTCCTGCGTTACCTGCCGTTCACACCGAGGATCCAACGTCTCTACATGACCGAGGAATCCGCGAAACAGATGACATGGCACAAACAGGGTACCCGATACAATCCTGAGAAGTTGGTACATCCCGCCGATGGTGAAGCATGGGCCCATTTCGATGGCATCCATCATGACAAAGCTAGAGAGGCTCGTAATGTTCGTGTTGCGTTTGCAACGGACGGTTTCAATCCCTATGGACTCATGGTTGTCCCGTACACCTGTTGGCCCGTCTTCGTTATCCCCCTCAATCTCCCCCCCGGCGTCCTATTTCAACGTCATACTGTCTTCTTGTCGTTGATAATTCCTGGACACCCGGGGAATAACATGGGTGTGTACATGGAGCCTCTGATTGATGAATTGGAAACTGCTTGGAATGAAGGGGTATTGACATACGACCGAGCTTCAAGGTCTAACTTCACAATGCACATCTGGTACCAGTACTCACTACATGACTACCTGGCATATGGGATATTCTGTGCCTGGTGTGTCCATGGCAAGTTCTCATGCCCTGTTTGTAAGACAGCTACGAGATTTATCTGGTTGAAGAAGGGTGGCAAGTATTCGGCGTTCGACCAACATCGACAATTCCTGCCTCTTGACCATCCTTTCAGACGGGACACCAAGAACTTTACCAAAGGTGTCATGGTGAGAGATCCTCCACCTCGGATGCTGACCGGTGCCGAGGTTCATGCTCAGATAGATGCTCTCCAGTTCAACGAAACAGACGGTCGTTTTGCGGGGTATGGTCAGGAGCATATGTGGACTCATAAGTCAGGCTTGGAAAGACTCCCTTATTATGACGATCTTCTTCTGCCACATAACATTGATGTAATGCACACTGAAAAGAACATCGCTGAGTCGCTTTGGGGAACACTCATGGACACTGAAAAGTCTAAGGACAACCCTAAGGCTAGACTAGACCTGGCACTGTTGTGCGATAGACCAAAGCAAGAGATGCTGCCTCCTCAGCCCGGCAGGAGATGGACACGGCCCAAGGTCGATTTCGTCTTGGGCAGGCCACAAAGGAAAGAAATACTTCAGTGGATCCAGACATTGACATTCCCTGATGGATATGCAGCGAATCTAACGAGAGGAGTCAACTTATCTACTCTGCGAGTCCTAGGGATGAAGAGTCATGACTTCCACGTATGGATCGAACGGCTTCTTCCGGCGATGGTTCGAGGCTATGTTCCTGAGCCTATGTGGGTTGTCTTGGCAGAGTTGAGCTATTTCTTCCGCCAGCTATGTGCCAAGGAGATATCTCGGTCCGTCATTGATGACTTGGAGAAAGCTGCACCTGTGTTGCTCTGTAAGCTGGAGAAAATCTTTCCACCAGGCTTCTTCACTCCGATGCTTCATTTGATCGTACACCTCCCAAATGAGGTTCGAATGGGAGGGCCTGTGCAATGGCGTTGGTGCTTTCCAGTCGAGAGAAATATGAAGACTCTTCGCAAGAAATGTAGAAACAAAGCCAAAATTGAGGCTTCCATTGCAGAGGCATCCATTCTGGAGGAGGTGTCCAACTTCACTGAAGAATACTACTCCGAGAACCTTCCTAGCGTGCATAATCCACCCCCTCGTTACAATGCTGGAGAAAATGAATCGAGTCTTAGCCTTTTTCGAGGCCAACTCGGCATGGCAAGTGGATCCACAGTTAAGCAGTTGAACTATGAAGAGTGGCGAAAGATCATGCTATACGTGCTTACCAACCTTGATGAGCTGGACCCGTACATGGGGTAAGTTGTTATCTATCTTCATCCAATTCATCGTCACTTTCCAACACCATTCTTTTTGTTTCGTACAGTGAATTTCTTCATTTGTTCTCGAATGGACCAAGGCCTCTTTCTGATGCGGCAGCTGAAACCCTAATTGCAAATGGTGTGGGGCAAGGGAGGCCTGATTTCATTTCTTGGTTCCGACAAAAGGTACCGTCCTACCAAGGTCGTACTTAGTCTGACGTTCCAACTTGCTCTTACGTTCTGACCGTATAACGATATATCTTGCGTCGCCTTGCAGGCTCAAACCGATGCGTCTATGAGTCAAGAGCTGAGACAGGTTGCAAAAGGCTTTGACCGTAGGGTCAAGTCATTTAACGGTTACGACGTGAATGGATTTCGCTTCCACACATCAAGCTACGAGCAGAGTCGGCCCAATCGAAAAACCACAAATAGCGGTGTTTGTACTCCAGGCAATGACAACCGTGACTACTATGGAAGAATTGAAGAAATATACGAACTTTCATTTCATGGTGAAAAGCCTTTGAATCCTGTCATGTTCAAATGCCATTGGTTTGATCCTGGAAGAACGAGGCTGACACCTAATCTTGGGCTAGCCGAAATTCGACAGGATTCTGTCTATCCAGGCTCCGATGTGTATATTGTGGCTCAACAGGCCACGCAGGTTTATTACACGCCATACGCGTGCAAAAGCAAAGAGCATCTCTTGGGTTGGTATATTGTGCACAAGATATCACCACATGGTAAACTACCTCTCCCCAATGATGAGGATTATAACTTTAACACAAACACGTATGACGGTGAGTTCTTTCAAGAATCTGGGTTGCAAGGGACGTTCACGATAGACTTAACCGAAGCGATGGAAATGGAAGTAGAGAATGATGACGAGGACGCTGGGGATGAGGTGGTAAATGAGAAGGACATAGAAATGCTAGAACGATTCCGTTTAGGCCAAGCAAATGAAGACGACGACCTGTCTTCGGATACTGAGGAGTACTTAGACATGGTTGACAGTGATGAGGAGACTCATGCTCCGGCTAATCCGGATGATCCAGATTATTTCTAATACATGTAATATTATGTTATATTTTTAGGATCTATTGTTTTATTTATATTACACATATTTGGTTATGTTATTTCTAATACAACATTGCTTGTTCTTTTTAAATGCAGGAGGTCGAGGCAAGATGCCGGGAGGACGTCAGAGGCGGTTGAGTTGGTTGTACCGCAGCTCGCAGGCCGACGGGCCCTCGACGAGGAGTGGCCGCCGCCGGAGGGAGCCGTCTCCACAGGAGGAGGAGGAGGAGGAGGTCGAGGAGGAGGTGCCGGCCACGCCCGAGGCCCAGCGGCAGGAGGAGGCACCATTGGCCGAGGAGGTAGAGGAGGAGGACGAGCAGGAGGAGGACGAGGCGGACGGGTGTTCGGGTGCCTCAGGGGTGTCCACGCCCTACTTGAGAGGCCCCGCCAGCCTCCCGGCGTTGCCGGCACGTGCCCGACGCCCAGTGATCACGCCCATCGGACAAAAGTACATGTTCTAACTACCTGTTCGTACGATGAGACTCAAAATAGAAATAGAAGCTAATAATCTTTTTTAATCACTTGTGCAGGGGATGGGACTTTGTTGGGCCTAAAGGCCGCAAACCCAACGGCGTCCTGGGTCTCCTGTGCCGCGAGCACTACCCTGGCATAGTACAGTATGCCGGGAGGCACGAGCCGGCCTACACCTTTGACCACTACAGCGTCGCCCCAGACCCAGACTTCCCCAACAAGGCGGCGCGGGTTAGAGCGGAGCTGTGGGTAAGTCTTCGTCAAACAATATCAAATTCATCATATTTTCTCTTTAATTACTGTCTCGCCTCGTATTGTGTCTGTATGCAGAACTACTTCAGGTGCGAGCCGGGGAAGGAGGCAGTGG
This sequence comes from Coix lacryma-jobi var. lacryma-jobi, assembly GCA_009763385.1. Classification (NCBI taxonomy): domain Eukaryota; kingdom Viridiplantae; phylum Streptophyta; class Magnoliopsida; order Poales; family Poaceae; genus Coix; species Coix lacryma-jobi. Next base: position 148,117,669 of record CM019823.1, read on the forward strand.
CGGAGGTGACGGCTACCCGGGCCTGTAGGAAGCTCGTCACCGACATGATCTACGAGGCGAGACTGCAGGCCATCATCACCTACAACGCCACGGTCCTGGCCACGAGGGTGACGAAGGCCCAGGCGAGAGGCATGACGCTGGGCCGGGCGCAGTTCTTGCAGGTAAGTGTTTTCTTTTGAGATTAAGCTTTTGGTACTTTTCATCTAACGCTTAGACGTGAAATACTTGATGATGTGCAGATGATCCCCCAATGGTGCCAGTCGTTTCCCGCCGATCCCGCCGACGCGTACACCAACTCCAGCGTCCAGTCCCGCCTCACTGACTACTCAGAGGCGGCAAGGGCGGTCCATGGGGACGACTTTGATCCCGCCACCGCGGACCTGGACGGGAGCATCGTCATGAGGATTGGAGGAGGGAAGAAGCACGGGCGGTTCTGGCTTGGCGACGGCGTCATCGACACGGCCTCCACTCCCACTCTGTCCCAGCTCCGAGCACAGAGCACGAGCGGGAGCGTCCCCATACGCCCACGCCCATCGCCTGCGCAGTCGCGGGTCGCCGAGCTCGAGGTTATTTCTATTTAACTCATCGTACATTGATCTTTAAATTTTTGCATTGTTCTAACATTCACTTTGTATTATCGCAGGCCCGCCTGGAAATAGAAAGGCAGGAGTGCCAGGTGTCTGAGACCCAGAGGCGGTCACAGATGTCGGCCCAGATGGAGGCTAAGCAAAGCAGATGGCGGACCTCATCGCCTTCATGGCCTCCCAGGGCATGGCCGTGCCTCAGACGCTCATGGCTCCTCCACCGCCGCCTCTGGACCCCGGAGTTGCTCCTGTGAGTATCAATACTTCAGTGTTTCATTTATTTCATTTTCTTGTCTAACATGACCTTTTGCAGCCTCCTCCGTCAGAAGGTTCGAACAACCGCCACGCTCCTGGATGGAACCCGACCAGGGGTCAAGCAGGCGACAGTTCTCAGGGGTGGCCCGGTTGGCCGGGGGTGTAGTAGATCTCCTCGTGTGTCACTGAAGTCTCATGTTGTTGAACTATGTGATGTGAACTATGTGATTTGATGACATATATGCTATTGAACTATGTGATGTGATATATATATATGTTCTGTGACGTGAAATGTGATATATATGTGATATGTGATGAATGTGATATATATCTGTGTGATATTGTCGGAGAAAAGGAAAAACAGAACTGGAAAACAAAAAATCAAAATTTACCCAGCTTTGCCGAGGGTTGCTCTCGGCAAAGTTGCCCTTTGCCGAGGGTTTTGGCCATAGCCCTCGACAAAGCTGGGGAGGCAGAACGTAATTTCCATGGCTTTGCCGAGGGCTTTGGTCATAGCCCTCGGCAAAATCCGAGGTTTGCCGAGAGTCGGCTAATATAGCCCTCGGCGAAGAGGTCCCAAAAAAAATATTCGAAATTTTTTTGCCGAGAGCTGACCCCGGGTAACCCTCGGCACAGAAAAATAATAATAAAAAATTTATCGCTTTGCCAAGAGTCCGGCTCTCGGCACACGTAACGCCTTTGCCGAGAGCCGGCTTAGCCCTCGGCAAACCTACCGTCAATAGGGACAGCCGTTAACGGCCACTTTTCTTTGCCGAGAGCCGGTCGGGACCCTCGGCAAAAGGTTTGCCGAGAGCCCGATAAATGGCCCTCGACAAAGGATCCTTTGCCGTGAGGTTTTTTGCCGAGAGCTCTATGCCGAGGGCTGCTCTCGGCATAGGCTACGCCGAGTGTCGAATGGCCTTTGCCGAGTGCTACAGGCACTCGGCAAAGCCACCGTTTTCAGTAGTGAATGGTCTCAAATTTGAAATTCAAATTTTGCAAACGACCTCGGATGGGAAAATGACTAATACAAAAGTTGTTCGTCTCAAAAAGTTATGAAACTTTGTAGTTGACAATTTTTTGATTTGAAATCGTTTAGGACCTCAAACAAGCAAATTACACTCGGGTTTGTATAATATATGGGGAACCGAAGGGGTATTTGAACACATGTGAGTGTGTGGTGCAGTGGTAGAGGAGGCCCCGCGCGAGGCCGAGGTTGTGGGTTTGATTCCCACCGGTCGCGTTAGCCGCGGATTTTGCGCGAAAAATGTCGTGACTTGAGACTTCGACGGAGACGGGCAGGCACTGGGCGGGTTAGGTCGTCGCTGTAATTAAAATATTTTTTCCCTATTTGTTTTTGACTTTTTTCAAAAAAAATTCCACGGGCGGTTCGCTACGTCAACCGCCTGTAGAAATGCTCATTTTCACAGACGGTTTGCTAAGTGAACCGCCTGTGAAAATCCTTTCCACAGGCGGTTCACAAGCAACCGCCTGTACTGTGGTCCTATTTCTACTGGCCCCCAGCGCAGGCGGTTGAGAAAAAAACGCCCGTATAAGTCTATAACCGCCTGTGCAGTATCCTTCTGTACTAGTGATATTGCAGTTCTCTAGACTAAGGAATATTTATCTCGATTAGTATTAGTAGTGGTAAAAGTATTTCATGGCTAACCAAATAGCTTGAACTAAAGTGCCATTAGCAGCAATAGCAGAAGAATTGGCAAAAAGGTACGGTTGCTATCTGTGTTCAGGTACGAGGTACCGTTTATACAATGTATGAGGACATTTTTTAGTATCTGTGCACCATATGCTCGGGTCAGTTGCAAGTAGGCTTTAATAAATTTGTCCACCTCTTCATGAAAACCTTTATCGATCCTTGACCAACCATACATCCAAGAGTTCATGTATGTCACACCCAATTTTAAGACCAAAATTGAATGTAATAACTCATGTATGCCCAGAGATCAATCACACACATAAGCCACAAATTAAGAAGTACCATCATGCGGATACATGGGTGTATGCCGAGTCTCTGAGTGATGAGTGATTGTCAACGGGTTTGATGCGCATGTTCTTTGGCTTGTGTTGTGCAGGTGTCGAGCACGGAGACAGTGATCGAGGGCAAGGAGAAGGTCAAGTTGAGACGTGCCGTGCCGATGGACTGGGTGCGATGAAGGATGGGCGTGCCGTGCGGCGGACGTGCCATGCCGATGGATCGAGCAGTGAAGGGCGGACGTGAGGCTTGGACTGAGGGATCGGAGTGCCTGAGGATCAGCTGTGGTGGCTGGCAGCCTGGGTCAGCGACGAGCGGAGACTTGCGGGGCACGGTGTTGCTCGGGTCGAGGACCTGGGAACACGTGTCGGTGGACGGGGTGCACGGGCGGTGCATCCCCTCTACAGCTCCGGTTTGGTGGTTGAGCCAGGGAAAAACCACCGGGTGGATGGTTTCCGAGTTTGGGCCTCAAAACTCGGGTGCTCGGTTTCCAGGTTGAGCCACAAAACCTGGGCGCGGACGGTTTCCGAGTTTGGCCTCAAAACTCGGGCGCTGCGGGTTTCTGAGTTTGGGCCACAAAACTCAGGCTGGTGGGCTGGTTTCCCGGTTTGGGCCTCAAAACCGGGGGTTGCTGGAAAAGGCCGGTTTCCCGGTTTGGGCCACAAAACCGGGGGTGCAGAGCGAGGGCGGCACGTGGCGGCGATCCAGAGTTTGCGTTGAGGCAACGCTTCGGTTCGAGCGGGCGTGGTCGTCGGATCTACCTACCACCGCGGTTGGACCAGGATAGCCTTAGGGTTTAGCTGGTTCGCTCTGTAATTAGTTTAGAGAGGGGTAGAGTAGGAAATAGACTTAGTCTAGGTTAGTATAAGTAGTCCAGGGGAGACACCCTCCTCCCTATCTCAGTTTTAGCTATCTCAGTTAGTGCTTTCATTTGCTAGGGTTTCCTGCTCTCCCGTCCCTGCTTTAGCTAGTTGAGATCCGCAGAGAGACTCCACTCTGTGTACTGTTGAGTTGAAGAAGTGAGGCCGTATCCTCACCTTGGAGCACAGATCGTTGGCTTGATTTGCGTCCTTGATTCGAACTCGTGGCTGTGATTTCCGTTGTGTTCGTGTTCTTCGCGGAATCCTTTTCTCCACGATTTTCCCGTCGCTTGATCTTTTTGCTCGGTTCATCTTTTGCAAATCCGTTTGAACCAAGTTGTTCTAGATCGTGAGGCACTTCTTTCCACCGAAGGAATCATCCTCTAACCTCACGGTCTAGGAGATCAATCGATTTTTAGTTTCGGGTCACTTTCTCTCATCACCCCCGAAATTCTTCGATTCACCGATTTGGAGATAGGTTCGAGCCATGATCTCTTAGAGATAGCTCACTATACTCTTTGTGACTCCACTCACCAAGTTTGATCCCTAGAGGATTCGTTTTGAGTGAGTTTGAGTCGAATCGGTGGAAGAACAGAGGGCTGTCGGGGTGACCGGACGCTGCTCGGGCCGACCGGACGCTCAGGTCGTGTGTCCGGTGGTTGAACACCACTGTGGTTGTCTGCGTGTGACCGGACGCTCTGCTCACTCGACCGGACGCTCCCTTCCGTGAGTCCGGTCAAGAACAGAGAGGGTCCAGATCGGTTTTTCAGCGACCGGACGCATCCGGTGTTAGCTGACCGGACGCGCAGGATCCACTGTTCATCGTGCTTGTTCGTTTCTGACCGGACGCACTGCTCTCGACCGGACGCTCCGTACTCGTGAGTCCGGTCGCGAACAGTAAGGTTCCAGAGCCGATTTTTGTTGACCGGACGCGTCCGGTCCCTGCTGACCGGACGCTGGCCAGAGTCCGGTCGATCCAGTTTCGCGCGTTTTCGTTCGCGGATCGTTCGTTCTTGATCGGATTCGAGTTCCGTCTTTTGCGTTGGCTTTCTAGGGTTGTCTAGTGTCCCGCTGTGCTTCTAGGAAGCATCCACCCTATATCTAGGGTCGTGGACATTAGCAAGCTCTAGGGTTCGCTCTTGGGGTTGATTTTGGGACAGTGGCATCTAGTTTCCGGAAGGAAATTTTGAAGCTCCCATTCACCCCCCCTCTGGTCGCTTTCGGTTAGCTTCTCGGTCCTTCAATTGGTATCGGAGCAGGTTAAGGATCTTCCACCTTAGCCGGTTCCAGATCCACCGAAGGCGACATGGATCGCGGCGTGGGCAAACCGCCGTTTTTCGATGGGACGAACTATGCGTATTGGAAGATACGTATGTCGGCCTATCTGCAGAGCTTGGGCGCTTCTATCTGGGATATTTGCAACTCTGCCGATTATGTGGTCCTGGCTGCCCGTGTGACTCAGCAGCAGATCGATGAGCACGAGGTCAATAGCCGAGCCCGTAATGCGCTCTTTTCATGTTTGAGCGCTGGAGAGTTTGACCGCGTTTCTCACCTCTCTACGGCTCGGGAGATTTGGGCCACCCTCATGCGTTTTCATGAGGGCACCTCTCAAGTCAAAACCCGGCTCTACGAGTCGTACAAGAGAGAGTATGAGAACTTTCGGCATCAGCCTGGCGAGAGCATAGAGAGTTTATTCGCTCGCTTTCAGGTGATTGTCAACAGGATGAGGGCTAACCGAGAGCAGTTGCCTTTCGACGATCATGAGAGGGCTCTGAAGCTTTTGCATACTCTTGATCGGTCGGTGTGGGACTCTAAGGTTCAGGCGATCATCGAATCCCCGAACTATGAGACCCTCACTTGCGACGAGCTCTTCAGTAAGCTCAAGTCCAGTGAGATTGATGCTATGGCGAGGGCTTCTTTTGAAAATCCTTCTCGCCCGTCCATGGCTCTGGTGTCCGGCTCTTCCTCTAACCCTTCAGCTGGCTTTGCTCTTTCCTGTCTCTTTTCTGTTACAGAGGACCAGCTGGAGACGTTGGGAGACGACGAGTTGGCTTTGCTTGCCAACCGGTTCTCGCGGTTTCACAACAACCGCATGAACCGCCGTCGTGGTGGAGGACGCAGGGGATGCTACGAGTGCGGAGACCCCGACCACTTCATCGCCAACTGCCCCAAGAAGAACAAGCATTCGGGGAAGGGCGATCAAGGGCGCAAGCGCGACTCCAAGTACAAGGAGAAGCACGTTCCCCCAAGACACAAGAAGCGGGGCGGCTTCGACAAGGAGTACATCAAGAAGAAGTACTTGGAGAAGCAACAAGCTGAGCAGCGAGCCTTCTTCGCCACGCTCAGCGACGTCGACGGCTCGGATGACGACTCCGCTGGCTCCAGCGATGACGAGTCCGTGAAGAAGAAGCTTGAGGACAAGTTCAACGGATTGTGCTTCTTCGTCGGCGACGGAGGCTTGTGTACCATGGCACTCGGAGATGAGGTCGGAGGCGAGCTGGAACATACGCCTCGGAACGACGACGACGACGACACCTCCCAGGTATCTCTCACCTACGACGAGCTTTCCTCCGAGGTAGAGAAGTTGACCGCTGCCCTCCTTAGTCAAGATAAACTGCTTAGGCGTGCCGCTAGAGAGCGCAAGGAGTTCAGGCAGAAGTGGGAGGACACGGTGAAGGAGCTTGAGTTCGCTCGGTCCACCGTGGTTGTGTCGGAGGAGGCGGAGTGCGAGTCGTGCACCGCGCACATGACTGACCTTCTCACTCTGAGAGGTAAGTATGCTGCGTTGGTTGGAGAGGTGGATGAGCTCCGTGCTAGGCCGCAGCTGTTGGGTGCGTGCAAGACTTGTCCTGTCTTGCAATCTGAGTTGGCAGAGAAAAATGCCAAGCTTGAGTCTTTAGAGAAGGCCAGCTCAGATAGCACGTGTGTCTCGAGGTGTGCTTTGTGTGAGGGCCTGGAGATGGAGATTGCCAATGTGAAGCATGGCAAGATGCAAACCGAGGAAGAAAACACATACCTTCGGTCCATCTTGTCATGGGTCTCCAGTAGTGAGCCGCAGCTCGGGATGATGATCTCCCAATTCAAGCGAGCTGTTGGTGCCCCTGGTGTAGGTTTTGCTCAGAGTGTTGATCTCTCAGCTTTTGGGAAGATTGGAGAGTCTAGTGGTCTGAACCCATGTGAGAAGCCCAATTCCACCACTACTCCCAAACTTGCCAAGCTTCCACTCAAAGAGCCAGCCAAGCCTATCACCAAAGATGGTGTGGTTGAGGAACCCCCGAGAGCTCCTCCCAAGAACCCAGTTTGGGCACCCAAGCCAAACCACCTCAAGAACAAGCTTGATGCTATGCCACCCATTAGAGAGGAGTGTTTGCCTCAGAAGGGCAAAGTGAACCACACCCACAGCCCTGGTCACCAACAACCCCCTTTGCGTGCGGTGAGGTACCAGTGTGATTTCTGTGGGAGGGATGGTCACTTGATCGAGTTCTGTTTCCGGCGCAAGCGGGAGGCGCGCCGTGCTCGGGAGATGGAGAACCCGGACATGTACCATCCAGCTCATGGTGGACATGTGCCGAAGGCTCAGGAGAGAGCTGCTAGGTCCGGACGTCAAGGTCCCCGGCCTAGGCAGGAGAGAGCTCCGAGGAGAGACGCTAGAGCAGTTGAGCCCCAGGCTCCTAGGCGTAGGCCTCGTAGAGAGCGTGCCCGACGGGGTCCTGCTTTTGCAGGTAACGGACCCCGTGGCGGAGGCTTAGTTGAGCGCTTTCCCCCACCGCGTTTTGAGTACCGCGGTGAGCGCTTCTTCCCCAGCGGACCACGTTTTCCTGTACGTGGTGATCGCTACCCCCGTAGACAGGCTAGGAATAGTTTTTACACTGACCGTTCTTTTGAGCAGCCGGCCCAACACTGGTATTCTCCTTACTTCACTAACCCCAGTGTTGGACCGTATGCTCACCCTATGTCTTTTTATTGATGTAGGTGAGACGGTTGGAGGACATTTGGTTGGTGGATTCTGGTTGCTCGAGGCACATGACCGGAAACGCCAAGTGGTTCTCCAGCCTTAGCCCGATCGCCGGAAAGGAGTACATAACCTTCGGCGACAATAGTAAAGGTAAGGTATTGTCTCGTGGGACGGTGCGGGTTAATGAGCACTTTGTGTTGCGCGATGTTGCTCTTGTTTCTAACCTGCATTTCAACCTTCTTTCTGTTTCGCAACTTTTTGATGATGACTATGAGATTCGTTTTAAACCGAACCTTAGTCGCATCTTAGATCCTCAGGGCGATCTTGTATGTCTGATTTCGCCCTTTGGGAAAGTCTTTCGCGCGAATTTCTCAGAGTCGTTTGGTTCTTCTCACTGTCTTTTGGCTAGTCCTTCTTCCTCCGACCTTTGGAAGTGGCATAGGAGGCTCGGTCATTTAAGCTTCGACTTGCTTGCAAGACTTAGCTCACTTGGCCTAATCCGAGGATTGCCCAAGCTTTCGATGGAGAAGGATCTAGTTTGCCATTCTTGCAGACATGGGAAGATGGTTGCCGCTCCCCACCATCCAGTGACTAAGGTCATGACCTCGCACCCCGGAGAGCTTTTACACATGGACCTTGTTGGTCCGGCTCGGGTGAGCTCGGTTGGTGGCAAGTGGTATGTTTTGGTTGTTGTTGACGACTTTTCGAGATATTCATGGGTCTTCTTTTTGACTGAGAAGACTGAGACTTTCTCCTTCGCTCGCAATCTGATTTTGCGTCTTCAGAACGAGTTCCCTTTGAACTCGATGCGAGCTATTAGAAGTGATAATGGTTCCGAATTAAAAAATTCGGATTTTGAGAAGTTTTGTAACCGCCTTGGCTTGGAGCATCAGTTTTCTTCCCCCTACACACCGCCCCAAAATGGTGTTGTAGAGAGGAAGAATCGGACCCTTGTTGAGATGGCCAGGACGATGCTTGATGAGCATAGGACTCCTAGGCGCTATTGGGCCGAAGCTATGAACACTGCATGCTATATTTCCAATCGCATTTTTCTGAGAGCTTTCTTGAAAAAGACTTCTTATGAGTCGCGTTTTGGCAAACTGCCCAAGGTGAGTTATTTTCGAGTTTTTGGTTGCCATTGTTTTATACTCAAAAAGGGCAACTTGGACAAATTTGAATCTCGTTCTTCTGACGGTGTGTTTTTGGGTTATGGCACTCACACTCGAGCTTATCGTGTACTTAACCTTGACACTAACCGAGTCATGGAGACATCCGATGTCACCTTCGACGAGACCATGGTTTGTCCTTCTTCTCGTTTTGAGCATGCAGGTGATCATGAGGTTGGTGAGCCTCTTTTTGATGACGAGGACGAGGGTGCTGAAGGTATGGATGATCTAGCACCCCCTCCACCTGCCGCGCCGCAAAGAGCGGCCTCGACGACGACTCACGGCCCCGACACCTCTTCTTCCTGGGGGCCGTGGGATCCGCCACCCCGAGCGGTACCATTTGTACCCGGGGAGGCACCAGCTGCTGTTGAGGGGGAGGCTACTTCAGCTCGGGAGGCGCCACGACATATCCAGCGCCAGCACCCGCCTCAGCAGATGATCGGCAACATCGACGAACGGGTCACTCGGTCCAGGTCACAGCAAATCTCGCACTTCGCTCATTCTGCTTTTGTTGCTAATTTTGAGCCCCGAGATGTTGGACACGCTTTGACGGATCCGGATTAGGTTAATGCCATGCATGAGGAGTTAGAAAATTTTGAGCGAAATCGGGTTTGGGTTCTAGTTCCACCTCCACCTGACTGTAAGCCTATTGGGACAAAATGGGTTTTCAAAAACAAGCAAGGAGAGGATGGCCACGTTGTTAGAAACAAGGCCCGGCTTGTAGCGAAAGGCTATAGTCAGAAGGAGGGGATAGATTATGAGGAGACGTTTGCTCCTGTCGCTCGTTTGGAGGCTATTAGGATACTCTTGGCTTTTGCTGCATCCAAGGGCTTCAAACTTTTTCAAATGGATGTCAAGAGTGCCTTCTTAAACGGCTACATAGAGGAGGAGGTTTATGTTGAGCAACCCCCCGGTTTTGAAAATCCCAAGTTTCCAAACCATGTTTTTAAACTTCATAAAGCTTTATATGGTTTGAAACAAGCCCCTAGAGCCTGGTATGATAGGTTGAAAACCTTTTTGCTTGCTAAGGGTTTTAAAATGGGATGTGTAGATAAAACGCTCTTTCTCCTCCGGCAAGGCAAAGACACGCTCTTGGTCCAGATTTACGTGGATGATATCATTTTCGGTGGTTCTTCTCATGCTCTGGTTGCCAAGTTTGCAGATACTATGAGCAGGGAGTTCGAGATGAGCATGATGGGCGAGCTGACATTCTTTCTCGGGTTGCAAATCAAGCAATCCCGAGAGGGGACATTTGTGCACCAGGGCAAGTACACCAAGGACTTGCTGAAGCGGTTCGATATGGGTGAGGCCAAGCCTCTTCCAACACCCATGTCGACGACGACTGCCCTGGATGCAGATGTGGATGGAGAAGCAGTGGACCAAAAGGAGTACCGCAGCATGATCGGGTCGCTCCTCTACCTGACGGCGACACGCCCGGACATCCAGTTCGCGGTGTGTCTGTGTGCGCGCTTTCAGGCGTCGTCGCGCACCTCTCACCGTCAGGCGGTGAAGCGGATTTTCAGGTACCTTCGTTTCATGCCTGAGTTCGGGATTTGGTATTCTGCTTCCTCCACCCTCTCCCTTTGCGGTTATTCGGATGCTGATTTTGCTGGTTGTCGTATTGAGCGCAAGTCCACTTCTGGGACTTGCCAGTTTATTGGTTCTTCTCTTGTTTCATGGTCTTCTCGCAAGCAGTCTAGCGTCGCTCAGTCCACTACGGAGGCTGAATATGTTGCTGCGGCTAGCTGCTGTTCCCAGTTGCTTTGGATGATGGCCACTTTGCGTGATTTTGGTCTGAGCTTTTCTCGCGTGCCTTTGCTTTGTGACAGCACGAGTGCCATTAGCATTGCTAAGAACCCCGTGCTTCACTCGAAGACCAAACACATTGATGTGCGCTTTCATTTTCTGCGAGACCACCAGGAGAAGGGTGATATCGACCTTCGCCATGTCGATACTCATCATCAACTGGCTGATATTTTCACCAAGCCTTTAGACGAATCAACCTTTAATCGGTTGAGGGGTGAGCTTGGTGTGTGTTTCCCCTTTTAGATGGGGGAAACATTTTGGATCTTGTATATTTGACTGACTCTTTTGTCTTTCTTTTCTTTTGCATTTTAGCATACGCATTCACATTCTGAGCTTCATGTTTATAATCACTAAAATGTAACTATGCTCTATTTAGTATGCTCCGATGCTTATATGGATGCTTGTAGCTTATGCTCTTCCTGATCACTAGTACATGTTATGAGCTGAGCTATTTTGGAATGGTGAATTTACTTAATAACTTACAATCTGAAAATGTTCACCATTGAGATATGCAACTAGCATGTGTAGGATATGTTGAGTTCACTCGTGCTTTTCATATCATGTATAAAATTTGAACCAAGTTTTAGTGAATTGAAAAGATCGAGATGAGATTGCTTGTCAACACCTCATGGTATCGAGACTGTTTCTCATTGCACTTTGAGTTAAACTTGAGCCGTGTAGTGTATGACCGAAACCGTTGCTTTAAGCTTCCGATTGCATATGCATAGGCTTCGCACGGTTGAAAAGTTAGGCAAAGACAAGCTTTCAACCTCTCGCAATCACATGCTGAAATTAAACTTGTGTAATTTCACCGCTGCAACTCCAATATGAAAATGAAATCACAAGTATATGCTTCATTCCTATGCATGATGATTGAACTTTGCTAGGGGGAGTTCACCTTGTATACATGTTTAGCACTTGTCTGGATTCCTATCTATACATGTGTAGTGCTATTCTGATGGTGACTATCTCTTTGGCTAAAAAACTGCTCACTTGCTCATATGCTTCATATTTCGTATGTGTGATCAGTTTGAGTCTTCGCTATTTGAGTGCTTAGTTGTGCCATTGGAGCTATACCGATTAGAGCATTTTTGCACTCTTTTGATTATATGCCTGAAGCTGCTAACTTGCATTTCTGACTTCATATGCATTTTAGAAGGGGGAGTTTTGTTGGCTCAAGGGAAGAGTTTGAGCTTGATAAGTGCATTTTCAACTAAGGGGGAGAGTTTTTGCAAATCATATGTCTCCTGGCGTTCAATTAAGGGTGAGTTTTTGCTAAGGGGGAGATTTTCAGATCTTTATGCTCTTCTCTTGTTGGACCTAAGGGGGAGTCCCGGGTTGCTTGCACTTGTCGAGGGGAGTTTGCTAGTTGTGTTGAGCCGTTGCCTCTATCTTGAGGGACTAGCAAACATTTTCCTCATTTGGCATCGAGTTTGATTTCGATTGGTTCGAAGACTTTTCGATTGTTTTTCAATTGGTTCGGAGTGGTTTTCGTGCTAGTTGTGTTGAGCCTTTGTGCCTCTATCTTGAGGGACTAGCACTTTGCCATTTTTTAGCTCCGATTTTCAATTGGTTTTCTGCTAGCGGTGTTGAGCCTGTTCTACCTCTTCTTGAGGGCTAGCTTTGCTTTGCTTGGTCGCGTCGAGCCGTTGCCCATGTCTTTGGGGACCAAGTTCTCGCTTCTTCCACTTGACCTTCTTCGGCTTTGCTATGCTTTTGGGTCATTTGGTTGAGTTCTCTTCCTCATCTTCCTCCTACCTTCTTCTTTCATTTTACGATTTGTGTGTGTAGTTGACAATGCACTCATCAAGGGGGAGATTGCGGATACATGGGTGTATGCCGAGTCTCTGAGTGATGAGTGATTGTCAACGGGTTTGATGCGCATGTTCTTTGGCTTGTGTTGTGCAGGTGTCGAGCACGGAGACAGTGATCGAGGGCAAGGAGAAGGTCAAGTTGAGACGTGCCGTGCCGATGGACTGGGTGCGATGAAGGATGGGCGTGCCGTGCGGCGGACGTGCCATGCCGATGGATCGAGCAGTGAAGGGCGGACGTGAGGCTTGGACTGAGGGACCGGAGTGCCTGAGGATCAGCTGTGGTGGCTGGCAGCCTGGGACAGCGACGAGCGGAGACTTGCGGGGCACGGTGTTGCTCGGGTCGAGGACCTGGGAACACGTGTCGGTGGACGGGGTGCACGGGCGGTGCATCCCCTCTACAGCTCCGGTTTGGTGGTTGAGCCAGGGAAAAACCACCGGGTGGACGGTTTCCGAGTTTGGGCCTCAAAACTCGGGTGCTCGGTTTCCAGGTTGAGCCACAAAACCTGGGCGCGGACGGTTTCCGAGTTTGGCCTCAAAACTCGGGCGCTGCGGGTTTCTGAGTTTGGGCCACAAAACTCAGGCTGGTGGGCTGGTTTCCCGGTTTGGGCCTCAAAACCGGGGGTTGCTGGAAAAGGCCGGTTTCCCGGTTTGGGCCACAAAACCGGGGGTGCAGAGCGAGGGCGACACGTGGCGGCGATCCAGAGTTTGCGTCGAGGCAACGCTTCGGTTCGAGCGGGCGTGGTCGTCGGATCTACCTACCACCGCGGGTTGGACCAGGATAGCCTTAGGGTTTAGCTGGTTCGCTCTGTAATTAGTTTAGAGAGGGGTAGAGTAGGAAATAGACTTAGTCTAGGTTAGTATAAGTAGTCCAGGGGAGACACCCTCCTCCCTATCTCAGTTTTAGCTATCTCAGTTAGTGCTTTCATTTGCTAGGGTTTCCTGCTCTCCCGTCCCTGCTTTAGCTAGTTGAGATCCGCAGAGAGACTCCACTCTGTGTACTGTTGAGTTGAGGAAGTGAGGCCGTATCCTCACCTTGGAGCACAGATTGTTGGCTTGATTTGCGTCCTTGATTCGAACTCGTGGTTGTGATTTCCGTTGTGTTCGTGTTCTTCGCGGAATCCTTTTCTCCACGATTTTCCCGTCGCTTGATCTTTTTGCTTGGTTCATCTTTTGCAAATCCGTTTGAACCAAGTTGTTCTAGATCGTGAGGCACTTCTTTCCACCGAAGGAATCATCCTCTAACCTCACGGTCTAGGAGATCAATCGATTTTTAGTTTCGGGTCACTTTCTCTCATCACCCCCGAAATTCTTCGATTCACCGATTTGGAGATAGGTTCGAGCCATGATCTCTTAGAGATAGCTCACTATACTCTTTGTGACTCCACTCACCAAGTTTGATCCCTAGAGGATTCGTTTTGAGTGAGTTTGAGTCGAATCGGTGGAAGAACAGAGGGCTGTCGGGGTGACCGGACGCTGCTCGGGCCGACCGGACGCTCAGGTCGTGTGTCCGGTGGTTGAACACCACTGTGGTTGTCTGCGTGTGACCGGACGCTCTGCTCACTCGACCGGACGCTCCCTTCCGTGAGTCCGGTCAAGAACAGAGAGGGTCCAGATCGGTTTTTCAGCGACCGGACGCATCCGGTGTTAGCTGACCGGACGCGCAGGATCCACTGTTCATCGTGCTTGTTCGTTTCTGACCGGACGCACTGCTCTTGACCGGACGCTCCGTACTCGTGAGTCCGGTCGCGAACAGTAAGGTTCCAGAGCCGATTTTTGTTGACCGGACGCGTCCGGTCCCTGCTGTCCGGACGCTGGCCAGAGTCCGGTCGATCCAGTTTCGCGCGTTTTCGTTCGCGGATCGTTCGTTCTTGATCGGATTTGAGTTCCGTCTTTTGCGTTGGCTTTCTAGGGTTGTCTAGTGTCCCGCTGTGCTTCTAGGAAGCATCCACCCTATATCTAGGGTCGTGGACATTAGCAAGCTCTAGGGTTCGCTCTTGGGGTTGATTTTGGGACAGTGGCATCTAGTTTCCGGAAGGAAATTTTGAAGCTCCCATTCACCCCCCCTCTGGTCGCTTTCGGTTAGCTTCTCGGTCCTTCACATCACATATGTTTATTACATAACGAATATTATTCAAAGTCTTTACATAGCAGCGGATAAATAAAGTATCTCTCGCGGTAGCTCCATCATAGGGAAGATGACTGGTTGACAGCAAGACTAGAACTCTTCAGGGAAGTCGTCGTTACCATAGCAATCTGTTACCCATCCGGGATTTTTATCCAAGTAGAAAGAAAATAACAAGCATAAGTACATCTCGTACTTAACAAGTGTAACATGGGGTTCATGAGGCTCAAAAAAAGCTGACACTGGTTAAACTGCAGTAGCTTTTAGTTGGCACAATTTTAGCATTAGATAGCATCAATAAAATCCATCCCATTTAAACATGTGATCAATGTGAACATGAAACCATTGAAAAAGATAGTATCATTAATTTAAAACATTAATTAAAGCAACAACTATACCATAAGAATTCCAGGTCGCTCGTAACCGTGAGCACGGCTGATATATCAGTTTTACACTCTGCAGAGGTTGTACACTTTACCCGATGAGTCGTGATATCCAGATGCCCGGGTTAATTACTCCCATAACACTTCCGAGGTGAGCGGGCAGGATACACGCAAAGCCTTTCAAAGGTTCGTCTAACAAGTTAGGGCCGCTAGGTCTTAAGGCAAGGGGATGTAGAGCCCTCCTTCCAGGTGGCACAATAACACGCAGCCTATACTCACGTGGACAGAAGCCGCACTATACCCATCTCGGCAAGATCCAACGCGCCTATACAGGTGTCCACTAACAAGCTAGAAAAGGTCCTTATACTGAGCTAAGGTCAGAGCCATATAACTCCCATGGTTGCACTGTTGTCCCGGGTGATCCCTTATAGCAGTTCCTAAACCATGTTGCTATATAAAAGCCAATTTTACCAAGTTGCATATATCATTAAATTCAGATTCACATGATCAAAGTTTAATTTGAGCACTAGCATAGTTCTACCCAATGCATACCGAGGATAACAAGGCACAAGATCAACACCTAGGATAAATCTAATTAGGCATCAAGGTAGACACATGCATATGGTGATTATAATGACTTATGGTTATTAGGACATCAAGGAGGATCCCATGCTATACTTGCCTGATTCAGAGAACTCTGGTTGCTCTTGGTTGTCGTAGAAGGGCTCCTGATCACCAGCGTATGTCTCACCGTCTATACTCGATTACCACATCAACACACAATCACCGGAACAACAATCATGCAAAGCAAACAAGCTATAATTAGAACATTGCACCAACAGCAAGAAAATAATATAAAAAGTTTGAAAACAGAAACTATGATCCAACACAATCACATAAACGCGAAGATCACGAAAAACGGAATTATAACGCGAAAGTTATGAGCTAAACAAGTTACAAAACCTTAATTAGTAGCTTAAACCTAACTCAAATTTTAATTACTGAAAACAGTATATATTTTCGTGCAGATAGATAGATCTTTTCGAATCGAATCTAACGCAACTTGAACGAACTAAATCGGACTAAAAACGTAGAAGTTATAAGCATTTGAAACTGGTGGCAAAACTGTAAATAAACCAAACTCGAATTTGAATTTAAAATCAGTTTAAACCAAATCTGCAGATTTGACTGGACTGCGCCTCAATTTGGAAGAAACGCAGGGGCTTCAAGGCAAGTTTTCGCAGTCACAGAGCACAGTGTCGCATGGACCGCGGGTTTAGATCCAAAAAGGTGTAAGGGTTCTTATGCAAAGTTGACGCTGAAGGGGTATCGGCCGATGGAGGTCGTTGAATCTAAGATGGACGGCTCAGATTAGAAACGAAGGGAAGGGGCGGCGCTTTCGCCGGAGAAGAAAGAGAACGCGGCGGCGCCATGGTCGAAAGGCGGCGGCGCGGCTCGGGATTGCTCGATAGAGCGGTAGAGACCTCGGGAGTAGGTCCAATCGAAAGAGGAGATCAAAGCGAACTCACCCGAGGTGATGATGGCGTCAGTGAAGCCTCTGTGACGGCGGATTGCACGGCGAGGCGGACGGCGGGGCTCTGCAACGACGGCGAGGGATTAGGGCACCAAAACGAGGGAGAAAAAGAGATAGAAGGAATTGATAGCTTCTTAGGGTCGAGACGAAGCTCTAGATACCCTCGGCGGCGGCCGAAACCTACCGAGAAACGAGGTTGACGGCGGCGGAAACTTGCGGCGCGCGGAGCTTGTCGCGGGAGCGGTCTAGGGCACAAGAACGAGAGCTTTTCGCGTGAGGAGAGGCGGCGTGCTCTCGGGAGTTTTGTAGGGGCTCCAAAACAGATGGAAACCGAGGAGGAGGCGTGGATTCGATGGAGACCGGAGCTCCGACTCGTGGTCGGGTCAGACACGGGAGGAAGGAGGCGAGTGCGGGCGACGCTGAGGGACTGACTGGTGGAGCCCAGTCGTCAGCGAGAGAGAGAGAGGAGAACGCGCGCGGGCGGGCGGCGAGCGGAGCTGGGCCGTCGGCGCGGCTGCGGCGCTGCGCGCAAGTTGGGCCAGGCGGCGGCCCACGCGGGCGAAGGAGAGAGAGAAAGGGGGGAAAAGCGGGCCGGCGAGAGGGGAGGAGCGGGCCGGCCAGGCGGGCTCGGGCCAAAAGGGAGAAAGGAGGAGGAGGGAGAAGGAAAAAGCTTTTCCAATTTTCAGAAGTTGATTTCAAAAGCAAAATGAAATCCAAATTGAATTCAAACAAGTTTTGAGAAAAACCAAACATCACAAAAATAAAATGTGCACCAGCATGTATGCATCATCATGGTCTTTGGCCTAGGATTTATTTTAGCTTTTGCAAATAATTTTATTAACTAGGTTCCATGCAACACATAAGAATGCATAATTAAATCATATTGCCTATTTTTAAATTGATGCAAATTTTGGGATGTTACAATTCTACCCCCCTTAAAGAATCTCGTCCTCGAGATTCCAGCGATGCTTACTCAAACAACTGTGGGTATGACTTTCTCAAATCCTCTTCTCTTTCCCAAGTTGCCTCTGCTTCTGAGTACCGATTCCACTGAACCTTGCACATCTTTATTACTCTGCTCCTAGTAACTCTTTCAGCTGTTTCCAAAATCTTTGTCGGATACTCATCATAAGTCAAATCTTCCTTAACTGTGAGCTCTTCCAACGGTATCTGCTCTTCGGGCACTCGTAGGCACTTCTTCAACTGAGAAACATGAAGCACATCATGCACTCCTGACAAGCTTTCAGGTAACTCTAACTGATACGCCACTTCACCACGTCTTTCAAGAATCTTGAATGGTCCAATATACCTGGGTGCTAGCTTTCCTTTCTTATTGAACCTTTTCACACCTCTCATCGGTGACACCTTTAGGTAGACATAATCACCTACTGCAAAAGATAGATCTCGACGACGGTTGTTTGCATAACTCTTCTGCCGAGACTGAGCGGCTCTCAGGTTATCTCTGATTATTCTGACATGTTCCTCGGCATTCCTCAACACATCAGGTCCAAACACTTGACTTTCACCTGTCTGATCCCAAGACAACGGTGTTCTACACGATCTCCCATACAAAGCTTCAAACGGTGCCATCTTAAGACTCTCCTGATAGCTGTTGTTGTATGAGAACTCTGCATAACACAAATTCTTGTCCCAACTGGTGCCATACTGCAATGCACAAGCTCTCAACATGTCCTCTAGAATCTGATTCGTTCTTTCTGTCTGTCCATCAGTCTGCGGATGATAAGCAGTGCTGAAATTCAATCTTGTACCCAAGGCTTCATGTATACCGTTCCAGAAATGTGACGTAAACTGCGATCCTCTATCGGACACGATCTTTCTTGGAACTCCATGTAGACAGACTACTCTTTCCATGTATAATTCTGCTAACTTTGCCCCATCGTAAGTAGTCTTGACGGGTATAAAGTGAGCAACTTTGGTCAATCGATCAACTATTACCCATATGGAGTCGTATCCTCTCTGCGTACGAGGCAAACCAACTATGAAGTCCATACCAACTTCTTCCCACTTCCATTCAGGTATCTTCATCGGTTGTAACAAACCAGCGGGTCTCTGATGTTCTGCCTTCACCCTCTGACATGTATCACACAGAGCGACGTACTCGGCTACATCTCGCTTCAGTCCATCCCACCAATACTTTTTCTTCAGATCAAGGTACATCTTAGTGCTTCCAGGATGAATGGAGTAAGCTGACTCATGCACTTCCCGCAGTATAGTCTCACGTATCTCCTTGATTTCAGGCACACATAACCTCTTTCCATGCCATAACGTACCATCATCATCTAATCGAAAACCTGGTGCTTTGCCAAGAACAATGTTATCGGCTAACTGCTTCAACTTCTCATCTGCCATTTGACCCTTACGTATTTCTTGCATCAATACCGGTTCAAGTACCAATTCCATTCTATTGATCACAATTCCCAGATTCAGATGTGCAAACTCAGCACACAGTTCTTCTGACATAGGAGCAATTCAGATTCCATTGGCATGGCTCTTTCTACTTAAGGCATCTGCTACTACATTAGCCTTACCGGGATGGTAGTGTATTTCCAAATCATAATCCTTAATCAATTCCAACCATCTGCGCTGTCTCAAGTTCAGATCAGACTGAGTGAAAATGTACTTCAAACTCTTATGATCGGTATAGATGTCTGTCTTGTGACCCACTAGATAGTGTCTCCAAATTTTTAATGCATGGACAACAGCTGCCAATTCTAGATCATGTGTGGGGTAATTCAGCTCATGCTTTCTCAACTGCCTCGATGCATATGCTACAACTCTGCCTTCTTGCATAAGAACACAACCCAAACCTTGACGAGATGCATCACAATAAATAGAGAAGTCCTTACTTAGATCTGGTAGTATTAACACTGGAGCTGTAGTCAGACGTTTCTTCAACTCTTCAAAGTTAGCCTGACATTTATCGGACCAGACAAACTTATCATTCTTCTCTAGCAGAGCTGTCATTGGCTTAGCAAGCTTGGAGAATCCTTCAATGAACCTTCTGTAGTAACCAGCCAATCCAAGGAAACTACGAATCTCGGTCACATCTATTGGTGGCTTCCAATTCAACACATCTTCAACCTTGCCTGGATCTACTGAAATGCCTCCATTAGAGATAACATGTCCAAGGAAAGAAACTTCCTTCAACCAAAATTCACACTTGCTGCGCTTGGCATACAACTTGTGCTCTCTGAGTTTTTGTAGTACTAACCTCAGATGTTCAGCATGATCTTCCTTGTTCTTAGAGTATACTAGAATATCATCAATAAACACAACAACAAACTTGTCGAGATATTCCATGAACACCTTGTTCATCAAATACATAAAGTAGGCAGGTGCATTGGTCAATCCAAAGGATATGACTGTATACTCATACAACCCATACCTGGTAGTGAAAGCTGTCTTTGGAATATCAGATGCTCGAATCTTCAACTGATGGTAACCAGAACGCAGATCAATCTTAGAGAACACACATGCACCTTTAAGCTGGTCGAACAGATCATCAATCCTCGGCAACGGGTACTTGTTCTTGATGGTAACTTCATTAAGCGATCTATAGTCAACACACATCCGTTGACCACCATCCTTCTTGTCAACAAAGATAACAGGAGCTCCCCAAGGTGATGAACTAGGACGAATAAACCCTTTTTCTTGTAACTCTTTAATTTGTTTCTTAAGTTCTTCTAATTCAGGTATTCCCATCCTATATGGTCTTTTAGCTATGGGTGCAGTTCCAGGTAAAAGTTCAATAATAAATTTAATGTCGCGATCAGGTGGCATACCTGGCAAGTCCTCGGGGAACACATCCGGAAACTCATCCACCACTAGATCTTCCTGGAAAACCTCTTCATTCATCTGGTTCACGGTTGCAGTCGGTGTTGGTTGTAGCACTACCTTCACACTGATTCTGTCTCCCTTAGCTGTGGTAACTGTCACAACTTTATCTTGACACTGTATATCCGTCTTGCACCTCTTCATCCAGTCCATACCCAGTATCAAATCAATGCCAGCTGTTCTCAACACAATAGGGGATACTGAGAAATCTACCCCCCCGAGGGACACATCTATAGGCATACACTGAAGCGTAGCTTGCAATCCTCCACCCGGTGAAGTAACCATTATGGGGGTTTTCATGAGACTAACAGGTAGGTTATGCATTCTAACAAATGTATGTGATATGAAAGTATGCGATGCACCAGAATCGAAAAGAACTGTAGCGGGGATGGAGCTGATATTGAACGTACCAAGCATAATTTCTGGCGCCTCCTGCACGGTCTCTGCGGACACGTGATTCACCTTGCCTGAGTTAGGTGATGGATTCGGTCGTCCCCTTTGATTATTGTTCTGGTTTTGCGGAGTCTGTTGGTTCTGCTTCTTAGGGCAGTTGTAGGAGAGGTGACCAGCATCACCACAGACAAAACACTTGTTGGGAGTGTTAGGTGCACTATTCTTCATGGGGGTGCTGACAGGGGTACCTTAGCGTTGAGCTTGATTGTTAGGCTGTTGCTGGGGGCGTTGATTATTACCCTGCTGCTGCTGCGGGTATGAAGGACGTTGCTGTCCCTGGTTGCGGTTCCACTGAGTAGTAGGTCCCTGGTACCTCTGCTGATTGCCTGGTACGAAGTTGGAACGAGGGCGGTTGTTACTACCAGAGGACTGACCTTGGAGCTTCCTTTTTCTAGCCTCCATTTCCTTGCGCTTGTTGTCAACCACTATAGCACGGTTGACTAGAGTCTGGTAACTGGCATACTCATTGGACATTAGCTGCAGTGCCAGTCCATCATTCAGACCCTTGAGAAAGCGACGCTGCTTGTCGGCATCCTGAGCAATATCAGTGGGGGCATAGCGTGACAATTGAGCAAACTTGTCACGGTACTCAGCAACGGTCATGGCTCCTTGGCGCAGAGATCTGAACTCTTCCTGCTTCAATTCAATCAGACCAGCAGGGATATGGTACGCTTTGAAGTTGGTCTTGAATTCCTCAAAGGTGACAGGTGGGGCATTGTTGGCTTGACCGAACTGAAACGATTCCCACCAATTCAGAGCAGCTCCTTGCAATTGACCAGAAGCATAGAGCACCTTCTCCTGGTCATTGCATTGCGCGATGGTAAGCTGGCGTTCAATAGCACGAAGCCAGTCATCAGCCTCCAGAGGATCAGCGGCATGAGAGAACACTGGCGGGTGACCCTTCAAAAACTCACCCCTCTTGTCCCTCACTTGCATCGGTGGTGCTCCTCCAACTGGCTGATTCTGCATATGTTGCATCATGGTTTGCATAAATTGGGCTTGGATGTCCATTAACTGCTGAATGTCAACTGGGGGTGGTGGTGGTGGTGGGTTAACAGGTGCTCCACGACCACGGCCACGTCCACGTCCACCTCCAACTCCACCTCCTCTGGCGGCTATCTGTGTTTCCAAACAGGGATCAAGGTTAGCGAACTTTTCATGAAAAGATCACTTGTATGAGAGGAAACAGGAGATCTGAAAATTTCTGGGCGAGATCCAGTAACAGTAGTACAGAAAAACAGTCATATTCGGAGTTCCAGAAATCCAAACAGGGCATGTGATAAACGGTTGGAAAGATAACGAAATTATCTACAACTCTTATTTAAGTGACTTTCCCAGATTCTGTCGTTAAAATAGTCGTAAACAGAGAATAAACGAATCTATCCAGAGTTCAAAACTGCGCAGAAACTCTAACTTGAAACAGCCATATCTCACAAACCATAACAGCTATTGAGGTGATTCCAGAGACATTGGTTAAATGTAGGAGTCTATTTTCCACCATAAAATTTTCAGCCATGTTGCATGATCAGAACTTGAGATATAACCAAAAGATCACAGGTTGCTCCAGAAAACAGCATAGGACAAGATATAACTAACCCTCTTATTATTCATAAACGTTATGTCTAACTATGAGATTTGTAGACAAGCCCACAATATCTCAACACTCATTACAAAGATTCAAATCACACATAAGCATAATAATAATCCAACTCACACATAAAGAAGCACACTAGCACAGAATTTAACTAGACTCGACAAAACGCTTACTAATATCGTCTTATTACATAGAAGGGTGACCTATGCCTATTTGTAGAGCGGTTCGCGGAGCCTCTTGTACATAGGAGGTTGGTTGAGAAGTTCCAAGAGCCCATGTATGGTGCTATAACATCTTTTGAGATCCTTTCCCAGGGATATCACCTCCTTTTCCAAGTCCGCGTTAGACCTTTCCCTGTCAAGGAGAAAGTCTCGTGTGGCCTTCACGGTTGGAGTTGCATTGGGGTCTTCTACCATAGCCTCCCTATTCTCATTGTTCCAATAGGGCAGGTAGCGGTATGCATCATCCCTCATGACTTCAATGCGACGACCCGGTAACGCTTTGTAGGCTTCAACTGCCACGGCTTCCAAAGCTGACGCCAGAGTGGACCGACGAGCTCTGTGGCCAATCACCATCTCATGCAGGTATAGGCCACTTTCTGGTTCTCGGACGGCGACAGTCACTCTTGCCTTCCAGTAGGTCCTTTCCATGGGATGACTGTACCTCCAGTGGGTGTACTGTACGATGATGTTCTTGTCGGGGTAGTAGGCATCAAAAAGTCCCATCAGCCTGTGATGTGTGGGACTCTGGGCCGCTGTGGGCGCTCCGACGAGATACCCGGAGTCCACGTCCCAACCCGTTGGAAGCTCTTCATCGTCTTCGATCTCCAGCACTTCTGGGGGCACTGGCGTGGGAGGAACTGGAGCTTGTGGAGCTGGTGCTTGCTGAGCTGGAGCTTGTGGTACGGGTGCTGGTGGTGCTGGTACTACTGGGGGTGCTTGTACTGGTGGTGCCGGCTCTTGTGGTTCCACCTCCTGCTGTTCTGGCTCCTGGGGTGCTTGCGGTGCTTGCGGAACGGGGTTGCCTGACCTCAGGCCTGTCCTCATGCGTTCACCGACGGTCTTGCGGGTGGTGCGACGAGCCATCTATGGAGTAGACCAAGAGACAAATACAATAGAATCAATATATTTGTGTAATAGAGCAGGTAAAGAGAAGCATATAGTTTTGATAAATTAACAAGGCTAAGATAAATAGCAAGAATTGAGAAGCAAGGACCACTAAAACGACCATAACTAACTAGGCTTGCGTCCTACAGTCAACATAGCTCCGATACCAATTTGTCACACCCAATTTTAAGACCAAAATTGAATGTAATAACTCATGTGTGCCCAGAGATCAATCACACACATAAGCCACAAATTAAGAAGTACCATCACATATGTTTATTACATAACGAATATTATTCAAAGTCTTTACATAGCAGCGGATAAATAAAGTATCTCTCGCGGTAGCTCCATCACAGGGAAGATGACTGGTTGACAGCAAGACTAGAACTCTTCAGGGAAGTCATCGTTACCATAGCAATCTGTTACCCATCCGGGATTTTTATCCAAGTAGAAAGAAAATAACAAGCATAAGTACATCTCGTACTTAACAAGTGTAACATAGGGTTCATGAGGCTCAAAAAAAAGCTGACACTGGTTAAACTGCAGTAGCTTTTAGTTGGCACAATTTTAGCATTAGATAGCATCAATAAAATCCATCCCATTTAAACATGTGATCAATGTGAACATGAAACCATTGAAAAAGATAGTATCATTAATTTAAAACATTAATTAAAGCAACAACTATACCATAAGAATTCCAGGTCGCTCGTAACCGTGAGCACGGCTGATATATCAGTTTTACACTCTGCAGAGGTTGTACACTTTACCCGATGAGTCGTGATATCCAGATGCCCGGGTTAATTACTCCCATAACACTTCCGAGGTGAGCGGGCAGGATACACGCAAAGCCTTTCAAAGGTTCGTCTAACAAGTTAGGGCCGCTAGGTCTTAAGGCAAGGGGATGTAGAGCCCTCCTTCCAGGTGGCACAATAACACGCAGCCTATACTCACGTGGACAGAAGCCGCACTATTGTAACACCCTAAAATTTTCTCCAAAGCCAAATGGTTGAAAATGAGTTATTTATGTTTTTGTGAAGCATTTAATATAGAGGTTAAATAATTTTTGGGAATTAAAATAATGGTGGTAACATGTTTTATGCACTCATGCTGATGCATTATATTTATTTGAGTGACTGGTTTTTGCCAAAATTCAATTTGAATTCAAACTCCTTTTGAATCTTATTTGAAAATACCTTGAAATAAAAGAAAAGGGGAAAACCTTCCCTCTCTCCTTCCCCCTTGCCTTCGGCCCAGGCAGCCTGGTGGCCCAGCCCACCAGCGCGCCCTCCCATCCCCTCTCCTCCCCGCGCTGGGCCGC
The DNA here is from genome assembly GCA_009763385.1 of Coix lacryma-jobi var. lacryma-jobi. Lineage (NCBI taxonomy): Eukaryota > Viridiplantae > Streptophyta > Magnoliopsida > Poales > Poaceae > Coix > Coix lacryma-jobi. Next base: position 148,142,464 of record CM019823.1, read on the forward strand.
TCCTTCCCCCTTCTCCTCGCCGCGCGGCCCATTGGCCGGCCCGCTGGCGCCCGCGACTGCGCAAGCCGCCGCCGCGCCCTCCCCTCTCTCTCTCGCTGGCAACCCGGGCCCGCGTGTCAGCCCCTCCTCCCTCCTTCTCCGCGTCGCCGCCGAGCGCAACTGCCGCAGCCGCACGCCCCCGAGTCCTCCGCTAGCTCGCTCCCACGTCCTCGCTCCCTCCCTCGTCCTTTAAGTGGACGCGGTCCCTCCCCCGCTCCCCCTTCCTCTCTTCCCGCACTCCCCAGCGCCCTAGAGCAACCACCCGAGCGCCTCCAGAGTACGCCGCGCCATTGCCGCCGCCCGCCGCCGTCGCTCCGGCGAATCTCCGCTCCGCAGGCCGATTCGTCACCCTCAGAGCTCCGCGCCGAAGTGGTGACGACCCCGAACCACCCTTCTCTCTCCCTTGCGCTCGTTTTCGCCCTAACCGCTGTGTGTGCTCGCAGCTCCGCCGCCGTCCGCCGCCGTTCGCCGTTCATCGCCGTCCGAGCCTCCCAGTCCCTTCTTCCGGCGTGGTGAGAACCCCATGGCGATCCTCTCTCTCTCTGTCTCCTTGGTATGGCTCGGGGTGCCCCCTGCGCCCATGTCCGCGAGCCTCCGCGCGTCGGCCATGGCGGGACCGCGCGCGACGTCGCGCAGAGCGCCGCGACGCCGCGGCCGGTGCACGCTGTCGGCTCGCCCCGCACGCGCGCACCCCTTTGAGCTAATCCGTGCCATCCGTCTCTGATCCGGCGGCCGTGGATCGCCGGTACCCCTTCGCCGGCCATCTTGCTAAAGAGCCCCTGGAGAAGCCGGGAACCAACCCGCGCTCCATCAAGCACTATTCCCTGTGCCTTGAAAAGCTTGCAACCAGGCCCCTGTGTTTTGGAGAAATTGAGGCGCAGTCCAGTTGACTGCGGTATTTGTTTAAAATTCAATTTAAATTTCGGTTTAAATTCAAATACAAATTCAAACTATTTACAGAAATGCCACTACCTTGTTTTGCTTATAAAATTCACGTTTTAGCTCCGATTTGACCCGTTCAAATTGCGTTAGCTTCGTAATTTAGTGCTCTACCCGTTTATACCCCTGTTAGCCTGTTTTGGACAGTTTAGCTTTAGGGTCCATGTTAATCTTGTTTAGGGCTTTATATACACCGTTTCGGTCGTAGCTCTCGCACCGTAACTTCGTTTTCGGTGAACCAAAACTTGTTGTGATCGTAGAAACGCGTACTTCAGTTTTACCAAAGTTTTTATTTCAGTTTATTACTGTTTGGTGTATTGTTCTAATAATAGCCTTGTTTGCATCGTGTATGTTTGCACCTGGAATGCGTGGTGATGTTGTGATCGAGTAGACGGTGAGTCGGTGTGGTGCGATCAGGACCCCTCGTTCAGTGATCAGCAGAAAGATCAACCTTTCGACAACCAAGGCAAGTTAGCATGGGATCTCCTTGTTTACCTATACACTTTACTTTAATCACTCATTTATGCATGTGTCCAATTGAGCAACCTTAGAAAACCCACTTAGCTTTGTTATCTGTGATGTTCTTGTCTCCGTGGGATATATGCATATGGGTAGAATGCTAGTGCTAACTGACTTATAACTGATCCAGTCCAATGATAAATTTGTTCTCATGATGATATGTTGTTAAACGGTTAATAAAACTTGCTGTTAGCAAAAGCTGGGATTGACAGTGCTACCATGAGTGCTATATGGCTCTGGTTTTAGCTCAGTACACTGGACCTTTTCTAACTTGTTAGCGGTGACCCGAAAGGGCGCATAAGGGGCTTGCCACTTTGGGTGTAGGGCTGCTCCTGTTCCTATGTGTATAGCTGCGATGGCCTTGTGCCATAGGAAAGGGGGGTTACTACATCTGCCTGCCAAGGAAACCTAGCGGCCCTAACATGTTAGACGAACCAACGAAAGGCTTCATAGTGTGCCCCGCCGATCTACCTCGGAAGTGGATCAAGAGGTTGGCCGCCTCGGGCACAAGGGTAACACGGCTTGTGGGTAAAGATGCACAACCTCTGCAGAGTGTAAAACTGTTATAACAGCCGTGCTCACGGTCACGAGCGGCCCGGAAAACTAGCAGAACTATGATACTTGTATAACTGTTACTTTATATTGTTGGTACTTTACGATGTTATATTTAACTTTGCTGGACAAATGGATCATGGGTTGAGGGTTAAGCACAATATTCGTTTACCTTAATGCTAAAACTTTGCCAACTTAAAAGCTAACTGCAGTCAGACAGTGTCAGCCTTTTGAGCCTCATGAACCCTGTGTTAGCTTGCTAAGTACGAGAAGTACTTACGCTTGTTGTTTATCTTCTTTTTGGGCAAAAATCTCGGATGGGTAACAGATGAAGGTGCAGTTGGTGACTTTCCTGAAGACTTCTAGGCTAGCTGCTCCCCCAGTCGACGTTTCCCTGTGGATTAGTTTGTGTACCAGTTCAGTGATCTGTGGTTCAGTACTTTGTAAGACTCTGTTTTAAATACTGTCGTGATGTAATAAACAATGTGATGATGCTACTCCTTGTGATTTGTCTACTTATGTGTGTGATTGTTTCCTGGGCACACATGAGTACGTTGTCCCAATTTTATCCTTAAAGTTGGGGTGTGACAAATTGGTATCAAAGCTTTGTTGACTGTAGGACACGAGCCTAGCTAGGAAATGGCCGTTCTAACACCTTTTTTTTGCTACCTGTTCATGCTTATTTTATTATCTTGTTACTTTATTAAAATCTGCATGCTTCTTATTCTTATTCTATTGAGTAAAACTAATTGTTTCCGCTTATCTTATCTTACTTTTATAACGTCAGGATGCCTCGCATGAACACCCGCGCGTATCGTGCCCTTTTCACCGCCAGCACCAGCCGGCCTGCTCCCCCTGTGGTCCACATCCCCGACAGTGACGGTTCCTCTAGCTCCTCCAACACCGCCTTTATCGTGGAGGATGAAGAGTTGACCTCTACCCCGACTGTCTCTGAGGAGCTAGCAGCGCCACCACCGCCCCCTGCAGCAGTTCCTGAGTTTCCAGCTCCGGAGGTGCCAGCTCCTGAGGCGCCAGCGCCTGAGGTCCCTGCTCCAGAGGCACCCGCTCCTGTGGCGCCTGCCGCTCCACCAGTCGTGGAGGCCCCCGCCGCTCCAGCAGTCCCAGCAGCACCTGCCGCTCCAGCAGCTCCTGCAGCACCGGCCTTCATGCCAGTGTACCCAGTGGTGCACTCTCCCGCCGCTTCGTCTGCTTCAGCACCAACACCCCCTGCCTCCCCAGTAGTGCAGGTGGTGGATGAAGACCTTGGATGGACTCGTCGCTTCATGTTCAAGAAGCCCGACGAGACAGCATACTACCATAGTATGCTGGTTCGTCTGCTGAATGAGTACTACCCAGAGTTGGAGGCCAAGCTCCAGTATCATTGTGGCGAGTACACTCATCCGTTGGAGGCCACCTACTGGAAGTCCGACCTGATGGTTACAGGTTGGAATGATGTGGATCAGGCCCATGTCATAGAGTCGGCTCACAGGACTACCACCAAGCGTGGTGAAGCTCTCGCCAGCATGGAGGACGCAGCACAGGATGCTTTCCTGCATTACCGTGGTCTGCGTTTCCAGACTATGAGGACTGACCGCTACCGCTATCTGCCCCACAGTGACATGGTGGGCTCGTGGCAAGCTCTGCTTCCCCCTGTGGAGTACCCGGTTCTGGTCTCTACCGCCCAGCATGCCTATGAAGTGCAGAGGAAGGCTGACAAGGTGCAGGATGACCTGCGTGCTGCTCAGAAGGTGATAAGGCGTTTGGAGCGCGAAGTGGACTACCTTCGCGGTGAGCTAGACTATGCAGCTGTCTACAAGAAGAAGTACAGAGCCAACGATGCCCCCGGTGGAGCCCAGTAGTTTGCCTACCTTGTTCAGTTATCCCGTTAGACACGTTGTTTAAGTTTCAGTTTGTGTTTGGTGAACCTTTTTAGTGGAAGTGTTGTTTATGTTTGTGAACTATGTTTGGATGGATCTTTGTTTGTTTGTGGTGAAGTACAAGTTATGTTGTGTTTCTCCAAGTTAAACACCTTCATGTGATGTATAAAGTTGCTTATCTCCTATGCCTGTGTTGCTGTTTTCTGGAGCACCCTGTGGTTATATCTGTATATCTCTTAATCCGTGATCCCAAAAATTATGAAATTTTTGTGGAAGTATCTAGACTGATGTACCTTTCAAACAAATCTAGAACCAAGTCTTTATCTGTTCGGATCTGGGAGATATGCCTGTTTAAAGTTGATGTTTCTGCGCAGTCTGTCACCCAGAATAGGTTCTGTTCAACGCTGTTTTTGACCCAGTATATGACCGAATCTGAAAAAGTGTTCTATACGAAAGTTGTAGCTGGTTTCTTAAGCTTTCCATCGATATCTGGTTCATCCCTGTTGGATTTCTGTAACTCAAGTTATGCCCGTTTTAGTGTGCTGCTGTTGACAAGGATGTGCACAGAACTTTCAGCAATGTTTATTTATGTTCATATATACATTCTTTGTTGGATATAAAGGTCTAACTCTTGCGCATTTGTTGGTAAGCAGATGGCAGCAAGGGGTGGACGCGGAAGAGGCCGTGGCCGTGGGCGTGGTGTTCCTATGGACCCGCCACCGCCACCGCCGCCAGTGACCATCGAACAACTGATGGCCACGCAGAATCAGCTTATGCACGCCATGATGAACCACCTGGATCAGGCGCCCGCTGCAGCACCTCAACCTCTTCAAGTCAGGGACCGTCGAGGAGAGTTCCTGAAGGGCCATCCACCTGTGTTCACTCACGCCTCTGAACCACTGGAGGCGGATGACTGGCTCCGTGCAGTGGAGAAACAGCTGAACATTGCCCAGTGCACCGACTATGAGAAGGTGCTCTATGCCTCGGGGCAACTGCAGGGAGCTGCACAAGACTGGTGGGATGCGTTCATGTTCGGCCGTCCCCAAGATGCTCCAGTTGTTACATGGCAGGAGTTCAAGGAGAACTTCAGATCCTATCATATCCCTGATGGTCTCGTAGAGCTGAAGCAAGAGGAGTTCCGCTCCTTGAAGCAAGGGTCCATGTCAGTGGCGGAGTACCGCGACAAGTTTGCCCAACTGTCGCGCTACGCTCCCCAGGATGTGGCCCAGGATAAAGACAAACAGCGCAAATTTCTGAAGGGTCTTTACGATGGGTTGCAGCTCCAGCTCATGTCGAACACCTACCCGAACTATCAGGCCCTGGTCAATAGGGCGATCGTTATTGACAACAAGAGGAAGGAAATGGAGGCACAGAAAAGAAGCTTCCAAGGCCAGTCATCGGGGAGCAACACTCGTCCCTGAACCAACCCCCAGCAAGGCTACCCCCAGAGGAATCAAGGCTCCTCCAACCAGTGGAACAGGGGACAGCACCCCCAGGGCAACCAGAACCAACAGCGCCTTCCATACCAACAGCAGTCAGGTGGTCAGCGCTATCAGCAGCAGCCAGGAGGGCAGAGGTACCCGCAGCAGGGCAGCCAAGCATCACGCCAGGGAGCACCCAACTCCGCTCCCATGAAGAACGCGGCTCAGCAGAACCCCAACGCTTGCTACCGCTGTGGGGAGGTTGGACACTATGCTCACCAATGTCCCCAGAAGCAGAACCCTCAGGCTCCACAGAACCAAGCAGGAGGTCAGAAGCAGAATGCTCGTCCACCTCACACTGGGCGGGTGAACCATGTGGCTGCCGATAGTGCCCTGGATGCACCGGATGTTATGATGGGTACGTTCAGCATCAACTCAATCCCAGCAACCATACTTTTTGATTCTGGTGCTTCGCATTCCTTCATTTCACAGTCATTTGTTAGAATGCATGGTGTGCCTTTATGTGCAATGAAAGAAACAATCATAGTAAACTCACCAGGGGGTAGTATGCCTGCAAATTTCTGGAGCCCCACTTCTAGTGTCAACCTAAGGGGGGTAGACTTTAAAGTAAAGCCCATAGTGCTAAGAACAGCAGGTATAGATCTCATCTTGGGTATGGACTGGATGAAGCAACATGGGGCTGTCATTCAGTGCCAAGAAAGGTCAGTTGTTATATCTACACCTAAGGGAGACAGAATCTGTGTGCAAGTGGTGATGAAAGAGCAGCCAACTGCCACGGTCAACCAGATGGATGCTAGTGGTGCAGAGCAAGATCGGGTGGTGGATGAGTTCCCTGATGTCTTTCCGGATGATCTGCCAGGTATGCCACCTGATCGCGATGTTGAGTTCATTATTGAATTACTGCCTGGAACTGCACCAATAGCTAAAAGACCTTATAGAATGGGGGTAAATGAATTAGAAGAACTTAAGAAACAGCTTAAGGAGTTGTTAGAGAAAGGGTATATACGCCCTAGTGCTTCTCCTTGGGGAGCACCTGTGATTTTTGTGGATAAGAAAGATGGTAGCCAAAGGATGTGTGTGGACTATAGGTCTTTAAATGAGGTTACCATTAAAAACAAATACCCTCTACCCCGGATAGACGATCTATTTGACCAACTTAGAGGAGCATGTGTGTTCTCTAAAATAGATCTCAGATCTGGGTATCACCAGTTGAAAATCCGGAACACAGACATTCCTAAGACCGCCTTCACAACGCGGTATGGACTGTATGAGTATACAGTGATGTCTTTTGGACTGACCAATGCTCCAGCTTATTTCATGTATCTGATGAATAAAGTGTTCATGGAATACCTAGACAAGTTCGTGGTGGTATTCATAGATGACATTCTAGTGTTCTCTAAAACAGAAGAGGAACATGCTGAACATCTGAGGATGGTTCTGCAGAAGTTGAGAGAGCATCAACTCTATGCCAAGAGGAGCAAGTGTGAATTTTGGCTGAAAGAGGTCTCTTTCTTAGGGCATGTTGTCTCTAACGGAGGTATATCCGTTGATCCTAGCAAGGTGCAGGATGTGTTGGACTGGAACCCGCCAACCAATGCTACCGAAATCCGAAGTTTTCTGGGTTTGGCCGGGTATTATAGGAGGTTCATTGAAGGGTTCTCCAAGCTTGCAAAGCCTATGACTGCCTTGTTAGAAAAGAATGCTAAGTTTGTGTGGTCTGATAAATGCCAAGCAAACTTTGAAGAGTTAAAGAAGAGGTTAACCACGGCACCTGTCCTAGTTTTGCCAGACTTGAACAAAAGCTTCTCCATCTATTGTGATGCATCTCGTCTGGGACTTGGATGTGTTCTGATGCAAGAAGGAAGAGTAGTTGCCTACGCATCTAGACAGCTGAGAAAACACGAGGTGAACTATCCAACTCATGATTTGGAGTTAGCAGCTGTGGTCCATGCTTTGAAAATATGGAGACATTATCTAGTTGGGCATAAGTGTGATGTGTACACGGATCATAAAAGTCTGAAGTACATATTTACACAGTCAGATCTGAATTTGAGGCAACGCCGTTGGCTAGAATTGATCAAAGACTATGACCTGGAGGTACATTATCACCCAGGAAAGGCCAATGTCGTGGCCGATGCCTTGAGCAGAAAAACTTATGCAATTGGACTGCAAGTGGAGTACATGTCAGCAGAGTTGAGAGTTGAAATGGCATATCTTAACCTATGCTTTGCCAACAATGTTGTGGATATAACAGTTGAACCTACCTTGGAGAAAGAAATCCGTGAGGGTCAGCAGAAAGATGAGAAACTGCAAGAGATAGCAGGGAACATAGTGCTTGGAAAGACACCAGGTTTCCGGATGGATGAAAATGGAACCTTATGGTTTGGAAAGAGGATATGTGTGCCTGAAGTGAAAGCTATCCGTGATGCCATCCTGCGAGATGCGCATGAATCCGCCTACTCCATACAACCCGGCAGCACCAAAATGTACTTGGATCTGAAAGAAAAATACTGGTGGTATGGTTTGAAATGAGATGTAGCAGAATATGTGGCCCTATGTGACACCTGTCAGAAGGTCAAAGCTGAACATCAAAGACCAGCAGGATTGTTACAACCTATGCAAATACCCGAGTGGAAATGGGAAGAAGTGGGAATGGACTTTATCACTGGATTACCCCGTACACAGAAAGGCTATGACTCAATATGGGTAATAGTTGACCGTCTCACTAAGGTCGCTCACTTCCTACCGGTTAAGACCACTTATAGTGGAGCAAGGTTAGCAGAGCTGTACATGGAGAGAATTGTGTGTCTGCATGGTGTTCCGAAGAAAATAGTGTCTGACAGAGGGACACAATTCACATCTCATTTCTGGCATCAGGTACATCAATCTTTGGGAACCAAGCTGAATTTCAGTTCCGCATATCACCCTCAAACTGATGGGCAGACTGAAAGGATAAATCAGATCTTGGAGGACATGCTGAGAGCATGTGCACTTCAGCACGGGGCTAGTTGGGATAAAAGCCTGCCATATGCTGAATTCTCATACAACAATAGTTATCAGGAGAGTCTCAAAATGGCTCCTTTTGAAGCTTTGTATGGGAGGAAGTGTAGAACTCCCTTGTTCTGGAATCAGACAGGAGAGACTCAAGTGTTCGGACCGGATGTTCTTAGAAATGCTGAAGATCAAGTAAGGACGATCCGGGATAACTTGAGGATAGCTCAGTCCCGACAAAAGAGTTATGCAGATACTTGCAGGAGGGACTTAGTTTTCAAAGTGGGAGACTATGTGTATTTGAAAGTGTCACCCATGAGGGGCGTAAAGAGATTCAACATGAAAGGAAAGTTAGCACCCAGATACATAGGTCCTTTCCGGATCTTGGCCAGATGTGGAGAAGTGGCCTATCAGCTCGAGTTACCTGAGAAGCTGTCAGGTGTACATGATGTGTTCCATGTTTCTCAGCTAAAGAAATGCCTGAGAGTGCCTAAAGAGCAAGTTCCCCTGGAAGAGATCAAGATAGGAGATGATCTCACTTATGAAGAGTACCCTGTCAAGATCTTGGAGACAGCAGAAAGAGTTACCAGGAGCCGAGTTATCAAGATGTGCAAGGTTCAGTGGAACAGATATACAGAAGAAGAGGCTACCTGGGAAAGAGAAGAAGATCTTCGGAAATCTTATCCGCAGTTGTTTGAGTAAGCTCCAGTCGAATCTCGAGGACGAGATTCATCTTAAAGGGGGTAGAGTTGTAACACCCTAAAATTTTCTCCAAAGCCAAATGGTTGAAAATGAGTTATTTATGTTTTTGTGAAGCATTTAATATAGAGGTTAAATAATTTTTGGGAATTAAAATAATGGTGGTAACATGTTTTATGCACTCATGCTGATGCATTATATTTATTTGAGTGACTGGTTTTTGCCAAAATTCAATTTGAATTCAAACTCCTTTTGAATCTTATTTGAAAATACCTTGAAATAAAAGAAAAGGGGAAAACCTTCCCTCTCTCCTTCCCCCTTGCCTTCGGCCCAGGCAGCCTGGTGGCCCAGCCCACCAGCGCGCCCTCCCATCCCCTCTCCTCCCCGCGCTGGGCCGCTCCTTCCCCCTTCTCCTCGCCGCGCGGCCCATTGGCCGGCCCGCTGGCGCCCGCGACTGCGCAAGCCGCCGCCGCGCCCTCCCCTCTCTCTCTCGCTGGCAACCCGGGCCCGCGTGTCAGCCCCTCCTCCCTCCTTCTCCGCGTCGCCGCCGAGCGCAACTGCCGCAGCCGCACGCCCCCGAGTCCTCCGCGAGCTCGCTCCCACGTCCTCGCTCCCTCCCTCGTCCTTTAAGTGGACGCGGTCCCTCCCCCGCTCCCCCTTCCTCTCTTCCCGCACTCCCCAGCGCCCTAGAGCAACCACCCGAGCGCCTCCAGAGTACGCCGCGCCATTGCCGCCGCCCGCCGCCGTCGCTCCGGCGAATCTCCGCTCCGCAGGCCGATTCGTCACCCTCAGAGCTCCGCGCCGAAGTGGTGACGACCCCGAACCACCCTTCTCTCTCCCTTGCGCTCGTTTTCGCCCTAACCGCTGTGTGTGCTCGCAGCTCCGCCGCCGTCCGCCGCCGTTCGCCGTTCATCGCCGTCCGAGCCTCCCAGTCCCTTCTTCCGGCGTGGTGAGAACCCCATGGCGATCCTCTCTCTCTCTCTCTCCTTGGTATGGCTCGGGGTGCCCCCTGCGCCCATGTCCGCGAGCCTCCGCGCGTCGGCCATGGCGGGACCGCGCGCGACGTCGCGCAGAGCGCCGCGACGCCGCGGCCGGTGCACGCTGTCGGCTCGCCCCGCACGCGCGCACCCCTTTGAGCTAATCCGTGCCATCCGTCTCTGATCCGGCGGCCGTGGATCGCCGGTACCCCTTCGCCGGCCATCTTGCTAAAGAGCCCCTGGAGAAGCCGGGAACCAACCCGCGCTCCATCAAGCACTATTCCCTGTGCCTTGAAAAGCTTGCAACCAGGCCCCTGTGTTTTGGAGAAATTGAGGCGCAGTCCAGTTGACTGCGGTATTTGTTTAAAATTCAATTTAAATTTCGGTTTAAATTCAAATACAAATTCAAACTATTTACAGAAATGCCACTACCTTGTTTTGCTTATAAAATTCACGTTTTAGCTCCGATTTGACCCGTTCAAATTGCGTTAGCTTCGTAATTTAGTGCTCTACCCGTTTATACCCCTGTTAGCCTGTTTTGGACAGTTTAGCTTTAGGGTCCATGTTAATCTTGTTTAGGGCTTTATATACACCGTTTCGGTCGTAGCTCTCGCACCGTAACTTCGTTTTCGGTGAACCAAAACTTGTTGTGATCGTAGAAACGCGTACTTCAGTTTTACCAAAGTTTTATTTCAGTTTATTACTGTTTGGTGTATTGTTCTAATAATAGCCTTGTTTGCATCGTGTATGTTTGCACCTGGAATGCGTGGTGATGTTGTGATCGAGTAGACGGTGAGTCGGTGTGGTGCGATCAGGACCCCTCGTTCAGTGATCAGCAGGAAGATCAACCTTTCGACAACCAAGGCAAGTTAGCATGGGATCTCCTTGTTTACCTATACACTTTACTTTAATCACTCATTTATGCATGTGTCCAATTGAGCAACCTTAGAAAACCCACTTAGCTTTGTTATCTGTGATGTTCTTGTCTCCGTGGGATATATGCATATGGGTAGAATGCTAGTGCTAACTGACTTATAACTGATCCAGTCCAATGATAAATTTGTTCTCATGATGATATGTTGTTAAACGGTTAATAAAACTTGCTGTTAGCAAAAGCTGGGATTGACAGTGCTACCATGAGTGCTATATGGCTCTGGTTTTAGCTCAGTACACTGGACCTTTTCTAACTTGTTAGCGGTGACCCGAAAGGGCGCATAAGGGGCTTGCCACTTTGGGTGTAGGGCTGCTCCTGTTCCTATGTGTATAGCTGCGATGGCCTTGTGCCATAGGAAAGGGGGGTTACTACATCTGCCTGCCAAGGAAACCTAGCGGCCCTAACATGTTAGACGAACCAACGAAAGGCTTCATAGTGTGCCCCGCCGATCTACCTCGGAAGTGGATCAAGAGGTTGGCCGCCTCGGGCACAAGGGTAACACGGCTTGTGGGTAAAGATGCACAACCTCTGCAGAGTGTAAAACTGTTATAACAGCCGTGCTCACGGTCACGAGCGGCCCGGAAAACTAGCAGAACTATGATACTTGTATAACTGTTACTTTATGTTGTTGGTACTTTACGATGTTATATTTAACTTTGCTGGACAAATGGATCATGGGTTGAGGGTTAAGCACAATATTCGTTTACCTTAATGCTAAAACTTTGCCAACTTAAAAGCTAACTGCAGTCAGACAGTGTCAGCCTTTTGAGCCTCATGAACCCTGTGTTAGCTTGCTAAGTACGAGAAGTACTTACGCTTGTTGTTTATCTTCTTTTTGGGCAAAAATCTCGGATGGGTAACAGATGAAGGTGCAGTTGGTGACTTTCCTGAAGACTTCTAGGCTAGCTGCTCCCCCAGTCGACGTTTCCCTGTGGATTAGTTTGTGTACCAGTTCAGTGATCTGTGGTTCAGTACTTTGTAAGACTCTGTTTTAAATACTGTCGTGATGTAATAAACAATGTGATGATGCTACTCCTTGTGATTTGTCTACTTATGTGTGTGATTGTTTCCTGGGCACACATGAGTACGTTGTCCCAATTTTATCCTTAAAGTTGGGGTGTGACAACTATACCCGTCTCGGCAAGATCCAACGCGCCTATACAGGTGTCCACTAACAAGCTAGAAAAGGTCCTTATACTGAGCTAAGGTCAGAGCCATATAACTCCCATGGTTGCACTGTTGTCCCGGGTGATCCCTTATAGCAGTTCCTAAACCATGTTGCTATATAAAAGCCAATTTTACCAAGTTGCATATATCATTAAATTCAGATTCACATGATCAAAGTTTAATTTGAGCACTAGCATAGTTCTACCCAATGCATACCGAGGATAACAAGGCACAAGATCAACACCTAGGATAAATCTAATTAGGCATCAAGGTAGACACATGCATATGGTGATTATAATGACTTATGGTTATTAGGACATCAAGGAGGATCCCATGCTATACTTGCTTGATTCAGAGAACTCTGGTTGCTCTTGGTTGTCGTAGAAGGGCTCCTGATCACCAGCGTATGTCTCACCGTCTATACTCGATTACCACATCAACACACAATCACCGGGACAACAATCATGCAAAGCAAACAAGCTATAATTAGAACATTATACCAACAGCAAGAAAATAATATAAAAAGTTTGAAAACAGAAACTACGATCCAACACAATCACATAAACGCGAAGATCACGAAAAACGGAATTATAACGCGAAAGTTATGAGCTAAACAAGTTACAAAACCTTAATTAGTAGCTTAAACCTAACTCAAATTTTAATTACTGAAAACAGTATATATTTTCGTGCAGATAGATAGATCTTTTCGAAACGAATCTAACGCAACTTGAACGAACTAAATCGGACTAAAAACGTAGAAGTTATAAGCATTTGAAACTGGTGGCAAAACTGTAAATAAACCAAACTCGAATTTGAATTTAAAATCAGTTTAAACCGAATCTGCAGATTTGACTGGACTGCGCCTCAATTTGGAAGAAACGCAGGGGCTTCAAGGCAAGTTTTCGCAGTCACAGAGCACAGTGTCGCATGGACCGCGGGTTTAGATCCAAAAAGGTGTAAGGGTTCTTATGCAAAGTTGACGCTGAAGGGGTATCGGCCGATGGAGGTCGTTGAATCTAAGATGGACGGCTCAGATTAGAAACGAAGGGAAGGGGCGGCGCTTCTGCCGGAGAAGAAAGAGAACGCGGCGGCGCCATGGTCGAAAGGCGGCGGCGCGGCTCGGGATTGCTCGATAGAGCGGTAGAGACCTCGGGAGTAGGTCCAATCGAAAGAGGAGATCAAAGCGAACTCACCCAAGGTGATGATGGCGTCGGTGAAGCCTCTGTGACGGCGGATTGCACGGCGAGGCTGACGGCGGGGCTCTGCAACGACGGCGAGGGATTAGGGCACCAAAACGAGGGAGAAAAAGAGATAGAAGGAATTGATAGCTTCTTAGGGTCGAGACGAAGCTCTAGATACCCTCGGCGGCGGCCGAAACCTACCGAGAAACGAGGTTGACGGCGGCGGAAACTTGCGGCGCGCGGAGCTTGTTGCGGGAGCGGTCTAGGGCACAAGAACGAGAGCTTTTCGCGTGAGGAGAGGCGGCGTGCTCTCGGGAGTTTTGTAGGGGCTCCAAAACAGATGGAAACCGAGGAGGAGGCGTGGATTCGATGGAGACCGGAGCTCCGACTCGTGGTCGGGTCAGACACGGGAGGAAGGAGGCGAGTGCGGGCGACGCTGAGGGACTGACTGGTGGAGCCCAGTCGTCAGCGAGAGAGAGAGAGGAGAACGCGCGCGGGCGGGCGGCGAGCGGAGCTGGGCCGTCGGCGCGGCTGCGGCGCTGCGCGCAAGTTGGGCCAGGCGGCGGCCCACGCGGGCGAAGGAGAGAGAGAAAGGGGGGGAAAAGCGGGCCGGCGAGAGGGGAGGAGCGGGCCGGCCAGGCGGGCTCGGGCCAAAAGGGAGAAAGGAGGAGGAGTGAGAAGGAAAAAGCTTTTCCAATTTTCAGAAGTTGATTTCAAAAGCAAAATGAAATCCAAATAAGTTTTGAGAAAAACCAAACATCACAAAAATAAAATGTGCACCAGCATGTATGCATCATCATGGTCTTTGGCCTAGAATTTATTTTAGCTTTTGCAAATAATTTTATTAACTAGGTTCCATGCAACACATAAGAATGCATAATTAAATCATATTGCCTATTTTTAAATTGATGCAAATTTTGGGATGTTACAATGTACTTCATCCTTTAAAAAACAAAAGAAAATACATGAAACGAATCAAATTAATAAATAACTATTTGAGGAGTAATTGTGTATATACTCCATAGTAATTTCATGAAATATAAATTACAAAATAAAAAAGGAACTGACTATACCTTTCATGTCAACCTCATTTCAATTACAGTATTAGTTAGAGAAATGAGCTCAAGCTCACACCCTTTATTATTTGTCTTGCACAATTTTTGTGGAGATTATACCCTAGTTTCATGTATGGAGAAGCTTGATCTATTTCTATAACTAATAATTGTTAGCAACAATTATTAGCAACAATTTTTGACAATTATTAGCAACAATATATACTAGATGGTTAAAATAAAAATTTCATAAACAACAATTACCAATAATTATTATTTTACCAACAACATTTCATGCCAACCCCATTCCAATTTCATGAAACAGAAATGACAAAATAAATAAAAAGAAACCCTAGGTCTAGAACAAGTTTCTCCAAACATGAAACTAGGGTGTAATCTCTACTAAAATCAAGTAAGATCGACTAATTGAGGGTGCAAGCTCATTTCTCTAACTAATCTACATTAATAGCTTCAAAACTAAGCTCTAATTTGCTCCACACAAAGCTCATGCACCATGGATAAGAGAGAAAATAAAACTCTAATTTGCTCACTAACCAACCATTAAAACTTCGATTAAAAGGTTGAAATAGCATTTTCTTACCTTCTACAAGCTCTCCACCAAGGGAATTAAGACCAAAACCTCCCCCTTGCTAAAACAATTTTTGGGAGGAGCCCAAGGCTCCAACCTTTTTTGTCTCAGGTTGGAGTGTGAGGAAGAAGATAGTGGTTAGTCGCCCTTACAAATGACCTAATTTGCAGGGGCGGCTGGTAACACCAGCCATCCTTACTGAGACATTTGTAGGGGTGGCCTAATCACCGGCCGCCCCTATAGTAAAATGGGGCTGACACTTACAAATCATTTTTGAGGTAGTTAGAAACTTTATGAACACAAATACTCAAATATATGTATAGGCTCTAGAAGAACTAATTATCAATCAATATACTTATAGCTACAATCAACATTTATATTCATTAAACCTTCAATATTCAATAGTTCTTAATTATCCAATGGTTTATACATCTTTTATTAAGCAAATAGCATATGAAAGAAGCACATCTTGCAGTTCTCTAGACTAAGAAATGAATATTTATCGCGATTAGTATTAGTAGTAGTAAAAGTATTTCATGGCTAACCAAATAGCGGGAACTAAAGTTCCATTAGCAGCATTAGCAGAAGAATTGGCAAAAAGGTATAATTAGTATCTGTGTTTTTTTTACCTCTAGCTAGCAGTCGATGTATCACGGGCAGTAGTTTATACGGATAGCGTATGAACATAGGTTTATACTAGTTCAGGTACGAGGTATCGTCTATACAGCGTTTGAGGAAATTTTTATTGTTTGTGCACCGTATGCTCGTACCTAATCTATAGATTTATGAGGAACTTTTTTTTCTCGAATAAACTGGCAAAATTTCAAAAAGTAATCTAACTAAAACTAAGCGAGCTAATAACTTCTAGACCAAGCGATGTTTACAAAACAGTATTGCTGCTAGAGATGGTGGCACGGATTGATTAAGCCCTAATCTTGCAGTTAAGCAAACCCGTAAGGAATTAATTGTATTATTAATTTGATGTCGTAGCAAGGTTTTTGATGGATTGAATCAAGACCACTCATCACTACCGGAGACAGGCTCTTTGCCGAGCGCCCATCGCTTTGCCGAGGGCTAAAACACGGGCACTCGGCAAAGAGCTCTTTGCCGAGAGCCAACCCTCGGCACCATACGAAACTCGGCGATAATTCCTACGCCGAGGGTTCGACTCTCGGCGATGTCTGGCTCTCGGTAAAGAGACCCTATGCCGAGAGCCTAGCCCTCGGCGTAGAATGCACCTCGGCAAACGGAACCCTCGCGAATGGCTCCCCCTGCGCCGTTACCTTTGCCGAGAGCCCTCTGTTAGGCTCTTGGCAAAGGTTTGGTTTTTTTTTGGTAAATTCTATGCCGAGAGCCCTGGCCCTGGCTCTCGGCATAGGTGCTCTTTGCCGAGGGCTTTAGGAATCTCTCGGCAAAGAATATATATTTTTTTTTTGCTCCCAATTTTTTATGTGGTCTTGCTACAGTACTACAAGCCAAGATTTCAAATTTGAAGTGTTTTCCATAAATCTTGCTATATTTCGCGCATTTTTTTTAATTTGATGATTTTTTCCGCGGGACGCACGTTTGAACTGCAGGTGCATGAAATAATGAAACTCAGCGATTCGAAAAATGGTATTCATTCTTCAGAGGGTATTTTGACACCGTATCCAGGGACAGGCGCAGAGACTCGACCGTCTCGTGCACGAGAAACGGCGACCAAGTTGCGTGATATTGGATTTAAAATTATTAAAAATACAAACAAAGTCATAAAATCATAAAAATGGACGGGTGACCTTGACATCACATGTAGAGGCTCTGAAAAAAATTTAGGAATGTTTGGAGCAAGTGGTGGTGCAAGATGGTTGAAACCCTGAGATCTCCGCAAGATGTCACATGTGATGATATGCGATGATCTCAGGGTTTCAACCATCTTGCGCCACCACTTGCTCCAAACATTCCCAAATTTTTTTCATAGCCTCTACATGCGATGTCAAGGTCACTCGTCCATTTTCATGATTTTCTGACTTCGTTTGTATTTTTAATAATTTTAAATCCAATATCACGCAACTTGGTCGCCGTTTCTCGTGCACGAGACGGTCGAGTCTCCGCGCCTGTCCCTGGATACGGTGTCGAAATACCCTCTGAAGAATGAATACCATTTTTCGAATCGCTGAGTTTCATTATTTCATGCACCTGCAGTTCAAACGTGCGTCCCGCTGGAAAAAATCATCAAATTAAAGAAAATGCGCGAAATATAGCAAGATTTATGGAAAACACTTCAAATTTGAAATCTTGGCTTGTAGTACGGTAGCAAGGCCACAGAAAAAATTGGGAGCAAAAAAAAAACAAAAAAAATAATATTCTTTGCCGAGAGCTTCCTAAAGCCCTCGGCAAAGAGCACCTATGCCGAGAGCCAGGGTCACGGCTCTCGGCAAAGAATTTTTTTAAAAAAAATAAAAAATAAAATCCTTTGCCGAGAGCCGCATCAGGGGGCTCTCGGCAAAGGGCCGGTATATGCCGAGTGCCGCATCGCGGGCTCTCGGCAAAGAAGGCAAATGAAAAAAAATAAAAACGGCGCGCACCCGAACGGCACACGCACGCCGGCGCCTGCCGCCGCCGCCGCCGCGCCCGGCCGACCGGCTGCCCGCCGCGTCGCACGACGCGCCCCGGCCGCCCTAGCAAGCCCAGCCGCACGCGCCGGCCCGCCCGGCACATGCTTCCGCCGCACCGTCGAGCCCGGGGGCCGCGACAGGCCCCGGCCCAGGCGCGCGCACACGCCCCAGCCGCCCGCTCGCTCGCTCCAGCCCGCCCGCTCGCTACGCTCCGGCCCTCCATCTCCCCGCTCGCTCCGGCCGCCGGCCACCCAGTCCGCCTGCCCCTTGCCCGCCCGGCTGCCGCCTCCTGCCCGCCCGCCCTCCCGGCCACCCCGCCCCTGGACCGCCCGGCCGCCCACGCCGCCGCCTCCGGCCGCTCGCCCCCGGCCGCCCGCGCCACTGCCCCCGGCCGCCCACCCACGGCCGGCCGTCCGCGTCCGCACCCGGCCGCCTGCGCCGTCAGCCACACCGCCGTCGTGGTAGAGGGCGAGGAGGAAGAAGATTAGAGGAAGAAGAGAGGAGGAGGAGGAGGAGAGGAAGAGGAGCAGGAGGAGAGGAGGAAGAAGAAGAGGAGGAAGAGGAGGAGGAGCCCCCGCCGGCCTTGTCCTGCTGCGTCCCCGCTCCGCCCGGCCACTCCACCCGGTTGGATAGGAGGAAGAAGACGACCGCCTCGCTGTGCCCCCTTTGTTCGCTCATCGGTCGTCGTCGATTGGGCTGTCTATAAGTCATCCTCGATCGCCCCATCGTCATTGCACATGTGCCACCCAGTTGTAGTATGTAGTAGTAGTAAGTAATTGTTAGTAGTAGTAGGTAGTAGTTTGATAGTAGTAGTGGTATGTGTGTGGATGTCGGCCATCGTGCCGCATATATGTGGATATCGGCCATCGTGCCGTTGTTTCTTACAGGTTTCGAAACCTCATCGTGCAGGGGAGGTTCTGCCGAAATTTCTAATTGATACTATCTTTTTTGTCTTTTCTGTAGGAGGAGGACCTGTCGGGGCCAAGCCAGAGATCCTCGGCGACCTCGATCGTCTTCGTCGTCGTCGCGGGTCTGCCTGCACCGCTTTGCCTCGCCACTGCTTGTTCTGTTGGTTATGTTATTTCTAATACAACATTGCTTGTTCTTTTTAAATGCAGGAGGTCGAGGCAAGATGCCGGGAGGACGTCAGAGGCGGTTGAGTTGGTTGTACCGCAGCTCGCAGGCCGACGGGCCCTCGACGAGGAGTGGCCGCCGCCGGAGGGAGCCGTCTCCACAGGAGGAGGAGGAGGAGGAGGTCGAGGAGGAGGTGTCGGCCACGCCCGAGGCCCAGCGGCAGGAGGAGGCACCATTGGCCGAGGAGGCAGAGGAGGAGGACGAGCAGGAGGAGGACGAGGCGGACGGGTGTTCGGGTGCCTCAGGGGTGTCCACGCCCTACTTGAGAGGCCCCGCCAGCCTCCCGGCGTTGCCGCCACGTGCCCGACGCCCAGTGATCACGCCCATCGGACAGAAGTACATGTTCTAACTACCTGTTCGTACGATGAGACTCAAAATAGAAATAGAAGGTAATAATCTTTTTTAATCACTTGTGCAGGTCATGGGACTTTGTGGGGCCTAAAGGCCGCAAACCCAATGGCATCCTGGGTCTCCTGTGCCGCGAGCACTACCCTGGCATAGTACAGTATGCCGGGAGGCACGAGCCGGCCTACACCTTTGACCACTACAGCGTCGCCCCAGACCCAGACTTCCCCAACAAGGCGGCGCGGGTTAGAGCGGAAGCTGTGGGTAAGTCTTCGTCAAACAATATCAAATTCATCATATTTTTTCTTTAATTACTGTCTCGCCTCATATTGTGTCTGTATGCAGAACTACTTCAAGTGCGAGCCGGGGAAGGAGGCAGTGGCGGAGGTGACGGCTACCCGGGCTTGTAGGAAGCTCGTCACCGACATGATCTACGAGGCGAGACTGCAGGCCATCGTTACCTACAACGCCACGGTCTTGGCCACGAGAGTGACGAAGGCCCAGGCGAGAGGCATGACGTTGGGCCAGGCGCAGTTCTTGCAGGTAAGTGATTTCTTTTGAGATTAAGCTTTTGGTACTTTTCATCTGGCGCTTAGACGTGAAATACTTGATGATGTGCAGATGATCCCCCAATGGTGCCAGTCGTTTCCCGAGTGCTGGGAGATGATCGTGGACCGGTGGCTATCCGAAGAGTGGGCGGCCCACCACGCCGAGGCCCGGGAGGCGCGTCTGCAGATGCCAGGTGTACCACACCACCAGGGCAACCGCAACCTCGCCGAGTACGCACAAGCTTGGGTACGTGAAAGACTTTATCAATTCCTCGATCAAATGTTGCCTGATTGCTAATCATCTTGTTGTCTTCCTCGCAGTCGGAGGCACATGGTGGCCAGCCTTGCGGCACGGTGGCGGCATACGCCATGTCCCACAAGGGCAAGGCCACGGCAGCGGAGACCTCCTACAACCCCGACGATCCCGCCGACGCGTACACGAACTCCAGCGTCCACTCCCGCCTCACTGACTACTCAGAGGCGGCAAGGGCGGTCCATGGGGACGACTTTGATCCCGCCACCGCGGACCTGGACTGGAGCATCGTCATGAGGATTGGAGGAGGGATGAAGCACAGGCGGTTCTGGCTTGGCGATGGCGTCATCGACACGGCCTCCACTCCCACTCTGTCCCAGCTCCGAGCACAGAGCACGAGCGGGAGCGTCCCCATACGCCCACGCCCGTCGCCTGCGCAGTCGCGGGTCGCCGAGCTCGAGGTTATTTCTATTTAACTCATCGTACATTGATCTTTAAATGTTTGCATTGTTCTAACATTCACTTTGTATTATCGCAGGCCCGCCTGGAAAGAGAAAGGCAGGAGCGCCATGTGTCCGAGACCCAGATGCGGTCACAGATGTCGGCCCAGATGGAGGCTCAAGCAAAGCAGATGGTGGAGCTCATCGCCTTCATGGCCTCCCAGGGCATGGCCGTGCCCCAGACGCTCATGGCTCCTCCACCGCCGTCTCTGGACCCCGGAGCTGCTCCTGTGAGTATCAATACTTCAGTGTTTCATTTATTTCATTTCCTTGTTTGACATGACCTTTTGCAGCCTCCTCCGTCAGAAGGTTCGAACAACCACCGATGGAACCAGACCGGGGGTCAACCAGGCGGCAGTTCTCAGGGGTGGACTGGTTGGCCGGGGGTGTAGTAGATTGAACTTTGGACTATCGTGTGTCACTGAAGTCTCATGTTGTTGAACTATGTGATTTGAGGACATATGTTATTGAACTATGTGATGTGATGTGAACTATCATGATATATATATGTTTTGTGACGTGAAATGTGATATATATGTGATATGTGATGAATGTGATATATATATGTTTGATAGTGTCGGAGAAAAGGAAAAACAGAAATAAAAAAACAAAAATTAGCGTGTTTGCCGAGGGTTGCTCTCGGCAAAGAGCCCTTTGCCGAGGGCTATGACCATAGCCCTCGGCAAAGCTGAACCAGAAAGCCATTTCCCCAGCTTTGCCGAGGGCTTTGGTCATAGCCCTCGGCAAAGCTGGGGAGACTGAAAGGAATTTCCAAGGGTTTACCGAGAGCCGGCTGAGCTAGCCCTCGGCGAAGAGGTCCCAAAAAAAATATTCAAAATTTCTTTGCCGAGAGCCGACCCCGGATAACCCTCGGCACAAGAAAATAATAATAAAAAAATTTACAGCTTTGCCGAGAGTCCGGCTCTCGGCAAACGTGACACCTTTGTCGAGAGTCCGGTTAGCCCTCGGCAAACCTACCGTCAATAGGGACCGCCGTTAACGACCA
Organism: Coix lacryma-jobi var. lacryma-jobi; assembly: GCA_009763385.1. Lineage (NCBI taxonomy): Eukaryota > Viridiplantae > Streptophyta > Magnoliopsida > Poales > Poaceae > Coix > Coix lacryma-jobi. The sequence continues at coordinate 148,163,802 of CM019823.1, forward strand.
CTTTTCTTTGTCGAGAGCCGGTCGGGACCCTCGGTAAAAGGTTTGCCGAGAGCCCGATAAACGGCCCTCGGCAAAGGATCCTTTGCCGTGAGGTTTTTTACCGAGAGCTCTATGCCGAGGGCTGCTCTCGGCATAGGCTTCGCCGAGTGCCAGATGGTCTTTGCCGAGTGCTACAGGCACTCGGCAAAGCAACCGTTTCCAGTAGTGCATGCTGAAGAATAAATCCATTTAAAATAAAAAAAATTGATCTTCATTACGTCACCACTACTGCAGACTCGTACTTTGCCGAGTGTTTTTACACTCAGCAAAGAGCCTAAAAACACTCAGCAAAGGCTTTGCCGAGTGTTTTTAAGTAAGGCACTCGGCAAAGTTTGCTCGGCAACATTATTCACGACAAAAAAGACTTTGCCGAGTGCTTTCTCTCGGGCACTCGGCAAAATAATAATATATTTTGCCGAGTGCTGTGTAAGACACTCGACAAATTTTTCCGGCCGTTACGTCGCTTGCCGTTAGCCGTTATTTTGCCTAGTGTCATAAAACACTCGACAAAATTGTTTTCCAAGGAAACTTTGCCGAGTGTTTTTTTACTGAAGGCACTCAGCAAAAGTTATTTTCTAAAAAAATAAAAACCAAATTTGCCGAGTGTTTTTTGATCAAGGTGCTCGGCAAATATTATTTTAAAAAAAATGAAAAAACATATTTTGCCGAGTGTTTTTTCGTATAGGCACTCGACAAAGACTGTTTTGAGAAAAAAAAATTAAAAGCAAACTTTGCCGAGTGCCTAGCCTAAAACACTCGGCAAAGTAACCGAGATTTGCAAATTTTTTTATTTTTTCAGTCCATTATAACAGATATTATACATATATATACACACATCAATCATCAGAGCTATATCACCAACATGCATTATATATCACAAGGACACACATATTTCATAAATCCATCAGAAATCCATCGAAAATCCATTACAAATCCACCAAAGTTTACCATTACAAGTTCATTATTACAAGTTCAACATCACAAGTTCAACATCCCTGCTGCGACGATGAAGGCTGCACCCCTGACGGACCGGAGTGCGGTGAAGGATTGACGGGATCCGCCGTCGGTGACACGATAGCAGGATTGTTTGAACCCACCAACGGAGGCTGCACATAAGGGAAGAGATTGCATGTGTTAGACGGAAAAATGGAAATTTCGGCAGCACCTCCCCTGCACGGGGAGGTTTCCAACCTGCAAGAAATAACGACACGAAGGCCTATAATCACAATGGTAGGAAGGTCGGCAATCCGAACAGCACGAAAGCTGAAAATCACAACGGCACGAAGGCCAATAATCCCAACGACACGAAGGCATTAAACTTTTATACTCACAGGAGTGAAGAGTCGAACCGGAGCTGGAGTTGGCAACTGCACGGCTACACCCGATGCTTGCCCGAGGCTTTGCATGATCTGATACATTTCCGCCATTTGCTTCTGCGTGGCCTCTAGCTGAGCGGACATGTGCGCAGTCGTCTCCTTTGTTTCTGCTAGCTCAGCCTAAAGTGTTTCAATCACATGTTTTAGTATTGCAAATATGATCAACGTGTGTAAAGTTCAATGTACGACGAGTGAAACCGGAATTACCTGAAGTTCGTCGACCCGCGACAGAGTAGGAGTAGGTCATACACGTATGGGAAGGCTTCTGGCCGTGCTCCGTGCCCTCACATCGGAAAGAGAGGGTGCAGAGCTCGAAGAGTCAGCGCCGTCTGCAATCCACAACCGCCCGTGCTTCCTACCTTGCCCCAGCCTCACGATCACCTCTGTCTCCAAGGGCTCAGTGTTCAGATTGTAATCTGGGCCATGGAGCGACCTAACCTCCTCTACGTAGTCTCTGACTTTAGTGTGGAACGGTCGGGTCAGAGTAAGCCTCGGCACGGGCATCCGGGTTGAAGACGACACCGGATTTCACTCGGGCTTGGTGAGACACAGCCCATGCCCCTAACTCCGACACCGACATGTCTGGGTGTGCCTTCTCCTGCGAGAAAGACGGAAAGTTGATAAGAGATACAAAACTGAGCGTTACAATAGATAAATGACATCACGCACAAGTGCTTGCTTGAATGCGGAGAGGTTGTGGCTGCCTTGGTGGTGACTTGGACCGGTCTTTAGTGCCCGCTTCCGCTTGCCGAGCTCGTGCTTTTCTTGGTTCACCGGGTCAAGGTACCTGTCCACGATCATTGCCCATGCGGGTCTATGCACCATGCACCACGAAGCTGGCACCTACACATCATCAAGTGAATCATGACGTCAGTACCTAAATCTCAAAATGAATCAATATTATTCACCTACCTGAAGGTACTGCTCCTTGGTCAGCACCACCAATCTTGAGCCAGCCTTATTGAGGTGTTCTTTCTTGATGGACCTGTAGTAGTCGATGTGGGCCTGGAGTCGCGCCTCGTGAATCATGTTGCGGACGTACTTCTGACAGGCTCTATGTGCCGTCTCATCCGCCACCACTTTCTCCGACCATCTTCAGCCTGGAAAAAACTCTGCATACAAACATAATGTATCCATTCATTATTTCAGTAAAAGACTTAACCAAATGAGGAGATGTAATGAGCTAAGTTGTGAGGCACTTACCCAAAAGTCCACCAAAACCCGCTCCTGCTTGTTGTCCTACTCGTTATTTGTGGCTAGCGCATACCTCTTCCACGACCAGGCCGACTCCCGCTTCCTGTCCTTCAAGGTCACAAGGCCAGGGAAGTGTTTCCTGCACAAGCATCCCAGCACGGTAGCGGGGGTGCGTGGGGGATCAAGAGCACCAGACATAACTAGCCAGGCCCTGCATTATTGAAAAATATCAGTGTCTCTTTTGATTTTCAATGTATCATATGAAGTACTACTGATAACATTTATAAGTACTTACCTTCTTCCCACGGGACGAACTACTGGGCGTAGGTCAGGAAGCGGAACCGGAGGGAGGTTTGTGGGACCTCGCAAGTAGGGAGTCGACTGAGCGGAACCATCCTCCGTCTGCTGAGTATCATCGTCTGTCTGCCTAGCACCCTCGTCCCCCGATGGAGTGTATGTGGTCGCGCCCGTGGGTCTCGCGATCACCTGCAGGGTAGGAGATGGGTCCTCGGGCTGGTCAAGAGATGGGTCCTCCGGCTGGTCAAGAGACAGGTCCCTCCTGGGGCGACCACGGCCCCTCCCCCTCCCAGTGCTGGGGCGACCAGGGCCTGCTCTCGTCGCTGCCACTGAATCTGTCCCCTCGCGTCCATCGTTAAAGCATAGCCTCTCGGTACATCGAGGCTATCTGCCTCGGTGAACAGTGGGTCCCATCTTGATCTGTCACCTGCAATTCACAAAAATGACCAAGTGTTAGTACATACATTACAAATAGTTTCAAAATGAATAAAAACATAACGAAATTAATTAAAAAAAAGGATTACATGCTTTACAAATAATCTTCCCCCGAGACAAGGTCTCGTCATCACTGTCAAAATTGTCCAAATGGGCAACACTGTCGGAATGTTCTAGGTCTTCTTCATTGTCTTTGCCTAAATGGAATCGCTCAAGCATTTGAATGTCCTTCAGATTCAACACTACATCTCCAAGGTCCTCATCATCAACCGTTTCATTTTCTACTTCCATTTCGGTCACATTGGGTAAGACTATCTCAAACGTCCCTTCTAGCCCATCTGCTTGGTAGAACTCTCCATCATATGTGTTTGTGTCGAAGGTGTAATCTTCATCGTTGGAAGAGGTAGTTTACCGTGTGGAGATACCTGATGCACAATAGACCAACCCTTAAGATGGTCTTTGGCTTGGCACGTGTATGGCGTATGATACACCTGCACGGACTGTGTTGAGCCACAATATAGACATCTTTTCCTTTATAGACGAAATCATGTCTAATCTCGACTAGCCCAAGATGAGGGGTTCGTCTCGTTCGTCCAGGATCAAACCAGTGGCACTTGAATATGACAGGAGTAAGAGGTACCCGACCCTCATATTCAAGCTCATAGATCTCCTCAATTATTCTGTAGTAATCGACACCATTACTACCCTGCGTAAAAACTTGGCTGTTGGTGGTTTTCCGACTGGCCCGATTCTGCTCGTGTATTGACGTGTGGAAGCGATATCCGTTCACATCATAACTGCTATATGACTTCACCCTTAACTTGAAGATGTTTGCACCTTTCTAAACTCGTCACTCATGGACGCATTGTCTGCGCCTGCAAGCTCGAGCATGATACATCGTTAGACTATTGGAATGTATGAGCTACTAAGGAATATCGACGAATGTACCTTTTGTTTGAACCAAGAAATGAAATCAGGTCTCCCAGCTCCCGCACCCTCTAAAAGAAGGGTATCATGTTCGTGCGGGGTAGGATCCCTTGATTGATGCCACTCTTGACGAACAAATTCCCTGTAACAAAGAGAATCAATGGGTTCGATACAGAATAGTGACTGTATTCAATCAAGTTCGTTGAGAACTTACTCAATGAATGGCGCAACCTCGACAAGGTTGGTGAACACACATATAGCGTGATTTGCGCCACTCTTGTGGATCCAATCTCTTGGGGGTCGATCCACTTGCGCTGCCTAGTTGGCCTTTGAAAAGGCTGAGGGTCGATTCAACTTCGCCAGCATTGTAACGAGGGGGTGGATTATGGTTGCTAGGCAGGTTTGGCTTGTAGTAGGCAGTTGTGAAGTTTGCAACCTCCTCCCGAAGGCTTGCCTCTGCAATGGAAGCCTGAATTCTAGCTTTATTTGTACATTTCTTGCGAAGAATCTTTAGACATCTCTCGATTGTATAGCACCAACGAAACTGCACGGGCCCCCAAGCGTGCCTCGTTCGGGAGGTGCACAATCAGATGCTGCATCGGCAAGAAGAAGTCGGGTGGAAAGATCTTCTCCAGCTCACAAACCAACTCAGGTGCCATTTTTTCAAGTTCTGTAAGGACAGCCAAAGATATCTCCTTGGCACAAAGCTGGCGGAAGAAGTAGCTCAACTTTGCCAGGACTAGCCAGACATGCTCAGGCACATAGCCTCGAACCATCGACGGAAGAAGCCGCTCAATCCATATGTGGTAGTCATGGCTCTTCATCCCGTTGACTCGCAGAGTTTCTAAGTTCACACCCCTGCTAATATTCGCTGCATACCCATCAGGGTACATTAACGTCTTGATCCAATTAAGTACTTCCCTTCTTTGATTGGTTGTCAAGACAAAATCGGCCTTAGGCCTTTTCCACCGCTTTCCTGGTTCAGGAGGTCGTATCTCTAGTTTTGGCCTGTCGCACAACTCTGCCATGTCCACTCTAGCCATAGGGTTGCCCTTAGATTTGTCAGTGTCCATCAATGTTGCCCATAGTGCCTCAGCGATATTCTTTTCAGTGTGCATTACATCAATGTTATGTGGGAGTAGGAGGTCGTCAAAATAGGGGAGCCTCGTCAAGCCAGACTTATCGGTCCACATATGTTGCTCACCATATCCTACAAAACCACCTTCTTGGTTGGGCACGAGAGCATCTATTTGAGCACGAACCTCGACACCAGTCCTCAAGCGCGGTTTAGGATCCGTCACTTTGACACATTTCGTGAAGCTCTTGATGTCTTCTCTGAATGGATGATCAAGAGGGAGGAATTGACGATGTTTGTCGAACGACGAATACTTGCCACCCTTCTTCAACCATGTGAACCTCAAAGCTTCCTTGCATATTGGACATGGGAACTTCTCGTGACACACCAGGCGTTGAACAACCCGTAGGCAAGGAAGTCATGCATGGAGTACTGGTACCAGACGTGCATTTTGAAGCTTGTGCTTGTAGCTCGATCGTACATCCAACACCTTCGTCCCAAGCACGAATCAACTCATCTATCACAGGCTCCATGAAGACACCCATATTACTCCCCGGGTGTCCAGGAATTATCAACGACAAGAACACGGTATGTCGTTGAAAGGAGACGTCGGGGGGGGGGGAGATTGAGGGGGATGACGAACACGGGCCAACATGTGTATGGTGCAGACATCATACCATATGGATTGAACCCATCTGTTGCTAGCGCAACACGTACATTACGAGCCTCATGTGCTTTATCAGGATTTCGCGAATCGAAGTACTTCCAGGCCTCAACATCAGATGGATGTATCATCTTCTCAGGATTGTACTGTGTGCCATTTTTGTGCCATGTCATCTGTTTCGCGGATTCTGGCATCATGAAAAGTCGTTGGAGCCTCGGCTAGAACAGAAGGTGTCGTAGGACTCTCATGGGGATCGTAAGCTGCCTCTTCTGGCCATTGTCTGAGTCTACCTCCACGTACCTCGAGGATTTACACTTCGGGCAATACTTTGCATCCGCGTGTTCTTTCCTAAATAGGACACACCCCTTCGGACACACATCTATCTTGTCATACGACATCTTAAGTGCAAGAAGGACCTTCTCTGACTCGTACAAGTTCTTTGGCATAATGTGTCCCTCCGGTAGCATGCCGCTCCACACGGCCAACATCGATCTTGTCGATTTTTTTTATTTACCGAAATTCAACTTTGCCGAGTGCCTTATGGGCCCCTCACTCGACAAAGTAATTTTTGCCGAGTGTTCCCCGATGCACTCGGCAGACTTTTTTTTTGGATTTTGGCCTCAAATTTTTTTTGTGTAGCCTTGTGACCGTATATGAAACTTTAATCTAAAATTTGAACTATAAGGTGCATGAAATAATGAAATGTAGCCATTTAAAAAATAATATTCATGTTGGAGAGTGTATTTTGAGGCCGCATCTAGGAATTCACCCAAAAATTAGAACGTCTTGTTCACAAAACATGGTCACCCGTTTGTGGTCGGAGTGTTTTTAAATTACAAAAAATGCGAACGAAGTCCGAAAATTATGAAACTTGTCGAGATGTCATGTTATCGCATGTAGAGGCTACTATAAAAAATTGAGAATATTTCGAGCAAGTTGAGACGTCGGATGCCTAGAAGCCACACATCTCTACAAGTTGTCGCATGTGATCACATGTGGATATGTCTGGGTTTTAGGCATCGTACATCGCAACTTGCTTCAAATCATTTCAAAATTTTACCACAATCTCCGCATGCGATAACAAGACGCTTCCAGAAGTTTCATGATTTTCGGACTTTGTTTGGATTTTATATAATTTAAATCCTCTTTTTTCGCAACTAACTCGACATGTTACGTCAACGAGATGCGTGAGATTTCATGTGACTCCCTGGATACGGCCCCAACATACGGTAAGTATCATGAATATCAATTTTGAATGAGCAAATTCCATTATTCCATGGACCTGCAGTTCAAATTTGAAATACACCAAAAAAATCAACAAAACAAAATAAATTAACGAAATATACCAAAAAAGTGAAAATTTTAAAAAATTTTATATTAGAGCTTCAAATATTGTCACAAGGCTACAAAAAAAATTTGGGTCAAAAATAAAAAAAAATAAATATATTTTGCCAAGTGCCATATGGGAACACTCGGCAAAAATTACTTTGCCGAGTGCGGGCCCTAGGAGGCACTCGGCAAAATTATTTTTCAAAAAATAAAAAAATTGCCAAGTGCCCATGGATAGCACTCGACAAAGATTATTAAAAAAAATTTGTCGAGTGCTAGGTCTTGGAGGCACTCGGCAAAATTAATTTTCAAAATATAAAAAAACATTTTGCCGAGTGCCAAGGCTAGAAGCACTCGGCAAAATTATTTTTCAAAAAATAAAAAACAATTGCCGAGTGTCAAGCGTGGCACTCGGCAAAATTATTTTTCAGAAAATAAAAAACTTTGCCGAGTGCTAGGGCTAGGAGGCACTAGGCAAAATTAAATTTCGAAAAATAAAAAAAGATTTGCCGAGTGCTAGGTCTAGGCGGCACTCGGCAAAATTAATTCTTAAAATATAAATTTTTTTTGCCGAGTGTCATGGCTAGAGGCACTCGGCAAAACTATTTTTCAAAAAATAAAAAAACAATTGCCGAGTGTCCAAGGGAGGCACTCGGCAAAATTATTTTTCAAAAAATAAAAAGAACTTTGTCGAGTGCTAGGGCTAGGAGGCACTCGGCAAAATTAATTTTCAAAAAATAAAAAAATATTTGCCGAGTGCTAGATCTAGGAGGCACTCGGCAAAATTATTTTTCAGAAAATAAAAAAATCTGCCGAGTGTCCAAGGGTGGCACTCGGCAAAACTATTTTTCAAAAAATAAAAAAAACTTTGGCGATTGCTAGGGCTAGGAGGCACTCGGCAAAATTAATTTTCAAAAAAATTAAAAAACATTTGCCGAGTGCTAGGTCTAGGAGACACTCGGCAAAATTTAACGGTAGGTGGCCGCCGTCACGATCCGCCAAAATTTTGCCGAGCGTTTAGCTTTGCCGAGTGCCTGGCACTCGGCATAGTCCCAATTTACCGAGCGCCTGGCTTTGCCTTCTTTGCCGAGTGCAAAATTTTGCCGAGTGCTACACTCAGCAAAATATTGCTTTGTCGAGTGCCACAATATTATGTACTCGGTAAAGTCTGAGGCACTCGGCAAAGTACAGTTTTTCAGTAGTGACGGTAGTGGACGTCTACATAAAAATACTCATATACTCTCCTAAGTTCTGGAAATATCATAGATTTTTGGTTGATCTAAATCGAACCATTCTATAAGTGGTTTGGCCAAGTTTGTAGAAATGAGTTTGAACATCTTTGGGGCTCCCAATCTTGGGTATCGGATAGCATGGTGGAGGCCCCGGCCCTATTTTAACATCTTTGAGAGGCGTATTAATTCATCCTTTTACTGGTGCTATATTCATCGGACGCGGCCACGCGGCGTAGCTTGGCCGAGGAGAGTTGAGCCGTGTGTGGCCGGTGCTGCGCCGGGTGTCGCGTCGAGGGCGTCCCAGCGCTCTTCGTGGACGGAGTGACTACGCTGGTCGCCATCCACGCCCGGTGTAGTGCAGGTGCATGCACACAGGCATTTCGTGTGCTCACGTATACGTGTCAACAATTACGTATATGTCCCGTTGTTCCCTACGCTAGCTAGTACAAAAACACCCACACACGCATTTCGTGTGCTCACATATACTCCTCCCTCCGTCCCAATAAAAATAACGTTTTTCATTTTTACGTTTTTCATTTTTAGATTTCTTGTTTGACCGTTCGTCTTATTAAAAAATCTTATATAAAAAATAAAATAAATAAATTATTATTAAAATATCTCTAGTGATAAAATAAATTAACAAAATAAATAATATTTATACAAAGTTTTTGAATAAGACAAGTAGTCAAACGAGAAGTCTAAAAATTTTAAACGTCACTTTTAATAGGACGGAGAAAGTATATATGTCAGCAGTTAACTATATATACCTGACAAAGTATATCTACCCAGAGTATATAATCATACTAGAACATCTACGCCGAGTATGCATCTATATAAGAAGTATATGGTTATACTTATTTTATATAGTACTGTAATAACATTATAGTAATATATTAAAAAATATTCCATATCAATTTTTTTCATATAGTAAGATTCAGAGTATCTTAAAATGAGTATGCAAACATACTCAAGGTGGTAAATAAGTATGTATTCATACACAATATGATTTATTAAAAATGAGAGTAATTACTCCCGAGAGTAGAAAACTTACCCTCTCTTATATAATTTTATATACTCCTGGGAGTAGTTACTCCCACGTTCAATAATCAACATTGTGTATGAATGTATACTCATTTATCACCTTGAGTATGTTTACATACTTATTTTAAGATACTCGAAATCTTACTATCTGAAAAAATTTAACATAGCCTATATTTTTAATATATTACTATAAATGTCATTACAGTACTATATAAAATAAGTATAACCATATACTCTGTGTATACATACATACTCGACATAATATATTGCTGTAAATATTTTAGTATGATTATATACCCCGAGTACATATACTTCGTTAGGCTATATACATCATAAATCTAGAGATATATCACATGGGAGTAACTACTCCCTGGGAGTACCGAATAATTATATATAATTATTCTGTACTCCTAAGGAGTAGTTACTCCCATCTTCAATAAACCACATTTGTGTATGTGTATATACTTATTTATCAATTTGAGTATGTTTATATACTTATTTTAAGATATTTCAAATCTTACTCACGTGAAATTTTCAAAAAAGCATATACTTTTTATTATTACTCAAATACCATTACAGTAGTATATAAAATAAGTATGACCATATACTCTATGTATGCTTACATACTTGACATATATGACACTCTAGAATGTCTAGTATGATCATATACTTTGTCTACGTACACTTCGCCGGGTCATAAACTCCATAAATCAAGAGATATACACATGAGAGTAACTACTCCCTGGGAGTATAAAATAATTACCCTATTGTCGCTGTTTCGTACCCGGGGTATCACACCAACGAGTGATATGATCGCGTGCTTCTCTTCCTGGATGGTGATGCAAGAGGACACAAGGATTTATCCTGGTTCGGGCAAAGAAGGCCCTACGTCCAGCGGGGGATGTTCTTGTATTACTTGCACCTAAGTGCTTGTACAGGGGAGAATACAAGCTCAGTGAGCGTGGACCGGAGTCCGGACTCGTGCCTGTGTGTGGACTCGTGTGTTGTGTTCGTCCTTCTGAATGAGGGCCCTAGCGTCCCCTTTTATAGAGCAAGGGGAGGCCAGGGTTACATAAAGGTATTACAGGTGTCGGGGCGTATGGTGCCCCATACGGAGAAGGGTAGGAACCCTGTCTTGTCGGGGCTACTGGAGCCGATGTGATCGTCGCTGTTGAGGCGTCCTTGGGTCGTGGCTTCCATCCTGGGCGCGGACGTGGTGGCGCGACAAGGCGGGAGCCGTACAGCACCCATCCCGAAATGTACAGTACGCGGTGAGGTCCCTCCGGGTCTTGGGGTACCTGTCCTCCAATAGCACGAAAGTAGTTAGGGCTCGAAGGGCGCGGAGCCGGCTTCGAGGTGGTGCCACGGGGGCTCGAGGGGCGCGGAGCCGGCCTCGAGGTGTTACAGTGCAGGGCTCGAGGAGCGCGTAGCCGGCCTCGAGGGGTTACAGTGCAGGGCTCGAGGAGCGCGTAGCCGGCCTCGAGGGGTTACAGTGCAGGGCTCGAGGGGCGCGTAGCCGGCCTCGAGGGTTACAGTGCCGGGCTCGAGGGGCGCGTAGCCGGCCTCGAGGGGTTACAGTGCCTGGCTTGGCCGAACAGTGCTGTACTGGTACCCTTTTGCCCATGCTTGTGGTGAAAACGAGACTTGACCTTTACACCGAGTTACTGTGGTACAGCTGTGCACTAGTGGACATGACCGGAGTAGGTGAAGGCATTAAATGCGTGGTATGGGCTGGTACGGCTGTCTGTACAGCTCGAGGTCCGTGCGTTAAGGCTCGAGGTGTGGGGGCGCGTTCGCCCGAGGCCTGGAGGGCTTGGGCGAGACGGAGAGCGATCGTGCTCGCCCGAGGCCTTGCTCGGAGGGCTCGGGCGAGGCGGAGAAAGAGCGTTCGCGAGGTGGCCTGGAGGGCTCTCGGCGAGACGGACGGAGATAGAGCGTTCGCCCGAGGCCTGGCTGGAGAGGGCGCGGGCGAGACGGAGATAGAGCGTTCGCCCGAGGGCTGGCTGGTGGAGGGCGGGGCTGAGGGCGAGACGGAGAAAGAGTGTTCGCCCGAGGCCTGGCTGGGAGGGCTCGGGCGAGCGGAGATAGATCGTGCTCGCCCGAGGCCTTGTTCGGAGGGTCTCCGGAGCGGAGCGAGCGCGGAGCGGAGAAAGAGTGTTCGGGATGTTTGCGTTTGCCGAGGATCGATTGGGGTACCTTTTTTTGTACCACCGACAGTAGCCCCCGAGGCCATGGGGGAGTGGTTAGAACTCCCTCGTGGCTCTGCCCGAAGAATCCTCCGTCGTTTGGGAACCTTCTGCCCAGCGGGCGCGCCTTTTTAGGCGGAAATCGTCAGGGAGCGGAGATCGCGGCGCCGTGTGTACCTGTCAACAGGCTCGAAATGTGGTTCGGTAGTTCTCATTAAATGTTTGCGGTTACCTTTCCTTTGTCGTGGGGACTCCGTCCGAGGCTTGGCTCGGAGGGCTCGAGCGAGAGGAGAGAATGAGCGATCGTTCGAGTCTGGCCTTGAGGGCTCGGGCGAGATGGAGGACGAGCGATCGTTCGAGGTCTGGCCTTGAGGGCTCGGGCGAGATGGAGGACGAGCGTTCGCCCGAGGCCTGAAAATCTCATGCTTACACAAGAAAGAGATTAGTCGTAACTGTCCGAGTTTTAGACCCTCTTTCGTCGAGGGGGTGGCTGCCTGAACCGACTGGCCGGCTCCTCGAGCTGTCCGGCATGCCGATTGCCCTGGCTTGTCATCCCGCGAGTCTTTCGATCGGATGCGGAGGGGGGATGCCTCGTACTACCCCGAGTGGGCGAGTATCGAGGTTCCCGGTGAGCTGGTAACGGGGAATCCAAGTGAGAGCTCGTGCCCGTTCGTTAGGGGTCGACTGTGGCCCGGAGGCGGTCTCATAAAGCAGGGGGGCTCAGTCTGCAGGAGTGCCGGGTCCATTCGATAGGACCCGGTGGCTCGATGCCTCCCTCCGAGGGGATCTCACTGCACGTCGAGCTCCCCGCCTTGGATACACGTGAGGGGCCTCGAGGGCTCGGCCCTCGAGTAATGCCGCGAGTGGCGCCCCTTGGTGTCCCTGACTCGGGTGCTCGAGGCCGGCTCTCGAACCCTTTTCGAGGGCCAGCCTTCGCTGCTTCGAGACTTAGGGCCGGGGCCCGTTTTTACCTTTGTGAAGAAGCCTCCGTCGTCTGGGAATCCTTCTGCCGTTGGGCACGCCTTTTTAGGCGGAAACCGTCGGGGAGAGCGGCGGGCGCGAAGCCGGAGCGACGGTCGTGGCGGGCCCGGGTAGTGGAGCGAATGGAGAGGTAACGCGTGTACCCTGCATCGCATCGGCTCGAGACGTGGTTAGGTGGGCGCATTGAATGCATTCGGTTACCTTTTTACGTCGTGGGAGATCCCGCCCCGTCTGGATTTCCCCCTATAAATATCGAAAGAGGGGAAAAAGAACCCTTTACGCGCCTTGCCTTCGAGCTAGCCGATTGGGGATTTCCGGCCGCCTTCAGTCCTAGCCGCTGGGGATCCGCGCCGCGCCACCGTCTGTCGGATGCGCAGCGTGGGCCGCCCAGACACAGATGCTGCCGGCCGAGGACTGGAGCCCGTCGAAGGTGACGCAGAGCGAAATGGACTCGCTGGTGGCCCAGGGGCTTCTGCGCCCCAACCCGGAGGAGGGACTCGCATGGTGGGTTATCCCGTCGGGAGCACCGGGAGCCGCACCCGCGGAGGGGTACGTGGTGAGCTTCACGCGCTACCACCGTATGGGGCTCGGCGTCCCGCCGAGCCGCTTCTTGCGAGGGCTGGCCCACCATTTCGAGGTGGAGCTGCAACACTTCTCCCAACTCCATCTCGCACGCCGCCATATTCGCCGCGGTGTGCGAGGGGTACCTGAAGATGGAGCCGCACTGGGAGATGTTCGTCCATCTCTTCCGGGGCGAGCTCTTCATCAAGTCCCTGAAGCCCAGCGGGAGGCGGCCCGTGCGCATGGGCTCCCTTGCCATTACCGCGAGGGCGGGGACCTCGTCGGCCAATGTCCCCCGCGAGTACCTGCGATACAAGCTTTCCACCAACCAGGCCGGGTGGGACGACCATTGGTTCTATCGGGAACGAAGGTGGCCTCCTTCCGCAGTACACCGGCAGGGTCCTCACCCAACGCCCGGAGAAGTGGACCTGAGGCGTTGCGGCGGACAGGCAACGCCACCTGGCCCCGCTGATGGAGATGATGAAGACGCTGGTGGATGAGAAGAAGCTGACCGTGCAAGCGGTCATTTGGGCGTTCCACCAGCGAAGAGTTCTTCCGCTGGCGGACCGCCCCCTTCTTATGCACGAGATGGGCCCGCAGGCTCAGCTCGAGGCGCTCAATCGCTCGAGGATGGCCGAAGAGAGGCTGTCCCGGAACGAGGGCGTCTCCCGGGTGTCGATCACGATCCAGGGGCCGTTCGTCCCTGAACTCTCCAACCTGGTTGCGATGGCACCCGACGAGGGGTGTCTCGACCTGGTAAGCCTCCCTCGAGTCGAGCTATCTCGAGCCTCCTCCCCCTTCTTCCTCCTTCGATCCGTTTGCATCCGTCTTGTAGTTTGTCTCATCACGCTTCTTCTTTCTTCACGGGGCATTTACTTGTCGCGCGTCGAGGCCCCGGTGAGGGAGGACGCCGCGGTTTCAGGTGAGGCGCCTCTCTGCTCAGAAGGACAAGGAGAGCAAGGATGCCAAAAAGAAGAAAGAGAAAATAAAAAACTTGCGTCGCTTAGCTCGGGAGCAGAGACTGGCGAAGGCTCGTCGTAACCGTCAGCCTGGGGACGGGTCCCCCGAGCTGAGCTCCTCGAGCTCGGAGGAGAGAGTGGTGATGAGGAGGAGGGCGACGACGAGGGGATGGATGCGCGCTTGATGCGCGCGGGCTCGTCGATGACAGGGCTGACCGCTCCTCTGTGCAGGAGGGTACACTGGAGGTCCCACCGACAAAAGGGTCGCGCGGGACGCAGCCGCGGAAGGCGGCGCCGATCCTTGCCTCGTCGGGGGCCCGAGGTCCGTCGAGCTCCGCGCCGGATGTGCCCCTGGTCGTAAGGAAGCCCCGGACCCGGAGCGCCTCCGCCACAGCGCCAACGGAGGCCGCCCCCGCGTCAGCCCAGACGGGGGGTCTCGAGAGGGGTCGGGCCTCGAGAGGCGGTCGACAGGTTGAGAAGGGTTCGGGCCCGACCCCCGCGAGCCGTCAAGGGCGCCGTCGAGCCCGCGGAGGGGCGGGCGCCAAGAAGAGGCGTCGAGCCCGCGCCATCACGAGCGTCGGGGAGGGAGCCCCCGAGCGTCTCGTGACCAGGGGCGCGAGCGTCCCCGGAGTCCATCGCCGCACCGCCGCCGGGACACGGAAGCGGACGCGGGAGGGCGCGACCACCAGCGGGCGCCGGAGCAGGTCCCGGAGCCCGCGCCGGGGCGAGCGCCACGACGTCAGCACGAGGGTGGTACGGTCGCCCTCCCGCGATGTGGGGCGGAAGGAGGGCTCTCCCTCGAGGTCGAGCCATGGGAGGCGTCGGGAGCCCTCCCCCCATCCCAGCCCTGTGGAGACGGCCCAGGCGCAGGGCTCGAGCCGTGGGGTGGGCTCGAAGCCCCCGAGTGGGTCCGGCGATTCCGGGAAGAAGCCCAGCCGCCGCTTCGGGTGAGTAGTTTCCTTGGGTCTCGTCGGTAGTGAGGCTTCACCTCTTTGCTTTTGATGACGCGTGCCATCTCCATCTTCTCAGGGGGAAGCGCTCCTACCAGGAGGTGGACTCTCCCGTAGGTCGCCGGCAAGAACACGAGCCCGTCGAGGCACAGGCACCTCGAGGTATGGCACCTTCCGCTAGAGAAGCCGCTTGGCTGGAGAAGGCCCGAGCTGCCATGGCTCGAGGGGGCCGGATGATCGTCGCGAATTTTGGTGAGGCCGTCGCCATCGACCACGGGGGTCGAGGTACTCTTCCTGGTTCTGACATCTCCGTCATCTCGTATTGCAGGGGCCTCAGCTCATGGCATCGAGCCTGCCACCACCGTATCCGCCGAAGCGCTGCCTCCTCCCCCTCCTCCTCCTCCCGCGATGGTGCCAACTGGGAGCGCCATCCTTCCCCTCACCACGACGGGTGTTCCGGGGGAAGCGCCTGGGGCGAGCACGGCCCCGCCGGCGTCTGGGGCTGAGGAGACTGCGCCCCTTGTGGCTCCGACCAGCACGGGCCGGGCTGCGGAGGAGAGGAAGGGGGGGAGAGGCGTCGGCGGGAAGGAGCCGACGGTGGAGGACCTCCTGAACGAGCTGGAGCAGGGGCCGCTCCTCGCCGCGGGCTCGATGACGGTGGAGGCGCCCGAGTGCCGGCTAGCGCCGACAAGGCGCCGGAGGGCCCGGCCGGGGAAGGGGCCCGGGGTCGAGCCTTCCCTCGATCGATCCGCAACAGGAAGTGCCGGCGGAGGGACGGAGGGAGTCGGGGCCCGTGCCGTCGGGCGGCGGGTCGCTGTCGGGGCAGCTCGAGGCGGAGGAGGATCTGCCCGACATCGAGCTCGACCGACCGATATGGCCGTTTCCCGTCCCACTGAGCCCGCCCCTTGCCGTGGTTCCCACCTCGAGCAGCCGGCCCAGCGGGGGGGCCCCGCGCGAGGTGCGGTCCACTCTTCCGGGAGGTGGCCGTGCTTATGGCGGAGGCGGAGCGGTCCTGCTCCGAGGAGGCGGGTCGGTCCGCACAGGTGTCAGCCGCCCATCGCGCGGGCTGAGGCGAGCTTCGAGATCTCCGCGGAGCTGAGCCGAACGCCCAGATGGCGAGCCGGCTTAACGAGGCGGAGGCGGAGGTCCGGGTGGTCGAGGCGAGGTCGCTCGATCCAAGGGGAGGTCGCCGCGTTCTCGAAGCGTCGAGGAAGGAGGGCCGCGGACGCCCGAAGCGAGGCCACCTCTGCCCGGGCTGAAGTGAGTCGGCGAAGCGGGAGGCTGCTGACGCCCGTGCGAGGCCGCCGCTGCCGAACCAGCGAGGCGGCGAGAAAAGAGGCCGAAGGACGCCAAGATGTGCAGCCACCGCAGCCGCCGAGGGGGCGGCGCGGCAGGAGGTGATCCGCAAGGATCTGGCCCTGGTAGAGGCGGGCGGTGATCGAGGACCTTAGGTCCGAGAAGCTCCTCACGCTGGCCGAGAAGCGCAGCTGGAGCAGTGCTGAGGGCCTGACCAGCGACCTCGCCGCTGGGGCAACACTGCGACGGTGGGCTTACACCTTGTTCTTGTTTGGGTCTCGAAGTTCTTTGTTACGCCGCAGTCTCACTCTTCCTTGTTTGTGCGCAGGGGTCGAGAAGACGGTCGAGGAGCTCCGCGGACGAACCAGGCTCTCTTGGACCAGCTCCAAGACGAGACGATGGTGGCGGAGGGCTCGCTCTTCTCGACCGGCTCGGCCCCATGTGGGGTGCTCCTCCTGTGACCGCGGCAGAAGGTTCAGTGGCTCGGGGCAATGCCTTGGTCGACGCCTGTGCTTCTTCGACGCAGCCGCGCGGGACGTGGCGGCAAGCTCTCCATCACGGCGTCAAGCAGACACTCGCGGTCGTTCGCTCGGTTTCCGCGCGTTTCCCGGTTCCACGTTGTCGCGAATGGCTTCATCGAGATCGAGGGGAAGGATGAGGAGTGGAACAACCGCCGTGTCGACAAAATTTGGAGAAGATGGAGAGGCCGGGGACGTCGCTCGCGAAGATCTCGCGAGGAGGACGTGCTGCCTCCTGACGCCAGCAGCGTGTCGGGAGCCTCCTCCTTCGAGCTCGGGCGTCGAGGTTGAGCCCGCCGCGGAAGACCTCGGGGAGGAGTACCGCACCGACGAAGACTAGGGCCTGCGCGCCAAATTTGGGCACCGGGGCCCTTGTAAGAATTTTATGACGTGAATGAGGGTACGTCGAGACCTGAAGTTATCTATGACTTGTTTATTAAAAGGGTTGTTTTCCTTTCAAATGCGTCTGACCACTTCTCGTTGTCGCGAGCTCGAGTTTCTGCTAACTTAGTCTGTGTTCCTTCGATACGTTGCGAGCCCCTCGAGGGGAGGCGTAGGTAGGGCACCGTAGCCCGGGGGTAGGTGGCCGTCTACGTCGACGCCCCCCCACCTTGGAGGCTCGAGGTACTTTAGGATTTAGACGTCGCTAGTTCACTCGAGGCACGAGTCGAGACGAGGTCAAAATTTTAGAAAGGAAAAACGCGTATTTTTTCCGGAGTCTGTGGGGGGGGAGGCCCCCCGTCAGCCCCCGAGGGAGGCTTGACCCTGAGGCAAGCAGGGTCGAGGCTACCTTAAGATGCGAAGCAACATGATCGACAATGCACGAGTTTGTTCATTCATTTTGACATGTTTGTACAAAGTGATAAAATGAACAAGGCTCGAGGCCTTTAAGGGTAGAAGCGACGTAGCTGAGATATGTTTCCCGCGTTGCCAGGATCCTGCCTTGGTCGTCGTAGAGCTTGTATGTGCCTGGCTTGAGCACTTCGGCCACGGGGTATGGGCCTTCCCACGGAGGGGTGAGCTTATGGCGCCCTCGATTATCTTGCAGCCGTCGAAGCACGAGGTCCCCCACCGCCAGGTCCCTTTTGCGCACGCGCTTGTCGTGGTAGCATCGAAGTGTTTGCTGGTAGCGTGCAGAGTTGATGAGCGCCACGTCTCGGGCCTCCTCGAGCTGGTCCTTGGCGTTGGCGAGCCTTTCGTCGCTGTTTGCTCGTTGTAGGCTCGAAGTCGAGGTGAGCCTACTCGAGGTCCGTAGGTAAGACGGCCTCGGCGCCGTAGGTTAGGAAAAACGGAGTGAACCCGGTGGCTCGACTCGGCGTAGTCCTGAGGCCCCACAGCACCGAGGGGAGTTCTGTAGCCCACCCCTTTCCGAAATTCTCGAGGGTCTTGAACAGCCTCGGCTTTAGCCCAGGAGTATCATGCCGTTGGCGCGCTCGACCTGCCCGTTGCATGGGGGTATGCGAGAGGCCCAGGTTACGCGAATGTTGTTGTCATCGCAGAAGTTGGTGAACTTTTTGCCCGTGAATTGGGTGCCATTGTCGGTGATGATGACATTAGGCACCCCGAACCGGTACATGATGTTGGGCGAACTCGACAGCCCTCTCGGAGGTGGGGTCTCCTATCGATTAGCCTCGATCCACTTGGTGAACTTGTCGACGGCCACGAGCATGTGTGTGTACCCTCCACTTGTCCTTTTGAGGGGACCCACGAGGTCGAGCCCCCAAACGGCAATGGCCAAGTGATTGGGATCATCTGCAGGGCGTGTGCGGGCTGGTGCGTTTGCTTGGCGTAGAATTGACACCCATGGCACGCTCGGACCAAACGCTTGGCGTCCCCAATGGCGGTCGGCCAATAGAAGCCTTGACGGAAAGCGTTCCCAACCAGGGCCCTCGGCGCTGCGTGGTGGCCGCAAGCCCCCGAGTGCATATCGTCGAGAGCTTGCGCCCTTCCTCGAGTGGGATGCAGCGTTGAAGGATCCCAGTCGGACTTCGTCGGTATAGCTTCTCGTTCATCGCCGTAGATGACGTAGGTCTGGCCCTCCGAGCGATGCGTCGGGCCTCCGTCTTGTCTTCTGGTAGCTCGCCTCGCGTCAGGTAGTCGAGGTAGGGCGTCCGCCAGTCGAGGGGCCGTGATGACGAAGAGGCGTGTGCGTCGACCTGCATCGCCTCCGCGGACGTCGAGGGGTCCTTCTCGAGGGTGGCGTTGAGAGTCGAGCCCGTGTCTTGCTCGAGGGGTGGCGTTGAGAGGCCAGCCCCCGGGTCGATTTCGACGGATGGCTCGAAGACGTCCCTCGAGAAGACATCTGGCGGTACCGTGCCGCGCGTGGACGCCAACTTTGCCAGCTCGTCTGCGGCCTCGTTGTACTTCCGAGCTACGTGGTTGAGCTCGAGGCCGTAAAACTTGTCTTCCAGCTTGCGCACCTCCCCGCAGTATGCCTCCATCTTGGGATCGATGCAGCTTGAAGCCTTCATAACCTGGTTGATGACGAGCTGCGAGTCTCCTCGGGCGTCGAGGCGTCGGACCCCGAGCTCGAGGGCGATGCGTAGCCCATTGACGAGGGCCTCGTACTCGGCGACGTTGTTGGAGGCGGGGAAGTGCAAGCGTAGCAGGTAGCGCATGTGTACTCCGAGGGGTGAGATGAAGAGCAGGCCTGCTCCTGCCCCCGTCTTTGTGAGGGATCCATCGAAGTACATGGTCCAGAGCTCGGCTTGAATCTGTGCCGGCGGGAGCTGAGTGTCGGTCCATTCAGCAACGAAGTCCGCCAACGCTTGCGACTTGATGGCCTTTCGCGGGGCATAGGTGATGGTCTCCCCCATTAGTTCGGCGGACCACTTGGCGATGCGCCCGTGGCCTCCCGATTGTTGACGATCTCTCCGAGGGGAAGGACGACACCACCATCACGGGATGAGCGAGGAAGTAGTGCTGGAGCTTGCGCCTTGTGACGATGATGCCGTAAAGCAGCTTTTGGATGTGCGGATACCGGACCTTGGCCTCGGAGAGTACCTCACTGGTGAAGTATACCGGTCGCTGGACCGGCAATGTATGACCCTCCTCGTGCCTCTCGACGGCTATGACCGCGCTAACCACCTGAGTGGTTGCGGCCACATAGAGGAGGAGGGGCTCGGGGGAATCGTCACCTTCGGCTGGTCGCGGGGGCACGAGAATTGGTGCAGAAGTCAGCAACCCCTTCACTTGGTTAAGGCCTCCTCCGCTTCGGCGGTCCACGCAAAGTGTTCCGTCTTTTTTAGCAGGCGGTAGAGGGGTAGTGCTTTTTCCCCCAGCCTCGAGATGAATCTGCTGAGAGCGGCTAGGCAGCCTGTTACTTTCTGCACACCCTTGAGGTCACGAATCGGGCCCATCCTCGTGACTGCTGAGATTTTTTCAGGGTTTGCCTCGATCCCCCGTTGTGAGACGATGTAGCCAAGTAGCATGCCTCGAGGCACACCAAAGACACACTTCTCGGGGTTGAGCTTCACATTCTTGGCCCGGAGGCACTCGAACGTGTCTCGAGGTCGCTGATGAGGTTCCCGACTTTTTTAGTTTAACCACGATGTCATCGACGTAAGCCTCGACGGTCTTGCCTATGTGCTCGCCAAAGATGTGCTGCATACATCGCTGGTACGTTGCCCCGGCGTTTGCAGGCCGAAGGGCATCGTAACATAGCAATACATACCGAACGGCGTGATAAAAGAGGTTGCGAGCTCATCGGATTTTTCATCCTAATTTGGTGGTAGCCGGAATACGCATCAAGGATGAAAGCACTTCGCACCCAGCAGTGGAATCGACGATCTGGTCAATTCTAGGTAAAGGAAATGGAACTTTTGGACATGCTTTATTCAGACTGGTGTAATCTACACACATCCGCATTTTTCCATTCTTTTCCTAACTAGTACAGGTTAGCTAGCCACTCTGGGTAAAATACCTCCTTGATGAATCCGGCCGCCAAAAGCTTGTGCACCTCCTCGCCGATGATCCTGCGCTTTTCCTCGTCGAAGCGGCGCAGGCGTTGCTTCACCGGTCTGGACCCGGCCTGGATCTCCAAGGCGTGCTCGGCGACTTCCCTCGGTATGCCCGACATGTCCGAGGGGTTCCACGCAAACATGTCGATGTTCGCGCGGAGAAAGTCGATGAGCACTGCTTCCTATTTGGGCTCGAGGCTGGTACTGATGGTCAGCGTCTTGCCATTGGCCGAGGTCGGGTCGACGGGTATTTGCTTGGTGTGCTCAGCCGGCTCGAAGGTGCCGGCGTGACGCTTTGCTTCTGGGGCCCCTCGGTGGCCAGAGCTGCCAAGGCCCGAGCGAGTCGAGGTGGACGTTGGCCTCCCCCCGCTCGACGCACTCCACGTCGCAGTGGTATGCGTGCTCGTAGGAGGTGTCAACGGTGATGACCCCCTTTGGCCCCGGCATATTGAGCTTCAAGTACGTGTAGTTAGGAATCGCCATGAACTTGGCGTAGCCTGGCCGGCCGATGATGGCGTGGTAGGTCCCTTGGAAGCCGACCACCTCGAAGGTGAGCGTTTCCTGACGGAAGTTTGCCGGCGTGCCGAAGCAAACGGCAGGTCGATGCGCCCGAGGGGGTGGGCCTTCTTCCTGGTACTACTCGTGGAATCCCCCGACGCCGGGTTGGAGCTGTCCTTCTGAAATCCCAGGAGGTCGAGGGTCTCGAGGTATATGATGTTGAGGCTCGAGCCCCATCCATCAATACCTTGGAGAACGAACGTCGATTATGATGGGGTCGACGACGAGGGGGTAAGCCCCCGGGTTTATGACACGGTCCGGATGGTCATCACGGTCGAACGTGATTGGCGCATCGGACCAGTCAAGATACCGGGGGGCGTCGTGGCTAAGCGAAAAGATTTCCCGGCGTTCCTTCTTTCTTTCTCGAGCTGAGAGCCCGACGGTCGGCCCCCGTAGATCATGTAGCAGTCGCGCACCGGGGGAAGTCGCCATCTGCGTTCCTGCCGCCGCGTCGATCGGTATCCTTTCCCTTAGGCGCGTCATCCCTCTTATCGGCGAGCTTGGAGTAGTAGCCCTTCAACAGTCGGCAGTCTTTCAACTTGTGGTTTACGGGGCCCTGTGGTAGGTACAGGGATCCTCGAGCATCTGGTCGAAAACAGCCCATCGGGGGGGCCTCGGGGCTTCTTAGGCTCGAGGGCGCCACGAGCACCTCTTTGTCGTCGTCGTCATCGGCGCCACGCTTCGCCTTCTGGCCCTTGCGTTTGTTTTTCTTCCTTTTGTTGCCGTCATTGTTGTCATTCTTGGCGTCGTTGCCCTTGTTGGAGCCCTCCGGCGCGATCACCGCCTTGCCTTTGTCCGTGGAACGGCCAAAGAAAGCCCCCACTGCTTCGTCGCCCGAAGCAAAGCTGGTGACGCGATCCATCAGGTCCTCGACCGTCCCGGGACGGTAGCGTCCTAGCTCATGAACAAGCTCTTGGCATGTCGTGCCCGCGAGGAACGCTGAGATGACGTCCTCGTCAGGCACGTGGGGGAGCTGAGACGTTGCTTCGAGAACCGTCGAGCAAAGTCGCGGAGGTCGTCCGCCGCCTGCGCCCCCTGCAGACGTAGGTCCCAGGGGTTGCCTGGACGCACGCAGGCCCCTTGAAATTCCCGTTGAAGACCCTGACTAGGGGCCCAGTCATGGATCCGATCCGGCGGGAGCCCTCGAGCCACGGCGGGCGGTGTCCGAGAGGTAAAGTGGGAGTTGACGTATGATCACGCGGTCGTCGTTCTTCGCTCCGCCCAGTTGGCAGCCAAGGCGGAAGTCCGAGAGCCAGAGCTGGGCTCCCCCCCCGTCATACTTCACGATGTTGGTCGGCGGTCGGAAGCGGTCGGGGAGGGTCGAGCTGCGGATGGCCCGGCTGAAGACTCGGGGGCGGGGGCTCGAGGACCTGCCGGTCCTCGTCGCTGTCGTAGCGCCCCCCTCGATGGGCGCTATAGCACGCTCTTGGCCCCCTTGTCCTTGCGCCGTCGGTTGATGTCGTTGCGGGCGTCGTTGGGGTCTCGAGGTGGCCGGTGTCGACGATCCGTTCGCGGACTGGCCTAGCTCGAGAGGCGTCGGCTGGTGGACGGATGCCTCGCGAGCGTCGTGGGGCGTGTCCGCCGGTCTCCCGAGGCTGCTCCGCGTCGGCGTGACGCCGAGCTCTCGGCCTGCTGTACCGCGGCTGTCTCGAGGAGGTTTTTCATTTCTCCGAGCATGCGCCTGGCATCGGGGTTGGAGACGGCGGGCAGGTCACGGAGCATCATAGCCGCGGCCACCACGTTCTGCCCAGCTCGCGGGAAACATACCTCGGGGCGCGCTGGTGCCCCGCCCTCGAGGATCCGCCGGTGGACCTCTCGAGCCCGGCCTCGGGCTCCGGCTCCTCGGGGCTGGGGTGGTTCCTGCATCAGGGTTTGCCGGAGCTGCAGCAGCAGGTGTCGCCGTTCTTCTCGGCTTTGGTGATTGCCTCTTGCACTTGTGCGAGTTGCGCCGCGGCCATCCGTCGTGCTTAGGCGGCACAGCCGGTGCTGGAGGTTCGTCCCTTCCCTGAACGCGTGATCCGCCTGCCGCGGCCACGTCGCTAGGTCCCTCTAGGTCGAGTGCCGGCCTGTCGTCGTCGCCTTCGTCCTCGGTATCGCATACGACTCCCTCGAGTTGGAAGCACTCCCTGGTGGGATCCCAGAGGTCGGGGTCGTGGTAGTCGTATTCGTCGGAGTCGGAGCTGTTGACGGCACGCCGCCTTGGCCGATGCTGGGACCGCAGCTGGTACATTCTCCGACGGTGGCTCGCCGAGGTGGCTCGAAGGGTCGCAAGAAGTCGCGGTCGACGCACGCGGGGTGGACGATTTCCAGGCTGGCCATGGCCTGCAGCAGCGCGCCCGAACGCTGCTCCCGGTCCGCCGCCGTCTGGTCCTGATGGCGCTCGTCAAGGCGGTGGGCGTATACAGCCGCAGAGTTGTCGAGGCGACGGGAACGCTGGCGTCGAGCGCGGCGCGACCGTGCGGGAGGAGCTGAGCGCGTCGACGGCGCACGGCTCGGAGGCTCAGGCCTGGTTCTGGTCCGTACGCATGATGATGCGAGTCGCTAGGCGAAGTCGCCTAGGTAGGCGGTGCGCGAGCCTAAGCGCTCGCTCTCGTGGGCGTCTCCGGCTCCGCGCGCCGGGCTGGTTTCCCTTAGGGACCCTGCACCGGCTACGGGGGGCGTAGGTGTTTGCCGCGGGCACCGCCTGGCCGGCGACGACGGTGACGCGCGCGGCGACCGCTCGCGATGTGGCGACGTGTGGTGGTGCGGGCGACGCGTCACGCCCCTGCGCGGGGTGGCGTGACACGCACTCCGCTCAGGCCCTTCGTGGAGAGCAGAGTCAGCTCGTTGCCGTTGCCTGTGGCCAGGAACTCGAGGCTCCCGAACCAGACGATGGCACCAGCCGAGAACGGAAGAGGGGATGAAGCCATCCAGGAATCAACGAGAAACCGGCTCGGACACGCGAAGTCCCCTACCTGGCGCGCCAACTGTCGGTGTTTCGTACCGGGGGTATCACACCAACGAGTGATATGATCGCGTGCTTCTCTTCCTGGATGGTGATGCAAGAGGACACAAGGATTTATCCTGGTTCGGGCAAAGAAGGCCCTACGTCCAACGGGGGGATGTTCTTGTATTACTTGCACCTAAGTGCTTGTACAGGGGAGAATACAAGCTCAGTGAGCGTGGACCGGAGTCCGGACTCGTGCCTGTGTGTGGACTCGTGTGTTGTGTTCGTCCTTCTGAATGAGGGCCCTAGCGTCCCTTTTATAGAGCAAGGGGAGGCCAGGGTTACATAAAGGTATTACAGGTGTCGGGGCGTATGGTGCCCCATACGGAGAAGGGTAGGAACCCTGTCTTGTCGGGGCTACTGGAGCCGATGTGATCGTCGCTGTTGAGGCGTCCTTGGGTCGTGGCTTCCATCCTGGGCGCGGACGTGGTGGCGCGACAAGGCGGGAGCCGTACAGCACCCATCCCGGAATGTACAGTACGCGGTGAGGTCCCTCCGGGTCTTGGGGTACCTGTCCTCCAATAGCACGAAAGTAGTTAGGGCTCGAAGGGCGCGGAGCCGGCTTCGAGGTGGTGCCACGGGGGCTCGAGGGGCGCGGAGCCGGCCTCGAGGTGTTACAGTGCAGGGCTCGAGGAGCGCGTAGCCGGCCTCGAGGGGTTACAGTGCAGGGCTCGAGGAGCGCGTAGCCGGCCTCGAGGGGTTACAGTGCAGGGCGAGGGGCGCGTAGCCGGCCTCGAGGGTTACAGTGCCGGGCTCGAGGGGCGCGTAGCCGGCCTCGAGGGGTTACAGTGCCTGGCTTGGCCGAACAGTGCTGTACTGGTACCCTTTTGCCCATGCTTGTGGTGAAAACGAGACTTGACCTTTACACCGAGTTACTGTGGTACACGCTGTGCACTAGTGGACATGACCGGAGTAGGTGAAGGCATTAAATGCGTGGTATGGGCTGGTACGGCTGTCTGTACAGCTCGAGGTCCGTGCGTTAAGGCTCGAGGTGTGGGGGGCGCGTTCGCCCGAGGCCTGGAGGGCTTGGGCGAGACGGAGAGCGATCGTGCTCGCCCGAGGCCTTGC
The DNA here is from genome assembly GCA_009763385.1 of Coix lacryma-jobi var. lacryma-jobi. Taxonomy (NCBI): domain Eukaryota; kingdom Viridiplantae; phylum Streptophyta; class Magnoliopsida; order Poales; family Poaceae; genus Coix; species Coix lacryma-jobi. The sequence continues at coordinate 148,189,433 of CM019823.1, forward strand.
TCGGAGGGCTCGGGCGAGGCGGAGAAAGAGCGTTCGCCCGAGGCCTGGCTGGGAGGGCTCGGGCGAGACGGAGATAGAGCGTTCGCCCGAGGCCTGGCTGGGAGGGCTCGGGCGAGACGGAGATAGAGCGTTCGCCCGAGGCCTGGCTGGGAGGGCTCGGGACGAGACGGAGAAAGAGTGTTCGCCCGACCTGGCTGGGAGGGCTCGGGCGAGACGAGATAGATAGATCGTGCTCGCCCGAGGCCTTGCTCGGAGGGCCCGGGCGAGGCGGAGAAAGAGTGTTCGGGTGTTTGCGTTGATTGGGGGTACCTTTTTTGTACCACCGACACCTATATATATATCTCATTTTCTCTATGTTATATAGTACTCTCTTCGTCCAAATTATAAATCATTTCAAGAATCTTAGAGAGCCAAAGTCTCTCAAGTTTTACTAAATTTTAGAGAGAAACAAAAAGATTTATCATCAAATAACTATGTTATAAAAATATTACTAATAAAGAATCCAATGATATTTAGTTAGTATCACAAAAAATAATTATCAATCTTTTTATATAAATTTAGTCAAGTTTTAAAAAATTAACTCTTCAAAATTCTTAGAAAAACTTATAATTTGAAATGGAGGGAGTAAAAAACTATTTCCGCTATTGTCTTAGGCCTTGTTTAATTTCCACTCAAAAACTTTTCACCCATCATATCGAATATTTAAACACATGCATAGAGTATTAAATGTAGACTAAAAATAACTAATTGCATAACTTTACGAGATGGTTTTTTGAAGCATAATTAGTCTATAATTTGATAATGTTGTGCTACAGTAGACATGTGCTAATGATGAATTAATTAGTCTTAATAAATTCACCTTATGGTTTACAGACAGAATATACAAATTGTTTTCTTATTGGTCTATTTTTAATAAAATAAATAGTACCTGAGCATTTGATATGATACCCAAAAAAATTTCATCGACCAACTAAACAAGACCTTAATATTGTTGTCAGTGTAAGAGGTCGTTTGATTTGATGGATATTCATGGATGCATGAAAGGCGATGATCTATGAACAAGTGGTGTTTGGTTCACACGGGCAAGTTGTGTGTGTGTCTATATATTCCCGATAGAAGAATCCCAGATGTTGGATATCCCTGCCATCAAAAATTGCCTAGCGAGCTCATCCATGTTTTCTAATCTTGTCACTAAATAATTAAGAATTATTAATATGTTATATTATTGCTCAGTATTTATTATGGTAAGATTAATTTTGATAAGTGCTAATATATTGAGTAGTACATTTATGACAATTAGGATAATATTAGTGGTGCTAATTAACATATTTTATTTTATTAGTAATAATTAGCAATTATCATGATAAATTTAGTGTTAGTGCATATTTAATAGTGTACAATTAGTTGTAATTTTAAAATAATATAAATACAATTAGTCAAGTATTCTGGTCTCATTCACTCTCATACTATAAATGAAGTTTCAGATTTAATATGAGTTGAACAGCAAGAAGGAGAATGGACTATAAAATATATTCAAAGATTTCGCAATGTCCATAGCCGATGGGTTGTTGTTTGTGTTTAATTGATGAGTAACTAACAAATCTTGCATTTCAAGGATTATTAACAACTATCAATGAAAGATTCTTTACGCACGAGTCTTGATAGTCTAGCTCATCTAGCACAGTGATATCAGCTTATGAAAGCGATCGCCAGATGTAGAAGATGATAAGTTGGAGTTGTCAAGACTAGAAAGAGAATAACTTTAATGCATGAGTTCTCAAACTCTAAAACTAAGAGCAACTTTAACGGTTTTGTATTTTTTGTTTGACAAAATATGGTATTTATCAACTATTAAATTAATATGGCAAAGATAAAAAGAGTTAATTTCCAACGGTTTTGGATTTAGACTTGTCAAAACTGAAAAATTGTGCATGCGAGAGAGAAATATCCCGCGAGAGTAGCACACGAGGGCGATTGCCAAGCGAACCGCAGCTTGGCATATATGCCAAATATCACCTCGTGTTTGCCAAGTTACTAAAAATGTTAAGCTCATTTGCCAAACCGTTGGATAGGAGATTTTTAGACGTTTTTGCAAAAATAAAAATGTCAAACCTATTTGCAAAACCATTGAAGTTGCTCTAAGGGGCATGTGTTAACACCAAGATTTGGTAAGATTTAGCAATGGGTGGTTAAAAAAAAGCATAAACAACCTATAGAAAACTTATCCAGAAAAGACCAAGTTTAGGAATTGTGAAGACCATGATATCTGCAGCATCGACTCAAGCATAATTGAGTTCAATTCTACCAGAAAGGAAACTGTAGAGTCCTATTAATATAAAACGTTAGATTAGTTTGTTACATAAGAATTGTCCAGTCGTGTTTGTTTAGGACTTTGTATCGAACCTAAGGTATAAATATAAACTATGGTCATTGTATGAAAGATATATCAATCAATACAACATACAACTTTTGGCTTTCACACCAACCCTTAGGAGTAGGATGTAACGTAGATACCAACGAGTTCTTCGGCAAGTAGAGTTGCATCATTTTGACCTCCGATCTGCCTATGAGTTTTATCACAGTGGCTTCTCATCATGTCTAGTCACTACAAGAAGTCCTTCTTTTTATGACAAAATCCCTCGTGACAGGGTCTGTTTTCGTCATATAATGTGTCATAATATGACGCAAAATTATATTTCGTCATAAATCTATGGGACTCGAAAATATTTGTGACGACATTATTTCTTATGTCACATAAAGGTATCGAGTTTCGTCATAAATTGTCATGTGCCAGGAGTTGATTGTCGGTTATGCTTTTGTGACGAATCATAAAGTTTTTATGCGACGATATCAGACCGTCATTAAATGTTTTATCAAATACTCCCTCTATTACCTTTTGTTAGAGCAAGGCTAATAATACAGCCCGTTACGGGCTGTAAGGAATCTTTACGGCCATCTCTTAGCCCACTCATACAGTGGTTGAGTCTTCACTATTAATACATGGTCCACATGTCTTTCTCCTAAACTTTCTTGGTTCTTGTGCTCAAGCTGGCTGTAAGCTTACAACCCGCTTCTCTTCTCTTTCCTCCACCTCAGCATTCAGCCCGCTTACCGCCCCTTACTATACTTGCTCTTAGGCCAATCTCAATGGTGAGTTTCATTTTGTTGTTTTCAAGACTGCCATATCATATGAAATAAAATGAAACTTGAATGAAACTCTCCATTGAGAGTGAAAGTTTCATTGTAAAGTTTCATAAGCATTAAATTTCATGACTCATAGAGAGTTGGTATTCGTGCCAAGAGAGTTTCATCTAGATGAAACTCATTTCTTCTCTCACTTCTTAAATACACCATCATGTCATCAACAATGCCTATGTGGCAACCTATTTAATGCTAATGAAACTCAAATGAAACCCCCATTGAGATTGGCCTTAGGCGCTACAAGCTCTACTTCAGATACCAAGGCACCGGCACACTACATGTCCGATAATTAATCTAGCATTAGTTGTTGTGCTCGTGTTCATTTTACATGCCACGTCGCTCAAGCTGGATGAAGTGCTTTTCAAATTTGCATGCATGTGTGCGTGATACAACTAGCATGGGCCAATACGGTGCAAAAGCATGTTTCTGTTGCTTTGGGTACTGTGAAACACAGGTTAATAGATATGCTTCGGTAACTTACGACGCCTTACAAATCATTTTTTTTCAAAAACATGTGAACGCCTAATAATACATAACGGAGGGAGTATGATGACCCCAATGTCATAAAATGCCCCAGTACAGGCTGAACCCTTGACCCCAATGCCAGTTTGTGTGGATGTTGCCTTTGCTAGAACTTTTGTGATGGAACCTGTGAGCTGGAACATTAATGTGCTTTTATGTTGGAACCTATGGTTGAACCTGGAACTGGTGATGTGTGATGGACCTGGAACTTGTGATGTGGTCCATCTAGTGTGATGTGGAAACCAGAACTTCTGTGCTGTGGAACTTGTGAATTTTAAGTTCTGTGATGACGCTTGTGTCTTATATTCAATTGTGTATGCTGAAATGCTTTTGACATTGGTCACTGAATGTGTATGTTGTTTTGTCTGAGTTCTGTATGCTGATGACAAAGTTGGAATGTGTGACATTGGTCACTACATTGATATATAATATCGTCACTGAAAGGAAGGAAATGGAGGGGAATGCATGACGACCTGTTTCGTCTCAAAATGCTAGTTCGAGATATACGAAACATGACACCTAATTATATATGACATAAAATTTTAGTCACAAAATCAACAAAAAAGACAATCTAATTTAGGGACACAAAAAATATATGTGACGACATACTAAATTATATAAGATGATGCCTTGTCGTTACAAAAACTACATAGCAACACTCCTACGTGGGCCCACAGAGAAAATTTGTGACAGAGTTCGTAGTTATATAAGACAAAATGATATCGTCACAAAATGAGCGCAGTAGTTTCTGCTAGCCGGGCCCACAACATTACGTGACGCGTTGACTGATGTATATGTGGTAAAATGTTGCGTCACAAAATGTAGGTAATAGATGACGGCGGTCTGGTTCGTCACAAAATGTAGGACATTATGTGACGATGTCTGATATTTTCGTCACGCGGTACCTTTAGCGACGGTCGATATATGACGACCCTTGTGACGAGGTCTTTTCGTCACAAGGTATTTTTAAGACAAATTCTGTACTTTACATGACAATTTACCTTTGTAAAAAAAACTCAATTTTCTTGTAGTGAGTGAGGCTACATCTAACTTACCTCTCGCTAGTTTGGTGTTTGCCACCAGTTATCGATTTTATTGTGTCTCTTGTTAGAATCAATAAAACTACAATTATCCGACCTTGATTAATATGCATCAGCTCATATCTTAAAATTTTTCGTCTTGTTGTTCTTCGATTTGGTCATATCTTGTTGATGTCAAATTGATTCTCTAGCCTTTTGTATCTTAGTCTTAGCTTTGCGTAGTTTGCTTTCAAGGGCTTGTTTTGTTATAATTAGATCTATTGGCTTACACTGTTTACTCTATGGTCCAACTACTAACACTGCATCTAATCGACCCAATTGGTGGTGACGGTAGATTAGATCTTGTTAAGTTTATGGCTCTAATTATAGCAAGGCTTGCACTTGTTAGTATTCTAGCCGATAGTCAATATGCTTTATGTTGAATATCTTGGTATAAATGTCTATCAGATCTTTAGCCGATAGTAACATCTTCCTTTACATATCGACCGTTTCTCTAATACACTACTATTGTATTTGTTTCCTGCAAGATGATGTATCGACTTCTAGCTCATGGATTTTATGAAAGTATTCAAAGTGAGATCCGATACGCTCTATCCTGGACTATACTAACTATCATATTCCTTGTAAGTTGCAGGATCAAACTGATTGACATGCACACGAACATCTAAACCTTACTTGTCCTGTATTGGAGCTATATAGATCTCCCAGGCTGGTCGAGGAAGAATCTTCATCGGCCAAAGCCCCGGTCGGATAGTGATCGGGAGTTTTCAGCGTCAACACTAGGATTCAAACTCATAACGACAATGTTTACATTCTCTCCGAGTGTCCATAGCAGCTAGGCTACATACATGACACGTGAGTATACAATTGATGTTATTCTTCTCACTACACAAGTATGAATCTTATATTATATATTCAAAACTCTAAATGGTTTTAAATGAGAAGTGGTTAACTGCAAAGTTGTAAATCTCGTTAAACGGTAACAATTTTGTTATTAGCTTTGTCTTCATTAGACATTGTTAAGCATCTGAAATCTGATTCTAAAACTTATATTAAATACTTGGACATGTAAAACATTTCAAATTAAAAAGTTGTTAACTATAAGTTTTATATTTCCGTGAACTCTATAATTCGATACAACGTTTATCTTAATATCCAAACTCATTTGAAAAAGTTATAATTTTCTTTTGTAAAATAGAGCAACTAATTTTCGTGACCGTACCTTAGCACGTTGTTCATTTAGAGTAAGTAGATTATAAATACACAAACTTTAGTGATAGATGTGCTAGCCATGTAACCATCAGCGATAGTGTACAACATTGCCTATCTCTATCGGTCTGTGGCCACACACCGGTAGTGATGGTCTACCTATATTACTGCCTGTTGTATTATACTGTCAGTTGAAACCACACGAATTACAGTAAACACTGTCACACTAGCGGTTAAAAAACAACCGACAGCAACGTGTTCCGTGGCCGCGTTATAATATTCAGTCACCAACTCGATCTCATCTTCTTTCGTGCTCGACCGATGGATGCCTGGCTCCAATTGATCAGGACGCAAGAGCAGCAGCAACTCGTGTTCAATGCTGACATCCTTTTCATGCTCAGGTCACGCCGCAGCACACGTACGACGACATTGACCTCGACCCCGCATCCCTTCCCCCCCTCGTGTGTGCGCATGCATGTACTATACGAGGGCATGCACCGAAACCAGCCGCCAGCAGTTGGCTGCCTTTCACCCGCTAATGTCGGGCAACGCCTGTAACACCCGGTTTTAAAGAACAAAACCAGGTACGCTATATGTGTGCCCAGAAAGTCCACACATACAACCACAGAGGGAAAAGATATCAAAAACAGTGTTCTAGATATTGAAAACAACACTTACATCAAAGTTAAGCGGAACAGATACTAATCTTCTCTTCAGACTTCACTCTTCACAGGGACAGTTGACTGGGGGTAACATACGCCTAGCACTTCTGTCAGTATTCTGGAAACTCATCTGTGTCTTCACCACGCTTCCGCTGCGCAACTCTGATGGAGACTGAGGGTGTGGGGGGAAATAGCAAGGGTGAGCACATGTCGTACTCAGCAAATACAACATGGGGTCATGAAGCTCAAAAGGCTTGACACTGGTTTACTGCGGTTAGCACTTTTAGTTGAGTCAATATTTTAGCATTAGATAGTCATCAAGTTATGCTTACATCCCATTCAAACCACATGAATAATATTATGAGCAACCACATCAAAGATTAACAAATTAACAATAGTAATATGAACATAAAGTATATTTCATTAAGTTATTAGCCTGCAAGTTTCCGAGCCGCTCGTGACCGTGAGCACGGCTGATATATCAGTTTATTACTCTGCAGAGTTTGTACAACTTTACCCGTGAGCCGTGATCCCCATATGCCAGGGGTTGCAAATCTCATATCACCTCTCCAAGGAAGTGCGGCAGGGTACACTATGAAGTCTTTCGAGGTTCCCCTAACAAGATAGTGGCCACTAGGTTTCCAATCGGCAAGCAGATATAGGAACACCCCTTTCCGATGGCACATTCCTTCCCGGCTATACATGCCACAGACCAGGCGGCCGTCCTATACCCGAGTCGTCGAGCCCCTTTTGTGCCCTTTCAGGTAACCACCATCAAGCGAGGAGAGGTCCTCGAACCAACTAAAACCAGAGCCATGTAGCCCTCACGGTTGTACTGTATGGCCCAGCTTTTGGCAGAAGATCATAGACATGTTAACACATCATAATGAAACATAGTATGTTGCACATATTCTTGCAGTTATCTATGTTCATATATATCAATATAAATTGGAGTTAAGCACTAGCAGATCTACCCATATGCATATATCCCACGGTAACAAGGTATAGAGTTGAATCATCTAGATAAACCGTATGGCTTGCAAATTTGACACATGCACATGAATAGTGAATTATAATTGAGTAGGTAACAAGGATGGTCCCATGTTATACTTGCCTGTTAAACTTGACCATTCTCACATCTTCAGCTCTGGGTCATCAACTTCTGATCTTTAGCGCGCACAACCGATCGACGTCTACTCGTAGCAAGCATCACACATAGGCAACATACAAGCAAACAACAGAGAACTAAGAATAACATAACACGAGACAAAACAACGTACTAAAAGAGAGCTCGCACTACGGTCGCGGGATCGCACGGAACGACTGAAAGACACGTCTACCGGGAATTTTATATTATAAAAAGAAAAACTACCGGCTTGCTTTATTTAATTAAATAAGATCATGATAAAATATTAATTCAGATTAGAGAACACATATTTTAACTTTAAAGCCGGATTAGACTAATCATATTTTATTCATAAACAATTCTATAACATTAATTAAACCATTTAAGCATTTGTAATTTTAGAAAACATAGATCATATAAGAGCAACTAATCGAACCATGATATATGTTTCGTGTTTAAACTAATCAAATTGTAATTAATAAAGACACATTAAAGTTATCATTAATTAAGTTATGATTTAATTATAAAAGACCGAAGATTAAACCCTAAGTTGCTTTTAATTAGAAAGGCATTAAATAATTATTAACCAAATTAATAAGATTAGATTTATAAAGATGTAACTTGATGAAGAGAGAGCTTACGCGTAGCTTATATCGGCACGGTCGGAATTGAAACGGACTTAAACGGAGATTAGATCATTGTGGAGATTAACGCTGAGTGGCAAAACTGTAAATATCTCATCTTATACCTTGGAAATCTCGTTCACGTGAACAAACTGCACAGGCCATGGCCGCCGCTGTACTGCCAACGCAGGGAGGAAAGGTTCGGCCGCGGCGAGCTTGGCCGGCCGGCCTGCTGGCAGCGGCGTGGCGCGCTGGCCCGCTTGCTGGAGCGGCAGCAGGCATGCACGCCCGCGTCCGCACGTGCAGGGCACGGTGACCGGTGACCACCTGCGGCTCATGAGCAGGGGCACTGCAGGGCGCCGCGACTCGGCAGGACGCGGGAGGTGGGGGCCCAGGGCAGCGGCGCAGTACAGGAAGGAGCTCCACCCAGACGATCAGAACGAGCTCCACCCAGGACGAGCAGAACACGACCTTCACTTCGCCTTTATGGTGTTTTCTCGCCGGAGAAACAGACATGTTAGGGAACAAACGGTGATGGATTCGTATAAAGGAGGACATGACGACGTAGAGATTGACGAGAGCTACCTCGTGGTGGTCTCGGAATTCACCGGGGACGTCGGAGATGACCGGAAACGCTCACCGAAAGTTCGCCGGAGTTCGCCGGAGAAGAGCAGATGCGAAACTTCGGCTTCAGATCTGGGTTGATGGGAGTGGCGGCTGCGAAAACGGATCGTACTTCTGTAATCCTCGCGTCGAGATGAACACCGGCATATATATAGTGTTAGGGTTTGGATAAGATGGAAAAACGAGATATTTTATTATTTTCGAATTAATTAATTTCGGATTAAAATAATTCCAGAAAAGTCCAGAATTGTTGTTAAGCCACGAAAAATAATCCGATGGCTCCGAAAATTCTAAGAAAATTTCAGAGACACTTTGAAATATAATGAACCCAAATAAAGTATTTGGAGCTCATGAAAAGATATTTTGGAGCATCTAAAAATTAGATTATGCTTGCAGAAAGATCGGAAACTATTCCGAAAAAGGTCAGAAAAATTCCCGAGAAGTTTGTAGCGATATAATGATGGATGATGAACTCAAAGAAGTGATTTGGGACACCAGAAAAGAATTTTGGAAAAGTCAACGAGGGATAGAGTTGAGAATGATAAATTTGATTTCGAAAGAAGACAGAAACGGACTGGATATAGAAAGACGCCTACCAAACGTGTTTTAAAACTCTACCGACTCACAACACAAGGTCAAACAGCAACCAACCATCACATCAAACATAACCCATCAAATTAGTTTAGGAAAATTTTGAAAATTCTTGTTTTACTACGACTAAAGTGGCGCTAGCTCCAGCTAAACATGGTCAATTTTATAAAAATATTAAAATTATTTATTTTATTTAGTATTTTCTACTCACAACCCAAAATCAGAAATTTTGGGGTGTGACAACGCCTTGCCGTACGCCGGGGTACCCGTCCATGCTCATGCACACATTCCACGTGATGACCACGTGTTGTCAACAGTTACCTATATATATTCTATTATATATATTCTGGTACAATGATCATGTAGTCACGCGCTCTGGTACTGTTCGACTGATGATTTCTGCCATAGATAAACTAGCTTATGCTCTTTTGTTGTGAGAGAAACATATTATACTATATAGCTAATAAGGGCTGATAAGTTCAAGCGAATAGGACATGACATCCTTGATTGATCAGTGGAGGCAAACATTAGTTCTTCTAAACCTAGCTACTCCTTGTAATGCTCTAATTAACTAAGGGATTATTTGGATGTGTATGTACTCTCCTCAATCCAAGTGTATTAAGATGAATTTCTGTAAAATTTAAACTACATTTCACACCAACTCACCTCAACACACATGGATTAAGTTGGATACATAGGCATTCGAACAAGACCTAAGTTGGACCGACAATTAGGAAAATAGAAAACTGGAGGTAGAAATGAAGAGAAATATGGGTGGCTCCTCGAGGGAAAACAATTTCTCTTAGGACCTGTTTGGATCCTTGGAATTAAATTTATTTTAATAATCATAATTTAGACATATCTTAATTAAGATAATATAGTTGTATATAGATTATATTTATATGGGTGAGTTTTCTATACTCCTGGGAGTAGTTACTCCCATCTTCAAAAAATCATGTTGCGTATATGTTCATACCTTGTTTCATCACTTTGAGTATGTTTATAAATGTATACTCATGTTAACAAATTCCATGTCTTAATATACTAAAAAAATTCAAAGGAACCCATACTTTTTAATATATTACAAAAATGTCACTCACTTCAGTATATAAATAAGTATATCCACATGCTCTATGTATGCATGCATACTTGACGTATATACTTTCATAGATAGTCTAGTATGATCATATACTTCAGGTAATATACTTCGTTCGGTCATATATACCATAAATCTAGAGATATAAACATGGGAGTAACTACTCCCTAGGAGTAGAAAATAATTTCTCATATTTATATATTATTGTTGGCTATATAAGAGAGATATTCTCATATGTTATATTTCTATCGTAGGAGAGTGAGTTGAGAAAAGTGTTATAAGTTGCAAAGTAGAAATATAGCATGATGATCTATAGAATCTATTTCTCTTTCCCATCCTATGAATTTGAGATAGACTTTACATGATATGTGAACTTTGAGAAGTGGTGGAATATTAAATTTCAAGCCAAATTCTTGTTTTCACGATGAAACCGGCCACTTGACCACTCTCAACTATTCACGAGAGTTTGGTTTTCTTTCATCATGTAAAAAAACAGATTTGTATCCCTCCTCAACTCTTAAAACTGTTTGGTTTTTTTTCCTTGGACGGTTTTGTTCGACCTGGATCAGTCACGAAGGGAGCAAACTGGACTACAAATATTTTTACTAAAAATATATAAATATTTTTTCTAGAAAAAATATGCAATTAGAAATCCTAAATCTAGTACGTATAACAATAGAAATTGTGTTTTAGTTCGGAAAGATATGAAACCAGGTTTAGATTTTTTTTCATGAAGGCATGCTCGTGTCTGGCTTTGAATTATTTGAATCTTATATATTGTCTACTATATTTTTGGTGTTTATTTGCTAGTAAATGGGACTCGGACTGCCTAGAAGTTGAAGCGACTATGTAACCACACCTCATGGTTGACCCTATTTAATATGAAGACACTTCAAATTTGAATCATGACAAAAATTCGCCTTTTTCTAGGGTTCTCGGATTCTTCTTAAAAATTGAGATAAATTATCAATATTTTTTAGTGTTTCTTGTTGGAGAGGATTCCCAATGACGAGGCGAGGGCATATGTTGCAAAGCTCAGTTCGATCATTCAGTTTTGATTTGGTTGTCTTTTGATCGAAGAATTCTCTCGCGCGCAAGATCATGCAGTTCGCTCTCTGCTCTGTCTCTCTTTGCCTCGTAAACAGGTGCTGTCCACACAGCTTAGATATAATTGTCCTTGATCCGTGTCCACCAGTTCGTGTATTTTTTTTAGCGGTCCAAATCTTTCCAGCGCTTGGCTGCTCTAATTTCTTGGTTTCAACGACGACAGCGAACGACAGTAGTAGTGCAATACCGGCCATGCATCATCAGGTTTGTATCGTGCTCGATTCAAATTAAAAGCAGCATCCAGAAGCTACTAGGCAAAGATGATTCAGTGTTTGTGCAATATCATTTTCATGCATGCTATATAGTGTTCTCTCTTTTATTTCCATTATTATTTCATCACATTTTGCTTGCATGGTTCCTTGCATTAGGTATAATCTTTGTCTAGTCATGCGAGAGCTAGCTCGTTTATTGTGCGCTACTTTGGTTGCCCTCCTGCATCTTGGTCTTTGCAACTGAACCTGTTGCTGTCCCATTCTAGCTCTCTGCACTAGGGTGTTTTAGCTCTTTGCTGATTTGCTGTCACATCTTTTAGTAACTTTGGCTTGTTTCGTTTCTAGGGGTAACCATATATAATTCCCTCGTGATTGATTGAGCGAGCGAGGTAGGTAGCTAGTTTTCTTTAATTTTTTCCAGCCATGCACTTGCGTTCGTCAGTAACACTTTTGAGTGTCTTGCTAGTTACCAGTGCTTAGCCAATTCTTTCAAGATGATATACATACTCGGATGCCTCCGTTTCATTACGCGATGAAGTAGTAGTTTAGTGAGATGCTTTTTAAGCTTTACTTCTACAGTGAGCTAAAAATACCTAATTAATTGGTCCTAGGGTGTGCAAGTCACTAAAATCTGATTGGTAGATCACACTAACTTGCATAGCATGTAGATTCTATGCAACATACTCTTATTCTGCATTAGCCAATACAACTTGCAGTTCTTTGGTTTGACTAGATAGGCAGTTTTGTATATTATTGTTGTGCATGTCTATGCATAGACACAAGAGAGTACAAATGTATGTGAGTCACCAGTGTAGTTTTGCATAGCTAGATACACTCAAATTTGGTAAAATAGTGGGGTGCAGAAGAATACTGCTTTGAGGATAGTGTTATGTTACATAAGACTATACAGGTAACCAATTAAGTCCAGTTTGCATTATGGAACCCTAGAGAAGAGGTACCGTAGGCAACCAATCAGATCCTAATCAGCATGTGTCACACCTTAACAGATAGAAAAGAAGACTCTTTATTAGTTGGATTTGGATATATCTCACGTTATTTTTCTTGGCAAGGAACTTTTTTGTCAGCTCCTAATCACTCCTATCTAGTCGTTTGTAGCTAAGTAGAGTACCTTGTAGCTGTAACTAGTTGTAATTGGTTTACTAGCTTGCTCTCTAGTTGTGGTAGTAGTTGCTATGTTGCTTGTTTGGATTAAAACCAACCTCAGAGATCTAGCAACTAGTATTGTTAGGAGGCTTGCTTGAGGTGGTGTAGAGCTAGAGCAATTTGCTAAGTGCGGTCTCATTTACTAATCAAAGTTACTCACAAATTTTTATAGACTACTAACTTCCCTCTAACCATTGAGATCCTTTTATAAGTCCTCACACAATACCAGGTTAGCCACCAGTGGCGTTTAGTTGGCTTTCAACCAAATCAAAGCCTAACTCAATTTTTGAATGCTAGGTGACTTGAGCTCCTTGGGCTCAACAAGAACTGGACACCTACAGACTGAGTCATGTGACTAAGGAAGGCTTTGAGGACTAGCATTCAGATGTTCCTCTAACTTATATGTGGTGAGGTATGCTATCCTATCAGGGTACTCGAGACCGAATTCGATTAGACGGGTTTAGATTTGTCTATGTCCAAGTCTAGATATCTGTATACGAATGTTCAAGTCATATATTTATGATATGATATCCAATCATATTCTATCTGACATAGCCGATATAATGCAATTCTAACTACAGTACTAAGTCAATCCTAAAAAACTACAGTATGAAGTTAAATTAATGGGAACAAGGTCACTCGATCTTTAGTTGGGTTGAGATAACTCTCGATTTGGTGCAGGCTTAACCCACATGATTAGGCTTCCAATTAATCACAAAGACCCAAATCTTGCACTTGCAATACTACTTTCCCTTTGGTTATCAACCAAGCATGCACTATCTTGTTGACCTCTGTTGTGAAGGCTAATCGTTGCCTGCAAATCAAAAACACAAGATACAATATGAAAATATTACTAAAATTGGATTAAGCACTTGAAGTTGGGGTCTCACAAATCAATGAACGACAATGGTTCCATCATAGATTAATCTAAGCAAAACATAAACACTAACTTGATTGAACGACAACTACTAAATATATACTATTAGGGGTGTCCAAGATGTGCCTCTAACGTACTCGAACATGGATACTCGCGCCGGATCTGGAGGGGGCATCAATGGCAGCATCAGCGGAGTCGGAGCCGAGCAGGGGTGAGGAGACAGCAGGGAACGACATGCGGGTCAAGTGTGGGTGGAAGAAGATACTCTGAGGAAGGAGGCATGTGTGAGTCGAGCGACGAAGGAAGAAGATAAGTTGAGGAAGGAAGAAGCGTGTGGCCAAAAACTTAACTAATCCGCCTCCGCACGCGGAGAATAGTAAGTCTGAACATTGATACATTCAATTTAATTTTTGGTGTGGATTCTATAAAGCATGACAAAGTAGCATGGCTATATCTATCTGTGAAGGCTTATATCATGTCATTAATTATGGGTAAAAACAAAAAAATAGTTTGTAAGCACCTAAGGCAAGAAAGCTCCTAATTCTGAAAAGTTGTCACACTTAATTTTGTGAGGCCTAATCTCACTGTATCTATAACTCTTATAAAGGAAAACTTCACTATTTCTCTCATACAAGCTATCCACCTCATCAGTCATCATTGGTACAAGATGCTCACAACTCTTCAATAGCCGGTTCATCCTCCTCAGAATTTCTTCATTGGGCTGCTGCTCGGCAGAATGCCGGCTTGGGTCCTTCATGCCAAGATACTCGAAGCCAAAGTTGGCTCGTTGCTGCAGCGGATGGACTCGGCGAGCGATGAAATCTTGGGCGACGGTGTATCCAGTCAATCCACTCAATTTCAAAGCCGCTATCATATCAATCAATGGTTGAATGGCCTCCACCTCTTGGGAAGAAATTTTATCCTTCCACTCACGAATCTTGTGGGGCGGCCATCCATCATGACGACGAAGAGCTGGTGGTGGGTTGGCCATGTAGAACGATCCGCTAGCCCACTCTCGGACGAACTCCGATAGCTCTACAGAGATGTATTGGGTAGCTATTTCTAGCCTAAGCTGAATACTAGCTCCTCCGACTATGTAACACCCTAAAATTTCTCCAAAGCCAAATAGATGAAAATGCTTTAATTGTGTTTTTTTGTGAGCATTTAACCTAGGGGTTAAATAATTTTTGTTGAATTAAAATAATAGTGGCAACATGTTTTTGCATTCATGCTGATGCACTGGATTTATGTGTGTGTCTGGTTTCTGCCAAAATTCAAAATGAATTCAAACTTCTTTTGGAAGGGATTTGAAATGCTTTGAAATAAAAAGAAAAAGGGAAATTTCATCTTCTCCCTCTCTCCCTCGCAACCAGCCCAAGCGGCCTGGCGGCCCAAGACCGCTGGCGCTCTCTCCCCTCCTCCTTTTCCGCAGTGGGCCGACCCCCCCTCCCCTTTCACTTCACCCACGCGGCCCGCAGGCTGGCCCAGTCGGCGCCCGCTTGCAAACCGCCGCACCTCCTCTCCCTCTCTCTCTCTCTCTGACCTCCCGGGCCCGCCTGTCGGCGCCTTCTTTCCCCCCTCCGCGCGACGCCGCCAAGCGCACCGCCGCTGCCGCACCTCCTCGCTCCGCTTCGCCCCCGCCCACCCCCCGACCTCGCCTCCCCCTCGTCCATATAGTGGACGCGGTCTCCTGCCCGCTCCTCTTTTCCCCACTCCCGCACCCGCAGTGCCGCGCAGCAGAGCAACCACCCGAGCAATCGCGACCAGAGCTCCCCGCCGCCATTGCCACCCCCGCCGCCCCGTCAACCCGATTCGGCGCCGCTCGCTCCGGCCGTGTGCGACCTTCCCCGAGCTCCGCCGCGCCTCGGTGAAGTTGCCGAACCATCCTTCCCTCTCTCTTTCGTTCGGTTTGGCCCTAACCGACGTCGTCTGCTCGCAGCTCCGTCGCCGTCGCTCGGGCCCTCGCCGCCGTTCGCCGTTCTCGCTCATCGTCCCTCCTCTCCGTCCCTCTTCCGACGCGGTGAGAACCCCCTTGTGCTCCGCTACCCCTCGCCCACCGCTTGGTTCATCTTGCGGCCCCCCAGTGCCCTTGCCCGCGAGCTCCCATGTCCCTTGCCATGGCGCGTGCGTGCCCGGCGTCGCGACGCGGCCACGACGTCGCGGCCCGTGCCTGCCCGCGGCGCGCCGTCGGCCTGCCCGTGTGCACACCCCCCTGGATCTAATCCGTGCCTTCCGCGATCGATCCGACGGCCGTGAGTGACCTGTACCCCTTCGGGAGAGTTTTGCTAAAGAACCCCCGAAGAACCGTGAATAAACCCCCGCGCTCCACTCAGTTCTATTCACTGAGTCTTTGCAAACTTCCGACCAGGCCCCTGCGTTTCTTTTGAATTGAGGCGCAGTCCAGCCGGCCGTCAAATTGGTTTAAAATTCAGTTTAAATTCCGTTTGAATTTCAAATTAATTTCAATCTATTTACAGAAATGCCACTACATTAAAATGCTTATAAAATCCACGTTTTAGCTCCGTTTTGACCCGTTCAAGTTGCGTTAGGTTCGCAATTTAGTTATCCACCTGTTGACGTCCCTGTTAGACTGTTTTGAACAGTTTAGCTTCAGGGTCCAAGTTAATCTTGTTTAGGTCTCTGGAAACACCCCGTTTCGGCCGTATCTTTCGCATAGTAACTCCGTTTTCGGTGAACCAAAACTTGTTGTGATCGTAGAAACGCATACTTCAGTTTTAAATCAAAGTTTTATTTCTGTTTATTACTGTTTGGTGTACTGTTCTAATGATAGCCTTGTTTGCATTGTGTATGTTTGCGCCTGGAATGCGTGGTGATGTTTTGTGATCGAGTAGACGGTGAGTCGGTGTGGTACGACCAGGACCTCTCGTTCAGTGACCAGCAGGAAGATCAGTCTTTCGACAACCAAGGCAAGTTAGCATGGGACCTCCTTGTTTACCTATACACTTTACTTTAATCACTCATTTATGCATGTGTCCAATTGAGCAACCTTAGAAAACCCACTTAGCTTTGTTATCTGTGATGTTCTTGACTCCGTGGGATCTTTGCATATGGGTAGAATGCTAGTGCTAACTGACTTATAACTGATCCAGTCCAAGGATGATTTTTGTTCTCATGATGATATGTTGTTAAACGGTTAATAAAACTTGCTGTTAGCAAAAGCTGGGATTGACAGTGCTACCATGAGTGCTATATGGCTCTGGTTTTAGCTCAGTACTCTGGCCCTTTTCTAACTTGTTAGAGGTAACCCGGAGGGGCGCAAGAGGGGCTTGCCTCTACGGATGTAGGGCTGCTCCTGTTCCTATGAGTATAGCTGTGATGGCCTTGTGCCATAGGAAAGGGGGTTTGCTATGTCTGATTGCCAAGGAAACCTCGCGGCCCTAACCTGTTAGACGAACCAGCGAAAGGCTTCATAGTGTGCCCTGCCGATCTACCTCGGAAGTGGATCAAGAGGTTGGCCGCCTCGGGCACAAGGGTAACACGGCTTGTGGGTAAAGATGCACAACCTCTGCAGAGTGTAAAACTGTTATAACAGCCGTGCTCACGGTCACGAGCGGCCCGGGAAACTAGCGGAACTTTGATACTTGAATAACTGTTTACTTTATACTGTTGGTACTTTATGATGTTATATTTATCTTTGATGGACAAATAGATCATGGGTTAAGGGTTAAGCACAATATTCGTTTACCTTAATGCTAAAACCTGCCAACTTAAAAGCTAACTGCAGTCAGACAGTGTCAGCCTTTTGAGCCTCATGAACCCTGTGTTAGCTTGTTAAGTACGAGAAGTACTTACGCTTGTTGTTTATCTTCTTTTTGGGCAAAATCCCGGATGGGTAACAGATGAAGGTGCAGTTGGCGACTTTCCAGAGGACTTCTAGGCTAGCTGTTCCCCCAGCCAACGTTTCCCTGTGGAGTTAGTTAGTGTTTTTAGCAGCTCAGTGATCTGTTGTTCAGTTTGATGTAAGACTCTTGTTTTAATACTATCGTGATGTAATAAACAATGTGATGATGTCACTCTTGTAATTTGTCTACTTATGTAGTGTGTGATTATTTCCTGGGCACACATGAGTATTTCGCCACAATTTTATCCTTAAATTGGGGTGTGACAAATTGGTATCAGAGCTTTGTTGGCTGTAGGACGCAAGCCTAAGCTAGGATATGGCCGTTCTAACACCTTTTTTGTTACCTGTCCATGCTTTACTTTATTATCTTGTTATTTTTTATTAAAATTATATGCTCCTTATTCTTATTTCTATATGCAAAACTAATTGTTTCTGCTTATCTTATATTAAACCATAACGTCAGGATGCCTCGCATGAACACCCGCGTGTATCGTGCCCTTTTCACCGCCAGCACCAGCCAGCCTGCTCCCCCTGTGGTCCACATCCCCGACAGTGACGGTTCCTCTAGCTCCTCCAACACTGCCTTCATCGTGGAGGATGAAGAGTTGACCTCTACCCCGACTGTCTCTGAGGAGCTAGCAGCGCCACCACCGCCCCTGCAGCCAGTTCCGAGTCTCCAGCTCCGGAGGTGCCAGCTCGCTGAGTCGCCCAGCGCCTGAGGTCCCTGCACCAGAGGCACCCGCTCCTTGTGGCGCCTGTCGCTCCACCAGTCGTGGAGGCCCCCGCCGCTCCAGCAGTCCCAGCAGTGCACCTGCCGCTCTAGCAGCTCCTGCAGCACCGGCCTTCGTGCCAGTGTACCCGGTGGTGCACTCTCCCGCCGCTTCGTCTGCTTCAGCACCAACACCTCCTGCCTCCCAGTAGTGCAGGTGGTGGATGAAGACCTTGGATGGACTCGTCGCTTCATGTTCAAGAAGCCCGACGAGACAACATACTACCATAGTATGCTGGTTCGTCTGCTGAATGAATACTACCCAGAGTTGGAGGCCAAGCTCCAGTATCACTGTGGCGAGTACACCTCATCCGTTGGAGGCCCACTTACTGGAAGTCCGACCTGATGGTTACAGGTTGAAATGATGTGGATCAAGCCCATGTCATAGAGTCGGCTCACAGGACTACCACCAAGCGTGGTGAAGCTCTCGCCAAAGCATGGAGGACGCAGCACAGGATGCTTTCTGCATTACCGTGGTCTGCGTTTCCAGTCTATGAGGACTGACCGCTACCGCTACCTGCCCCACAGTGACAGGTGGGCTCGTGGCAAGCTCTGCTTCCTCCTGTGGAGTACCCGGTCTGGTCTCTACCGCCCAATATGCCTATGAAGTGCAGAGGAAGGCTGACAAGGTGCAGGATGACTGCGCGCTTCACAAAAAGTGATGAGGCGTCTGGACGTGGAGGTGAAGTGGATCATCTCGCGGTGGTGAGCTGGGTCTTCCAGCTGTTTACAAGAAGAAGTACAGAGCCAACGATGCCCCGGTGGAGCCAGTAGTTTTGCCTACCATGTTTAGTTATCTCCTTAGAAACGTTGTTTAGTTTCAGTTGTGTCTGGTGAACTTTTAGTGGATGTGTTGCTTATGTTAGTGATCTATGTTGTTGGATCTTTGCTTGTGTGTGGTGAAGTATGGGTTTTGTTGTGCTTCTCCAAGTTTAAATCACATCTCTGTGTGAATAAAGTTGTTTATCCATTATCTGTGTGCTGTTTTCTGGAGCAGTCTGTGGTTATATCAGTATATCTCTTAATCCGTAATCCAAAAATTATGAAATTTTTGTGGAAGTATCTAGACTGATGTACCTTTCAAACAAATCTGGAACCAAGTCTTTATCTGTTCGGATCTGGGAGATATGCCTGTTTAAAGATGATATTCTGCGCAGTCTGTCACCCAGAACAGGTTCTGTTCAACGCTGTTTTCGACTCAGATTCTGGCCGAATATAAAAAAAATGTCTTTACGAAAGTTGTAGCCGGTTTTCATAAGCTTTCGAACGATGTCTGGTTCATCCCTGTTGGATTTCTGTAGCTTGAGTTATGTCAGTTTTAGTGCGCTGCTGTTGACAAGGATGTGCACAGGAAATTTTCAGCAATGTTCATTTATCATCTAATATGCTATCTATGTTGGATATAAAGGTCTAACTCTTGCGCATTTGTTGGTGAGCAGATGGCAGCAAGGGGTGGACGCGGAAGAAAGCCGTGGCTGTAGGCGTGGTCTGGCCCGCCCACCCCGCACGCCCACCGCCACCGCGCCAGTGACCATCGAACAGCTGATGGCCACACAGAATCAGCTATGCACGTCATGCATGAACCGCCTGGATCAGGCGCCCGTGCTGCAGCACCTCAACCTCTTCAAGTCAGGGACCGTCGAGGAGAGTTCCTGAAGGGCCATCCACCTGTGTTCACTCACGCCTCTGAACCACTGGAGGCGGATGACTGGCTCCGTGCAGTGGAGAAATAGCTGAACATCGCCCAGTGCACCGATTATGAGAAGGTGCTCTACGCTTCTGGGCAACTGCAGGGAGCTGCACAAGACTGGTGGGATGCGTTCATGTTCGGCCGTCCCCAAGATGCTCCAGTTGTTACATGGCAGGAGTTCAAGGAGAACTTCAGATCCTATCACATCCCTGATGGTCTCGTAGAGCTGAAACAAGAGGAGTTCCGCTCCTTGAAGCAAGGGTCCATGTCAGTGGCGGAATACCGCGACAAGTTTGCCCAACTGTCACGCTATGCCCCACAGGATGTGGCCCAAGACAAAGACAAGCAGCGCCGATTTCTGAAGGGTCTTTACGATGGGTTGCAGCTCCAGCTTATGTCAAACACTTATCCCAACTACCAAGCCCTGGTCAATAGGGCGATTGTTATTGACAACAAGCGGAAAGAGATGGAAGCAAAGAAGAGAAGCTTCCAAGGCCAGTCTTCGGGGAGCAACACTCGTCCCCGAACCAACCCCCAGCAAGGCTACCCCCAGAGGAATCAAGGCTTCTCCAACCAGTGGAACAGGGGACAGCACCCCCAGGGGCAACCAGAACCAACAGCGCCCTCCATACCAACAGCAGTCAGGTGGTCAGCGCTACCAGCAGCAGCCAGGAGGACAGAGGTACCAGCAGCAGGGCAGCCAAGCATCACGCCAGGGAGCACCCAACTCCGCTCCCATGAAGAATGCAGCTCAGCAGAACCCCAATGCTTGTTACCGTTGCGGGGAGACAGGACACTATGCTCATCAGTGTCCTAAGAAGCAGAACCCTCAAGTCCCGCGAAATCAAGTGGGGAACCCGAAGCAGAAGAACACCCAACCCACTAACACTGGACGGGTGAACCAAGTAGCTGCCGATACTGCCCTGGATGCACCGGATGTTATGATGGGTACGTTCAGCATCAACTCAATCCCAGCAACCATACTTTTTGATTCTGGTGCTTCGCATTCCTTCATTTCACAGTCATTTGTTAGAATGCATGGTGTGCCTTTATGTGCAATGAAGAAACAATCATAGTAAACTCACCAGGGGGTAGTATGCCTGCAAAATTTTGGAGCCCCACCTCTAGTGTCATCTTAAGGGGGGTAGAATTTAAAGTAAAGCCTATAGTGCTGAGAACAGCAGGCATAGATCTCATCTTGGGAATGGACTGGATGAAGCAACATGGGGCTGTCATTCAGTGTCAAGAAAGATCAGTTGTTGTATCTACACCCAAGGGAGACAGGATTGTGTGGAAGTGTGTGAGTGATGAGAAGACAGCCGACTGCCACCATAAACCAGATGGATGCTAGTGGTGCAGAGCAAGATCGGGGGTGGTGGACGAGTTCCCTGAGTCTTTCCTGATGATCTGCCAGGTATACCTGATCGCGATGTTGAGTTCATTATTGAATTACTGCCTGGAACTGCACCAATAGCTAAAAGACCCTATAGAATGGGGGTAAATGAATTAGAAGAGCTTAAGAAGCAACTTAAGGAGTTGTTAGAGAAGGGGTATATACGCCCCAGTGCTTCTCCTTGGGGAGCACCTGTGATCTTCGTGGATAAGAAAGATGGTAGCCAGAGAATGTGTGTGGACTATAGGTCTTTAAATGAGGTTACCATTAAAACAAATACCCCCTCTACCCCGGATCGACGATCTATTTGACCAGCTTAGAGGAGCATGTGTGTTCTCCAAAATAGATCTCAGGTCTGGATATCACCAGTTGAAAATCCGGAACTCAGACATCCTAAGACTGCTTTCACAACGCGGTATGGATTGTATGAGTATACAGTAATGTCTTTGGACTGACCAATGCCCCAGCCTACTTCATGTATCTGATGAATAAAGTGTTCATGGAGTACCTGGATAAGTTTGTGGTGGTGTTCATAGATGACATTCTAGTGTTCTCTAAAACAGAAGAGGAACATGCTGAACATCTGAGAATGGTTCTGCAGAAGTTTGAGAGAGCATCAACTCTATGCCAAGAGGAGCAAGTGTGAATTTTGGTTGAAAGAAGTCTCTTTCTTGGGGCATGTAGTCTCTAACGGAGGTATATCCGTTGATCCTAGCAAGGTGCAGGATGTGTTGGACTGGAACCCGCCAACCAATGCCAGTGAAATCCGAAGTTTTCTGGGTTTGGCCGGGTATTACAGAAGGTTCATTGAAGGTTTCTCCAAGCTTGCAAAGCCTATGACTGCCTTGTTAGAAAAGAATGCTAAGTTTGTGTGGTCTGATAAATGCCAAGCAAACTTTGAAGAGTTAAAGAGGAGATTGACCTCAGCACCAGTCCTAGTTCTGCCAGACTTGAACAAAAGCTTCTCCATCTATTGTGATGCATCTCGTCTGGGACTTGGATGTGTTCTAATGCAAGAAGGAAGAGTAGTTGCCTATGCATCTAGACAGCTGAGAAAACACGAGGTGAACTATCCAACTCATGATTTGGAGTTAGCAGCTGTGGTCCATGCTTTGAAAATATGGAGACATTATCTAGTTGGGCATAAGTGTGATGTGTACACGGATCATAAAAGTCTGAAGTACATATTTACTCAGTCAGATCTGAATTTGAGGCAACGCCGTTGGCTAGAATTGATTTAACGACTATGACCTGGAGGTACATTATCACCCAGGAAAGGCCAATGTCGTGGCCGATGCCTTGAGCAGAAAAACTTATGCAAATGGACTGCAAGTGGAATACATGTCAGCAGAGTTGAGAGCTGAAATGGCATATCTTAACCTATGCTTTGCCAACAATGTTGTGGAGATGACAGTTGAACCTACCTTGGAGAAAGAAATCCGTGAGGGTCAATTGAAAGATGAGAAATTGCAAGAGATAGCAGCGAAACATAGTGCTTGGGAAGGCACCAGGTTTCAGAATGGATGAAAATGGGACACTATGGTTTGGAAAAAGGATATGTGTGCCTGAGGTGAAAGCTATCCGTGATGCCATCTTGCGAGATGCACAGAATGAATTGGCTACTGACATCCTATCATCATCACCGACATGCACTATAATGACTTGATCTGAAGGAAAAGTACTGGTGGTATGGATTGAAGCGAGATGTAGCAGAATATGTGGCCTTATGTGACACCTGTCAGAAGGTCAAAGCTGAACATCAAAGACCAGCAGGATTATTGCAACCTATGCAGATACCCGAGTGGAAATGGGAAGAAGTGGGAATGGACTTATCACTGGATTACCCCGCACGCAAAGAGGCTATGACTCTATATGGGTAATAGTTGACCGTCTCACTAAGGTCGCTCACTTCCTACCAGTTAAAACTACTTATAGTGGAGCAAGGTTAGCAGAGCTGTACATGGAGAGAATTGTGTCTTTGCATGGTGTTCCGAAGAAAATAGTGTCTGACAGAGGAACACAGTTCACATCTCATTTCTGGCATCAGGTACATCAATCTTTGGGAACCAAGCTGAATTTCAGTTCCGCATATCACCCTCAAACTGATGGGCAGACTGAAAGGATAAATCAGATTTTGGAGGACATGCTGAGAGCATGTGCCCTTCAGCATGGAATGAGTTGGGATAAAAGCCTTCCATATGCCGAATTCTCATACAACAATAGTTATCAGGAGAGTCTCAAAATGGCTCCTTTTGAAGCTTTGTATGGGAGGAAGTGTAGAACTCCTTTGTTCTGGAATCAGACAGGAGAAACTCAAGTGTTCGGACCGGATGTTCTGCGAAATGCTGAAGATCAGGTAAGAATGATCCGGGACAACTTGAAGATAGCTCAGTCCCGACAAAAGAGTTATGCAGATACTCGCAGGAGGGACTTAGTTTTCAAAGTGGGGGACTATGTGTATTTGAAAGTGTCACCCATGAGAAGCGTAAAGAGGTTTAACATGAAGGGAAAGTTGGCACCCAGATACATAGGTCCTTTCCGGATCTTGGCCAGACGTGGAGAAGTGGCCTATCAGCTTGAGTTACCTGAGAGGCTGTCAGGTGTACATGATGTGTTCCATGTTTCTCAGCTAAAGAAATGCCTAAGAGTGCCTGAAGAGCAAGTTCCCCTGGAAGAGATCAAGATAGGAGAGGATCTCACTTATGAAGAGTACCCCGTAAAGATCTTAGAGACAACAGAAAGAGTTTCCAGGAGCCGAGTTATCAAGATGTGCAAGGTTCAGTGGAACAGAATTACAGAAGAAGAGGCTACCTGGGAAAGAGAAGAAGATCTTCGGAAATCTTATCCGCAGTTGTTTGAGTAAGCTCCAGTCGAATCTCGAGGACGAGATTCATTTTAAGGGGGGTAGAGTTGTAACACCCTAAAATTTCTCCAAAGCCAAATAGATGAAAATGCTTTAATTGTGTTTTTTGTGAGCATTTAACCTAGGGGTTAAATAATTTTTGTTGAATTAAAATAATAGTGGCAACATGTTTTTGCATTCATGCTGATGCACTGGATTTATGTGTGTGTCTGGTTTCTGCCAAAATTCAAAATGAATTCAAACTTCTTTGGAAGGGATTTGAAATGCTTTGAAATAAAAAGAAAAAGGGAAATTTCATCTTCTCCCTCTCTCCCTCGCAACCGGCCCAAGCGGCCTGGCGGCCCAAGACCGCTGGCGCTCTCTCCCCTCCTCCTTTTCCGCAGTGGGCCGACCCCCCCTCCCCTTTCACTTCACCCGCGCGGCCCGCAGGCTGGCCCAGTCGGCGCCCGCTTGCAAACCGCCGCACCTCCTCTCCCTCTCTCTCTCTCTGACCTCCCAGGCCCGCCTGTCGGCGCCTTCTTTCCCCCTCCGCGCGACGCCGCCGAGCGCAACCGCCGCTGCCGCACGCTCCGCTTCGCCCGCGCCCACTCCCACGACCTCGCCTCCCCCTCGTCCATATAGTGGACGCGGTCTCCTGCCCGCTCCTCTTTTCCCCACTCCCGCACCCGCAGTGCCGCGCAGCAGAGCAACCACCCGAGCAATTGCGACCAGAGCTCCCCGCCGCCATTGCCACCGCCGCCGCCGTCGACCCGTCGATTCGGCGCCGCTCCGGCCGTGTGCGACCTTCCCCGAGCTCCGCCGTGCCTCGGTGAAGTTGCCGAACCATCCTTCCCTCTCTCTTTCCTTCGGTTTGGCCCTAACCGACGTCGTCTGCTCGCAGCTCCGTCGCCGTCGCTCGGGCCCTCGCCGCCGTTCGCCGTTCGCCATCGTCCGAGCCTCTCCGTCCCTTCTTCCGACGCGGTGAGAACCCCCTTGTGCTCCGCTACCCCTCCGACCGCTTGGTTCATCTTGCGGTGCCCCCAGTGCCCTTGCCCGCGAGCTCCCATGTCCCTGCCATGGCGCGTGCGTGCCCGGCGTCGCGACGCGGCCACGACGCCGCGGCCCGTGCCTGCCCGCGGCGCGCCGTCAGCCTGCCCGTGTGCACACCCCCCTGGATCTAATCCGTGCCTTCCGCGATCGATCCGACGGCCGTGAGTGACCTGTACCCCTTCGGGGAGAGTTTTGCTAAAGAACCCCCGAAGAAACCGTGAATAAACCCGCGCTCCACTCAGTTCTATTCACTGAGTCTTTGCAAACTTCCGACCAGGCCCCTGCGTTCTTTTGAATTGAGGCGCAGTCCAGCCGGCCGTCAAATTGGTTTAAAATTCAGTTTAAATTCCGTTTGAATTTCAAATTAATTTCAATCTATTTACAGAAATGCCACTACATTAAAATGCTTATAAAATCCACGTTTTAGCTCCGTTTTGACCCGTTCAAGTTGCGTTAGGTTCGCAATTTAGTTATCCACCTGTTGACGTCCCTGTTAGACTGTTTTGAACAGTTTAGCTTCAGGGTCCAAGTTAATCTTGTTTAGGTCTTTGGAAACACCGTTTCGGCCGTATCTTTCGCATAGTAACTCCGTTTTCAGTGAACCAAAACTTGTTGTGATCGTAGAAACGCATACTTCAGTTTTATCAAAGTTTTATTTCTGTTTATTACTGTTTGGTGTACTGTTCTAATGATAGCCTTGTTTGCATTGTGTATGTTTGCGCCTGGAATGCGTGGTGATGTTTTGTGATCGAGTAGACGGTGAGTCGGTGTGGTACGACCAGGACCTCTCGTTCAGTGACCAGCAGGAAGATCAGTCTTTCGACAACCAAGGCAAGTTAGCATGGGACCTCCTTGTTTACCTATACACTTTACTTTAATCACTCATTTATGCATGTGTCCAATTGAGCAACCTTAGAAAACCCACTTAGCTTTGTTATCTGTGATGTTCTTGACTCCGTGGGATCTTTGCATATGGGTAGAATGCTAGTGCTAACTGACTTATAACTGATCCAGTCCAAGGATGATTTTGTTCTCATGATGATATGTTGTTAAACGGTTAATAAAACTTGCTGTTAGCAAAAGCTGGGATTGACAGTGCTACCATGAGTGCTATATGGCTCTGGTTTTAGCTCAGTACTCTGGCCCTTTTCTAACTTGTTAGAGGTAACCCGGAGGGGCGCAAGAGGGGCTTGCCTCTACGGATGTAGGGCTGCTCCTGTTCCTATGAGTATAGCTGCGATGGCCTTGTGCCATAGGAAAGGGGGGTTTGCTATGTCTGATTGCCAAGGAAACCTCGCGGCCCTAACCTGTTAGACGAACCAGCGAAAGGCTTCATAGTGTGCCCTGCCGATCTACCTCGGAAGTGGATCAAGAGGTTGGCCGCCTCGGGCACAAGGGTAACACGGCTTGTGGGTAAAGATGCACAACCTCTGCAGAGTGTAAAACTGTTATAACAGCCGTGCTCACGGTCACGAGCGGCCCGGAAAACTAGCAGAACTTTGATACTTGAATAACTGTTTACTTTATACTGTTGGTACTTTATGATGTTATATTTATCTTTGATGGACAAATGGATCATGGGTTAAGGGTTAAGCACAATATTCGTTTACCTTAATGCTAAAACCTGCCAACTTAAAAGCTAACTGCAGTCAGACAGTGTCAGCCTTTTGAGCCTCATGAACCCTGTGTTAGCTTGTTAAGTACGAGAAGTACTTACGCTTGTTGTTTATCTTCTTTTTGGGCAAAATCCCGGATGGGTAACAGATGAAGGTGCAGTTGGCGACTTTCCAGAGGACTTCTAGGCTAGCTGTTCCCCCAGCCAACGTTTCCCTGTGGAGTTAGTTAGTGTTTTTAGCAGCTCAGTGATCTGTTGTTCAGTTTGATGTAAGACTCTTGTTTTAATACTATCGTGATGTAATAAACAATGTGATGATGCCACTCTTGTAATTTGTCTACTTATGTGTGTGATTATTTCCTGGACACACATGAGTATTTCGCCACAATTTTATCCTTAAAATTGGGGTGTGACAGACTACCTCCACCTTCGCGTCGCTGGGTTGACACTTTACCCAGAAGAAATAGCGAAAGAGGGTAAAAGAGGGACATATCCCTAGAAAGGCCTCGCAGAGGTGGGAGAAGATCGCGATATTAAAGCAAGCATTTGGAGTAATATGGTTGAGGGTCAAACCATAATAATGCGGTAATCCCCTCAGGAAATCGGATGCTGGAAGCCCTGTTGGGGGAAAGGACCCTCGACAGAAGCGCCGCCCGAACTGGTGCCCAAATTCAGCCCTCGCGTAACGCCTGGCGTGCTTGCGGGGTCTCTCTACCATCGGAGGCCACTACCCTGACCCCCGAATGCGGGATCAACCCTCGCTCTCTTGCTGTGTTCCCGTGCAGGTCTGAGGCGATGGTCGCACTGCGAGAAACCTTCGCTGGCCGTCGACACCACCTTCGGATGGAGCGAGGGTCCAGGCAAGCAGCGAGCGTGATCACTTGCCTCTCCCGGGAGGCAAGTGAAGCCGGAGGTGCGCGGGCCCAAGGGTGAGCGCGGCCGAAGGTCAAGACCGCCGCACCTCTCCCCGAAGGTGAACAGGGGGCCAGGTGGCGGCGCGCCGGGGGGTGACCGATTAGGGTTTCCGCTCCAGCTGTGTGTTTACGCTTCTGCCCTTCCTCCCTGCGCGGAGGCGAGGAATCTTTGCTGTACCCTTTTGTAATTTGGCCCGCACCCCTTGGCATTCCCTATAAATACCAAGGGGATGAACAGTGTAAAGGACGACTTTTTGGGAATTCGAGCGCTTTCCACTTCCGTTTCACCTTCGCTACTGCATCCGACGCTTGGTCACCTTCGCTCCTTCCCCCGCACAAGTGCGGAGGTTGGGCAAGTGTGCTCCCAACAGTTTGGCGCCGTCCGTGGGGACACGAAGTCTGAAATGGCGGGAAACAGGAGAGCACTTTCGGCGAGGGACCAGCGCGTTGCTAGAGAGGCGGCAGCGGTGGTCCCGCCTGCTGAGGAAATTGCACAACCCTCGGGAGGAGAAAATGTCACCCCGGAACCCCAATCCCTGGGCCCCCAGGCCCGAGTGGCGACACAGCCGCACCCACACACTTCGGGAGAAGGAGAAGGGGAAGGAGAAGAGGTGGGCCTCGAGGCCCTTGAAAGGCTCGAGGCTGAGCTGCAAGAGAAGAAGAGGCGCCTGGAACAGCTTGAGAGGCACAACCGACTGCGCTCAATCAGACAGAGGGCAGACGAGGCCAGGGAGCAGCTTCGCCGCATGGAGGAGTCCCTCGCCGCGGCAGAAGCCGAAGCCGAGGGCTGGAACAATGAGGAGATACCCCCGTTGCGAGAGGGGAATGAGGAGCCAAATCAAGACAACCTTCGTCACCACCCACCACCCCCACCACCACCAGTACACCCAGAGCCATATCTTGTGAGACACCCAAACCTCCGCCAACTCTACCCAGATGAGAGAGAGCAAAACCTTCGCATTCAGCGAAGGCATCAACAACACCAAATGCCATACGATCCAAAGTCACCACTCTCCCAAACACTCCAAACCCAGCCCTGGCCACCTTGCTATAATCCACAAAACCTACCTCGCTATGATGGACTTTCCGACCCTCGCCAGTTCATCATGAGCTATGAAGCAGCGGTTGCCGCAGCAGGCGGTGACGAATCAACAATGGCCAAATCCTTTGTCATCATTCTGCGAGACATCGCACAAACTTGGTACAGCAACCTTCGCCCCGGAACTGTGGACTCCTGGGCCTCCCTCAGAGACAAGCTGTGTACAAACTTCAAGGGCATCACTCCAGCCCCGTTAAACCCCATCGAGCTATTCAACTGCAAGCAAGAGGAACGCGAGCCGCTCCAAGATTACTGGCGAAGGTTCATTCAAATCAGAGCGAGGACCCCTGGGATATCTGACGAGGCTGTCATCCTCGCTGCAGTCAGTGGTCTGCGCCCAGGACCATGCTCCTCAAAATTTGCCAGAAAACCGGCAAACTCGATCGAGGAGTTGCATGAAACAATGGAAAGATACTGTAGAGCTGATATGGATTTCAGAGCAAAGTCCGACGCTCGGAGGTCTCAGCAGAGGCCACAGCCGAGGCCTCAACCGAGACAAAGCAACCCTCGCCAAGAGCAAAGCAACGTTGGTGCGATCAACAAAGCAACAAGCTATGAACATCAAACACGGGACGCTCATCACCCGAGCAGCCAAGCCCCGCAGGCTTTGCCACCTCCGCCGAACCAGCGTTACCAGCAGCGAGATCCTGCCAAAATGTATTGTCACTTCTGTGGAATGGGAAAGGGGCACACAACAAAGCAATGCGAATGCTTCGCCAAAGGAAAAGAATTCCAGGAATCCAGGAAACCTGCCATGTCAGACCCCCGAACCATAAACCACACAAGGAAACCAAGCTTCCACCCACCAAATCCAACATACCACTATACCCCCATAAACTACGGCCTACCTTCGCAACAACCCCCCTACACCCACCACCCACTCTACAACCAAACCCATTATCAGCCAACCACCACCCCACAACGCCAAAACCCACCTTACACAGTCACATACCCAGCTACCCCGCAAAACCAAATTCCAACAACCCACCAAGCCACCAGCGCTCTGCCACCACCATCGCAGATCCCCGCGTTACCAGCACCACAACCTGTGAAAGCCGAAGGCTCGAACCAAACAACCATCAACAATCCAACATCGACCTTCGGTGTCATTCTAGCTATCACCGGAGGCTCAAACGAAGACCATGGCAACAAACGGCAGAGGAAGGAACATGCCAGACGCGTTCACCACGTGGCCGTCGAAGGACCACATAAATTTGGTCGTTGGTCTCACATCCCCATAACCTTCGATTCCAGTGACATGAAGCTAAGAGATTACCCTCACACAGATGCCATGGTGATCGAAACCAACCTCGCCGGGTGGACCGTCACCAAAATACTGGTCGATACCGGAAGCTCCGCTGACATCTTGTTCGCTTCAACCTTCGACAGCATGAAGCTTGACAGAAATCTTCTGCAACCGGCCGACAACCCCCTATACGGTTTCGGTGGTCAACAAGTAAGAGCCGTCGGGAAAATTTCTCTGCCCGTGACCTTCGGCGACCAAATCAACTGCAGGACGGAACACATAACATTTGATGTCGTCGACATGTTCTACCCATACAATGCCATTTTTGGCCGAGGGGTCACAAACGCGTTCAATGCGGTCATCCATCCCGCCTACCTATGCATGAAACTTCCCGCGCCGAAGGGTGTCGTCGCGGTATTCGGGGACCAGGACATTGCAAGGACAGCTGAAGGCAACGTCGCTCCGGGGCAACGCAATGTACATAATTTGTCAAAACCTCAAACCCCCGGTATCAGCGTCGAAGGCGAGGTCTGCAATGACAGAGTGAAGGCGGCGCCAAAGGACGAAACCAAACAAGTCCAACTCTTCGAGGGTAATGAAGAAAGAAAGGTGATCATCTCAGCCAATCTAGACCCTCGATCAGAAGGCAACCTCGTCACCTTCCTCAGAGAAAATTCCGACACCTTCGCTTGGTCCGCCGAAGACCTAAAAGGAGTCAACAGATCAATGATCGAGCATAGCCTGAACATCAAGACAGGTTATCGCCCAATCAAACAAAAGCTTCGCAAGATGTCAGAAGAAAGAAAGGAGGCAGCGAAGGCTGAGGTAAAAAGGCTTCTGGACGCAGGCGTCATTCGCCCAGTCAAATACCCAACTTGGCTCTCAAATGTGGTCCTAGTCCAAAAGAAGAATAAAAAATGGCGAATGTGCGTCGATTTCACTTGCTTGAACAAAGCCTGTCCGAAGGATGACTTCCCCCTCCCAAACATAAGCACCCTGGTCGACAGAGCGGCAGGCTGCCAAATGCTATCCCTCCTCGATTGCTTCTCAGGCTATCACCAAATCTGGATGAATGAAGAAGACGAAGAAAAAACAAGCTTTATCACACCCTCGGGCACTTTTTGCTTCCGAAGAATGGCAGAAGGTTTGAAAAATGCAGGCTCAACCTTCGCTCGCATGACCTCCGAAGTTTTCAAGGATGAGCATGCAGTCTCCGCCTATGTCGACGACCTAGTCGTTCAAAGCGAACTAAAAGAGAACCACATTCCAGACCTATCGAGGGTATTCAGCAACCTCCGGTACGCCGGACTGAAACTAAACCCAGAAAAATGTGTTTTCGGGGTAAGCGAAGGCAAGTTGCTAGGTTGCATCGTCTCAGCCAGAGGAATCGAGGCCAACCCTGAGAAGATTGATGCCATCATGAACATGGAACCTCCGACGACCAAGAAAGCAGCTCAGCGTCTGACTGGTCGTTTGGCAGCACTTAGCAGATTCATCTCAAGATCCGCAGAGCGAGGGTTACCATTTTTCGAAACACTCAGAAGCAATGCTCCTTTCCACTGGGGCCCCCAGCAGCAAAAGGCCTTCGAGGAGTTGAAAAAATATCTGACCAGCTTGACTGCCCTAACCAGCCCAAGCAGGGGAGACTTGTTGTTACTCTACGTCGCAGCTTCGCCACACGCTGCAAGCGCAGTCCTCATCAAGGAGCTCCACGAAAACAACAAAACCAGACAAGCCCCAATTTACTATGTTTCAGAAACCCTCGAAGGCCCAAAGAGAAACTATTCGGAGCTTGAGAAAATAGCATACGCCGTCGTCATGGCATCAAGAAAGCTCAAGCACTATTTCCAGGCTCACGAGATACATGTACCTTCGACGTACCCTCTCGAGAGCATTTTCAAAAATAACGAAGCCGTTGGAAGAATAGCAAAATGGGCAGTCGAGCTTAATAGTTATGTTGTAACCTTCGTTGGCAGAACAGCGATCAAATCACAGGTGCTGGCTGATTTCATAGCAGAATGGACACCCGACCCTCGCCCCGGCGAGCTGCAGCAGGACCAGTTTTGGATCGTTTACGTCGACGGGGCCTGGGGCGCAACTGGAGCCGGTGCCTCGGCTATTCTAATCTCGCCCTCCGGGTCGAAGCTGAGATACGCACGAAGGCTGGACTTCAAGTGCACAAACAACTCCGCTGAATAAGAGGGTGTGATTCTGGCACTTTCAAGGTTGCGTTCATTATCAGTCCGAAGGGCACTCATCAATACAGACTCTCAAGTCATTGCGGGGCACATTGAAAAGAACTACAAAGCAAAAGATCCAGAGCTTCAAAAGTATTTTCAATATGTACGAAGGTTAGAATCCTTTTTCCTCGGCATAACCGTAAAAGCAATATCGAGGACTGAAAACAGCGAAGCAGATTGCTTAGCCAAAGCAGCCGCGCAGCAGCTACAGCTCCCTCCGGACGTGTTCTACGAGGTTTCCACTCGGTCAGCCTTCGAAGCTTCCGAGATCAGCATCAAGCTGATCAACACAATTCAGTGCGAGGATTGGAGAGCACCTATCATGGCCTACATCAAAGGACTCCATGAACCCAGCTCCAAAGAGGAAGAGAACAGACTAAAGCAAAGAGTGCGAGGGTACAAGATTATGGATAACACCCTGCTCAAAGCTTCGGTAACCTCACCTTGGCTCAAGTGCGTGTCACAATCCGAAGGTACCGACATTCTCAAACTCATCCACGAAGGTATATGCGGTTCACACAATGGCCCAAGAGCATTAGTAGGAAAGGCTTTCCGGCAAGGTTTCTACTGGCCAACTGCGCTGAGAGACGCTGAAACCATCGTCAAGAAGTGCGAAGGTTGTCAACTGACAGCAAAAAACCAAAACACCCCAGGGGCCCCCACAACCCTCATACGCCCAACCTGGCCCCTACAAAGGTGGGCAATGGATCTCGTGGGCCCATTACCGACGGCCCCGGGGAACCTTCGCTACGCGGTGGTAGCCGTGGAATATTTCACCAAATGGACCGAAACAAGACCGCTGTCCTCCATAACATCCCTCGCAGTAAAAAGGTTTTTCTGGCAGCAGATAGTTTGTCGCTTCGGAGTCCCCCAACATCTAACCGTCGACAATGGCACCCAGTTTGACAGCGAGGTTTTCAAAGAGTTCTGCGCACAAATCGGAACAATTCTATGCTTCGCCTCAGTCCGACACCCGCAGTCCAACGGCCTAGTCGAAAGAGCCAACGCAACAATCTTCCAATCCATATCCAGAAAATTGCAAGGCAGACCAAAAGGCAAATGGGCAGACGAGCTAACTGCAGTCACCTGGTCTCACAATACCTCCGAATGCAGAGCAACCAAGTTCACACCCTTCAAACTTTTGTTTGGCGAAGAAGCCGTGTTACCAGAGGAGCTAAAATTCATCTCACCAAGAACAACCCTCGCAAGTGATGAGCCAGCCATACTAACCGACAAGGACTTGCTAGAAGAAACAAGATGCAGCGCAGTTCATAACCTTCGCAAATATCAGGAAGAGACCAAGAAGTGGAGAGATAAAAAGGTCAGAATCAAGAACCTGCAGAAGGGTGACCTCGTCCTCATCCGTAAACAAAACGCAAGCATGGCCGGAAAGTTCCAGCCTAAGTGGACAGGCCCGTTCCTGATCGCAGAATGCAATCGCCCAGGCTCTTTCCACCTCTCCGACAGCGAAGGTAATATACTACCACACACCTGGAACATCGACGACCTTCGCAAATTCTACCCATAGCGGAGCCTTAGCGAGCCCTCGCGTTATGTAATTTTTGATACTTTTCATGTTATCTACTCTCATGTACTCAACAAAAACAGGAGCTGCACTCTTTTTCCTTACGAAGGGGCGTAAGGTTTTTTAACGAGGCAGCATCCAAAGCATTAATACAGGCTACAACCCCCAAAAAAGTAAAATCTCTAACCCTCTACGCCCAAACATCGAAAAAGCGGATCTCTTTCAAGAGCGCTACATTCGATGAAAGCCTGCTAAGATTGCTTCGAAAAACATTCCTTTTCTTTTCAAAGCAAACTTCACCTCCGCCTAAGATAAGGGGAGGAAAGTCGAGCACCCTGGCACAAACGACAGGGGCTCGCAAAAGCAATCTCACCTCCGCCTAAGATAAGGGGAGGAAAGTCGAGCACCCTGGCACAAACGACAGGGGCTCGCAAAAGCAATCTCACCTCCGCCTAAGATAAGGGGAGGAAAGTCGAGCACCCTGGCACAAACGACAGGGGCTCGCAAAAGCAAACCCACCTCCGCCTAAGATAAGGGGAGGAAAGTCGAGCACCCTGGCACAAACGACAGGGGCTCGCAAAAGCAAACCCACCTCCGCCTAAGATAAGGGGAGGAAAGTCGAGCACCCTGGCACAAACGACAGGGGCTCGCAAAAGCAAACTCACCTCCGCCTAAGATAAGGGGAGGAAAGTCGAGCACCCTGGCACAAACGACAGGGGCTCGCAAAAGCAAACCCACCTCCGCCTAAGATAAGGGGAGGAAAGTCGAGCACCCTGGCACAAACGACAGGGGCTCGCAAAAGCAATCTCACCTCCGCCTAAGATAAGGGGAGGAAAGTCGAGCACCCTGGCACAAACGACAGGGGCTCGCAAAAGCAATCTCACCTCCGCCTAAGATAAGGGGAGGAAAGTCGAGCACCCTGGCACAAACGACAGGGGCTCGCAAAAGCAAACCCACCTCCGCCTAAGATAAGGGGAGGAAAGTCGAGCACCCTGGCACAAACGACAGGGGCTCGCAAAAGCAAACCCACCTCCGCCTAAGATAAGGGGAGGAAAGTCGAGCACCCTGGCACAAACGACAGGGGCTCGCAAAAGCAAACTCACCTCCGCCTAAGATAAGGGGAGGAAAGTCGAGCACCCTGGCACAAACGACAGGGGCTCGCAAAAGCAAACCCACCTCCGCCTAAGATAAGGGGAGGAAAGTCGAGCACCCTGGCACAAACGACAGGGGCTCGCAAAAGCAAACTCACCTCCGCCTAAGATAAGGGGAGGAAAGTCGAGCACCCTGGCACAAACGACAGGGGCTCGCAAAAGCAAACCCACCTCCGCCTAAGATAAGGGGAGGAAAGTCGAGCACCCTGGCACAAACGACAGGGGCTCGCAAAAGCAAACTCACCTCCGCCTATGATGAGGGGAGGAAAGTCGAGCACCCGGCCACTTTCTCCGTCTCGCCCGAGCCCTGCAAGCCAGGCCTCGGCGCGGGCCCCACTTTCTCCGTCTCGCCCGAGCCCTCCAAGACAGGCCTCGGCGCGGGCCCCACTTTCTCCGTCTCGCCCGAGCCCTCCAAGCCAGGTCTCGGCGCGAGCCTCACTTTCTCCGTCTCGCCCGAGCCCTGCAAGCCAGGCCTCGGCGCGGGCCCCACTTTCTCCGTCTCGCCCGAGCCCTCCAAGACAGGCCTCGGCGCGGGCCCCACTTTCTCCGTCTCGCCCGAGCCCTCCAAGACAGGCCTCGGCGCGGGCCCCACTTTCTCCGTCTCGCCCGAGCCCTCCAAGACAGGCCTCGGCGCGGGCCCCCACTTTCTCCGTCTCGCCCGAGCCCTCCAAGCCAGGCCTCGGCGCGGGCCCCGCTTTCTCCGTCCCGCCCGAGCCCTCCAAGCCAGGCCTCGGCGCGGGGCCACATCAACGCGATCAAAAAGAAGTGCGCGAGCCTCGCTAAAAGAAAAAGGGGACGTCGCTGTTTTTTCAAAACAAGCGTACACGAGCAAGTGCGCGAGCCTCGCTAAAAGAAAAAGGGGGCGTCGCTGTTTTTTCAAAACAAGCGTACACGAGCAAGTGCGCGAGCCTCGCTAAAAGAAAAAGGGGGCGTCGCTGTTTTTTCAAAACAAGCGTACACGAGCAAGTGCGCGAGCCTCGCTAAAAGAAAAAGGGGGCGTCGCTGTTTTTTTCAAAAACAAGCGTACACGAGCAAGTGCGCGAGCCTCGCTAAAAGAAAAAGGGGGCGTCGCTGTTTTTTCAAAACAAGCGTACACGAGCAAGTGCGCGAACCTCGCTAAAAGAAAAAGGGGGCGTCGCTGTTTTTTCAAAACAAGCGTACACGAGCAAGTGCGCGAGCCTCGCTAAAAGAAAAAGGGGGCGTCGCTGTTTTTTCAAAAACAAGCGTACACGAGCAAGTGCGCGAGCCTCGCTAAAAGAAAAAGGGGGCGTCGCTGTTTTTTCAAAACAAGCGTACACGAGCAAGTGCGCGAGCCTCGCTAAAAGAAAAAGGGGGCGTCGCTGTTTTTTCAAAACAAGCGTACACGAGCAAGTGCGCGAGCCTCGCTAAAAGAAAAAGGGGGCGTCGCTGTTTTTTCAAAACAAGCGTACACGAGCAAGTGCGCGAGCCTCGCTAAAAGAAAAAGGGGGCGTCGCTGTTTTTTCAAAACAAGCGTACACGAGCAAGTGCGCGAGCCTCGCTAAAAGAAAAAGGGGGCGTCGCTGTTTTTTCAAAACAAGCGTACACGAGCAAGTGCGCGAGCCTCGCTAAAAGAAAAAGGGGGCGTCGCTGTTTTTTCAAAACAAGCGTACACGAGCAAGTGCGCGAGCCTCGCTAAAAGAAAAAGAGGGCGTCGCTGTTTTTTCAAAACAAGCGTACACGAGCAAGTGCGCGAGCCTCGCTAAAAGAAAAAGGGGGCGTCGCTGTTTTTTCAAAACAAGCGTACACGAGCAAGTGCGCGAGCCTCGCTAAAAGAAAAAGGGGACGTCGCTGTTTTTTCAAAACAAGCGTACACGAGCAAGTGCGCGAGCCTCGCTAAAACCCATACGCTTTTCTCATACCGTTACAAAACAATGTTACAACAACAAACATATCCCAAAATAAAAAATCTTTACAAGGGACCACCGCTCCCCTCAATTAACTCCAAATCATCCAAACCTTCGGCCTCCATCTCAGACCCCCCCTCCACTGGAACCAGGGGTCCCCACAACAAAGGAGCTGCAGGGACAATTGGCAGCTCCCCGGGCAAAACCCTCGCCCTATACATGTACCTAGGCCTCGTCACAGCTTCCGAAGGTTCCTCCTTCGGGATCACAAGCGCCCCATCCGAACCAATTTCAAGCTCCCTTCGACCGAACAAATATTCCAAAGCCGTGTTCTCGTCAATATCATCTTCACCGACAGCTTGCGAAGTCGATGAAGACCCAAACAAATAACGATCGGCTTGGCGGTCTGTATAGTCTGTCTCGCGCCAAAATCGACTCGACCTACTATTCTTTAAATCATATCTCCGCACCTTCGACCACCAAAAACGTTCAAAGGAAAGCGAAGGATATTTAAATCTAGCGCGAGCCCATGATTCACCAGTTATAAAAACATCTTGGTAGTTCAACATCAGCGGGGTCACGTCGAACACGTCTAGCACGGTTCCGTCAGGAACCTGCATGTTGCACAAAAATACGAGATGTCTCAGCCTCGCCAAGTCTTTACAAACAACCATAGTATCTACAAAAAGGCCTCCCTCGCCCCAACAAACCCAGGCATCACACCTGCCCAGCTTCCCCCCGATTGATGTCCACACCCTCGCCAGCGGTGGCAGTCGAGGTCCCAGCTGACGCCTCCTCCGCCGTGGACTCTTTCGCAGCATCTCCTTCCGCGATCGGCCCGCTCCCGGTCAACGCCTCGATCTCGGCGAGCGTAACCCCCGCACAGCCTGGCTCAGGGGCGGCTTCAGGGTCACCCCTCGCTGCATCTTCCGCAGGCGGTGAGGGCATTGCATCTCGTCGAGCCTACAAGCAAAATAAAGGACAAACCTCGCCAAAATCAACAAACAACCCCTCTAAAACGAAAGCAACACAGACCAAAAAAACTTAAAACAAAGGAGCGAACCTGGCGCGTAGCCTCGGCAGCTTCTTCGAAGGCGAGAGCCCGGCCACCTCCGGAGATCCAAAACTTGCGAAGCAAACGCATCGCACAGTTCCGGACATCTGCGTCATCAACCTTCATCTGGCGAACCTCTTCAACCGTCGGAAAGACATGGCTCGGCCTTTTGACCTTGCGAAGATGATCGCAATCCGTCAGTCGAAGCGTGCTCGCCATTGCCAAGGCCCCGGCGTAGCCACCAAAATCGGCTGCATTGGAGACTAGCGAGCTAAACACATCAAGCTCGTTGCCCAGCCAGCCCTCGAAGGCCTCTGCATCAACCGCAGGCAACGGCTCTCCGGCTGAACCCCCAGCCTCGGTCAGACAACAATCAAGTTTACGTTTGACGTTCTCCATGCTCGCCCGCCAAGAGTTCTTCAAATCAACCAGCCGACCCTCGGCCTCGGCTAAAGCTTTGTCCTTCTCCTTTCCCGCGGCAATCAGATCAGCATTACGCCTCGCCAGCTCAACTGCCTCCTCTCGAGCCTTCGCAGCCTTCTCCGAAGCAATCCTCATTTCATTTTCCTTGCCCTCTAGGCTCCGCGCCAGTTTGCTGTTCTCCTTCTCAAGTTCAGTCATATGGTTCCTCATAAACTCCATGTCGGAGCCAACCTTCCGCCTCGCTGAGCGGTTCAAGAGCATCAGCTCCGCCAACTTGACGTCAACATCATCGAAGGTATCGCCAACCGCTTGATCTGCAAGAAGAACCTCCGCCTCCGGCACACAAATGCGGCCGAAGATCCGGCCCAAAAAACGCCTTTCCTCCGGGCTACACTGCAAGTGGCAATCCCGAAGGTCCGGACTGGTGAACAGCGCAGTGGCCGGATCAGAAATCCCAAGCTTCCTGGCATATTCCGGAAGGCTCGACCGGCTAGCCTCGCCAAACGGTTTCTTTCCCCGGGACCGCGCAGAGTCAAGTTCCCCATCAAACTCCGACCCCTCCACCCAAAGGTGTGAGCCCGCGAACCTGGGAACCGCACCTCGTCGAGGGCTACCTGGCTCAATATCTCGTGTAAGCTCATCTGCGCCCTGGGTAACCATCGCACCAACAACCGGCGAGGCTCCGCCTCCAATCGACACCTCCTCATCCGTGTCATGCCCTTCAGAAGAACCCTCGCTACCTTCATCAGACGAGCCCTCGCCCGTCTCCCCCTCTGCTTTTTCCTCCGCATCATCATCAGATTCATCCTCGTCGCCCGAAGTCTGGACCAAAGCAACGATCCCTCCAACGCGAGGCATGCGTCCCCCGACTGAACTGCCACCTCGGCCGCTCCGGCCCGCGGCCAAAGAAGTGCCCGCAGCAACCGAGCCCGCAGTGACCTTTGTCGCAAGCACCTTCGCTCGGCCACCAGCTCCCCCGCGGCCTCGACCACGCCCTCTCTTCGGCCGAGAGACGATCTCCGTTCCTCCCAAAGCCTTACGCTTCCTCTTCTTCGGCGCGTCGTCGCTCGAAGGAGCCGGCCAGTCGGCGTACCGAACGCCAAGAATGTCAAACATTCTGTTCACGCGACCTTCGCCGCCCATCAAGCTATGGATAGCCTTCAATTCCAATGGGGAAAGCTTCCCCACGAGCTCGTCCGTCCACTGCTGAACTCGTTTGAAAACAGCTTCGTTCCCATCCTCGCGCCTCGGAAATTTCTTAAGAGTTCTTTCCCAGACCTTCTCCAGATCCAAACTAGGCTTCTTCAAGCCCCTACCTTCATACCTTGGGTCGTTCTCCACAACGAACCAAGTCTGCCTTCGGCCAAGAGGCCAAATCTTGGCACAGCAATATTCCTCCACCAAATCACGCGCGCACTGAGAGCGCGCAGCGACCCTCAGGCAATCAACAGCAGCATGGGCCTCGATGCTCATCTTAGCTTCGGCGCCCACATCTCCAAGCACCAGAAGCTCGCCGCAAAGCTCGGAGCCGTCACTGAGTTTGTAATAAAACCAGGACTCCTGCCACCCGCTGCTCCACTTGTTTTTCTGCGCTTGCACCGGCAGCTCCGCGCCGGCGCGATGGCAAAAAGTGTACACCGCAAATTGTCCAAGGCTGGTCCTGCCCTCGCTGTCCATAATCTTGCGAGGCTGCATGTGAACGCGATGAGTGCGAACAAAACCCTCGACATGAGGGACAACCCCCTGAGACCTGCAGGCCCAGACGTAGACCGACATCTTTGTGAAGCACGAAGGCGTAAGCTGATGAAACCGCAGGTTGAACCTCCGCAGGACCGAAGTCACGAAGGAGTCAGCTGGGAAGCGAAGGCCAGCCGAAAAAAACTCTTCGAACACCACAACCTCGTCTGCATCCGGCTTCGGCACGGTCTCCCCACTGCTAGCCCTCGCCTTGCCTTCCTCAATCCAGCCCCACCGCACGTAAGATGCAATCTCACTTGCACAAACCCGGCTCAAACCAAACTCGAAGGTAATCCCCTCATCCGCGGCTGTGGGGGAAACAGCACGAGCAGTTTGCTTCAACCTTGCCATCTCTTCAACTGCTAACACTACCGAACAACCAACGCCTGTCTCAACCCTCGCAGACAAGCTCAAACAAACCTTCGCTACAAGCAAATTGCAACAACAGGATGGCTATAGCAACAAAGAGCACAATCAAAACTCCACGCTCACTCTCTCTATTTATAGGCCGGGAAACGAAACCCTCACCCGACGAAGTCGGCACGACAACCAAAGAACGCGGCACAAAAAACGAAGCAGGCTTCAATAGTATAAAACAACACCACAACGGCCCGGCCCAAAGCAGCCGCGGACGTCGCTGCCGAGGGTCCCGTTTTTAAAAGCGCTGCTTGGGCCTAAACACAATCTTTTAGATCCAAGACAACGAGGGGCTACTGTTGGGGGAAAGGACCCTCGACAGAAGCGCCGCCCGAACTGGTGCCCAAATTCAGCCCTCGCGTAACGCCTGGCGTGCTTGCGGGGTCTTTCTACCATCGGAGGCCACTACCCTGACCCCCGAATGCGGGATCAACCCTCGCTCTCTTGCTGTGTTCCCGTGCAGGTCTGAGGCGATGGTCGCACTGCGAGAAACCTTCGCTGGCCGTCGACACCACCTTCGGATGGAGCGAGGGTCCAGGCAAGCAGCGAGCGTGATCACTTGCCTCTCCCGGGAGGCAAGTGAAGCCGGAGGTGCGCGGGCCCAAGGGTGAGCGCGGCCGAAGGTCAAGACCGCCGCACCTCTCCCCGAAGGTGAACAGGGGGCCAGGTGGCGGCGCGCCGGGGGGTGACCGATTAGGGTTTCCGCTCCAGCTGTGTGTTTACGCTTCTGCCCTTCCTCCCTGCGCGGAGGCGAGGAATCTTTGCTGTACCCTTTTGTAATTTGGCCCGCACCCCTTGGCATTCCCTATAAATACCAAGGGGATGAACAATGTAAAGGACGACTTTTTGGGAATTCGAGCGCTTTCCACTTCCGTTTCACCTTCGCTACTGCATCCGACGCTTGGTCACCTTCGCTCCTTCCCCCGCACAAGTGCGGAGGTTGGGCAAGTGTGCTCCCAACAAGCCCTAATCCGCGCTCAACAAAAGACTTGAACATCACGATCTCCGTCGTATTGGGGGCTGGAGCGCGATGATCAACTGGGACCCTCCATCCATCCATCGGCTGCGAACGAAGCAACCCTTGCTGATTCAGAAAAATCAGCTCCACTTCCTTAGTGTCGGGCGCCTTCCAGGCGAGAGCATCAGTGGGAGGGCATGGGTGCCGCGGCTTTCCACCAGCGATTCTCTTTTTCTTCTCCTCCTGAGATTGCTTCTTGGGACCCATATTGATGACAAGGGTTTTCCTACGCATCAACTTCACAAACTATGAATTTTTTCTCAAAGGCAAAGGCTCGATGAAAGCGTGAAGAATTTGAGAAGCAAACGGTGGCTTATTATAGATCTGTTTCGGCAACCGTTCAGCTTACACAAACGGCATTACGGAACCATCCAAAACCCTAACGGTTGGAAGGACATTCTGGACGGTGTCAGTGAAAAGACACAGGCAACCGGCAAACAGACAATATTATTTTCAAAAGATGCATTTAGTACTCGAAAGCAAAGACAAAGGACTCGGAAAACATTCCAAGTACCTGGATCTTAACAATGATTACTCGGAATTACAACAAAGATACACGGTTACATCTTAAGATACAGCAGCTTCCAGTACAACTTCAATCAGGATGTAAAACACTACTCTAGTGTAATCAAGGTATAAAGTCTTGATGCGCAGTGCATCAAGGCCTGAGTTCAGTGAGTCGCAGTAAAGCAGACACAGAACCTTGGGTAAACACTATCTTTTCAGTGCATCCCAAGGTGGGTTTAAGGCTCTACCCCAGTACACAAGGAACTCGATAGTCAGCCTTAACCCTAACGCCTTTTGACAACCTGTGACCCCGAGGTTGCCCGCGATGCGAGAGTCACAAGAGTTCTTCTAGGCGCAACTCTGTATCCCTCTGCTCCCGACCACTTGGAAACCACCCTAACAGATGATCCCTTCACAAGAGTTCTTTTGGGCACTTCGACTATCCTACATAAGGAAGACACCCGGGGGCTCGGATATCTCCGCTACAGACATTATAACACTCATGGGAATAAGAGAGGTCATATACTCAGGAAGGTGTGGCATCCTTGCTCCCCAGGCAGGGTATTTATAGG
Source organism: Coix lacryma-jobi var. lacryma-jobi (assembly GCA_009763385.1). Lineage (NCBI taxonomy): Eukaryota > Viridiplantae > Streptophyta > Magnoliopsida > Poales > Poaceae > Coix > Coix lacryma-jobi. Next base: position 148,232,476 of record CM019823.1, read on the forward strand.
CGTCTGCTTTTGGTCTATGGACTTAGTTTACGGATACAATCAAGCAGAGTTCAATAAATGCACCCTTGTGTGTACTGTCACAAATGTGAAGACTGGCATCACTGGGGGTTATTCATTTTCACGTGCATGCTTCAAGGGGAAACAGACAAAAGTGATGCAGTTGCACAAAACGACAAGGAATTATCAATGTGGACAGGTGATACAGTCACTGGTCAATTATTATTGTCCTTTGTGGTAATCTTTATTCAGTGGGGGTGAAAATGGATGTTTGATGAAAACATCACCCACCTGAAGCTGAATAATTATTACTCGGTTGGATTAAAACATCAAATCAGTGTCATGTACTAACCTCATACAGACTTTAAGATTTACCCGGATGATATATTGAAGACCCCAAGTACCGACTACTTGAGTATTCGGAACTCAGGCTCGGGGGCTGCAGAGTATATATCATTAAGGAAATGTTTTTTCTTAACTAAGGATTACTCAGAAAAAAGCTCGAAGATCCTCAAAGTTATTAAAAATAACAAGAGGCTCGGGGGCTACACCCTATGGGTGCACTTTTCTGAAAAAGTGCACACCATGAAGTTCTTTTATCTACAGAGCACTTCAAGATTTCTCAAGACATTACTCGGGAGATTCTCAAAAGAAACCAGAAGATAACGTTTTAGAGAAATATTGAAGAGCTCGGGGGCTTGACGGACCAGAATGCCAGAGATATCATCAGAAGATGATTACTCGGACTAGTCCTGGATGTCGCGGGAGATCTGAAGACATGGTACGAAGACAACATGGATTAGGACTCTCGTTGTAACTTAGTCGAGTTTCTAAAGGAAATCTTATAATTAGAATAGGACTCCTCTATTGTAACCGACTAGGACTTGGTATGCGCTGAGCTTCACCCAATTATATAAGGGGAAGCGGGTGCCTATCCCTATCATTGAATCTCAGATCATGACACAAGGCACACGCCGCTACTAGACGTAAGGTATTACGCTATTAAGCGGCCTGAACCAGTATAAATCGTTGTCCCTGTGTACTCGTTGAGTTCTACGAACGCCGATCCCCACCGAACAAATTGTCTGGAAATCCCCAAGATGGGAATCCCCAAGACGAGTTGTCGGCTAACAAACACCAACACCGGCTTCGTTGGTCGGAGTTGAAGACGACATCCAGTGGCGGCGACAGTGTCGATAGGGTCTTTCCCATCGTTGGCAGCGCCCCTCTCGGATCGGATTAGGTTAGGAGTGTAGGTGGAAGGACTGACGACACAGTGAACTTCGTACTGCGTGCCCCAGCCCCCACCGTCCTCTTTATAGCGCTCTGCGACGGGAGCCTTCCAACCACAAGGTTGGGCGCCCCCTATCAGGGCGCGGATCAAAGGCATATTAGGCCGTTGGGCCTAACGGTGGAGATCACATTCTAACAGTGTCATCCCTATCCCTTGGGTAGTCGTCATCGGTGAAGAGTGAGATGTATCCTATATGGATTATGTCCTTACTCACCCTATTCGGCTGTGTCAAAAAGGTTTCTTGGCTGCACAAGTGTCCAATCTTTTAAACATAGTTAGTCAATATTTGGACAAAAAAATTTAAATAACAACAAAAGTGCTATAAGGTCAGAACCAAAAAAATTAGGAACTAAACACCCTCTAAACATGGGCTACGTATACAGGTACATTTTTGCGGACAGATATTTTTGCGGACAGATATGGAGATGGAATACAGGTACGGCTGCTACTGCGTAAGGGACTAAGGGCGCAAGTGATCGTGCTCGTGCACACAAGATTATTATTTCCACCGATAGTTAAGTCGTCTTATACTGCTGTTTTGTCAGGAGAAAAAACACTATACCATGGCTGATAAGCTAAGCTTATAAGGTCAAGCGAATATGGTGACTGACATATCTTCACCCATCTTTATTTTTATTGGACGTACAGAACCATATAGACGACAGGTTACCAACACACTCACGCGCCATCACTACAGGGTACACTGATTTTGCCGAGTGCCGGCTGCACTCGGCAAAGGCTCTTTAGCACTCGGCAAAGGCTTTGCCGAGTGCGGCACTCGGCGAAGATTAGTCGGCGCGCAAAGAAATGGTCGGCAAAGGTTTCTTTGCCGAGTGCCAGAAATCAGGCACTCGGCAAAGCCTTTGCCGAGTGGGTCAGCACTCGACAAAGAAAACAGTGACCGTCAACTTGACGGCTTCTTTGCCGAGTGCTGACGTGACACATGTGAACACATGTTGAGATGTGCAGGTTTGTGAGCGTCGTACGTGACAACGTGCTCCAAATTTTCTCAAATTTTTTTCATAGCATATTCATAAGATATAACGACATCTCGCCAAGTTTTGCGATTTTCGGAAATCATTTGTATTTTTTATAATTTTAAAACCGCCCGCACGTAATTTCGAGGCCTTGCCCCCGTGAGCACGTTGATCGAAATTTCGCGTCAGTTCCCAAATTTGGCCTAAACATACACTCAAGAACAACAATAACAATTTTCGAATCATTGAAATCCATTATTCGATGCACCTGCAGCTCAAACTTGCCTCTAGCGGGAAAATTCAAGAAAATGCAATAAAGACATAAAATATAACAAAAGGCTTTGAAAAAGTATGAAATTTGAACATGTTGGTCATGGTACTGTGGGGATGATCCACAAAAAATTTGGTGTCCAAAATCCAAAAAAAATACTTTGCCGAGTGCCATAGGCTAACACTCGGCAAAGAGCTGCTCTTTGCCGAGTGCCAGCCTGGCGGCACTCGGCAAAGAACTGACCACGTGGCACAGTTCGGGGCCACATGCTTTGCCGAGTGCCACGTGGCTGGCACTCGGCAAAGAGGGGATCTTTGTCGAGTGCCGGCCACGTGGCACTCGGCAAAGAACCGTCCACGTGGCACAAAATGGGGCCACACGCTTTGCCGAGTGCCACGTGGCAGGCACTCGGCAAAGCGCTCCCTCTTTGCCGAGTGTCAGACGGCGGGCACTCCTCAAAGCAAACGGCCGTGGATGCCGTCTGGTCCGCTACACTTTGCCGAGTGCTCATCTGTGCCGAGTGTACGGCACTCGGCAAAGAGGTGTCTTTACCGAGTGCTTTTCTTTGCCGAGTGTCGGGCACTCAGCAAAACAGCCTTTGCCTTGTGCTTGGGCTTTGCCGAGTGCCACATGTCCGGCACTCGGCAAAGAGGCTCTTTGTCGAGTGCCCGAAATTTGGCACTCGGCAAAGCCCCAAACACTCGGCAAAACCTGAGTTTCCTGTAGTGCATGAAACAACCAAAACACTAGCTGAGTAGTAAACTATATAAGTACGCAATATAAGATTATTTTTTTGACACTAACATATATTATATATACGTCATACGTGATGATACTTCACCCACTTTCACAGTATATTATATAAATATAAATATAAATATATACATATATATATATATATATACATACATACATATATATATACATATATATATATATATACATACATATATATATACATACATACATACATATATATATATATATATATATATATATATATATATATATATGCACGAAGATCTGCTCCTTGTTTTCTTCGTGCCTCCGTTGCAACAGCGTCCAGTGACGACGAAGCCGATCCAGACGACTATAGCGATCGATGACTAATCATCAGACACTGCATGCATAGAGATGCACCGGCAGACGAGGCTGAGCTTGTAACAAGAGTGGCTTAACTAGCGCGAGACTTGCAGCGGATTCCTTGAGCTCGATTGCACGAACGCCGGACGGCTTGGTCCACGTGAACCCCTGCAGAAGCCTCGCGAACAGCATCACCGTCACGGAGGTGCCGACACTACTGCAGACTGGTACTTTGCCGAGTGTTTTTACACTCGGCAAAGAGCCTAAAAACACTCGGCAAAGGCTTTGCCGAGTGTTTTTAAGCAAGACACTCGGCAAAGTTTGCTCGGCAACATAGTTCACGGCAAAAAGACTTTGCCGAGTGCTTTTTCTCGGGCACTCGGCAAAATAATAATATATTTTGCCGAGTGCTGGGCAAGGCACTCGGCAAAATTTTTGCAGCCGTTACGCCGCTTGCCGTTAGCCGTTATTTTGCCGAGTGTCCTAAAACACTCGGCAAAATTGTTTCTGTTGTTTTCTTAGAAAACTTTGCCGAGTGTTTTTTTTCTCAAGACACTCGGCAAAGATTATTTAAAAAAAAATAAAAAACATACTTTGCCGAGTGTTTTGGATCAAGGCACTCGGCAAAGATTATTTTTTAAAAAATAAAACCCATATTTTGCCGAGTGTTTTCTATTAAGGCACTCGGCAAAGATTATTTTTTTAAAAAAATAAAAATATACTTTGCCGAGTGTTTTGGATCAAGGCACTCGGCAAAGACTTTTTTTAAAAAAAATATATACTTTCACCAGATTACATGATCAAAAGGTCATTTTTTTTTATTAATTAATCATAACACCAATTCCTAGGAAATTGATGTAATAGCAGATAAATAAAATACAAGCAGAGTCGAATGTAGGACCGAGACTAAACTGAATTGAAGAACCAAAAAAGGGTATAAATAATATACCATAACTCGAAGCTTCTCGCCTCATGTCGTTCATGTCCTCATACTCTTCATCATCTCATAGTCTTCATCATCTTTTAGTTCATCTGCAGTGAAAAAATGGAAGACATGGAACACTCAATACCATGATCAGCAGGAGACAATCCAATAATCGAACAAACCCAATAATTAGTCAACTGCACATGTAGTTGAGGTTAAGAGACAGGACAGGATATCCTTTTTTTGACAAGTAGAGACAGGATATTCTTGGACACCGACGGCTTGGCCACACACCACGTTCTTGGCCGCAACAAACACCAACGCTGTTGCAGCTTCCTACAAAATCAAAACAGCTTTCATTCTATTCTTCTTCCGATCAATCAAGCAATTCTCAATGTCAAGGGAGCACAGGCTACTGCTAGGTACAACAGTTGACACACAACATCATGATAATCCCCAAAAAAGGGAAACATTTACTCTTAAGAATGAAATAGAACAAGAAGAGTAGAGGAAAAGGTGTGGCAGAAAAGAAAGCGGGCTCCAAAAATTAGATCAGTAACCGGCAGCAGCACTGAAATTACCTAAGGCAGATGGCTGAGCACCTCTTGCCATCTCGGTCTTGCTTTGCAGCAGGCTAGAGCTGGGCTGGCTGGACAGTGCACTTGTTGTCGTGATGGAGTGTTCCGCACTGCACTGCACAGGACACCTGCCTGCAGGTACTCTTCTGGTTTACAGAGAACAAGTCCTTGGACCTTGGGTGAGGGAGGCTGGGGAACAATTCCACATTCTTCCTGATCACGCTTTTTGGCTGCCTCTTCCACATTCCAATCTGAATAAACAAAATGGGAATTGGTATTCTAAAAAGTGCAAGGCAGAGTTGAGTGACTAGGCACTACCAAAGTAACTGCATTCACAATCTTTAATTGGTATTCTAAAAAGCGGGACACCCAGTGACCCAGCAGATCGATATCTTACAATCTTTAATTTGCCCACCTCATATATATATATAACAAGAAAGATTGCGCAAATTTCTTCTCCGCATTGCATTGACAGAATGGCCGGAAGATCATACATAATTCCATACTAGCTAGTACGAATCTATGATATATGAATGCTATTTGCTCTGGGTCGGATGCGATGCGATCAATTCAATCGTCGTCCCTAACATAACAATTAACAACGCAAGCATACACAATCAATCAATCAACCGTACCAGAGCGTAAGCGTATACGTACGGACGTACCTGCGGGCGGAGGTCCAGGAGCGGCACGCCGCGGCCGTCCATGAGGAGGAGCTCGCCGGCGAAGAGCTTCCGGCGGCGCGAGTAGTTGTCGACACGGAACGCCAGGCAGCTGGCGGCGTCGTAGACGGAGAAGCCGTCGGTGCCTGGAACCCCATGCTGGACCGCTTCCACACCGTGTACGCCGCCGCCGCCGCCTGACGATGACCCTGGCCGTCCCACGCGGCGTGGCGGCTGGCGGTGGCAGTGGCACGGCGGCTGCCGCTGCCGTCGACGTCGGTGTCGGCGGCGTCGGATGGGTGTACCTACGAGGCGCTGGCCGCGATGCTGCCGGGGCGGGGAGTGGCCGAGGGGCCGGGACGGAGGCTGGCCGTGACGGGACTCGCCGGCGGGGGCGGGGGCTTGCCGGCGGGTAAGGCAGCGGCGCGGCGCGTTGGCGGCGGCGGGCGGGCGGAAGGGCGGCGGCCCGGCGCGTGGGAGCCGAGGGTCGGGAGCACGGCCGCGAGGGGTAGGGTTTGGGACGGGAGGAGTAGAGTGGGCCGGGCCGGCCACTTGGGCATTTAGGCTGCCGGCCTTTTTTATTTACTTTGCCGAGTGCTCACTGGGCCGGGCACTTGGCAAAAAAAAATTTATTTTCTGGAATTAAACTTTGCCGAGTGTCAGGGAAGGCAATCGACAAAGTTTTTCTATTTTTTTTTCAATTTTGATTTTAAATTTTTTCTGTAGTCCTAGTATATTATATATAACCACATGTTCGAATTTCAGACTTTTTTATAATTTTTTGCTATATTTCTTGAATTTATTTTGTTTACTTGATTTTTTCTTGAATAAGTAAATTTGAACTATAGGTGCATGAAATAATGAAATGTAGCCATTCAAAAAATAGTATTTATATTGGAGAGTGTATTTTGAGGCCCTATCTAGAAATTCACCCAAAAATTAGAATGTCTTGTTCACAAAACACGGTCACCCGTTTGTGGTCGGAGTGTTTTTAAATTACAAAAAATGCGAACGAAGTCCAAAAATTATGAAACTTGTCGAGATGTCATGTTATCGCATGTAGAGGCTATTATAAAAAATTGAGAATATTTTGCACAAGTTGAGACGTCGGATACGTAGAAGCCAAACATCTCTACAAGTTGTCGCATGTGATCACATGTGGATATATCTGGGTTTTAGGCATCGTGCATCGCAACTTGCTTCAAATCATTTCAAAATTTTACCACAGTGTCCGCATGCGATAATAAGACGCCTCCAGAAGTTTCGTGATTTTCGGACTTTATTTGGATTTTATATAATTTAAATCCTCTTTTTTCGTAACTAACTCGACATGTTACGTCAACGAGATGCGCGAGATTTCATGTGACTCCCTGAATACGGCCCCAACATACGCTAAGTATCATGAATATCAATTTTTGAATGACCAAATTCTATTATTCCATGGACCTGCAGTTCAAATTTGAAATACGCCGAAAAAATCAACGAAATGAAATAAATTAACAAAATATACCAAAAAAAATCAAAATTTTACAAAATTTTATATTAGAGCTTCAAATATTGTCACAAGGCTACACAACAAAATTTGGGTCCAAAATCAAAAAAAGTAAATATATTTTGCCGAGTGCCATATGGGAACACTCGGCAAAAATTACTTTGCCGAGTGCGGGCCCTAGGAGGCACTCGGCAAAATTATTTTTCAGAATAAAAAAAAACTTTGCCGAGTGCTATGGCTAGGAGGCACTCGGCAAAATTGATTTTCAAAAAATAAAAAAAATTTGCCGAGTGCTAGGTCTAGGAGGCACTCGGCAAAATTATTTTTTTCAAAAAATAAAAAAAACTTTGTCGAGTGTCCAAGGGTGGCACTCGGCAAAATTATTTTTAGAAAATAAAAAAACTTTGCCGAGTGCTAGGACTATGAGGCACTCGGCAAAATTAATTTTCAAAAAATAAAAATAAATTTGCCGAGTGCTAGGTCTAGGAGGCACTCGGCAAAATTTGACAGTAGGTGGCCGCCGTCACGGTTCGCCAAAATTTTGCCGAGCGTTTAGCTTTGCCGAGTGTCTGGCACTCGGCAAAGTCCCGATTTACCGAGTGTCTAGCGTTGCCGAGTGCTTGGCACTCGGCAAAGCCTTCTTTGCCGAGTGCAAAATTTTGCCGAGTGCTACACTCGGCAAAATATTGCTTTGCCGAGTGCCACGATATTTTGCACTCGGCAAAGTCGGAGGCACTCGGCAAAGTATAGTTTTCCAGTAGTGCGAGCGACACCCCTGGGCATCCCCTCCTACCTGCGCTGAACGACATGAACCTGAGGTCCGGCTCCGTGAGAACCACATGCTGCTGGTGGTGGCCTGATTGTCCGCTGCTGTTCTTCATCGGCAGATGTCGCTCCGGCCGGAACTCGAGAGGAGCGTCCCAGACGTCAGGGCTCCGACCAAGCCCTACCCGGCTTATAAGAACATGGCTGCCCTTGGGAACGAGGTATCCGGCGACGACGGCGTCTTCCATGGCGACGTGGGGCGGGTTAAAAGCGTGGTAGGGGTGCAGGCGGAAGGCCTCGCGCAAGCATGCTTTCAGGTAGTTGAGGCGAGGGATGTCGGATTCTTGCACGAGCCTGTCCTTTCCAACCACGGCGTCCAGCTCGCTCATTGCTTCCTTCATCACCTCTGGTTTGTTCACCATCTCCGCAAGTGCCCACTCGACCGCGTTCGATGGGTTGTCAACAATTGCAAACATGATCTCCTGATGAACATATGGCACCATGCACATAGATGAATCGAATTAGTGACACAACATAATAACATAGAACTTCTTTATTTTTGGATGGATTATTAAATGAAAACCATGTGCTATGTATATAGTAACTAATTCTAATAAATATTAATACATCTTCTTACCGCTATCTGCGCTTTTATTTCATCAAACGACAAGAAAGGTCGTCCTTGTGAATCTTGAAGAGAGGTCAGCGCATCAAGAAAATCTCTGACCTCTCTCTTCTCACCGCGTCTGCGAAGACCATCCCACTCATGGATCCTGTCTTGTATGATGGGATCATGCAGTCCGTTCAGAGTCTTCATTACGCTCCGGGCAACCTTGTTATGGCCGTCGAGGTCGAGGGCAGCGACCATCCACGTCCACGCAGCGGGGACGTAATCCGAGATGGAGAAGCTATACAAGTGGTTGAGCAGCGTGAAGAGCGCGTCCACATGCGCCTCCTCCTCAGGACCGGGGCCGCCGCCGCCATTGCCGGCGCCGGCGCCGGCATCATCAGCGACGACGAAGTGCCGCTTGCCGAACACGAGGCCGCGTATCATGTTGGTGCAGAAATGCTGGGCGACATGGCGTACATCGACGAGGACGCTGCTGTCAGTGTTAGCTGCTGATGATGTGGTGCACGTGCACTGGCTGTACACGAGCCTGACGAGGTGGTCGGCCTCCTCCGCTCGCCGGCGCTGCAGCCGCTGCTCCATGGACGTGGACAGGATCTCGGAGGTGAGCACCCGCCTCATCTTCTTCCACTGCTCCCCGTAGGGCGACAGGATGGAGCCCCTGTACCCGAAGCTGAACAGCTCGGAGGTGACCGTCTCCGGGCGGGACGCGAAGACCGCGTCGTTCTTTCGGAGAACCTCGCGGGCTATCTCCGGGCAGGCAACGGTGACGACATGGACGGCTCCGAAGCGGAGGCACAGGACCTTGGTGTTCATGTCCCTGAGAAGGCCATGGATCCATCGAAACACCGGCCTTTTTGACACCAGACAGTGCATGCTGCCGATGATCGGCAGCCCGGCCGGCCCTGGCGGCAGCCGGCGGTGTGTTTTCTTGGGTGACGACGTTGCTTTGGTTCGGTAGAGAAACAATGAAGCGACAAGGCCAAGATAGGTGCAAAGTACTGTGGACAACAAAGCTATGAAGACGCCCTGTGCATGGCTAGGTGCTAGTAGTGTCATGCTGCTTGATGACGCGTTCGAGCTCATCATGATCATATGTATTATTTGTGTTGGGAAGTACATGGGTCTATGTTCGGCTCGGTGTGTGCGGTATTTGTTGTGCAAGGTGTTGCAAGTTTGTGCTGATGCTAGCTCTCCTGTGTTTATGCTCTTGGCGAGCAATGTGGGAGCATATTATATACTACTCCTCTGATGGAGACCCTCTGCCTACCTTAGACCGTCTCCAACACGGAGACCCAAACCCAAAAATGCATCTCCAACAGTGTTTTGCCTACCAAAATCATTCTCCAACAAGTGACCCAAAGCCATAACCCATTTTGCATATCCGCTCAAAGGATACCCAAAACTGAGTCTTCTCTCTCCTTGCTATGCAATTCTTTGTGGCTTCGCCTCCCACCAGCGCACGCCTTTGTGCCACCGAGCCCGCGCTGCCGGGAGCCGGCGCCGTCGAAAGCCCGTGCTGCCTCAAGCCCACGCCGCCGGGAGCCGGCCGTCGAGACCCCGCGCTGTCTCTAGGCCGCGCCGTCGAGAGCCGGCCATCGAGAGCCCGCGCTGCCTCGAGCCCGCGCCGCCGGGAAGCCGCGTCGCCGGGAGCCCGTGCTGTCTGGATCTGGATGAGGAGGTGCGTCGCAACAGTACTACGGGAGGAGCCGGGGCGCCGGAGCTGGGGTCGTGCAGGTGCGCCGTGACAAGAGGAGCAGCGGCGCCGGAGCTGGACGACCTCCACGGCGTGCGGACTGCGAATAGGGCCGGCGATGGAGTTTTGCGTCCACTGTTGGAGACGTATAGTTTTGCCTCTCACATGCTTGTACTGTGCGTTACCCAAACTAGCAAATGCCTCTCATGTTTGCCTCTCCTTTGTTGGAGACAGTCTTAGAGTGGTTCTCAGTTGCTGGTCATTTTGACCCGGTCTGATTTGGGACTATCTAAGAAATGATAATATTTGAGATAGGAGACTAAGACGTTTATATTTGAGATAGGAGACTAAGACATTTAGCAATGACTTCGTCTCAAAAAATATAAAAAGATATAACAGAAGCATTGTTAAATATGTTCTAAATTCAATTGCACATTATATTAGCCGACTGTACGGTACATATACCCGTTATTAGGTTTCATCTAGATTACGCTCTTATAAGTTGTCATACGGCGTTTTAACTCGACTCTTGATAATAGTGAAGAGTGTTTGCTGACTGGCGCCCGTAGTTTTTCCCTTCTGCATTGGGAGAGTTTTCCACGTTAAATCTTGTGTCTCTGCTGTGATTGATCTTATGTGCGTCGTCGTTTATTCGCCATGATTCATAACAGAAGCTATCTCATTTAGTGGTTAAAAAATCATTTTAAATAGGTATCCATATATAGAAACATTTAAGTAAAAGAAACTTTATGAACACAAATACTCAAATATTTAAGTATAGGCTCTAGAACGAAGAACTAATTATCTCCATGCCCAATATTTAATATATATTAACTAAATCAATCAATATACTTATAGCTACGATCAACATTTATATTCATTAAACCTTCAATATTCAATAGTTCTTAATTATCCAATGGTTTATACATCTTTTATTAAGCAAAGAGCATATATCAGAGAAGCACATATTGCAGTTCTCTAGACTAAGGAAGGAATATTTATCTCGATTAGTATTAGTACTGGTAAAAGTATTTCATGGCTAACAAAATAGCGGGAACTAAAGTGCCATTAGCAGCAATAGCAGAAGAATTGGCAAAAAGGTATAGTTGGTATATGACTATATGTGTTTTTTTACCTCTATGCTAGCATGTATCACTGGCAGTAGTTCCTAGGGATAGCACATGAACATAGATTTATACTAGTTCAGGTACGAGGTACCGTCTATACAGTGTATGAGGAAATTTTTATTGTTTGTGTGCACCATATATATGCTCGTGTCAGTTGCAAGTAGGGTATTACAACTATATTTGTCTACCCGTCTTTATATAGTCTCCACCAGGATACCCGGGATCCACGTAGTTGGCACGACTAATTCGCTTTAAGACAACTAGATAGGTGGTGTCATAATGGTGTAATCTTAATAAAAAAATCCTTCATTATTTAAAGCCTAGTAAACTATGTTTTGAAAACTAATTGGTTATTATTTTAACAATGATACATCTTAACAACCTTTTTTTCTAGAATAAACTGGAAAAATGTGAAAAAGTAATCTAACTAAAATTAAGTGAGCTAAACTTGTAGATCAAGCGATGTTTACAAAACAGTCTTGCTGCTAGAGATGGTGTGACACAGGCCCTGTTTGGATCACTCTATCTCGGCTAGAGCTAGAGGTTAGAGTTAGTTTCAAACTAGCCCCAAACTCGCTCTAGCCCTTGAGTGTTTGGATCCATGGGCTAGTTTGATAATAAATGTACTTTTCTAATCATTTGTCATCTTCCTAACAGGATTTAGTGTGGCACACTCTTGTGTGGCCACAGTCATGCATGCACTAGGGGCAACATACCTCTCTCCGCACACAAATGAAAAATAAATTATTTTACAAATGTAAGAATCCAAATCATAATAAACTTAATTTATCCATACAAATAAGATGTCCTACACGAGCTTACAAGTCCTTAATGAAGCTAAAAAAAATTACAATCCATGAAACAAAGTATGAGCTAACTCATCACGGAAGGCATTCATGTTCACATCTTTAACAAGAGGTTCATCTTCTGGCCATGTTGATGCTGTAGAACTAGGCATTGGGTTATAATTTTCATCGGCATCACAGGCATCAAATTCCCTATCCGCGATTCTGCTCTCTCGGATAAAATTGTGAAGAGCCATACAAGCAACGATAATTCTAGTTTGCTTGTCCTCTGAAAATCTTTGCATGTTCAACAAAATCCTAAACTTCATCTTCAACACTCCAAAAGTCCGCTCTATGACATTCCTAACTTTGGTTCTTCACTTGGCCTCGGTCATACACCAACCCTCTTCTAGCAAGTAAACCATCAACAATGGCTTGGTACCCATCAACATTCATTTTCAAACCATTATATGTTCCTGTTCTACGTTGCTCTATGCATAGTTCTAACAAGCAAGCATTATTTGAATCATTCCATTTTGCTCGGCTGCCATGGCTCACCAGGGGAACGCCGGAGCTCCCTAACTCCTCCACTTCATTATCCATTGCTTCATCTTCATTGCCGAATGGAGCGCCGAAGCCAGATGCTTGCCCACGGATGCAGCCAGTGCTAGCTGCCCTTGGTGCTCGGGGACGAGGTAAGCCGGGGACGCGCTGGCCACCACTGCCACGTGAAGCCGTGTTGGTGCGCTGGGAACGCCGCCCGGCAGCTGCGACAGCCGAGTTCGCACGCTGACGCACAGCACCGCCACCATTTCCTGCTCGGCGACCGGCTGCCGCTGAGGAGGAGCCACCGAAGAGCAGTTGTCGGGTGGCCGGTGGGGCTGGCGCCGCCAACGCGTCTCTGGCTCCGACACGCGGTGGGCGAAAGGGAGGGATGATGGACCCGTTGCCGCGTCCAGGAAGTAGCTCGCCATCGGTCGCCTGGGCACACCCGGCCGCCTGGGCGACGTTGGGCGTCAACTGCTCAAGCGACGGCACCGCGCCCAACGAGCAGCGCGAGCACGGCGGCCAGGGGTACCTCGGCCGCCTGGGCGACGTTGGGCGCGAACTGCTCAAGCGACGGCGCCGCGCCGGTGAGCAGGGTGGCGAGTGAGGGCGGGATCTGGCGCGCCGGTGAGCATGGTGGCGAGGGAGGGTGGGATCTGGCGAGGGGAGAGAGAGGAGGGCGACGGACCTCGGCATCGGCGACGGGGATTCGACGAGGCGGCGGCGGCGGCGCCATCGCGATGCCGTGCGGGTGAGGCGTCGGGGATGGGAGGCGTGACTCACACCTGTGCGCAGGGATCCGATGCGGAACAGAGAGGTGGGGAAAGCAACTTTTCGGTGGGTCCCACGAAAACTAGCCCCAATAATCACCTCTTTGGTGGGCTAGTTTATTTAGGTGGGCTAGTTGCAAAAAACTAGCTCTAGCCCTCCTGTTTGGATACTTTTGAGCTAGTTTGACAAAAACTAGCTCAAACTAGCTCTAGCCCTTGGATCCAAACAGAGCCACAGATTGATTAAGCCCTAATCTTGCAGTTAAGCAAACCCGTAAGGGATTAATTGCATTACTGATTAGATGTCATAGCAAGATTTTTTGATGGATTGGATCAAGGAACAATACATCCATTTAGAATAGAAAAATTGATCTTACATCACAGTAGTGGATTATGTCTACATAAAAATACTCATATACTCCCAAATTCTGGAAATATCATAGGTTTTTGGTTGTTCTAAATCGAACCATTCTAAGTTTAACCAAATTTATACAAAAATGAGTTTTAACATCTTTGTGGGGGCTACGTTCTGGCTCTAAATCTTGGCTAGCGGATAGCATGGTGGAGGCCGAACATAGGTGTTGGCGTGTTGCCTCGGGTGGAGAGGCGTAACGAGCTACTCCCTCTATATTCATATTAGTTGTCGTTTTAGATAAGTTTTGGATCGATTATTGGAAATATAAATCATCAATAACTGTTAATTTCTAAGTTTGTAAATATAAAAATTATATAAATAGATTTATCTTAAAAAATACTTTCATAAATGTATACATATACCACTTTTCTATAAATATTTTTATAAAAATAAGAGATCAAAGTTATGTTTCGAAAGGCCGTATCGCTATCCTAAACGACAACTAATATGAGTATGAGGTGAGTATATATAGAGAGTAAATGACAATTAATTCATCCTTTTTTACTGCTATATATCCAGCAGGTATTTATAGGACATACTCGAAGGGGGGATAAAATTAACAATTTTACCTGGACTGGCCAAGTACGGCCGAGTCTCTTATTTACAAGAAAACAGAGGCGTTATTAGAAACATTTTGGCCTCCACTCTCAACTACCCATCATCTATATATCACTACTACGAGAGCTCCGATCCGCCGCCTCCCTCTGTCTGTGCCTGTGAGGGACGACGACGTTCCTTGGAATTGGAAGGTCGCATGTGACGCTAACAACTGTCGTCACCCTCGCCAGCTGCACGGCGGCGGGACGGCGGCCCATCATCCGAATCCTAGGTACGATACGATACGATACGATACGAGAGAGAATCGGTCGAGGCATCGTTCTTCGCCAGGGGCGTTAGCAAATAAAGACGAGTTTTAGCATCACATCGAGCTAGAACCCCACAGGCCACAGCCGCACGCCGGTGCTGGGGCCAGCGCAGCGCGCGGCCCCCCGAGTCTTCACTAGACGCGACCACGCGGGGGTGTTGCTAGGCCGAGGAGAGGAGGTTGATCCGTGGCCGGTGCTGAGCCGGGTGTGTAGCGTCGAGGGCGTCCCAGACTCTTCGTGGACGGAGTGAGAGTACGCCGGTCGCCATCCACGCCCGGTGCAGTGCAGGTGCATGCACACATGCATTTCATGTGCTCACGTATACGTGTCAACAGTTACCTATGTCCCGGTGTTCCCTACGCTAGTACAAAAACACCCACACACCCATTTCGTGTGCTCATATATATATATATATATATATATATATATATATATATATATATATATATATATATATCACCAGTTAACTCTCTCTCTATATAGAGAGAAAGTATACTCTATAACTAGCTACAAAATAAATTATGATAGTTGTGATACTATAATATATATGAGGATATTTACTATAATATTATAGTAAATCTCAAATTTCTGAAACAACATTAGATGGAGAAACAACCAAAACAGAAGACATAGATCTCAAAAGGTAGTGCAACTTTGTATTTGACAACGTTTTCATTTGAGAAATCATTTATCCAAGAAAAATTATGGTCGAATTTTCTCACATTTAAAATTCAAAATTTTCATATGACCTCATATGGAGACAACCAAAGTTGTAGATCTTAAAAACTTATAAAAACTTTGTAGCTGACAACTTTTTCATTTGAATAAGTTTTGGTTAATACCAAAGTTTGTGGTGGCCAACCCAATCTACAAGTTTGTTGGTGGTAAGTTTTTTATTCGAAGTAATTTAAACTCTCAAATATTTATTTTAGATTCACATATTTTGAGATGTTCAAACAACGACCTTGGATGGATACATGTCCTATACTCCTTGACAAGATTTAACACTTTGTATTTGAAAACTTTTTCAATTTGGAGTTTGTTTATGATAAAAAATATTCAATACAAGATTAGAAATGTTAAAAAAAGATAACGTTCTATATGCTCACAAATGTCTGTGTAGTCTAGTGGTTGAGAGATGCTCAATGTGTTGAAAGGTCTTGGGTTTGAACGACTGATTTTACAAAACACCACCGAAACATTAACTAAGGTGGTTACAAAATCCAACCATCTCGTAAAATGCATGGGGATTTTTAGAGGTGGGCGTTTTCATTTATGCGGGCGGAGGCGGTCATGATTGTCTACCTCGTAAAATCGATTTACGGAGGCGATCAAAAAATAACCGACTCCTAAATTCAATTTACGGAGGTGGGCCTCATAGGCCATTTTTGGAGGTAGACTTCTTAAAAGAGCTGCCTTCGTAAGTCTTCCTGAGGCCTAGCTGTAACACCTCTGGTGTTTAAGCATGTAATTAACTTGACATATCATCATTAGCATCATTAATCATCTTGATCATGATTTCATGTGTATGCATTTGCTTAGTGTATCATTTTATGTGATGTACCTCTATTGCAAAAACCCTTATTAGCCCACTTCTTCCTATAGGGGCAAAATGGTAATTTCACCTCTGTGCCTAGTTCTATGTAATTCTTGTTCAAATTTAGTGCCCTGATGTTTGTTGCTTTGATCAAAGTTCAAAAATCAGATTTGAATTGATTTTTCCTTTTGCAAAACCCTAAATTCCCAAATCCTGGATTTATTCCCTTTTTGATAACTTTTTCAAAATTCAAAATTTTGAGTTAGTTCAAAAAGCAAAGTTGTGAATCTGATCAAGAGGAACAACTTTGGTATTTACAGATTTCCATGTTTCTATATAAAATTTGAAGTAATTTCAAATTCGTTCAAATTCCAGTTTTTGTCCCCTTTTCAGTTTTAAAAAGTTATTCAAAAACTATTGAGTTTCAGAAAAAGTGTATATTAGCAAAGTTATAGGTTTTGTCAAATGGAACAACTTTCATATTGGAAGATTTTCAAGTTTCAGTTTGAAATCCAAAGTAATCTTGATTTGAATCAAGTTTGAAAAGTATTCCCTTTTCTGTTTTTGATTATAGTTCAAAAACTATTTGGAATTTGAAAATGTTCATATTGACAAAGTTGTAGATCTCATTTGTCTGAATAACTTTGGTGTTTTGAGTTTTTGTCGCACAGTTCAATTTTTGAGAGTAATTTGCAAAATACAGAGATCAGCCAAAAGTCAAACCCTAAGGCCTAGCACTGTTCGTCCCCTACCTCTAGCCGGCGCAGTGCAGAGGGGGCCCCGGCCATGGCGCCGGCGCTGCGCGTGCCGCGTGCCTGGCTGCTCCCCACGCGCCACCAACCTGCCACCGCCGTTCCCCTGTTCCCTCCGCGCCCGCACGCGAGCGCTGACCCTCGCTCTCGGCCCCTACAGTGCCCAGCCGCCGCCGCCGCGTGGCCATCGCCGGCCGAGCTTGCGCCCGAGCCCCGGCTGCACGCCAGCTCGTCCGCCAGAGCGCAATCGAGTGCGCACGCCCCCGCGAACCTTACCCGCGTAACCTCGAGGTCTCTACCGTCCCACAGCCGCGGCTATATAAGCCGCCGGAGCCCCGAGCTCCTCACTCCACCTCCGCCACCGTGGCCAGCACACTCCAGACACGCCGCCGTTCCACCAGCTAGCCCGAAAGCCCCGCCGTGAGCTCGTGAAGCTTTCCCACCCTTCAATTTCACCTTCCCCGCCTCCGTTTGCCCGGCGTAACTCCATCTTCCCAATCTCCGACGGTACCCCGGTGAACTCGGGTTCGTCAAATACTTCTCCTCCGGTCACAGATACCTTCTCCCGACCCCCGTGTCGTGTTCCTCGGTTTCGCGCGACTCTAACCCGGCCCTTGCGGTCGCGTATGCTGCGCAGGACCGCCGGATCGCCGGAGCGCCGCCGCTGTCGTCTTCTCCCTCGAGCGTGTCGAGCCTCACCCTCGAGCACAAGCCGAGCCTCACCCTCGAGCACAAGCCGAGCCTCACCCTCGAACACAAGTCGAGCCTCACCTTCGAGAACGAGTCGAGCCTCACCCTCGAGCCCTGCCTCCGACACGTGGCAAGCATCCGAGCCTCCGGTCTCTGCTTCCACTCCGCTTCGCCCGAGCCCAAGCCTCGGCGAGCGCATGCCCTCCGCTTCGCCCGAGTCAGGCCTCGGACGGAGGCTTACTTCTCCGCCTCGCCCGAGCCTCCGGGCCAGGCCTCGGACGAGGCTGTCGCTTCCGTCTCGACCGAGCCCGTCTCGACCGAGCCCCGCGCGATTCGCCCGAGCCCCGCGATTCGCCGAGCCCGGCCTAGAAAGAGCACAGTGCTCTTCCCTTTTTTTTTTTGAGAGATGTGAATAGTGTTCTGTTTTCTCTTTTTTGTATGATTTTCTGTGTGCATCCAAAAATTCTGAAATTTTTGTGGTAGACTCTTTATGCTCTGGAGTATTTTATAAAAATATGAAACTTGAGTTTTGTGCAAAAATTTGAAAATATAAAATTCCCCTTTTAATTGAAAAATGAAGGTTTTGGTATTTTTGGAGAGTGATCTATAACTCCAAAAATCTTGAGATAAATTTTTGTGACCTTCTTATGACATGCTGAACCTATGGTAAAATTTTGAAGTCTTTTGGAACAAATTGATTTTTGTGAGTTTTTATTTTAATTGTTAAATAGTGCCTTTTGCTAATTAAAGTCTGATTTTATTTGAGCACCTTAATGACCTCCAAAAATTATGAAATTTGTTTTGCAATCTATCTACACCATAATGAACTTATGTGATTAATTTGGTAATTTTTGGAGCAACTTCATAAAATGACCTTTTAAACAAATTAGGAAAATAGAAAAGATGGATCAGGGTTGGTAATAAGTGATTGATGATGTGATCTTTGGATTGATTGATGTTCATAGGCCCCTACCCTTTGGTCTATGATGTTTGTGATGCTATGTTTGGTTGATGCTTAGGATAATGATTATCAGGGCTAGTTTAATCAATATTGCTTAAGGAAGAAATGGTTACCTTTTATGCTCAACCTACATTTCAATCATGCTTTGTTTAAAAGTATTCTAGAATCAGTGGAATTGTCTTGCACCATAAGTTCATATCATCATTCTCATGAGCATTCATCATTGCATCCGTATAGTTGACGAAGAAGGACCTGAAGTCGAGGTAGCCACCGAAGGATCTGTCCCCGAGGCGACCCCGAGCTCTGACACCTACACCACCAACCCCGAGTCTGCTCTTTTTGCCATTCAAGGCAAGCCCCGGTGCATTTAACCCTTTCCTTGAATTTATAAAATGATTTCCTTAAATGCTTTTAAGTTAAATTACTGCATTAGGTTTATAGGAGTTGTGTGCTATCCTAATTGATGCATTATCCACCTTGACCACTGAAACACCCGATACCTGCTTTTCAAAAGTATTTAAAAAAATGCTTAGCAATGCTTATTGAATTAGACTTTGCAATAAAAATGCCAATTTCAAAAGAGTGATCACTTAAAGAACTTTTATGGGAATTTGGCTTTACTCCCACTATTGGCTAAGTATCTGATCCGTACTTAGTCAAATAGGAAGGAGAGGTTGTCCTTGCGTACGGTGCCGTCATGTTGTAGTCCGGGACTCAACAGTTGACACCGACCGGAACAGGGTTGAAAAACCGACAGGACCTGTACTCTTGGGTTAGAGTCCCGAGGTGCTTGTCGCTGGCGGAAAAATGTAGGGACCATCTGTATGGGGGCCTGCTGGTCAAGACTTGTAACTATTCACATACTACGGAAAGCTCTGGCTCCGAGAAATCCATTATTGGACCGACAACCGCGCACTGGGAGTGGAGAGATGGCGGAAGTAGCATGTACCCACGTGGGTTAGAGTCCCGGATTGGAGTGGTGTACTGTACTTCCGGGTGGCGTAGGACCGGGCCCAATCTTGGAGGAATCGTGGTAGACGAGTTGGCATATGCAAGCTTGGGTGCTACATATGCAGTGTGAATAGGGATCCTCAGCTGAGTATTATTTATCCGGATTAACGTTGCTCCTCGGTTATGGAGACTTGGTCCACTGACTGTCAACGGAGAGTGGTTCTCAACTAGGAATGTTTTTGAATTGTAAAATGAATCATGAATGATGAAGAATTGAGGAATACCGAATCTTTCAAAAATAAAATAAGGTTTACAAAATGCTTTTCTGCAAAATACTTGATCTTGCTTGAGCCTTACCTTGACTACCCTAAGCTTTCATTCCTGAGTCTTCTCCCTTTTTCTTTAGTCGGGTAAGTCTTGTTGAGTACCTTTGTACTCAGGGTTTTATTACCCATGTTGCAGGTATGGCAGATTCCTCAGTATGCCTTGGACCCTGCTGTGTGACTGTTGTTCAGGAAGAGGCCGATGAGGCCGATGAGTGATTATTCACCCTCGGGCTGGGTGAAGTATCTTTACCTTCAGTTGTTGTCATATGCTACTCTGCCAACTCTATCTATTTGAACTATGGTCTGTAATAACCTCACTTTGATTTTATGTTGAACCCTGGTTTGTAAAACTATTGTTATCTAAGTCTTCCGCTATTTACTCCGATGTTATTGTCAAAATGTTCAAAAGATTGTAACTGAATTGTGAGATGATCCTGCGGACATCGGGCACTGATGTAGCCCAGTAGCGGAACCGGTCATAATCTCTTGGCTGTACGGGTCGACTGTCAGTGGTTGACGGTGATCAGTGGGCCATGGGATTAGGGCCGTTACGTTACAGAGTGGTATCGGAGCATCTCACTATGACGTTGCAATCTTTTTGCGAAAACTTCAAAATGTTTTTAACGAAAACTAAACTTGACTATTTTGAGTCCAAATTGCTTCTCTCATCTCATCTTGTCTTTGGCAACTAGTAGCAAGACAACTTGTATAAGCCCTATGTACCTTACCTTAGTAGTTGCATTGCCTTGTTCCGTAGGAACGATTCATGCATCATGTCACATTCACTTAAGTAAATAAAAGAGTTCGTTGGGTTAGTGTGCCTATACCTTTTTCTTGCTAGCCTTTCTCATCTATAACCTCTTATCCAGATATGGCCATCATCAAGCGGACTGCCCGCAAGTCGACTGGACCGAACGGTGTGCCGCGTCACCAGCTGGCGCCACGCACCGGAGAAGAGACTGGAGAATCCTCCAATGGTCGTCGCCTTCCCCGCCGCACCCGCAAGCAGCTGAAGGAGGAAATCAAGAATCTGAAGGCTGAAATGGAGAACATGGAGCATGACTTCTACCTTTCTCGCATGGAGTTTTATGAGGCACGAGCTTCCCTGGAGCAGGCCAACCGGAACACGATTCGCGCTATCGAGCAGCGCAATGATGCTTGGACCCGCGAGGATGTCACCAGAGCCCAGCTCCATGGATTGCAGCAGTACACCGCCCAGATCGAGCAGTACAATGATATGCTTCATGAGGAAGTGCATCAGCTGCATGATCAACTCCATCCCTTGGTACCCCCGGTTATGGAAGACCCCGAAGACGGAGTCGTGGAGGAACCTGAAGTGGAACACGAGCCCGATCAGAACGTGGAAGTGGAACCTGCTGAAGATGTCCACGTTGAAGATGAAGATGAGGAGGAAGAGCCTGAGCTTATCATCGAGGATGATGATGATGACGAAGAGTTGATCTTCATCGATGATGACTAGACTCCTTATGTCTGTACCATCTGCTTACCTAAAACCTTAGACTAGGTTTGGGGGCGTTAGTCTGTCTGTTGCCAAGTCTGGCATGTATCTTTCTTTTCGTACCTTTTCCTTTATCAGTCTGTTGTCATCTTTATCAAGTCAGCCATCCTTGTATCAGTGAAGTTGTCAATCAAGTTGTTTCAGAACCTTTGTCCATATATGCTGAGTTCCGAGTTGCTTATACAGATGCCTGTGAACACCCGTACCGGAGCTGGGGGTTCTGATGATGCCAACATCCCAAACCCTCCACCTGTACCAGCTACCCTAGCAGATGCCATTGCAGCCTTGGCCGCCGCTGCCAATCTGATGGCTCAGAATCAAGGGCAGCAGAACAACGGCAACCGTGGTCGCCGCAACAACCAAGAGACAACCTATGTGGAATTCACTGAAACACGCCCACCGGTCTTCACAAAGGCCGATGAACCTCTCGAGGCTGACGACTGGTTACGCACCATGGAACAGAAGTTCAGTCTACTGCACTGCACGGAGATCCAGAAACCTCGGTTCGCTTCTCAGCAGCTCCGTGGTCCTGCAAGTGCCTGGTACGCCAATCTGTTGGCGGCCCAGCCAGAAGGACACCAGCTGACCTGGGAAGAGTTCCACACCGCTTTCAGAGCACATCACATCCCTTCGGGATTGATGAAAATGAAGTTGGATCAGTTCTTGGCCCTGCAACAGAAAGATTCCACCGTCATGCAGTACGTGGGACAATTCAACCACCTCAGCCAGTATGCCTCCGACTATGTCAACACAGAGGAAAAGAAGAGAGATTGTTTTCTCAGGGGTCTGCACCCTAAGATTCGCAGAGGTCTGTCCAACAACCTAAACGGATCCTACCATGATGTCGTTGACCGTGCTGTTGCTTTCGAGGAAAGCAACCGCCAGTATCAGGAAGAGAAGAAGAAGAAGAAGAAGGCTGGGTCTAGCAGTTTCTCCAGCAACCATAAGCGCCCAAGAATCATCTACCACCCCAGCCACCACCAAAACCGTGCCCCATACCCCCATCAGCAAGTGGTCGTTCGTACCGCGGCCACCACCCACAATGCCAACCAGCAAAGTGCCACTCAGCCGAACGCCCCCGGTGTTCGTGTCACCACCCCACAAACAGCTTACAACCATCCATGCTACAACTGTGGCCAAGTGGGTCACTGGTCTCGCGAGTGCCCAAAACCCAAGAAGAATGCCCAACATGCACAGAAAGGCCCTGGAGGATCACAGCAGCAGCACCGTGCACCTCAGCAGCACGTCCAGAAGGGCAAGCTTGTCAGGAAGCACGGGCAAGTCTACTTCACCACCGTCAGTAACATCCCAGAAGGAGAGCCCGTCATGCTCGGTAGGTTCCCTGTTGCCAATCATCCTGCAGTCGTCTTGTTTGATTCTGGTGCATCGCATTCCTTCATCAGTCGCACTTTTGTCATCAAGCATGAGTTGCCCATGGGGGAGTTAAAAGAAAGTTTCTGCATACTTTTGCCTGGAGGGCGGATAAATACTAAGGAAGTGGTCCGCAGTATACCAGTAATGTTGGGGAAACATGTCTTTCCTACCACCATGATAGTACTGCGCGATCAAGAGATAGATGTCATCTTAGGCATGAATTGGATGTGTCAGTATAAAGCCATGATAGACATCTTGAATAGAGTTGTGAGAGTGGATATTCCTAACAGTACCGCCAAACTCCTTCTCCAACTTCCTATGCCTTCAAAACCAGCTACCACACAGCTAAATGCTACCTATGATCAAGGGACCCGAGATATCCCCGTGGTCTGCGAGTTCCCTGATGTCTTTCCTGAAGATTTACCTGGTCTGCCTCCCGACCGTGATGTTGAGTTCGCTATAGAGCTAAAGCCCGGGACTGCTCCTATATCCCGTAGAGCTTATCGAATGCCTCCCAGAGAGTTGGCAGAGCTGAAGATCCAATTGCAAGAACTATTGGATAAGGGTCTCATTCGCCCAAGTTCATCTCCTTGGGGCTGTCCTGCTATCTTTGTGAAGAAGAAGGACAAAAGCCTTCGTCTGTGCGTTGACTATTGCCCGCTCAACGAGGTCACCATCAAAAATAAATATCCCTTGCCTCGCATTGATCTTCTGTTTGACCAGTTATCTGGAGCCAGAGTGTTTTCCAAGATCGACCTCAGATCTGGCTATCACCAAATAAAAATTCGTCCCGAAGATATTCCCAAAACAGCTTTCACCACCAGATACGGCCTATATGAGTACTTGGTCATGTCTTTTGGCTTGACCAATGCCCCCGCTCATTTCATGTATCTCATGAACTCTGTGTTCATGCCAGAGCTCGATAAATTTGTAGTCGTGTTCATTGACGACATCCTTGTTTATTCAAGAACTCCTGAAGATCATGCCAAGCATCTTCGTGTCGTTCTCTCTCGTCTCAGAGATCACCAGCTGTATGCCAAGTTCAGTAAATGTGAATTCTGGCTAGATCGAATTCAATTCCTTGGTCATGTCCTGTCCGCTGAAGGTGTGTCAGTTGACCCTGGAAAAGTGGCAGATATCTTGGATTGGAAGCCACCTACCACTGTCCGCGAAGTTCGCAGCTTCATGGGAATGGCTGGATATTATCGTCGTTTCATCCCAGACTTCTCCAGAGTTGCCAAGCCTATCACAGAGTTGTTGAAGAATTCCGTGGATTTTGTTTGGTCAACAGCCTGTGAGCAAGCTTTTCAAGCCTTGAAGAAACTACTAACTACATCACCAGTCCTAGCTCAACCAGACATCGAGAAACCCTTTGATGTATACTGTGATGCATCTGGTACTGGGTTAGGCTGTGTTTTGATGCAAGAAGGTCGAGTGATCGCTTATGCCTCACGGCAGCTTAGGCGACATGAGGAGAATTATCCAACCCATGACCTTGAGTTAGCAGCAGTGGTGCATGCTTTGAAGATATGGCGTCATTATCTGTTGGGCAGTACCTGCAATGTGTACACCGATCATAAGAGCCTGAAGTATATCTTCACCCAAGAAGAGCTGAACATGAGGCAGCGAAGATGGCTTGAGTTAATCAAGGACTATGATATCGAAGTGCATTACCATCCGGGTAAGGCGAATGTGGTCGCCGATGCACTCAGTCGCAAGTCATACTGCAACTGTCTGACGACGAAGCCCTATGATCTTTCCTTGTGCCATGCTCTTGAAAGGATGGGTATTGAGATAGTTCCGCAAGGAAGCCTGAGCAATGTCAGGATAGAAACATCGGTCAAGGAACAAGTCATCGCTGCACAGAAAGATAACCCTGGAATCAAGCACATCATCGAAAAGGTCCAGACCGGTAAGGCTGATTGTTTCAGGATCGATGATGTAGGAGTTGTTTGGTTCAAGAACCGTCTAGTAGTTCCCAAGGTGCCTGAGTTGAGACAGTTGATCCTTGATGAGGCACACCTGTCTAGGTTTTCCATCCACCCCGGCAGCAACAAGATGTACCAGGATCTAAGGCAGAGATTCTGGTGGACAAAGATGAAGATTGAAATCGCTCGCTATGTCGCTCGCTGTGATACTTGCCAGAAAGTCAAAGCCGTGCACATGAAGCCTGGAGGAGAATTGCAACCTTTATCTGTACCTGCCTGGAAGTGGGAAGATATCAGCATGGATTTTATCAATGGGCTACCCAAGACTCAGAAAGGTTTTGATTCCATTTGGGTAATCGTGGACCGACTCACCAAACAAGCTCACTTTCTGCCAGTCAAGACCAGCTACGCCGTCCCCACGTATGCCGCCTTGTACAAGAACAACATAGTGAAGCTTCATGGAGTACCCAAGACCATTATCTCTGATCGTGGTACTCAGTTTGTCGCAAAGTTCTGGAAAGCGTTCCATACCTCACTTGGAACCAAGCTCTTGCATAGTACAGCATATCATCCGCAAACAGATGGACAAACTGAGCGAGTCAACCAAGTGTTAGAGGATATGTTGAGAGCATGTGTGCTCACCTTCGCAGATACTTGGGATGACTGTTTGCCCTTGGCAGAGTTCTCATATAATAACAGTTATCAAGAAAGCATCAAAATGGCACCCTTTGAAGCACTGTACGGTCGTCGTTGTCGTACACCCCTCAGTTGGTCTGAGCCTGGAGAAAGAGAATTCTTTGGAGTTGACCTGGTTAAAGATATGGAAGAGAAAGTCAAGCAGATACAAGAGAACATGAAGATTGCCCAATCCCGACAAAAGAGTTATGCTGACAAGAGACGTCGACCTCTGAAGTTTCAAGTTGGAGATTACGTATATCTCAAGGTCTCACCAACCAAAGGAGTCACTCGTTTTGGAGTCAAGGGAAAGTTAGCACCCCGCTACATTGGTCCGTTTGAGATTTTGGAATGTTGTGGCAAGGTAGCTTACAAGCTGAAGTTGCCCGATCATCTCTCTGCTGTCCACAATGTTTTCCATGTCTCCCAACTCAAGAAGTGCCTCCGAGTACCAGAACATGTCGTGGAAGTTGAAGGTGTTGAGCTAGAGCCTGATCTATCCTACTCGGAATATCCAGTTCGCGTGTTGGATCACAAAGATCGAGTTACTCGAAGAACTACCACAAGGTGGTACAAAATCCAGTGGAACCAGCACTCTGAAGAAGAAGCTACTTGGGAATCTGAAGACTTCTTGGCAAAGAACTATCCCGACTTTCTCGAATCCCTGTCTATGTAAAGTTTTGCCTTTTTCCCTTCTTTGTCCTTTCTTAAGACGCAGAATCTCGGGGCGAGATTTCTTTAAGGGGGGAAGGCTGTAACACCTCTGGTGTTTAAGCATGTAATTAACTTGACATATCATCATTAGCATCATTAATCATCTTGATCATGATTTCATGTGTATGCATTTGCTTAGTGTATCATTTTATGTGATGTACCTCTATTGCAAAAACCCTTATTAGCCCACTTCTTCCTATAGGGGCAAAATGGTAATTTCACCTCTGTGCCTAGTTCTATGTAATTCTTGTTCAAATTTAGTGCCCTGATGTTTGTTGCTTTGATCAAAGTTCAAAAATCAGATTTGAATTGATTTTTCCTTTTGCAAAACCCTAAATTCCCAAATCCTGGATTTATTCCCTTTTTGATAACTTTTTCAAAATTCAAAATTTTGAGTTAGTTCAAAAAGCAAAGTTGTGAATCTGATCAAGAGGAACAACTTTGGTATTTACAGATTTCCATGTTTCTATATAAAATTTGAAGTAATTTCAAATTCGTTCAAATTCCAGTTTTTGTCCCCTTTTCAGTTTTAAAAAGTTATTCAAAAACTATTGAGTTTCAGAAAAAGTGTATATTAGCAAAGTTATAGGTTTTGTCAAATGGAACAACTTTCATATTGGAAGATTTTCAAGTTTCAGTTTGAAATCCAAAGTAATCTTGATTTGAATCAAGTTTGAAAAGTATTCCCTTTTCTGTTTTTGATTATAGTTCAAAAACTATTTGGAATTTGAAAATGTTCATATTGACAAAGTTGTAGATCTCATTTGTCTGAATAACTTTGGTGTTTTGAGTTTTTGTCGCACAGTTCAATTTTTGAGAGTAATTTGCAAAATACAGAGATCAGCCAAAAGTCAAACCCTAAGGCCTAGCACTGTTCGTCCCCTACCTCTAGCCGGCGCAGTGCAGAGGGGGCCCCGGCCATGGCGCCGGCGCTGCGCGTGCCGCGTGCCTGGCTGCTCCCCACGCGCCACCAACCTGCCACCGCTGTTCCCCTGTTCCCTCCGCGCCCGCACGCGAGCGCTGACCCTCGCTCTCGGCCCCTACAGTGCCCAGCCGCCGCCGCCGCGTGGCCATCGCCGGCCGAGCTTGCGCCCGAGCCCCGGCTGCACGCCAGCTCGTCCGCCAGAGCGCAATCGAGTGCGCACGCCCCCGCGAACCTTACCCGCGTAACCTCGAGGTCTCTACCGTCCCACAGCCGCGGCTATATAAGCCGCCGGAGCCCCGAGCTCCTCACTCCACCTCCGCCACCGTGGCCAGCACACTCCAGACACGCCGCCGTTCCACCAGCTAGCCCGAAAGCCCCGCCGTGAGCTCGTGAAGCTTTCCCACCCTTCAATTTCACCTTCCCCGCCTCCGTTTGCCCGGCGTAACTCCATCTTCCCAATCTCCGACGGTACCCCGGTGAACTCGGGTTCGTCAAATACTTCCCCTCCGGTCACAGATACCTTCTCCCGACCCCCGTGTCGTGTTCCTCGGTTTCGCGCGACTCTAACCCGGCCCTTGCGGTCGCGTATGCTGCGCAGGACCGCCGGATCGCCGGAGCGCCGCCGCTGTCGTCTTCTCCCTCGAGCGTGTCGAGCCTCACCCTCGAGCACAAGCCGAGCCTCACCCTCGAGCACAAGCCGAGCCTCACCCTCGAACACAAGTCGAGCCTCACCTTCGAGAACGAGTCGAGCCTCACCCTCGAGCCCTGCCTCCGACACGTGGTAAGCATCCGAGCCTCCGGTCTCTGCTTCCACTCCGCTTCGCCCGAGCCCAAGCCTCGGCGAGCGCATGCCCTCCGCTTCGCCCGAGTCAGGCCTCGGACGGAGGCTTACTTCTCCGCCTCGCCCGAGCCTCCGGGCCAGGCCTCGGACGAGGCTGTCGCTTCCGTCTCGACCGAGCCCGTCTCGACCGAGCCCCGCGCGATTCGCCCGAGCCCCGCGATTCGCCGAGCCCGGCCTAGAAAGAGCACAGTGCTCTTCCCTTTTTTTTTGAGAGATGTGAATAGTGTTCTGTTTTCTCTTTTTTGTATGATTTTCTGTGTGCATCCAAAAATTCTGAAATTTTTGTGGTAGACTCTTTATGCTCTGGAGTATTTTATAAAAATATGAAACTTGAGTTTTGTGCAAAAATTTGAAAATATAAAATTCCCCTTTTAATTGAAAAATGAAGGTTTTGGTATTTTTGGAGAGTGATCTATAACTCCAAAAATCTTGAGATAAATTTTTGTGACCTTCTTATGACATGCTGAACCTCTGGTAAAATTTTGAAGTCTTTTGGGATTTTTGTGAGTTTTTATTTTAATTGTTAAATAGTGCCTTTTGCTAATTAAAGTCTGATTTTATTTGAGCACCTTAATGACCTCCAAAAATTATGAAATTTGTTTTGCAATATATCTACACCATAATGAACTTATGTGATTAATTTGGTAATTTTTGGAGCAACTTCATAAAATGACCTTTTAAACAAATTAGGAAAATAGAAAAGATGGATCAGGGTTGGTAATAAGTGATTGATGATGTGATCTTTGGATTGATTGATGTTCATAGGCCCCTACCCTTTGGTCTATGATGTTTGTGATGCTATGTTTGGTTGATGCTTAGGATAATGATTATCAGGGCTAGTTTAATCAATATTGCTTAAGGAAGAAATGGTTACCTTTTATGCTCAACCTAGATTTCAATCATGCTTTGTTTAAAAGTATTCTAGAATCAGTGGAATTGTCTTGCACCATAAGTTCATATCATCATTCTCATGAGCATTCATCATTGCATCCGTATAGTTGACGAAGAAGGACCTGAAGTCGAGGTAGCCACCGAAGGATCTGTCCCCGAGGCGACCCCGAGCTCTGACACCTACACCACCAACCCCGAGTCTGCTCTTTTTGCCATTCAAGGCAAGCCCCGGTGCATTTAACCCTTTCCTTGAATTTATAAAATGATTTCCTTAAATGCTTTTAAGTTAAATTACTGCATTAGGTTTATAGGAGTTGTGTGCTATCCTAATTGATGCATTATCCACCTTGACCACTGAAACACCCGATACCTGCTTTTCAAAAGTATTTAAAAAAATGCTTAGCAATGCTTATTGAATTAGACTTTGCAATAAAAATGCCAATTTCAAAAGAGTGATCACTTAAAGAACTTTTATGAGAATTTGGCTTTACTCCCACTATTGGCTAAGTATCTGATCCGTACTTAGTCAAATAGGAAGGAGAGGTTGTCCTTGCGTACGGTGCCGTCATGTTGTAGTCCGGGACTCAACAGTTGACACCGACCGGGACAGGGTTGAAAAACCGACAGGACCTGTACTCTTGGGTTAGAGTCCCGAGGTGCTTGTCGCTGGCGGAAAAATGTAGGGACCATCCGTATGGGGGCCTGCTGGTCAAGACTTGTAACTATTCACATACTACGGAAAGCTCTGGCTCCGAGAAATCCATTATTGGACCGACAACCGCGCACTGGGAGTGGAGAGATGGCGGAAGTAGCATGTACCCACGTGGGTTAGAGTCCCGGATTGGAGTGGTGTACTGTACTTCCGGGTGGCGTAGGACCGGGCCCAATCTTGGAGGAATCGTGGTAGACGAGTTGGCATATGCAAGCTTGGGTGCTACATATGCAGTGTGAATAGGGATCCTCAGCTGAGTATTATTTATCCGGATTAACGTTGCTCCTCGGTTATGGAGACTTGGTCCACTGACTGTCAACGGAGAGTGGTTCTCAACTAGGAATGTTTTTGAATTGTAAAATGAATCATGAATGATGAAGAATTGAGGAATACCGAATCTTTCAAAAATAAAATAAGGTTTACAAAATGCTTTTCTGCAAAATACTTGATCTTGCTTGAGCCTTACCTTGACTACCCTAAGCTTTCATTCCTGAGTCTTCTCCCTTTTTCTTTAGTCGGGTAAGTCTTGTTGAGTACCTTTGTACTCAGGGTTTTATTACCCATGTTGCAGGTATGGCAGATTCCTCAGTATGCCTTGGACCCTGCTGTGTGACTGTTGTTCAGGAAGAGGCCGATGAGGCCGATGAGTGATTATTCACCCTCGGGCTGGGTGAAGTATCTTTACCTTCAGTTGTTGTCATATGCTACTCTGCCAACTCTATCTATTTGAACTATGGTCTGTAATAACCTCACTTTGATTTTATGTTGAACCCTGGTTTGTAAAACTATTGTTATCTAAGTCTTCCGCTATTTACTCCGATGTTATTGTCAAAATGTTCAAAAGATTGTAACTGAATTGTGAGATGATCCTGCGGACATCGGGCACTGATGTAGCCCAGTAGCGGAACCGGTCATAATCTCTTGGCTGTACGGGTCGACTGTCAGTGGTTGACGGTGATCAGTGGGCCATGGGATTAGGGCCGTTACGTTACACTAGCCAGAAAGCAAAAAACCAAAATCTACTGGACTTATATAAATACGAGGGGTTTTAGTAATTGAGACAACCAATGTACTAACCTTTTATCTATTGTTATGATTGAGATAGGTTATGTCCACGTTTAAGTTGAGCAAGAGTTGGCAACCATGGTGGAGATGGTGTTGGCCACATGTGATGATTATCAAGTGCTCAATTTGGAATAGGAGAAAGAGAAAAAACCCTATGGTGCTCAAGGCAAAGGTATGCATAAGCTAGGGCTTTTATTTTTCCGGTCAAGACGCAATAGAGTGTGTGACCAGGTTAGGATAGATAGTCGTACTATAAAGAGAGGAATTCTTGTTGGTAATACGGCTATCTAAGTGCCATTAGGTGATTTAATTCCATGCGTAGGACCTAGTAAGTGCTAACCCTTGAAAAATAATTTAAAAATTGCTAACACACGTGTATAAATGTTTGGGACACTTTGGTGTTGTCACATGAGAGAAAGGGTTGGAAGAAAAGAGAGAAAGGGGAGTTCCCGGGGCATAGGGCTCTAAAGTTGCAAAGCATAGGAGCAATTGGCTCTAAGGTCTTACAGTCTCCTTAGGTCCTAGTGAGCTAATAAGAAACCCTTGAAAAATATTTTAAAAAAGGATTGAAGTGTACTGGTGTTAGATACACTTTGGAGTTAGCACTTGAGACAAAGGGTTGAAGTGTTGCGCTTGAAAGAGAAGAATAGGAGCGTTAGACCCTATGTCAGAAAGCGTTGGACCAATTGGACCTTGTGGTCCAATGTTCCCCTAACAACGCACAAAGAAGATAGAGTAGCACAAAGCGTCAAACACAATGGTCCAATAGTATGTTACGTTCCGCATGCAGAACCAACGCTCATGGACGACTTTCGTAGCGGTGTCAAACCCTCAGAATTGGTCCTATGGTCTCAGCCGTACCTGGGTCCGATGGTTTTTGAGCTTCTATAACCACTTTGTTGTGCCTTGGACTGTCAACAAAATAGTCCTACAATTGGCTTGGACTAGTAGATCTGATGGTGCAGACAAGTGCGCAGTGTAATAGG